>OX459028.1:94191030-94822486 GCA_949775025.1 Tricholauxania praeusta
TAGACATATTTTTCAGATGAGTTGATGCATACACCCTATCAGCTCATCGCCACCGGTCTTGAACAATTCAGCAGGCAGGCCATCGGCACCAACCGCTTTGTTGTTCTTAAGTCGTTGGATCATAACTCGTACCGCGTCATGGCTAGGTGGTGGTACGTCCACACCATCGTCGTTGATAGGTGGCATCGACGGAAAGGCGGAATTTGTGGAGTCATCGCCATGAAGCAGCTTTGAAAAGTGTTCCCTTCATAATCTCAGTGTACCCTGCGTATCCGTAACCAGATTTCCGTGTTCATCTTTTCAGGTAGATGCTCCGGGCTTGAAATCTTGGGTCAGACGCTTGACTTGTTGGTAAAATTTTCGAGCATCATTCCTGCCCCGTAACACTTCGAGTTTCTCACGCTCGTGCATTTCCTGCTCTCGTTTCTTGCGTCTGAAAAGGCGCCTCTCTTTCTCTCTCTTTCCTGGTAGTTTTCGAGCACGGCTCGCGTTTGCGGCTGACAGCAGGGTTCTTTTGTAGGCGGCGTTTTTCACTGCAGTAGCTTTGCAACACTTCTGGTCATACCATTGGTTTCGCGGAAGTGGGCGTCGCAAACCAATGACTTCCTCAGCGGCAAAGCGCATGGAGCGGGATATATGCGCCCAAAGTCCACCGGCATCATCGGGTAGAGTCAGGTTGAAGGAGCAGTTCTGAGAGGTGAGCGGAATAGGCTTCGACTGTCCGATGTGAATGCAGCTTAGCGACGTCCAGCTTTTGTTGCGTATCAGAGCGTACATCCTTTGCATTGCACAGCTGCATGCGTATCTTGGCTGCAACAAGATAATGATCGGAGTCAATATTGACTCCCTGGAACGTACGAACATCTAGCACGCTGGAAGCATGTTTTCCGTCGATCACAACATGATCAATTTGGTTGCGTGATTTCTGATCAGGGGACAGCCAGGTGGCCTTGTGGATATCGAGGTGTTGAAATCTGGTGCTACTTACTACCATGTTTCATGCCGCGGCAAAGTCGATCAGCCGTAGACAGTTGTTTGAGGTGGTCTCGTGAAGGCTGAACTGACCGACAGTGTGGCCAAATATACCTTCTCTTCCGACCTTTCCGTTGAAATCCCCGAGTACAATTTTAACGTCGTGGGCCGGGCAGCGGTCGTATACTTCCTCGAGTCTCGCATAGAAGGCATCTTTGACAGCATCGTCCTTTTCCTCCATCGGGGCGTGCGCGCAAATCAAGCTGATGTTAAAAAATCGAGCCTTGACGCGGATCGTAGCCAACCTTTCGCTCACAGGTGTAAACCTGGAGATATGATGGCAAAATCTCTTGCTTACTACGAATCCTCATCTCAATTCGCTCCTCTCCGCATGGCAGCTGTAGTAGATATCGCAACTTGCTTGGTTAGAGCAACCTTGTCCTATCCATCTTATTTCCTGGATGGCGGTGATGTCAGCCTTAATTTTTCCAAGGGCATCCGCCAATTCGATAGAGACACCTTCCCTATTGAGGGTCCGGATATTCCAGGTGCATATCCTTAAATCATAGTCCTTTTTTCATTTGCAGTGGTCGTCAACGTTGAGGGGTTCTGTATCCGAGGCTTTTTAGTCTTCATTGGAATGTTTTTTTACGTGGCGGGTACCAAACCCTGCGCACAACCCAGTTTACTTCCAGGGAGGACACGCTTCACACATTCGCTCACTATCTCAGTAGATGGGGAGATAGCTACCGTAAGGTGGCCCCCGAGTGTATGGGAAAATTTTGATTCGGTGCGATTTTTGATCGATCCCCCTTAAAGTATACCAATATATGAAAAACGAAAAAATGTAAAGTTTCTGATCAATCCGAAGTGATTTAGAGGTCGCTCGAGCCGACCAAAATTTCGAAAAATATGTTGTTTTTTTTTGCGTTTTGTCCATTCACTCACTTCTGAATTTGTTAAATCATAAAAATGAATACCAATGCATATTAAATAATTAATTACTTTCCTTACAAGCTAAAAATGATAAAAATCGGTTGACAAATAAAGAAGTTATGGTCATTTATATCATTTAAGAACCGAACATTTTAATTTCTACAAGAATATTTCATATTAATGTATTTTTCAAAAATAGGCTTGCACAAGAAAAGCAGCCATTGATATGTACGTTAGATTTAAAAATTTCAGATTTTTGGCGTCTCCTTTCGACTTACAGAGGTTATACTGTATCAATTAATAACATGCTTTATGTAGTTCTAATTTTATTTGAATGATTGATTTTAGAATTAGTGTTTTCATCAGAAAGTGGAACTCATGGTGACACATACGTAGCTACAAATGAAAGTGTATCTGGAAAATTGATCTATTACGAACAGAACTTACTCTAACAGTGCTTGAAGAAAACAATTTAAGAGATATATGTGCTTTTATTATCCATTTTTATGTGAAGGCTTGGTTTAAATGTCCAATAGCATCATTAGCGCCATTCCAAGACTTGTGTCTTTTAAAAGAATATTATAATTACAAATCATTTGACAAACAAATATCTGAAGCTGCAGTCAAAAAGTTCTCGAATCATTTATGGTACCTGTCAGACGAATGTGTTGCGCTAAGTGTGTTTGATGAAAACGTTAACAATGAAATTAAAAGAGAAATATTTGAAAAGATAATGATTTTTGATGATAAAGATTGCGACGAGACATTGATATAATAGAAAATATGAAGCGTATACCTCTTAAACCAACGGAAATGAAATCATTTTCATATAAAGGGCTTCAGGAATTTGTTACCGTTAACACACATTAATTTTCTAATCGCTTTATAATTTCCACTGATTTTTTAAATGAAGACCTTTCTAATTGGAACGTCAATGAAGCTTATAAAAAAGGAAATAATATAATTCATAATATAAATGTAGCAACTGATGCAGCAGAGCGTGGAGTAAAATTAATTGAAGAATATAATAAAATTTTAACCAAAAAAGAACAATAAAAGCAATATTTATTGCAAGTGGTTACTGACTATCGGAAAAACTTCAAATCGCTTACTAAATCAGCCTTGACTTAAATATTAGTTTTGTATTATTTTTCCTTTTAAATTTTCTTATTGTAAAAAAAAATTTTTCTAAATAAAAAAATATTGATAGCTATTATCTTTATACTTATATTATAGAAATTAAAATGTTTGGTTTTTTAACCCTTGTGTCAATACCTACTTTGTAAACCTTTAAGTCTACACTTCGATACTTTTGTACCCTAGTACATTTACATGAGTATGGGTCGAATTTTTCAGCAACAATTTTAAAATTCTATCAGAAATTATAGTGAAATTTGAAAATAATTTAAAATGGTATGTAAAACAAAAGTAAAAATATGTATCAATAATGTTGATATTTTCCATGTTGGCATTTGAAACATTCATATTGATGTCGGCTTCATCAATTCACTTAACTGGCTTATGGCAATCAAAACAGTTTTGCCGAGTTTTCTATTTGACCTTGTCTTGGACCCCACACGAGCAGCTCATGTAACACTGTTATCAGAACTTATGAAACGGAAAATATGCCAAAATCGTAGCAAGGACATTGTGGGTCGAGAATTGGTAAATTGTATGATTGCCATAACTCCTGCACTGCATAACCCTAGCCACAACCAGTGATGGCATTTTAGGTACATTTGTACTTTTTTCGGTACATTTCCGTCGTGAAAATTCGTCGTCATTACATTCGGTACACTTGGCCCATTTTCAGTAAATGTAATAATATTTTTAGTGAACTTATCGCGAATGATGCCTGAAGTAAACTTTGCTAAACATTTTTTTCTTTTACAAAAAAGTTGAAATTTTGTTGCATTTTTGTAATTGTAAAGAGTTTTTTCATTTTCATGGCGAAAAAAGTGCATTCGGCATCTAAAAACTACATTTCAACTCTCCATACAGTACATTTAAACAAAACCCAAATGTCATCACTAGCCACAACTAGCAATCCGATATAACCATCAAATTCTGTCTATGTGAGTGGCTGACAAACCTATAGTATCGCAATTCAAGCTTTCCGGAAATAACTGTTTTAATTTTGAATTTCTCAGTCGTTATTAAAGTTTTTGAAGGTGGCTGAGACAATTTTCACATTCTTACACGTTTAATAAATTTTTCGCACTCAAGTTAATTTGTTTTTCTTAAAAAAGAGTTAAAAATGCTTTAGGGTACAAATGTATCCAAGTGTAGATCGACGTAGTAAATTTATAAAATGCACGCCCACACCCCACTCGATGTAGGTACACACTTCTATATTATTGCATCATATTTAGGATACTCTCGTGGAGGATAATCTAAAATATGAAAATGCTGGGATCATGAGAAATATAGGAAATTTCTGTTAAAAGTTTGTATCCAAGTGTAGACACAAGGGTTAATAATATAAATGACCATAACTTCTTTATTTATCACCCGATTTTTATGATTTTTAGCGGATTGGAAAGATAGTCGATTACATAATATGTCTAAATATTTACTTATTTATTCAATATTGGTTAAATATACTTCAAGGGTGGGTAAATGGAAAAAAATTAAAAAAAAACATTTTACGATATTTCGACTGGGTTGGGCGACCTCTAAATCACTTCGGATTATCTAAAACTTCACATTTTATTGATTTAAGAAAACGACACTTTTGAAAATAAGGGCCACCTTAAGCTACCCAGATGGATCCGCGGGGAGGCTGTGTGTCAACTTGCTAATGGTTGGCTCAGAGATCGCTCTGGCAATCCCCAGGTGGAAAGCAGTCAGAAACTTTACTCAGATCAACCAAAAGCCAATCCATCCCGCCAGCTCGTTCTCCTGACCTAAATATTATTGAAAACTACTGGGTTTGTTTGGCTCGACAGGTTGATGCAGAAAACCGGCAGTATAAGTCCATCCACGAGCTCAAAAACAGGGCATTAGCCTACTTGGAGGTTCTTCTGCGAAAATACGGTAAAAAGCTATTTTAATCATAACAAAAGCGAATGACTGAAGTGGTAAAGAGTAAAGGAGGATCCACCTATTATTAAATTAATGTTTTACTTTTATTTTTTTTATGATACCTAGAACGAATTTAAGTTACAAAAACTTTGTGCTATTATTTTGTCGCACCTTAAAATTGAGTTTTTAGTTTAATTCAAAAATGCATAAATTTTTTTGACAAATTATTTATAGGTTATTTATTTCCTTATCTTTAACAATATATACTATGAAAACAAATTTTAAATAATTGTTGTAAGTCCTTTAAAACACCGAAAAACTAGTTGTGCTATCGTTTTGTCGTGGTCTGTACATATATATATTAGGGTGATTCAAATTTTTTATTTTTTGTTTTTTTTAAGGTGCTATTGCATAAAAAGTAAGTTTATGATATGAAGAAAAAGCTCACGAAAATGCAGCTCTGTAACTCAATTTTATAAGGTGGCGCCGGAGCCTGTTAGTTTTACATGTAAATTGTATGGAAAAATTATTTTTTTCAAAAAAGGTGTCTAAATGGATAGGTGATTAGTGCTGTTGAGCTGAAATGGGTCGTTTTTCGATGTAATTTTTTACGCTGAATCCGAATCTGGCCTCAGAATTGACCCATCATGTCTGAATCCTGAAATATTTGAGGCTAAGTACCTAAAACATGATGTTTTTTGTCTACTTTCGAGGCCATGTATAGGATTCAAAGAAAGTTGATCAGCTTATTTTTAACAAAATCATCATTTAGTACCATCCTTGCCCTTTAAAATGAGCTTTCAAGTGGTGATCTGTGATGTTTCCTTGCAAAGTTATAGCCATTTTAAAGTGACATGAATTGGATCCCCTACAATGGGTTGCAACCCAACAGTATTAACCAACGGGTTTCAAATTCATGTCACCTTGAAATGGCTGCAACTTTGCAAGGAAGCATCACAGATCACCACTTGAAAGCTCATTTTATAGGGCAAGGATGGTACTAAATGATGCTTTTGTTAAAAATAAGCTGATCAACTTCCTTTAAATCCTATACATGGCCTCGAAAGTAGACAAAAAACATCATGTTTTAGGTACTTAGCCTCAAATATTTCAGGATTCCGACATGATGGGTCAATTCTGAGGCCAGATTCGGATTCAGCGTAAAAAATTACATCGAAAAACGACCCTTTTCAGCTCAACAGCACTAATCACCTATCCATTTAGACACCTTTTTTGAAAAAAATAATTTTTCCATACAATTTACATGTAAAACTAACAGGCTCCGGCGCCACCTTATAAAATTGAGTTACAGAGCTGAATTTTCGTGAGCTTTTTCTTCATATCATAAACTTACTTTTTAAGCAACAGCACCTTAAAAAAAACAAAAAATAAAAAATTTGAATCACCCTAATATATATACATACTATTTTTGCTCGTTTAATAATAGTAGATGAAGGAGGCGTTTCCGCGCCCAATATATGTATGTACTTATATTAGAGTGACCAAAAAAAGTCGAATTTTCGATTTCTATGTTGCTTATATGAAAAGTTGTTAGTGTTATGTAAAAAAATTAAGCCTTGAAAATTTCATTAAAAAATTTTGATATTTAGAGGTCGCTAGTGTGCGATTTGTGAATTATTATTGATTTAATATTACAAAGTAATTAATTACTTCACAATGGTTCGTTAAGAGCACTAGCAGCCAGGCCATCGGCTTGTTCATAAATTATAAATTTGGATTCTTAACAATTTTATAATATACATATGGACTAAAATGCAAAAAAGTAAACTACAGAGAAATTTTTTTTTTTAATTTCGAGGGTTCTTTATTAATTTCTAGTTGTACATATCCCAAGGTATCGAGAAACATAAATGTCAACCCGAAATTTGTTGCTTGCTGCGAGAATTTAGACTTGTTTCCATGTTGCCTCTTTATTAATAAAAATGAACAAAAATACAACACGATTCAAAAAGGTACGTTTTATTCAATATATGTTATTTTATACGTGCTTTCCGGTTCTCTGAGATAGAATTAGGTATAGTGAAAGTAACTTAATAAAATTTTTGAGGGGAAAAAAATGTTATCAGCATTTTGTGTAAAAAAGAATTCGACCGAATTTTTTGATGTGACGTAACGGTCAAAAATCCCAAAAAGTCTTTTGGTGCAAATTATAGCACGTTAACAAAAGAAAAATACCTAATTTTCTTCGAGCACTTTTAGTCTATTTTCTAAAGAAAATTAGAAATTTGCGGTCATTTAGGTGTGTGTCCCGAGCCAAAAACAATTTGAAACGTAACAGTGTTTTTTCATCGTTAATATTTAGAAGAATGAACTGTGAGTCTTTAGATCGTCCGAGAGCATCAACTGATAAGTCTTATGAGGAGGGAATGCTGCAAATTAATTTTACTGAAAATTTCGTCTGCGAGGGACAAGAGGAAGTGCAAAGTGCACATTGGTATCAAAAACAGCTAACTTTGCATACTACTGTCTTCTATCACAACGAAAAATTTCAATCAAAGGTTTTCGTATCTGACAACTTAATGCACATAAAAGAAACCATATGTACATTTTGCTGTCTGGACCATTTGCGACTTCTCACGGGAAAGGTTGTATCGATGATATAGGCGCAACTACCAAAATGATTGTAAGGAAGCATGTTTTGTCTCGTAAATGTGTCGTGAACTGTGCTTCAGACTTTGTTACTGCATTTCATCTGACAGAATCGAGAATCGCCAACAAGGAAGTTAATGAACGTGATTCTTAAGATATAAATTACATTATGAATGCGCCTGCGATTTTTGCTAGTGCAAAAAGTATCCGCGATATAGCGTCGGCTCACCAAATTCTAGTGATTGACGGAACAATCTTCACTTTTACCACTTTGAACCAAGAATACGATTTTTAGTTTTTAATGGTCTCCACTTTGTAAATTATTTTTAATAAATGCTAATGAGCTCAGTGAATAATTAGAGCTTTGTTGGTTCTTTTGGATTCCATGTCTATTACGTGGAGCTTCTTAAATGTCTAATCTTATGACCCTTGAATTAATGATATATTGTGAAATAGAACAATTTAAGCTATTTTAATGCTTAATTTTAGTTTTTATACAAGCGTTGATCGCAAAGGTAACGTAACAGTCTTTTCGTGTAACGTAACAGTCCGAACATATTTGCTTCTATAAAACTCAAAAAAAAATGTTTTCTGTGTAATTAAAATTTAGTTAATTACTTTCCTCTTAAAGCTTGGAAATTATAAGCTTCGCGCGTAAAATAGTCCACCAAAAGAGCAGACTTTTCCAATAATGTAAGGCAACTTTAAAATCTTCTTCCAAAATTATGCAACGTAATAGCCCATGCTGACAGGTTCATAGCTCCTAAATGATAAGGCATAAAAAAATTTTATAATAATACAAAATGGTATTAGAGAAGCATACCTTTAGATGCATCTAAAAAAAATATTTAAATCACTTCATTTCATGTGTTTTAGGAACAATTTATGTCAAAATATGCATACGAATGTAACGTAACAGTCTGCGTTATGGTCCATATAAGTATTAAACTTATAGATTACATTAGTAAGGGTAAACAAAATGACACGAGTAATTGTACACAGAACACAAAAGGATTTAGAAATAGACAAGACTGTTTAACAGAAATAGCTTGGAGACTTCGTTAGTTATCATATGAATTGTGGTTTTAATGCAATATGATACTCCTATTACAATTACTTATATACAATGACGAAACAAAGAGGAAGCAAATAAAGTTCATATACACACATTATATTCGATTAAGTAAATTACATTGGGTTAGGAAGTTATATATGGAGCTAATATTTTCGTCGAAAAGAGATAACAAAATGTATCTTTCTCTGTGCTGCAAAACCAGGGCAGGAATTGAGGAGATGGTCAATAGTCAGAGGAGTAATACTGCATGTTTGACAGCTGGGAGCGTTCTGTTTGTTATAGATATGCTCGTGAGTAGATATTGTGTGACCTAATCGTAGCCTGGTAAATGGTTTGATAAGCCTACATGATATTGTTGCAGGGTACGTTTGCTGCACTCGGTCTGGGTTGAATGTTTTGTAGTAATGGTGATATTGCTGCCAGTTTATTTTTTGGGACGCAATCAGATTTTTGTCGATAACTCGATATAAGTATGTCCTTTTTTTCAAAGTCTGAAATAGTAAACGTTGGAGTAGCTGCGACATTTTTAGCAGCTAAATCAGCCTGTTCGTTGTCTAAGGATCTGATATGGCCAGGAATCCACATAATTTTGATCTTTTTTGGAAATTGAATCAACTTGTTTCTTGCTGTTGGGAGAATATAAGTGTCATTCGAGGAAGATTGCATTGCGTTCACACATGACTGACTATCAGTGCATATTATGATTTTGAATTTTGTTTCTGCGGCAAAATTAATTGCGTGCAAAATCGCAACGGCTTCTGCTGTAAATATAGAACAATAGTTATGTAAAAGCCCATATTTTAAATTATTGCGGCGTACTTATCTGTCTTTGAACCGTCTGTATGGATTAATTTTCAGCCTGGCTCATGGTAGCGGTCCCTTAATTCGAGAAAAATTTGTTTGTAAGCGGTGCTGGGAGTTATTTCCTTTTTATCTTCTAATAGATCACCAATAAAATATGATGATTTCAGCGCCCATAAAGGATGTTGATTCGGTTTGATGACAGATTGAACTAAGTGTAAGTTCAAATCTTTACCAGATCGTATACTTTGTAGAATGGCGGAAGGAAATTTAGGACAACGTTTGCGTTTTAAAGATGCTTTAACGTCATTAAATAAGACAAGATTAGGTGTTCTAAAAAGTTTTGGAATCAATCGAGCAGAGTAGACCGAAAGTCTTTCTTCAATTTTGGGAAAGCCGGACTCAGCTAGAATGTTTTCGATTGGAGAAGTAGGAAATGCTCGAAGGTTTCTTCGTATGGCAGCATGATAAGGAGCATTAAGTAGTTTTATGTTCTTTTTTGGGCAGCGTCCATAAATTGGAAGACCGTAATCAATTATAGAAAGTAGAAGAGCTTTAGTAATATTTAGAAGGGTAGTCGGGTGGACTAGACAGTGTTTTGAAGAAAAATATTTTATTATGTTTAATCTTTTGTCCAAACTTTTCCTTAAATATTTGCAATGATGTTCAAAGGAATACTTAGAGTCAAAAATCACACCTAAAATTTAAAATCAATTTGAAAGCAAATATGTTAATTTTTAAATGTCGAATATAAAAATGTTCTCGGCAAAAATCGGGGGCTCGATATTGATTTTAGACCCATGATTTCTTTGACAAATTTTCTTAGAATTTTCCGTAGATTACGTTTTTGCTAGACGCTATGGGTATTTCCGTTTTTTATATGAACAGTTTTATTGTATATTAAGTAAAACATTTACAATTAATAAAAATATGGAACACAAGGCGTATTTAATCGAATAATTTAAAACTACCGAGTATATCGTAGCGTAGATTTAATTGTCGGCCTTAAACGTCGGAAAACAACTGATTTGTTTCTTAGCTGTTGCTTAAGTTGAAGACCGATCCTCGACTTAAGCGCTGACTTCACCGCTGGCCGAATTCGTTGGAACTGAAGGAACGAAATTGCTTAGAGCAGCATATTCCATAAGGAATGCCACCAAAGCCAATTTATCACGAATTTAATCGCGCAGTTAACAACAATTACGATCGCGACGGTTATTGCTCCGTAGCGCAACATTGTATTTGGATATGTTTTGTTTTAACAATAAACAAACGCTGTTGCGCTAGCCTTTATGTCTGTACAATTGCATATGTGCACACAAACAACCGTACGGACAAGAGGTCACGAAATATGACACATCCCATTGCTGCAACAATGCGATCGCAGTCAAGTGTCGGTACCCAAATATTTGTGTCGACCCAAATAAAAAGGCACATCAACAATCAACTGCAACAAAGTTGCCGCAATAGGTTTAGTGTTTCCTAGCGTACCAAGTAAAATGATAAAATAAACATTTTGTCATCGAAAAGAATTTACTGGTTTGCACGCGGGCACGTCTAAGAAACACCGATAGAATATTGACTAAACGTATGGCACGTAATCGGAGTTAAATTGAAATGCCAATTTAGTATGCGCGGGCAATACCACAAAACACCGTTTTTATTTTAGTAAAATTTAAGAAATTAAATTATTTTTGTGGAGCCGCCACAACGCTTTGTCGCGAAAAAATTTGACCCACCCTAATGTATGTATATAGGGTATCACAATGGGCAAACTGCCTCCGCGTGAAACTTGCTATATGCAAGCGACACTTTTAACCTAACCTACATTTTTTTTGTGCCTATATTTTAGCTTGAAGAATAAAAATAATTGTCCCAATATTTGAGCTTCCTAGCTCAAATTTGTAAGCGGCGCGGACAGAGTTTATGTCCGATTTCGTTGAAATTTTACGAAAAAACCGACTTACTAAAACGTAGAAAAAGTCTGCCTTAAGTGCCAAGATATAGTGTTTTAAGTATTTTAGTTTTATGGGAGATGTAACCCAATGTTGTCAAACAACGCAACCATTTTTCGTGCACTCAGAAAAAAAGTCTAACCTGCATCAGGTATCACATTAACCTGATAAATTGTTCTATGGAATTATGTGTAGTGAACTACCATAATCACCATAACCACTACCTTCTTCTATTTTC
The DNA here is from genome assembly GCA_949775025.1 of Tricholauxania praeusta. Lineage (NCBI taxonomy): Eukaryota > Metazoa > Arthropoda > Insecta > Diptera > Lauxaniidae > Tricholauxania > Tricholauxania praeusta. Next base: position 94,202,642 of record OX459028.1, read on the forward strand.
CATAGTAAAGAATTAAACAAATTAAACGTTCCCACCAAATTCCACTAATTTAACCCATATCTTTCACAGTAAATTAAAACCACTCAAATTCACATTTTTATTCTTGATTTACGGAAATCGAAAATAAACAAAAATAATTCCAAGACATTTTTGGTCAAGCAATAAAAATTAAAATTTATGACACCAACAACTGCAATTCATTTTTTTCACTTGTTTCTTTTTTTGTACTCGTGCCTTTAACGCCACTCGCACAAACAAAAGCAACAACAACTAAATGCAGTTTAGGTAACACTCATACGTCAATGACTTTGTGCATTCAAGGCTAAGCCACTGACTACCTCAACCGATCTAATTTAAAATAACAACAAAAATGCATGTGGTAAGAAAACACCCTTATGCAGTATTTCAATGCTGGGAACATCGAAACTGAAGTCAATTCTCGTTGTGACTCTTTTTCGCTAATACAATTTTACTTACTAAAAATTTGAAGGCTGATGCAACCAAAATTTGGAATTGATTAGTGATCAGCGGGGATATCTAAATGGAGGAGGAGTTATGGTAAAATAACGGAAAAAATAGTGTTAAGAAACACCGGTTTATTTTGTATAAATAAGTTATATGGTAAATAATAAATTCAGAATTAACTTAGAACTAAAAAAGGCGTTTCGCTTTAACTCTAAATTAATTTTCAAAAGTACGGCTCTTTAGCCAACACACTTTGGCGTGGTGCGCCAGAATACACCAAACTTTTTTTTAATTAGGCTTCAAAATCCAGACTAGACAAATAGACCCGAGTTCCACAACACGTTCACCACGGTTCAGTTTTGACCGTTGTGGGGTGCGCACCGTGAGAAAGCTAAACGAATAATTTAATCAACATGAACTACTCAATTTGTTCCGATAAAATTGACAGAGTTGACAATTTCAAAGTTACTTGTTCTGAATGTAATCTTTTGTTTCACGGCCGTTGTGTTAATATTAAAGAAGATGATTTGGAATATTTAAAATCAAGTGGTCAATCATATCGTTGTAATAAATGCGATTTACTCAGAAGAAAGTCTCTTCAAATGTCTTCTGTATGTGCTAGGCCGACGGGAGCAATTTCAAAAAGTCACTGTCTGCGTAATGCAACAAAAGAAAAAACAAATGAGTCACCTCTGTTTGTCGCGCCAAATAATTCTTCAGTACAAACAGATAATACTAATAAAAACAAATTAAAACAAAAAAAAATATCAACGCTACATCACCAAGTGTAACTGGCAATTCCGTACTCGCTAACGCAGTCAGTGTAAATGAAAGAGATAGCAGCTGCGAAATTACTCTCCAAATGCTCTACATTAAGCTCAGCAACCTAGAAGAGATTAACAATAAATTCTTGATCTCTATGAAAGAGCTTCCTGAAGAGAATAAAGAGCTAAAATTGCGTCTGAATTCTCTTGAAAGCAGAATTAACTGGCAACATCAAAAGGAAAAAAGTAATTATGTTGAAATTGTCGGTGTTTGGAATGATTGCAATGATAACTCCAAGAACATTGCAAAGAAAATAATTCATAATGGTTTGTCTGTTGAAATTAATGATGACCAAATAGAAAAATGCTACGTAAAAAAGATTAAAATGGGAAATAACAACACAAGTTCTGATAATGTTTCAACAAATGTAATTTGCATCAAATTCAAAGATATTGCCGTCAAACATCGTATTATGCTTGAAAAGAGGAAAAGAAAAAATAAGCTGTCATCACCTGTTCTCGGTAGCGAATATGTTGGCGACAAAGGTCAAATTTTTATAAATGATTCTTTTACTAGGTATACGCAAGCTTTGTTTTTGCAATCTAAAGTTATAAAGAAGGAAAAGGGATTTAAGTACCTATGGTTTAAAAACAATAGCATTTTCTTAAGAAAAATTGAAGGTAGTAGGCCAATTGCAGTACGATCTTTCGATGATCTAAATAAGATTTAGCCGTAATTTTATTAGTTATTTAACATACAATTTTTTGTTAATTTTTATTTAAATGAATATTCATGAAGATCTATCTGCATTGGATACTGCCTTCAGTTCATCTTATCTTAATTGTGATAGAGTTTTTAAACCTACTAATTATATTTCTAATACTGATCTGTTTGTTGTTCATCAGAATATTAGAAGTATGAGAGAGAATTTTATTCAACTTGATTCTAATTTGGAGGGCTTTGCTTGTGTACCGGATTTTATTTTTGTCTCTGAGATATGGATATATAATGTCGAAGTTACTGATTTTGTATTACCTGGTTATAATTTCTGTGCTAACACCAATGAAATTTTTGCAGCAGGAGGTGTCGGATGCTTTGTCAAAGATATTTACGAGTGTACATGTCTGAAATATGGTCTTGTTAGCTCTGACATTTTGAAGATATCTTGTAGAATTAACTGCGTAACATACACTTTTTACTGTGTTTATAGATTCCATAGGCATAACTTTAATATCTTCTATGAGGAATTTTCAAGTTTGTTAGAAAGCGAGAAGTCTAAGAATTTAATAATATGTGGTGATTTCAATTTTAATCAGGGACCCAAAATAACTATTATTTTCTTTTTTCAGATTGAAAAAATTGCCCAATTTTAATAATTATTTTTAAAAATTGGTTTATAATTATTATGAATAAGAAATATTTTATTAGTTGTCAATAACTATTATTTTTCAATGGATTTTTTTTCAGGGACATAACTATTATAAGATTTATGTCAAAAAATTGGTTTATAATTATTATGAATAAGAAATATTTTATTAGTTGTCAATAACTATTATTTTTCAATGGATTCTTTTTTACGTTGAGTCATAACTATTATGCATAAGAGATATTTTATTAGTTGTCAATAACTATTATTTTTCAATGGATTTTTTTTACGTTGAGTCATAACTATTATGCATAAGAGATATTTTATTAGTTGTCAATAACTATTATTTTTCAAAGGATTTTTTTTACGTTGAGTCATAACTATTATGCATAAGAGATATTTTATTAGTTGTCAATAACTATTATTTTGCAATTGATTTTTTTTACGTTGAGTCATAACTATTATGCATAAGAGATATTTTATTAGTTGTCAATAACTATTAATTTGGAAAAAATATTTTTTTACGTTGTTTTGAAAAAAGTGTTCAACAGATTTTCATTTTTGTGAATCTTTTTGCACCAATCGATGGGGAGGTGGTTTTTATGACATCACCAGAGGTGGTCATCGGTTCGAAAATGTGCGCGATTTTGACTCATTTTTGAAGTTTTTTTGCTTCAATCAATGAAAAGAGGTCTAAAAAGGATATTGGCCATCACTAGAAGTGGTACCGATCCTTAAAAGTGCTCTATTTAGGTCCATTGACAATGGGCTTTGGCCATCACCAGAGTTGGTCCCAACTAAAAAAGTGGTCGATTTTGGTGCGTTTTGAAAAAAAAATTTTGTACCATTTGTACCAAAAAAAATTTTTTATGAACCACCCTAAAATTTTTTATTGCTCCAATCGATTATGAAAGGTTCAAAATGCGTTTTGGATGTCTTTTAAAGTAGCTCCGGAACTTGAAAACTACCAAAATGATCGAAAGCGGTCCTTTCCAGGGTCCGGAGCCACCCTGAATGATTTCAAATATTTATATTCGACGTTTTCACATTAATTACAGAAAAAAAAAATTTTTCCGAAAATGGGTCAAAAACGGTTCTTTCTCGGAGCCGGACTCAGGAGCCACTCTAGGTGATGTCCAAAATCCATTTTCGACATTTTCCTATTTATTACAGAAAAAAGAAGTTTTTTTCGAAAATGGGTCATAAACGGTCCTTTCCAGGGTCCGGAGCCGCCTCTAATGAGGTCCAAAATTCATTTTCGGCCTCTATTTAATGACTGGTGCAAACAAAATTTCGAAAATGGATCAAAATCGGGCACATTTTGGGACTCGGAACCACCTTTGATGATGACCAAAATCTATTTTCGACCTCTTTCCAAAGATTGGTGCAAGCAAAATTTCGAAAATGGACCAAAATCAGGCACTTTTTGGTACCTTTTTTTTCGACTTCGACCTCTATCCAAAGATTGGTGCAAGCAAAATTTCGAAAATGGACCAAAATCGGGCACTTTTTGGTACCTTTTTTTTCGACTTCGAGCTCTTTCCAAAGATTGGTGCAAACAAAATTTCGAAAATGGACCAAAATCGGGCACTTTTTGGTACCTTTTTTTACGACTTCAACCTCTTTCCAAAGATTGGTGCAAACAAAATTTCGAAAATTGACCAAAATCGGGCACATTTTGGGACTCGAAACCACCTTTGATGATGATCAAAATCTATTTTCGGCCTCTTTCCAAAGATTGGTGCAAACAAAATTTCGAAAATGGACCAAAATCGGCCACTTTTTGGTACCTTTTTTTTCGACTTCGACCTCTTTCCAAAGATTGGTGCAAACAAAATTTCGAAAATGGACCAAAATCGGGCACTTTCTCGTACTTTTTTTCGACTTCGATCTCTTTCCAACGATTGGTACAAAATTTTTTTTTCAAAACGCACCAAAATCGACCACTTTTTTAGTTGGGACCAACTCTGGTGATGGCCAAAGCCCATTGTCAACCTCTTTCCATCGATTTTTTGCAAAAAAAAATTCGAAAATGGACCTAAATAGAGCACTTTTAAGGATCGGTACCACTTCTAGTGATGGCCAATATCCTTTTTAGACCTCTTTTCATTGATTGAAGCAAAAAAACTTCAAAAATGAGTCAAAATCGCGCACATTTTCGAACCGATGACCACCTCTGGTGATGTCATAAAAACCACCTCCCCATCGATTGGTGCAAAAAGATTCACAAAAATGAAAATCTGTTGAACACTTTTTTCAAAACAACGTAAAAAAATATTTTTTCCAAATTAATAGTTATTGACAACTAATAAAATATTTCTTATTCATAATAATTATAAACCAATTTTTTGACATAAATCTTATAATAGTTATGTCCCTGATTTTAATATCTTAAATAATAATGACGAAGTTTTTAAGTACATGACACTACTTGCTTCACATGGTTTGACTTAATGAGCTAACCAGATTAGCTTCTAGTAAATGTTTAGATCATATCTATGGTCGTTTTTCTTCATCTACAAAATTCAGTCAATGTGAAAAAGGTAACTTTGACCTAAACATCACCGACCATACTATGACGGCTTTATTGATTCATAGTATAGCTGAAGGTGGTTCGAAAAAATCTTCTGAAAACATTATTAAAAAAATCAACTTTAATAAACTAAAAATTAGTCTTTGTTTTGAATTTTGGGAAGATGTGTTTGCAGAAAACGTTTTTGTTAGAGTCTTAAACTCTCATATAAAGAATTGCAGCTTTTCTAAAATAGAAAAAAAGCATTTCGAAGGCGTAAACCTTGGCTTAATACGCAAAATAGTCCTAAAAAATAAGCTTCGTATGAAAAGTTCAAAGCATCCACGAAACCAACGATTAAAGTACAAATACAAAATGTTATGCGCTCAATTTAAAAAGGAAATACCTATATGCCGCGAACAATTTTACAAAAGTAAGCTCGACGCCGTATGTGGTGATCTCAAAGCCGAATGGAAAGTGGTAAATGACATTACAAATAAGTCAAAACAAAATGATCCGATAATGTTGGCAAACGATGATAATATTATATCCGATCCATTGGTTTTAGCTAACGAATTTAACAAATATTTTGGGTCCATAGCAGACAGTCTTTCACCTAACTTTAATATCCTATCGAGTACATCGAGTTGTCCCACTTGCTTGGTTGAAGAGGTAACATCTCAAAATAATAGCTTTTTCTTTGAAAGAATTACTTCCGAAGAACTTTTAAATATAATTTTTAATTTAAAAGACTCAAATTCTTGTGGACCGGGTGGTATTTCAAATAATATTCTGAAGAATATTGCTTATTTTGTGGTCGATACGTTAGCTTTTATTTTTAACAAAAGTATGCTCTCTGGTGTATTTCCTGATTTGCTCGAATGTGCCGATGTCTTACCACTTTTTAAAAAAGGTGATCGGAAAATTATAAATAATTACCGACCAATTTCGTTACTCCCTACAGAAAGTAAAATTTTTGAAAAAGCTATTAGTGCTCGAGTATTAAATTTTTTGAACAATAATAATTTTTTTAGCCCTGTACAGTATGCATTAACAAAAGGAAAAACTACTGAAGACGCTCTTCTTGCTTTTTGTTCTGAAATTCTAAAAAGCATAGACAAAAAAAAATCTACAGCTGGGCTATTTGTGGATATCACGAAAGCCTTCGATATGGTTCATCATGGTATTATATTAAAAAAAATTGAAAAAGCTGGTATTCGTGGTTTTATGCTAAATTGGTTCAAGTCATACCTAATGAACAGAGCACAAAGAATTAAAGTACTTGACAAAAAAAGTATGATAAAATACCTTAGACTAGGCGTTCCTCAAGGGTCTGTTTTGGGACCTTTGTTGTTTTTAATTTACATCAATTCCCTTTTTAAGCTTCCGTTTAAAGGCAAACTAACAGCTTTCGCAGATGACATAGGTTACTCATACTCTTCTACAGATCCCTTAAACTTGATTGCTGATATCAATTGGGACTTAAATCAGCTTCGTATTTGGTTTGGTAAACATCGCCTTTTGATCAGCAATAAAACTAAACTAATGTTTTTTAACTTAACAACATAAAACCTTATTGATGCAGAATTACTTTATCATGCTCCTGATTGTAGCCGATTTAAACTGTGTGATTACTTTTGTAAAATTGATTCAAATAACATGTCTTTTTGTTATAATAAAACTTGTGATAAAAACTGTTTTATGATTGAAGCAGTTAAAGATATTAAATATTTAGGTGTTGTTTTTGACTACAAAATGAGTTGGATTAATCACACGGCCTACTTACAAAATTACTTGCGCTCAACTATCAGAAGTTTTTACTATTTGAGAAATGTATGCTCTTCCAAACTTTTGTCCTCTATTTATTACGCTATTTTCCACTCTAAGCTACAGTATGGTATAAATTGTTGGGGGGTTCGTACTTTAATAAAATACAGCCTCTCCTAACTCTGCAAAAACAAGTTATTAGAAAGATTTGTAAAATGAACAGTCCTGGATTATCCCATAAGCAAATTAAGCAATTGCTTAGGGCATCACGTCTCAGGGGGCACCATAAACAGCACCGAAAAAATATTTGCTCGCGCATGAAAGACAAGGCTGTTTGGAAAATGTGTTTAATTAAAAATATCGCTGGAGAAAATGTAAGAAAAATTATATGAATTATTATATGGAAATAGGAAAAGTGTAGCATAATTGATACATTTTATGAGAGTGGGTAGCAAAGTCGCAAATGTGTTATTTTTTGCTTTAGTGTAGCTGGTCATGACCTCGCGTGCTCGTGCATCGTCGGCAGAATTCGGAAATTTGAATACTCCCGATTTGCCAGTTTGAGTCGAATGTTTTGTTAAATGAGTAACGCGGCCGGTGTATGTTCGTTATTCAATTAATTTGATGATAAATAATTATTTAGGTGTTTCCATTAATAAACTATAAGTCAACAGTGCGGTGTGTTGTGAGCAAGTGTCGACAATTATTTCAAAATCTTTTCATTCAGGTAACTTAATATATTTGACATTGTTTTATGCGACAGCTTAAGTCGCATTAACTGAGTTCGGCATTGTTCAGAACACATGCAATAATCAAAAATCCGAAACGCTTTGAAAAATTTGTCACTCTCTTTTCCCATACGATTCTCTCAGCAAAATTTATTGCTTACAAATTTTGTTTTTGTCACTCACTTTTCCCATACGGTACTCTCACACAAAATCACAAATAATGACACATTCACAGTGACAATGACATAGCTTAGAATTATCGGCTGTGTTGCCATATTGAAATAGCTAAATGCAGTATAAATTCACTTTGGTTTCGTGCATTTACATCAGAGCTAATGCACATTAGGATGGCGATAATTTACAAGTTAATTTGAATTTAGTCTGCTAATGCAAATTAACGCTGTCGTCTGTCTAAGCTATAAGGCGTACTCTGTTAATGCGACTTAAGCTGTTAAAATGTGAAATCAGACTTATAAATCTTACAATTCACATTATTTCGAAATGTTATTAAATTTTTGACCTTGCTCGTGACAAATTTCATGGTTCTAGGTTAATGGGAAGTACCCTATAGGTTTTGATTCTCTCGCGAGTGTTAAAATATGCGACGAAATATGTCTAATCTTTTGATTTCGTTGATTTAGAAGTTTGATTTTTCACAGCTCTAAGGAATTGCAGGTTTGAGAATTTGGTATCAATTTCAATTTGATACCTCTTCGCGTTCCTGAGAAAAAGGGCTTTGACAGACAAACGGACAATAAATTTATCTTGTAAGGGTTATTTTTTTCCTTTTGGACGGAACCCCAAAAATAAGCTGAAGAAACGAAAACATTTATGATTGATTACGCTTCTTTATCAAATATTTTTGCCATTCAATCCATTATGTAGTGTCAAAGTTTAGTTGAGTTTAGTTTGGCTGTCGATAATTAGGTACTCTTTTGTTATAAGACCCTTGGTTATCAGTATAGCTTTATCAGATGATTTATAGATGATAGATGCATTATCAATATTATATATATAGAGCCAGATATGCTAAAAACGTTGAACATAAAAACTATTGTCCGCAAATTTAATGCCCGTAAAAGTCGCAAGTCGCATTTCAAATAATTAAAGAAATTATGCAAGTATCTCTTTCGTAAATACTCTAATGTATTTACGTAATAATAAGTATGTACAAGTACCGTTAAAACAAAAACGTTAAAAAAATGTTAAGGACCAATACTAGTATACTAGCTAGGATAGAGGGCACCACAGGCGTGGATTGCTTAGGGCATCGAATAGTCTTAATCCGGCACTGAAAATGAATCGTTTGCATCACAGCTTCCCACTGTTTATAAAATTAAAAATTCTTCCTGTGCGACACTTGTACTGTTTCAAAGTGCTTAAAACATTCTTTATTAGATCTGGCTACTTAATTCACAGGGTTTTTAATGAACGCAATCTTCGTGTTAACAATATGCACCTTGTAAATGTATCATATTTTCGGACCACGGTTTTTAAATGCTTTTATGATGTTACGTCTCGCCGCTTATATAACATAAGTACTTCCGCTATATCTCAAACATGTAAATTCTCGAAATATTTTCTTAAAAAAACTTAAAAATTGGCTTTTAGCGCTAGACTTTCATAACGTGGAAAGCTTACTGAATTGAATTAACATAGCTGTCAACTATATCTTGCAGTAATTTTTAAATTAAATCCAGTCTAAATTAGATTCAGTTGTTCTAATTTTTATTTTTTTTTCTTATTGCTCTTATATTTGGTTCTCATTTTTTTTCTTATTTTCATTTATTTTTTTTGCTTTTTTTTTGATTTTTTATTTTTTTTTAAAAACAATGTATTATGTTATGTATTAATTTTAAAAGTTTATCAATCCAAGTTCACCCCACACAGTATATTTATCTATTTATGAAGTGCATTTTGCCCTATTTTTATTTTTTTTCTAAAAAAAAATAAAAAATAAAAATGTCACTAATTTTTTCTCGTTAATAATTTAATTATGCTATTAGAATCATTGTAATAATCTTAAGAACCACTGTAATTCATAATGAGAAAAATTAATAAATGAAATGAATGAAATGAAATATGTTTCATTAAAAAAAAAACATTTTTTTCTTACGTCCAGTGGGGTTCGAACCTAGGCATTCCGAATTGTTACATACTTATATACTTTTAGTTTTACGCAATATAATAATAAGAGTAGCTTGGTTGGTTAAGATGTGCGCATCTTTGGACAGTGACATAACGTAGGAGACATAGGTTCGAATCTCGTCGGTGACAAATAAAAACTTAAATTCTCTGAAGTTTTTAAATTGCAACATAAATAAATTAAGTTCCAATTAATAAGTAGTAATAAAAGGGATATGATAAAAAAAATTCGGTTTTGGTTTTTTGAGAAAATTTTGTAGTTAACCTGATCCCCAGACTTAACAACATGGGCCACCAGGTTAGAAAATTCTAACCTGAGATTTAGTAAAAATTTTGGTTAGATTTACCAGATTTATTTTCTGGGTGTGTGGCTAAAAATGCGGATAAAGTACACTCGAGGGTTTTTTTTTTTAATTTGTTGTACTATACGCCTATATCGGGTTTGAAGAAAAATCTCCCAAAATTTTAGCTTCCAAGATCAAACCTGCTTCATATGGAAGCAATTATTTTTTAATTAAAACGCAAAAAAATACGTCTTTCGTTTTTTGTGCTTTTTCATATAAATTGTAATAGGAAACAAACTGACTGGGCCCTTCGTTGGTTTGATTTAGGAAGCTAAAATTTTGGGAGAATTTTCTTCAAACCCGATTCTATAATATAGGCATTTAGGATCGCAAAATTTGAAAAAAAAATCCTCATGTATTTTGTTCGCATTTCAGCTACACGAAAAATGTGTGCGAGGCTTAACAACAGTTGGCGGCATCTCCCATACAACTAAAATACCTAAAATGCTATATCCTAAGGCAGACTTTTTCTACGTTTTAGTGTTTTTCGTAAAATTTAAACGAAATCTGACATAAACTCTGTCCACGCCACTCGGTTTTTTTGGGACAACTTTTTTATTCCTCAAGCTAAAATCTGGGCGAAAAAATAGAATCCATCTACAAAATTTTCAAAATAAACACCATAGTACATATGTTCATTCCGTTCCCATTTTCGCCGATTGATTTTAACTGAAATCGAATCTTGTCAGTATCTAATGAGCAAGTCGTCATTGAAAAAGGTCCTGCACTACATTTTCAAGTTTTTGAGAAGAGAGAAAATATATTGTTTCGGATATAACTCTACAATAATAGAACACAAAATTTTGAAATTGAACCTATGCTTTGTAGATATGACGATTTTTATGATATTTTGACCAAATATCGGTTTTAAAAAACAGATATTTTTTTCAAAAAATGTGTTAATAACGTATAATGTTTAAAGCATGCTAAGAAAGCTTAATTTATTCCCTTTAAAATAGTATATACTGACCTGTCGCGAATTTCACTTATGCGACGAAGTAAAATTGAGGCGGATTTAAAACGTTTTAAAAAGTCGGAGCTGATTATCAAACTTTTACTAGACTTTTTAGTTATATTTTATTTTTTGAAGGATTTCACAATATATAAAATAATCAAGGAACAATATTTGGACATTTTTCTTTTTAAAAATGTGTTATTTTAAGGAATCTCTATTAGTTCGAAAACGAGTTGCCGGTCTGTTTTAACAAAAACACTTTTTTTCAGTGCCATTTTTGGTATGTGGTGAAAATCAATTAAGATATTAACTTTTATATATGGTACAATATTAATATGTATGTATGTTGCGATTTCAAGATGCATCTAAAATGCATTTGCGTTGCGATTTCAAGATGCATCTAAAATTAATTTTATGCGAATTTAGATAATTGAATGAAACTTTTTCAAACAAAGTGGCAACTTTATTACGTTGTTATTAATCTGCTTTTTTATTAAAGGAAGAAAAGGCTCAAAATATGATCAGCTGATTCAATATAAAATTGATATATCAATATAAATGATTATACATTGATATGTAAACTAAGTACATCAAAATACCGCAAATCTACTAATAACTGGTGATATGTTTGCTATTTGTTTTTTCATTGCAAATTTTTTGACACCTCATGCGTGATTCGTAACATGTGTCAACGCCGAAATTGCTCAGTAAGGTGTCTCATTTCATCACGAATAGACTAACAAACGAACAGCTCTTGCAAATCATTGAATTTTATTGTCAAAATTCGTGCCTTGTGAGAAATATGAAAAATATAGAACATTTTTTTTCAGCAAACAGAATTGCCATTTGGTCTGAAGAGCAGCCAGAGCTACCAATACACCCTGAAAAATGTTTGTGGACCGGCGGCATCATTGGACCGTACTTTTTCAAAAATAATGAAAATCACAACGCAATGGAGCAAGGTACCGTGCGTGGATTACCGACTTTTTTTTTGCTCAAAATGGAAGAATTGGACTTGTTTGGCATGTGATTTCAACAAGACAGTGTTATGTTTTATTAAAAATCGCGTGCGCATGAAAAATATGTCTAACATCAGTATGATAGCAAAGCAGGCGTTGGACATAGTATAGTCGAACGTGGCCAAAGACCGCCTCGAAGCCGGTGTTTAACACATTGGAGAATGTATGTAAGCGATTTGCAAGCTCAAAAAGATAGTACCAGGAGACCGACCATAGTTTGGTTTTTCGTTTTGAGGTTGAAAAAATGGAAAAAAATGTAATGCAATTGAATGAGATTGAATAAGTTGGAAATATTTAAAAATTATTGAATAGGTTTGAAAAGCCGAAATTCGCAGGAGTTTATTACATGTACATTAGGGTGATTGAAATTTTTTTTTTGTTTTTTTTTAAGGTGCTGTTGCTTAAAAAGTAAGTTTATGATATGAAGAAAAAGTTCACGAAAATTCAGCTCTGTAACTCAATTTTATAAGGTGGCGACGGAGCATGTTAGTTTTACATGTAAATTGTATGGAAAAATTATTTTTTACAAAAAAGGTATCTAAATGAATTGGTGATTAGTGTTGCTGAGGTGAAAAGGGTCATTTTTCGATGTAATTTTTTTCAAATTAAATTTCATAGCGTCCGTCACTTGCACCATTTTTTAAATCAATATTTTTGAAAATGGGTTGTCTACTTAAAACAGAGGGTGCTAATCCAGTTTTCAATATTAACCTTATTCATAGTAATGGGCTTTGTCCAGACATATAAGGCTATTGTAATCCACTGACATCTTGAAAAAATCAAAAAGTTGTTATTTTGAACCGCTCTAATATTTACCCAGGCGCATTTTGAAAAAAGTTGCAGCGATTTTGATGAAACTTGTGATTGTGTTTTGATGCACATGTGAACAAGATCAGGATTAGGCTCGGTTTCTTATTTCCAAAGCTTCTTATAGGGGCGTGGCTGAGCCCTAAATTTTAACCTTTATACCGCCATACCTCGTAAGCCATGCAATATATTGTGATTGAATTTCTTAAGCGGATACATATCATATATATCTTAAATTTTGCCAAAAGTGAGCAAAATTGTAAAAGGATGCGTGTTACTTTTGAACCATTAAAAATTTTGATTCCGTATACCTCAAAATTGGCACAAACGATTTTCATAAAAATTTTAGAGATGATGCCACTGAAAGCATTAATCAATACAGGTTTAGCCACTTTACTAAAAAAACTCGTTGAAGGGCGTGGCACTGCCCACAATAATTATTAACATTATATTACGAACTAACAACGTAATTGTTATGAAATTTACTGAGTTTGATATACTCTCTATAAGGTCTCTTATTACAAAAACTTGGTCCAATAGTGCCTGTGAGCGTGGCACCTCTCATATGTATATGCAAAACACGTTTATTGTTATAGATAATGTGCTATAAGAGTAATCTTCTTAAAATTTGGTGCAAAGATGTCAGTTTCTATAAGCTTTAAAATTAAATGAACTCCGACGGGATTACATCAGTGGGCGTGGCACATCCCATATTAACATAAATTTGTAAGCGCTGTTTTAAGTGAACTATTGCATCATTTGGTATGAAATTTAATGTAAGTGGTTCACTTGCTATAGAGTACATATATCTGAATCAAAAGTGGCTGAAATAGCACCAGTGGGCAAGTCACCTCCCATACAAATAAAATACGTTAAGTGGCATATTTATAGAAATATGTGAGCAATCATACTAAAATTTGGTGTAGGAGGTTCGTTTATGGAAAGCTATTTCTGAATCAAAACCAGACTGGATTGTATCAGTAAGTGTGCTACAGCGCTAAATCTTAAGGCTATCTGCGGTATGTATCGCAAACTATACAAGCTATTGTGCTTAATCCGCATACCGGATATCGATCACGACTATAATTTATTGAACCAAAGTAGGCGGAATCGGAGAAGTGTGGAGAAAGTATTTAAACTTTTTAATTTCTATTCGGTTTTTTTCAACATTTTCCATATTATTTCGACTTTTTAACCTTTTAATTTTTACCAATATATCCTTTACGCATAGCTGGGCACCGGTAATCAAATAGTTACTAAAAAAATTAACTTCGTTAAAGCGTTACGTTTTGGAAGACTTAACGAAAGTTAAGTTAAAATATCTTTGCCCGTGGAAAAAAGATTTTCAACTGCAGCGCTTAATCTGTTTAAGAAACAGATTTATGAACATCTGTGGATCGTCGTTGAACAAGTCATTTTATTTCATGTCTAGCCATATTTTGAGCTTTACTCTTTACAGGTTTGTGGCTCTTACGTTTTTCTTTGGACTGAGTGACAGAATTGAAAGTCTTCATCATCGTCGTTGTTACCCGCGTTGCTTCCTCTACCACTTAAGGAGGGCGATTTCTTTAGACTTTTTTATTACAGTTAAAGTATAAGAAAACAAAATGGCGGATCTGCAAAATATCTCTTCAGTGTATCTTTTCAGAGGCATCGAAAACTGCTGCAGCTGTAAAAAATTTTCTATTTATCTAAAAAAATTAAGGTTTTCTTTTTCGATTAGTGATATAATGAAAGGAAGGACAAACTTATAAAATAATAGAAAACTTAAAAATTTAAATTTATATCGGCTGCTTAATCAAAAGTCCAAATTTTTTTAGCAGTTTTGACACCAAAAACATATATTTATCTATAGTAAGAAACCTCTCTAAATTTTAGTCCGATCGGTCAATAATTTATTTGAGCTACATCGCGAGCAGTTTTTGCAAATATGGTTTCGAGATAATCGCGTTTAAAGTTTCAATACGATATGATGCGACGGTATGCGAACTCTGACGTTCTTGACAATAACTCCATAAATATTCAATGTTTGGCTTTGTCCGTTGTACGTTCGAATTATGAAAAAAAATAAATTGTATTTCTTGAAAATTCTAAAGGTATCGCCCCCCCCCCTAAAACTATCTCTGTTCTTCGAACGGTCGGCAGCTTCTTGTCGTAGCACCTCTTCTACCTTTTTTTTCATGCATTTTTTTACTGCATCCACTTGACTGCTGTCATACGTTTCCAGCCATATCAACCATGCGTGCGATATCTTTTTGGTAAATAGTAGGTACTGGATTAACGATTAACGGACTTGGGGAAATTTAAAGGAAGTCAACGAGTCCGTTAACTTTTTTAAAGTTAACTTAAAAGTTAATCCGTTAGTCGAAAAGTTAACTTCGTTAATTAATGATTAACGGATTAACGAGTTAATGGCCAGCTATGCCTACACCCAACTCTCTTTTTACACGGTAGATACGTTTCTTGGAAAACCGTGTAAAAAAAAATCGTGTAAAAAAATACATGTGATATATGGTAAATTTGGAGATTCATCCCACAACCTTAAAATATCGTGTAAGATGAAAAAATTTCCCAAAAACCGTGCAAAAAAAGTATTGAATGAAATCCATATTATATAGAAAACTTAAAACAATTCATTTTTATTACAAAAAAAAACTTAAAATGCGTATACATTAAAATTCAGTGCATAAGTACAACATATAATAATAATTATTGAAACTTGAAATAAAAAATAATTTCGTAACTATTCATCGCTACTTGTTAACAAGTGAAGTGCAATCACACAAAAAAAAATGTTTATAACATTCGGGTATTCCCCCAATTGTATTTTTGTTGCTGTATACACAATTAGGCTAAGTTCGCACGAGCGTTTTACCAATGCGCGTTAGCTATTGCGTTTTTTTTAACGCAATTTTTGGTACTTTTCACACGGCAGTCAACGCTCGTTAGTTATACGTAAAATAATCGTAATTTTTCCAAAATTATTGGTTAAATATCAAAATTTTGCATGCCATTATTGTAGAATATTACTGGTATCTATTCAGGAGTATACAAACAAACAAAATACAGCTGAAAACCAACGCGTGTTGAAAAAACTTCGTGTGAACTTAGCCTTAGCTGTACAACTTAGAATTGAAATTAAAAAAATCTTTTTTGAGATTCGTGCAAGAACAAAAAATTCGTGTAAAAAATTTTATTTGCTCTTATTTTTGAACCGTGTAACTTCAAAATCGTGTAAAAAAGTACCGTGTAAAAAGAGAGTTGGGTGTATATGCATTTCTTCGACTTTTTCAGCCTCTTTCAACTTTCTTCATTAGTTTCTTTATTATTTTTGACTTTTTCAGCGATTTTGAATTGTTTCAACATCTCAACTTTTTTCAAAATTTTGCATATATTTTCGACTTCTTCAATATTTTTCAACCTCTGTCAACTTTTTTTACATTTCATATTTTTTTCGATTTATTCAACCTCTTCAACGTCTTTTTACCATTTATTTAAAAGATACTTTCAGTGCAGTGTGGATATCGAGGTGCTAGCACCTTCCCTATTGAGGGTCCGGATATTCCAGGTACATATCCTTAAATCATAGTCCTTTTTTCGTTTGCAGTGGTCGTCAACGTTGAGGGGTTCTATATCCGAGGCTTTTTTAGTCTTCAAACCCTGCGCACAACCCAGTTTACTTCCAGGTAGGACACGCTGCACACATTCGTTCACTATCTCAGCGGATGCGGAGATAGCTACCCAGATGGCGCCGCGGGGAGGCTGTGTGTCAACTTGCTAATGGTTGGCTCAGAGATCGCTCTGGCAATCCCCAGGTGGAAAGCAGTCAGAAACTTTACTCTAATCAACCAAAAGCCAATCCATCCACCGCTACACAATCACTTTACCAAAATCACTGTCTTTCCAATGATCCTGATGAGCATAATGGATAGATGAATGCTGCATTTCTAATTAGATCGAACCTTTACAAAAAGAAAGTCAATTGTCAATAATCTCTTTTGGCAAAGGTTTCAAGGACATAATTCTGCAACAACGGGTACAAGTTGCAGGCTTTATTTTAGTTCTAGGGAAGCAGTCAGTCAATCAACTTCGAATTTATTTTTATATGAAACAAAAAATATCGAAAATGTAGGAGTAAACGCTACAGAGAGCCATTGTAAAGCTAAAGGGAGACATAGACAACAAATTGAAGCTACAATCGTTACAGTAATTGAATGTTTCTAAAATATTTTTGTCATCTGCCAAATATTCTCAATTAATCTCAAATGTCTATATGAACAATTCACAATTGACTTTTTGTGTGTGTGATATTCCTTAATACTTAATAAATTTAGAAATAAGTTACCAAATTTAATTCAAAACATATTAGCAGTTTATAACATCTTCGATTAAAGTGATATTAAGAGATAAGTTAAGAGGCCTTAGTAACATAAGGCACCTATTGCGGTTGTCGCTTTGCGATAAAATCGATAGCCATCGATTTAATAGAAACGATGCCATTTTGGCATTACGTAACTTAATAGAAACAAGTTAAGGTGTTATCTTCGGCCATGCCGAAACTCACATACCCTACACTGCGTTGAAAGTACCTTTTAAATAAATGTTAAAAAGGCGTTGAAGAGGTTGAATGAGTCGAAAAAAATGTGAAATGTTAGAAAGGTTGACAGAGGTTGAAAAATGTTGAAAAAGTCGAAAAAATATGCAAAATGTTGAAAAAAGTTGAGAGAGGTTGAAAAGGTCTAAAAAAGTTCAAACAACTTGAAACAATTCAAAATGGATGATAAAGTCGAAAAAATAGAGAAACTAATGAAGAAAGTTGAAAAAGTCAAAAAAATACATATAGGATATATTGGAAAAAGTTACAGGGTTGAAAAAGTCGAAAGAATAAGGAAAATGTTGAAAAAAATCGAATAAAAATGAAAAATTAGAAATATGCCACGCCCACTGGTTCAATTCCGCCCACTTTTAATTCAATAAACTATATTCGTGATCGACATCCTCATATTAAATTTCAGCACAATAGCTTGTATAGTTTGCGATATGTGCAGCAGTTAAATTTAAAATTTAGGGCGGTGTCACACCCACTGGTACAATCCAGCCCGGTTTTGATCCAAAAATAGCTTTCCATAAGCAAACCTCTTACACCAAATTTTAGTATGATTGCTCACATATTTCGATAAATATGCCACTTACCGTATTTTACTTGTACGGGAGGTGTCACGCCCACTAGTGCTATTTCAGCCAATTTTTATTCAGATATACTCTATAGCAACTGAACTTACATTAAATTTCATAGCAATTGCTGCAATAGTTCACTTAAAACAGCGCTTACAAATTTATGTTTATATGGGAGGTGCCACGCCCACTGATGCAATCCTGTCAAAATTAATTTATTTTTAAAGCTTATAGTAACTGATATCTATGGACCAAATTTTATGAAGATTACTCTCATAGCACACTGTCTATAACAATAAACGTTTTTTGCTTATATGGGAGATGCCACGCCCACAGGCACAATTGAACCAAATTTTTGTTATAAGAGACCTTATAGGAAGTGTATCTACCTCATTTAATTTCATAACGATTACGTTGTTAGTTCTCTTTATACAACGTTTATAAATACTATGGGCGGTGCCACGCCCTTGAGCGAGTTTTTTCAGTAAAGTAGCTGAGATTGTATTGATGACTGCTTTCAGCAGCATCATCCCCAAAATTTTTATGGAAATCGCTTAAGATTGAGAGAGCTAGACGTAAAAAATCAAATAAATTTTTGTCAAAAAAATAAAAATTATAATATTTTAATTAATTGAATAATTCTTCTAATATCAGCCTATAATTGTGCCTAACGTGCTGATTTATAATCGCCTAATTTAGAAAATGCCGTGTGTTTGCTTAGCAAGGGTTGAACGTAATCTACAAGATGACAAGAAAGTTAAATGCGTCGCTTGTAATGAATATTTCCACTGCCATTGTGTCAACATAAAGAAAGCTGATTTTGAATACATGCAAAAAAAAAAGCTACCATATAAATGTGCAAAGTGTCTCTCCGCTCGTCGTGAATCGATCGTCCGCTCGCCACCAATTAAGGCTAATATAATCTCTGCTGACACAGGCTCCAATGCAATTGGCTCTATTGCAACTGGTTTTGTTTCTACCCCTCCTGTAAGTGTCAACAGCAATGATGTGGGTGAAAAATATTCAACTTCGACATTGCTTACACTTATTGAACAGAAGTTTGAGAAGCAAAGTGAAAGGTTTGAACTCCGCCTTTCAAAATATAGTGAGCTTATCACCTCCCAAATTAAAGAGATGCTCAACACTGCAATACAGATGAGTGAGCAGAGAGTTCTCGCTGAGCTACGTCAAAATGTCTCTGATATACGTAGCGGCCTGCAAGCGGTGACTAGTAGAGTTACGCTATTAGAAAATATTACTCTGGATATAGGCACGTTAAAGGAGGATATAAGTTCTTTTAAAAATGAACTTGATACATTAAAGGGACAGCTTATTGAACGACAAGGTACTGCAGAAGATATTTTACCTATTCGAATGGATGAGGTTGACTCTCTAAAAATGGAAGTTGTCGAACTAAAATCTCATCTCGCAAGACAAGATAATGCAGCTGTTGCTTGTGACCTTCGTCTGAATGGAATTCCTTTTTCTGAAGGAGAAAATCTTAGAGAAATTTTGCATAAAATTTGTTCCGTCGTAAGCATTAGACCTCCTAACATTAAGAACTTATTCCGGCATAATCAAAAAGTGCCTAATAATAATAAAGATTCAACAATAATCGTCAAATTTGAAACGCCTTTTGAAAGAAATTTTGTTTTAAACTCTTGTGCAAAATTTAGACGGGAAAGTAAGGACGTACTACGTCTGCAACATGCGGGTTTCCAATCAACTAAGCCCATTTATGTAAATGAAGGTTTGACAAGAGCAAATTCTAATATTCTACAACATGCGCTTCGTTATAAAAAGCAAAACCTACTGCTTTTACACATCATGGGATCGTTCACATTAAGCTCCAGGGTAACGATAATGCTTTATCTGTAGAAACATTGGAAAAACTAAAATATGTTATTGAAACTCGCAATACTGGCCATGATCCTGGCGTTTCTGGTTCGTCTCATTGTTTTCGTGACATCACGAATTAATATCCTAATTTTTATTTTCTTTAAATTTAATTTTATAATTTTATATGTTACAGCAGTGAAGAAAGTATTTTTTGTCATTAAGCACGCATTAATTATTATTCCTTTTTTGTTAAACTTTGAACATGATAAGTTCTTTAATTTTTGATGGTTTTCGTTCCAAAGACAACAGCTACAGTATGATTCGAATGCTCTCAAAACAAAGGACTGGGCTTAAAAATTGCCACCTAAATGCTCAGAGCTTGGTTAATAAGATGGATGAATTGCGATATGTGTTTGAGGATTCTGGTATGGATGCTATTTGTGTTAGTGAAACATGGTTTACTAATGATATGTCTGATGCGTTGCTTGGCTTAAATGGTTTCAAAATGTTTCGTGCGGACAGGGTTGGCCATGCAGGCGGAGTAGCAATCTATGTGAAAGAAAACGTTAAGTGTAAGATACTCTGCAAGTCACCACATGATAGTGCTATTGAATATGTATTCGTAGTAGTTTCAAATGGTGATCAAAATTTGCTTCTTGGGTCTGTATACCGTCCCAACAGAATGGTTGATTTCTTACCTTTTTTAAGTACACTGGAAAACATTGCTCTATCTTTCACTGAAATAATTTTAGCTGGCGATTTTAATAGTAATCTTCTTGTAAAAAATATTCTGGTGCAAGAGATGAATAGCTTAGGTCTAGTTCCTGTAAATACAGTTATGCCTACTCACTACACAAAAACTACAAATACCGTCCTTGATTTATTCTTTGTTAGTATAAAAACTAGAATCCTTCTTTATGATCAATTATCTGTACCTAATTTTTCAAAACATGACCTGATTTTTCTGACCTATGACTTTCGACTTACTGAGACCGTTAACTGTTTTAGCTACCGTGACTTCAAAAATATCGATTATAATCGACTTGAAACTGCTTTATTTAATATAAATTGGGAATCAATTTTCCACATAAATTCAGTTTCTGATCAGGTTGAATTCTTTCAAGGCAATATCAAAAAACTTTTTGATGAGTATGTCCCAATTAAGTATAGAAATACTAATCATCAACAGCGGCCCTGGTTCAATAGAACAATTGAAAACCTGATATTGCTGCGAAATAATGCGTACAATCGCTGGAAACGTTTCAAAACACCATATTTATATGAAGAGTTCAAAATTCTACGTTCCAGGGTTGTGAAAAACGTGAAATTTGCAAAAAGCAACTACTATTGTGACAAGTTTGGCTCTGTCATCAACAGTAAGCAGAAGTGGCGAGAGATACGCAATATTGGTCTTTGTAAAAAAAACCTTCGGCTCTAGTGATAATGTTGACGTTGAAGACTTAAATAAGAAATTTGTTGATATACCTATGCCTTTGGTTAGTCATAATGGCTATGATAATGTTAACAGTTCTTTTAATGTTCAATCAAGCTTCAGTTTTTCTTGTATCTGTCAGGCTGATGTACTGAAAAGTATCTTATCAATCAAGTCAAATGCTATTGGATATGATGAAATTAGCCCAATTTTTTTAAAAATTTTGCTTCCGAGGATACTTCCATATATAACTTACATTTTTAACACTGTGCTCACTAAATCAATTTTCCCAATTCAATGGAAGAAAGCTAAAATTATCCCAGTACCGAAAACTTGTAATGAGTACCGTCCAATAGCAATCCTGTCTTTTCTATCTAAGGCGTTAGAACTGTTAATGAATACACAAATCACCTCTCACCTGTGTAGATATGGTTTCATATCTGATAGGCAATCAGGGTTTAGGGCCAAACACAGTTGCATCACTGCCCTCATTGATGTTTCGGAAGACTTGCGTGCTAGTATAGATGACAATGATGTTGTGATCTTAGTTCTTTTGGACCACTCTAAGGCTTTCGACACTGTTGATCATGATATTTTAGTGACCAAACTTCATAAAACGTTCAATTTTACAACGTCAGCTGTGAATCTTATTGCGTCATATCTTTCCGATAGATCGCAAGCCGTGTACGCTAATAATATTTCATCAGTCTTTCTTCCCACTAAACGAGGTGTTCCTCAAGGGTCTGTCTTGGGTCCTCTTTTTTTCTCTCTATACATAAATGACCTTCCTAGTGTGTTAGAAAATTGTAAGATTCATATCTATGCTGATCATTTTTATGACTTGATATCTCATATGAATAGTATTCTTAAAAGTATTGTTGAGTGGGCACTCAAAAATGGCTTAAGCCTTAATCCTAAAAAATCTAAATGCCTAGTGATTGCGAAGAAAGTTATTGATATTTCCTCTGCCCCTCACCTTGTGTTAAATGGTGACAATATCGAATACGTTGACTCTGCGAAAAATTTGGGGTTTTCTTCAATAGAACGCTGACTTGGAATAATCATATAAATAACACTGTCGGGAAGGTCTATGGCATGCTTTGTGTCCTATGGACGAACCAGTACTTTACACCTTTTCATATTCGTATGCTGCTTGCTAAAACATATCTCGTCCCATCAATGCTATTCGGTTGTGAAATATTTGCTAATTGTGATAGTTTAAGTAAAGCCAAATTGAATTTATTTATTTAGCAATATTGTTCGTTATGTGTTTGGATTGAAAAGAAGGGACCATGTTTCCCAATATGCAAAAAAAATATGTGGCTTAACCTTTGAAAACTTACTTAATTATCGAACGCTTTTATTGTTGTATAAAATTATTAATAATGCTGCGCCACATTATTTGCTTTCGAGATTAAATTTTTCTCGATCCAGTCGAACAAATAAGCTTAATTATTTGCGTTTTACTTGCTTGACGTCTGAAAAGCAGTTTTACATTCACTCTGTACGTCTTTGGAATGCGCTTCCTAATAGTTTAAGATCTTGCAATAATGTTGTGCAATTCAAAAACAAATTAGCTTTACACTTTTCTTCACTGTAATATTTGAATAGTTTAATATTTTAAATAATTAAATAGCTAAATATGTTAAATAGTTAAAACGTTTGTACAAAGGTTTTAATGCTATTCCTTCGTTTTATATTTATGTTTGTTTAATTACATACTTTTCTATTTGCTTAAGGTTAGTTATTATTGTAAAAATATTCTAGCTCTCTATTTAAAAATGTATTTATACTTCTAAGCTACCGGTACTGTTATTAAGGTTTTAAACTTTGTTGTGCCGGTTTTTGAAATAAATAAATAAATACATAAATAAATACATAAATGCAGCAAAAAGAAAAAAAAAAAAAAATCGTTTGTGCCAATTCTGAGATATACGGAATCAAAATTTTTAACAGTTGAAAATTGCCACGCCCATTTTCTCGATTCCGCCCACTTTTATCTCAATTCAAGATATGTTTGATATGTATCCGTATACCAAATTTCATCGCAATATCTTGAACGGCTTACAAGATATGGTAGTTTAAATGATAAAATTTAGGGCTGTGCCCACCCCTGTACGACCTCTTGAAAACTTGAAACCTAGCCTAATCCTAATTTGGTTCATATGTGCACCAAATCACCAAGTTTCATCAAAATCGCTGCAATTTTTTTCAAAATTGGCCTGGGTAAATTTACATAGAATATTAGCGGTAGGCGTGTCCGTTAACCGATTTTGCCCATTTTCAATAGCAAGATGCTTGCAAGAAGATGTGACCTGTGTGTGAAAGTTTCATTCCATTAGCTCTCTTGGTTTTCCCGTAAACCTGATTTCAACAGACAGACAGACAGACGGACAGACAGACAGACAGACAGACAGACAGACAGACAGACAGACAGACAGACAGACAGACAGACAGACAGACAGACAGACAGACAGACGGACATCGCTAAATCAACTCAGGTGGTGACGCTGATCAAGAATATATATACTTTTCTATACCTGCCACGCCTCCTTCTATGTGTTACAAACGGATGGACAAAGTGAATATACCCTCGGTGTAGGGTATAAAAATTGCGTCATTGTGACTTGAAATATTATAATTTTTCTTGAGACAGCCGTTTAGTTTCAATCAGTTTTAAATATTTTGTGTGAAAATTTTAAAAAATAAAGAAATATCAAGTAAAATAAAAAGAAATCTTATCCATCAAAACAAAATGATAGAACAGCGAGCGATTGTGATCGATAAACACAATACCAAACAAAATCGCTAATAGAAAAAAAGCGTTTATCTATTGTAAATCGACAACCGCAATAGGGGCCTAAAACAACTTTGAAAATAGTGCCCCAAATCGAAGTTTTATTCATGTTTCTTTAAACAGGCTTACCTTTGTTTACCTTTTTACTCCCTTTAGAGATACTTAGCGATATTAGACATCGAATTCGGTTGTTTTCGAAAAAATAGCGTTTTATGTTAACTTATTACTCTGGTCTTCTGATAAAAAATACTGGAACATCAGGACTGGTTAGAATTTCTTCGTATGTTTTCGGACTACAATGCTCAATGAGTATACCTCAATTAAATACAAATTTTGCGCTGTTTTTTCACTGTTTTCTATGAGTTTTTCGATGCTACCAAGATACACAGCCACTGTATAGCAAAATAACTATCACCATCGTGTTCAGCAGACCCGAAAATATAAGAATCAATGCCGACAGCCTGTATATCATGCGGAATTGTCTTTTGGGAAGAGTTATAGTCACTCGAAGGAAATAGAATGAATTTAATTCATAAATCGGACATACGTATGTCAAATGATAGGGCTCAATGAGCCTTAATAGAATATATAGGGTTGCCATGTCGAATCCTGTCCTAAACACGGGTTGCCAATCATTTAAGAAAAATTGGCCCAAAAAACCCTAGTTTAGGACACGCTTTGGCAAGGCAACCCTATATATTCTGTTTAGGCTCATCAAGCTCTATCATTTGACACTAATTTCATGCTGTAATATCATACACTTTTTATTAAGAAATCTTGGCGCAAAAAACGCGTGGAAACCCTAGTTTAGGACACGCTTTGGCAAGGCAACCCTAGATATTCTGTTTAGGCTCATCGAGCTCAATCATTTGACACCAATTTCATGCTGTAATCTTATACACTTTTTACTAAGAAAAATTGGCCCAAAAAACGGGTTTTTTCGGCCATCGGGACACGCTTTGGCAAAGCAACTAAGCTCATCGAGCTCTATCACTTGGCACAGGTCCCATGGTGTAATCTTATACACTCGACTTTTCTACAGCCGGCTCTTGGGCTAACTGTTTGTTGGCCAGAATTTGTCGAACTCAACCAGAATATTGCGATCCTGGCGTCTGGTGTTTGTTCCACGATGATGCATCAATTTAGACATCGGTGATTGTTCGTCAATGCTTAGCACGAGTCTGTGTGTCAAATAATTCACCCGCATTAAAAAAGAATATATTTGAAAAAAAAAAATGTTTTGTTTGGTTTTTATAGCTCCAGGTCCGGAAAATAATTAACAGCATGTGTATTAGACATGTTCAAAAAAATGTCATGTTCTAGAATTCTTCAAGAACACTCGATTTTCGAAAATTTATTCATATTCGAGAATTTCCTCATTTAAAAAAATAAAAAAAAAAATAATCCTATAGCTGCTACAAGAGCTGCAAAATTTTAATTTTTTGGAATTTGGCCAAAAAAAATATGAAAACTTGATTTTTTTCTTATTTATATTAATTTTTTTAAAATATTTTTTTGATTTTCCTTATGTAAACATTAGGAAATTGAATGAGATTGAAAAAGATCGATAATGCTGAAAACTGTTGAATGAGAAAAGCTGAAAAATAAATAAAAAATATGCAAAATGTTGAACAAAGTAGAATTGATGTTAAAAATGTCAAAAAAGTTTGGAAAATGTCAAAAGGGAAAAGTTGAAATAGGTTGAAAAAATTTTCAAAGGTGAAGAAGGCTGAAAGATTTGAGAAAATATGGAAAATTCAAAAAATTTCAAAACGGTTGAAATGCTCGAAAAAGTTGAAAATGTCAACATAAATTGAAAAAGGTTGAAAAAGTCGCAAAAATATGGAAGATGTCGAAAAAAGTTGAAATATGTTGAAACTTTGAAAAACGCTAATAAAGTCGAAAAATTATGAAAGTTAAAAGAATTTGAAGAACTTGAAAAAATTTTAATATCTCGAAAAAAATTTAAAGAAGTTTAATAAGTCAAAAAAAAAAACTAAACAGTCAAAAAAATTAAAAGTGGTTGAAAAAGTTGAAAAGCTATAAACTAATTAAGAAATTAGCTGAAAATATATTAAAAAATGTTTATAAACTGGAGATATTTGATGTATATTGAAGAGCCCAAAAATGTTGAAAAAGTTTAAAAAAATATAAAATTGTGAAAAAACTTGAAAGACGTTGAAAAATGTTGAAAAAGGTTGAAAAACTCAAAAAAAGTTGAATGAGGTTGAAAAGTCGAAATGATTAAAAGTGCTGAAAAATAAAAAAAAAAGTCAATAAAATATGGAAAGTGCTGAAAAAAATTGAAGAATGTTGAAACAGTTGAAAAATGCTAAAAATAGTTAATATATGGAAAATGACGAAAAAAGTTCTATAGGTACAGTTGAAAAAGTCGACAAAAAATTGATAGAGGTTGAAAAAAGTTGAAAGAGATAAAAACAGTAGAAAAAGGCTGATAAATTCGATATTATATAATAAATTATGAAAAAAGTTGATGTAGGTTGAAAAACTCGAAAAAATTATAAAGAAGTTGAAAATTTCGAAACATAATAAAACAGGTTGATAAAGTCAAGTTGAAAAATCTTGGTAAACTCAAATTAGTTGATTTACGGCTGTGGCACGCCGTAAAAACTTTAAGCCTAGCCCAATTTTAACCCATTAATTCCCAAGCCTAAGCTGCTGGGAAAAAATCCATGAAATTTCATCCAAAGGCTACATTTGGATCGTAGGTAGGTTTGCCAGATCCAAATTGTGTTTCACCTACACATTTAAATATTCCTCTTAAATATCAAAATATTTTTTAATATATTTAAGTTTTAAAATTGCTAAGAAAATTAATTTCACACGTAGAAAGAAGTATGCAAGCATAACAAATTGTTTAATGGCAAGTTAGTGTGTTAGTTGGTATGTGTGCGTTTTCTTTTTATATGGCAATGCTATGGAAGACAAAAACGGAAAATGTATTCAAATTTTACTCTCGCTCTCATTCTCAATTTGTCAACGCAACAACGCGGAATTTGAAAGAAACAAACATGTAAGCAATCGTTGAATGAGAATGGAATGTGTCAGTGAGTGTGTCTGCTTTGCTTTTTGTCTTCCACTTGGAATATTTATTTAAGAGAAACAATAGAACATTCAAATTTTACTGACGCTCTCATTCATGACGGGGAATCCCGATGACGGTCGGTGTCGCGAGTTTATGCTTTTTTCCTCAACCGCGAATGCTTTCTTACGGAGGTGCACAACGTGCCATAAGGAGTTTTCACTTCAAAAAAAAAATCTGGATTTTTCTGGACACTTGGAAAAAAATTTTAATTTCTCCGGACAATAAATTAAACTAAATAATATTTTTGTACAGAGCTTCTTGTTCAGTACTTTTAGTACAAAAACAACAAAAAAGTTACAAGCGCAAAATGCATTCAAATGGGCAACGAGCTGCTTATACTAGTTTCAATGACCGCTACGTCATATCATCAGTAAGCTTTGTTAACCGAAGTTTAGTAGTCTGCATGCCTACTATGTATGTTCTATTTCTTGCGTTGATCAGTTAAGAATCACAGCAATAAACAAAACTTCTACATTTTAATGAAATTGCTTTTGTAATCTCTTTGATATCACACATTTCTTGACGAGCGCTTTGTTGTCCGCTTTTCTGGCGATCCGAACGAAGTTGCAAGTGCTACATGTAAATATCGGCGAGCTCACCGAGGGTAATTTTTCTATTTGTGTTTTTGGAACAAAATTTCATAATAATATTTTTGTACAGAGCTTCTTGTTCAGTACTTTAAGTGCAAAAAACAACAAAAAAATTATAAGCGCAAAATGCATTAAAATGGGCAAAAACACCCATTCTCATATGAAAGCTCTTGAGCATACGAACATTTTGACACTTTAAAAACGTTTTTCCGCTGCGCTCAATTTTGGGCAGAACACTGTCCCGGTTGACATGGAATGTCCCATACATATTTTATTTAAGCAAAGTAAACATAACACAAATATAAAATTCAGTATAACAACATTTTCTGTGAGCGGTGAATTGATGTGAATGTTCAGAAAGTTTCAACAGATTCATAAATGGCTCACATACTGAGTGGCTGACTGCAGTTCTCTGGTGCATACATACATACATATGTACAGTAGGGTGATTCAAAAAATTGGTTTTTTGTTTCAAACAGGATTAATAATTGCAGGTACATTGAAGAAAAATGCAACGAAAAAGCAAAACAACGAAAAATAAAACATTTACTAAAAGGTTTGACCTAGGAAGCTCAAATGTTGGGACAATTATTTTTATTCCTCAAGCTATAATATAGGAAAAAATAAATAAAATCCCTCTCCAAAAGTTGAAAAAAAAACACCCTGCTGTATATACCTTAACGATTCTCTTTTATGTAAAATCACTGATTAAAAAAATGTTAAAATGCTCCCAAGTCGACTCACTGTATACTTGTCCCTGAGTAAATAAAACAAAAGCGTTTATTAGATAATTTTCCATCTAATTATTCCCCACTATTTTTTTTGCTCCTATTATTTCAGAATGTATTCCAAATCAACATACCGTCCTCGAAGAACTCGTTTATATGGAGCTAGTTATGATATTGGAGAAAGTTATTACAAGCACGCTTTAGACAACTTGGACAACAAATCGAAGACAATAAGGTAACAGATACAAATAAGCATTTCCACAGAAATTGTCATTTTCGATTGTCATGGTTTCGATTTTTTTTTTTTAGCACACCTTTCAACCATGGTTTTTCTTGAAGTTAAGACTATTTTTTACTATGTTTCTCTTTGAATTTTAATTGTTCCACCTTAAATATTAAACTCCTTAAGCTTCAGAGATTCGTCTAACGAGTCTGAAAAATGCAAAAATTTTATTGATTTATTTTCCTCTGCTGCGGAAACTGGCACAACTGTTCATGAAAAAACCGTTAGTGTTAAACGTAAAATTAATCTGTGGGTGTCGGAATTCTTAATAAGTCTTATTGAATTTAAAGCTAAGTTTTTTAAAGCTAGGGGAAAAGATCGAAATAACAACCAAATTTCAAAGCAGCTTAGAAGAATTGGCAAAACCATAAGACATTGCAGTAAAAAAATAATGAATAATTATTATGCTTACAATATAAAATTGTGTTGTGGTGATGAAAGAAAAACCTGGGGTTTTATAAAGGAGCAATTAGGTAAAAGAAAATATAATTCTTTAGAGCTAATTGATTATAATGGTGATCCTGTTTTGGCAGATAGTGATGAGTGTCAACAAATATAATGCAAGAACTTTTAATTTATTTCGAACACTCCAGTAAATGACGATTTTAGTCTTGCTCCAGTATCTATATAAATAAAATTATAGCCGTTTTTGATGTTTGCAAATAACGCAAAGACTACTGGACCAACATTGATTAAATTTGTTTAGTCTTATTCATTAGACGCTTGGTCTCAATATCCAATTAAAATTATCACGATGTTCCTGTTAAATATCAAAATATTAAAGTTTTAAAATTGCTACAAAAATTAATTTCACACATAGAAACAAACATACAAATCGAAGCTAGAATATGTGGGATTTGTTTTATACATAGCAGGGACGTGAACCAGTTTTGAACCGGAAAACCGCTTTTTTTTAATAATTAACTGAACCATTAACCGAACCGAAATTTTCGACAAATGATTGAACCGAACCGAAAACCGAACCACTTTTTATAACGGTTCGAAGGTTCATTTTAACCAATTTTTAATAGACAAATTTTCCTCACTTTTTAATTTTTTCTTTTGTTAAATATGGTAATACCATGTTTCTTTAACATGTAGCAATATCATATGCACAGATCATAGGGCGAAACACATAAAGTTCATGCATGCATCACCGCAATTGACATCATTTAAATACACATGTTCTTATGAAGAAACGCACATAAAAAGTGAGTATGCATGCACGTCTTTTATGTGATTCGCCCTAATGGCAACCCATCTCATTTGACAGGCACGTGTTTCTTAATTTTGTGCGTTATTCCAATTTACTAATTATTTTATAAGATGTCAAAGCATCCAGTGCACAATTATTTCGTTTATTACGAGTCGAGTGATAAAAGCGAATGTAAACATTGCGACACGAAAATGAGGGGAAAACATGCCCAAAATTTACTTCGCCATTTGAAAAGGAAGCACACAGATGTTTACCAACAAATGCAAGAGCCCAAGAAGGTAAAACCAGATTCTAGTTTCGCCCAGGAAAAATTGGATAAATATTTAAAATTGTCGCAACATATGGTAAATATATCAAAAGATCAATTGTTTGATGGATGCGTCGAACTAGTCACCAAAAATCGTCGCCCACTTTCACTGATCGAAGACAGTGGCTTTCGAAAAATTATTGAGCCACTTTGCCAGTCATTGGGCGTGCGTATTAATAAATGTAACATAAGACAAAAAGTCTTAGAAAAAGCAGCGAAAATACGTAGCAGTCTTGGCTCGTGCCTTAACAATCTGTAATTTACTTTATGTTATTCTGCACATAAAAATATGCTTATTATTAAATCTGCATGCAGGTTGTTTTCGCTGAAGATTGATTGCGTCTCAAGATTGGAGCGCTCCATAATGGGTATAAATGCGCAATACTGCGAGAGTGGTGTTATTATCATACAAACACTAGCTATGAAGGAAGTTCATGTTAAACATAGCAGTTTGAATTTGACTCATATACTAATGGAGGTTCTCGAATCGTATGGTGTAAGCCTGGTCCAAATATGCTCTATTACCATAGACAACGCCGCAAATATGGTTTTTCTAGGAAATTTGGTCAATAAAGAATTACAAAAATTAATAGCAGCAAAAACGAACATAACATAATAGACGCTGAGTATGATGAAGATGACGAAAGTGATGGAGAAAATGAGGATGTAGCAGAAGTTCCTTTCGATGATGTTGCTGCTTTAGATGCTACCTATTGTGAAATTTATTCAAATTTAGAAACTGATTTGGCAGCCAGTGATAATATATCCATTATAAGATGTGCTTCACATACCTTGAACTTAGCTGTATGTGATTTTCTTAAGGAAATCAAAGGCATACGCTGCAAAGTAAAAACGGTTGTCAAAAAACTAAGAACTCCGACATTATTACATCTGTTACGTGCAGAAAAGCTTCGTAAACCTGTTATCGAATACGTAACGCGTTGGGGATCCACATACTACATGTTTCTATGTTTATTGCAGCTTAAAAGTTTTTGTGAGAAAAGCGCAGCTGATATTGCAGACTTGCATATAAGCAAACCAGATTGGTTGACTATCAAAAGCGTTTGTTCAGTTTTGGAGCCCGTTTATTCAGTATCCATAAAACTTCAAAAAAAAAGATCTTGTTTTAAGCGATTTATATTTTTTTATGGTATTCATGCAAGCGCAAAATTGAAAAAATGTGGGGAAAGTATGGCGCGTTTTTTTCTAGATCACTAAAAAAACGTGGAGAAATATTGCTGCGGAACCCGTATGTTTTATCTGCTGTCTACCTGGATCCACGGTATCAAATTCTCCTTACTGATTCTGAAAAATGTACTGCAATTGAACATACTTATTATACATGTTTCTAATCTAAAATCGAAATTGAATGGTATGCAGTCATCAGTAGACTCGTCAATATCTTCAAAATTTAGTACCGATGACGAAATTGATGAAATTTTGAAAGAAATAGGGAAGAATGAGACAGAGTTCAAAAATAGATCATTAATAGACAAAATCAAATCGTTTGATAATGCAAAGCGGCTTTCCAATAATGTTGATGTTTTGAACTTTTGGAATAACTACCCTGACAAAGAATTATCTGAATTAGCTCTGATTATTTTTGGTGTTCCAGCAACCCAGGTTTCGGGAGAGGGCATTTTCCACCCTAAAATTTATTCTCGGAGACCTGCGGGGAAATATTGACGAGGACTTGTTGGAAGATATTCTTCTCATCAATCTCAACTGATTTTATTATTTTATCAAACAAGATTTTTTTACCACGTACTTATATCGTATGACCAGTGCCGTCTTTAATCTATTGGAGGCCCTGGGCATATGAGGATAATGGGGCCCCTATGGCTTTGACAGAACACTATTTTGTTAGAATAGACAAAGAAAGTAGATAAACAAGGTTCTAGAAATATTTTTATTGACAGTCACATTAAATGAATAGA
The DNA here is from genome assembly GCA_949775025.1 of Tricholauxania praeusta. NCBI lineage: Eukaryota > Metazoa > Arthropoda > Insecta > Diptera > Lauxaniidae > Tricholauxania > Tricholauxania praeusta. The sequence continues at coordinate 94,234,925 of OX459028.1, forward strand.
TAATGTAATATAATCCACAAAAGTAATTCTTTTAGCATTCACAGATTAGTGCTTAAAAATCTATATTGATTGAAGAGGAACCCTTCTAGATTAAAAATGAGCAAAATCGTTAATGACTTCTTCAAAATCTATATTTTTGAGCAGATCGCATTCTATGGACATCAGCGACAAACTGGTTAATCTGTCTTGAAGCATTGTACTTCACAATTCATTTTTAATTCTATTCAATTTGGAGAAGGAGCGTTCCCCACTGCAGTTAGTTACCATCATGCTTAAAAAGATTCTCAATGCGATTTCGACATTTGGAAATGTGTATTCAATTTTGTTTTCTTTCAAAAGTTGATATATTTCCAATATACTAATACTTCCCTCACTTTGTTCACTGTCAACAATTTTAAAGTATTCTGTTCAATGCAGACATTCCATTTCTAACTCTTTCTCATTAACATCTTCATAATAAAATTCCGCAAATTCTTTGCAACTTTGTCTCAACTCTTCAGAATTCAGAGTCTTAAAGCGAAAAAATAAATCAAAACGTTTACAAATGTTCTTATACGGACTTAATCGCTGTTTTAGATGAACGCTCAGAGTATCAATTATGGGACGAAATGTCTCGACTTTGAATTTCTCTCTTCCATTCAGCTGGACTGATAACGCCGGACCATCAAAAAAACTCTGGCGAGTGCTTCTGTGTTTTGTTCTTTGAGATAGGTCCTTGTAGTTAGATTCCGGGTTTCTTTCTTTGGCGGACGATTCGAAGTAATCAAATCTATCCCTGAGGTTAACAATAAAATCATCAAGTGAAGTAAACATATTAGTTGCAACGTCCAGTGTTATGGTTTCTTTTTGGAGATAGTTATTTATTTTGTTTATTCTTTCCAATATAGAGTTCCAAATTTCTATTAGTATAATATATTCTAGCTCATTTATAATTTTTTTAGGGGCTGTTTTCCCATTACGTCAATTAACTCATTACAAATATTCGCTGATAAATACGAAATGTTACCTTTTCCAGGATTCCCAAATTTTTTTAAGTGATCTGAAAGAAATGGATCAAATTCACTCAATAATTCCACACATCCCAAATAATTTCCATTATTGGGAGATCCTAGGATTTCATTGTCACCACGAAACGAAAGCCCTCTCGATGCCAAAAATTTTACAACAGCTACAATCCATTTAAGTACATTTCTCCAGTAATCTACTTCATTTTGATGTTGAGATAATAAGTCAGTATCTACTCTACCAACCGCTTTACTTCGTGCCAGATAAGTCATCATAGATTGCCTATGTGCTGGGCTATTTTCATGTGTTAAAATTAAGTGATTAATGTGCTTCCAATCATTACATCCACTCGGAGAGCATAGATTTACATCAGAAGGGTTAAACACAAAGCAAGAAAAACAAAATACAGAGTTTTTGGAAGGCAAGTACAACAACCATTTTCTTTCGACGCTTTCATTGTTCTTCAATTTGCGAATATATAATACTTTGTTGAAATACCTAGTTACTGATTTATTACCATCTTTGTAGATTCTGGATGTCTCGGAAAAGTCAGAATCTTTATTTTGAAAATATGAAAGTCCCTTACGAATCAAAATTTCGCGATTTTTTTCTGTAAAATTTTCATGTCAATAATCGGCGGGGTCGTGTGATATTTCTTCCGGCTTGGAAAACTGTTGTTCAACTGACGCAGTTGTCACTATGCGTGAAGTCACTGAAATTGTTTTACTTTCGTCAAAATTGTTAGAAATTGGTGTGTTCTACACCATGAGGATTCAGAAATTCCCGCGATTTGTGATCGACACAACTCATCATGTGAAAGATTTTTTGTTAGATTGCTACTTACAGAAGTTTCTCAATAAGAATAAATCAGTCATATTTTCATATGAGAAGACAAAATATGAAATTAGCCAAATACTTTTTGGTTGGTATTGTAGTCAGTAATTTTGGTTCGATTTATTCGAATTAAATAAGTTTTTGGTAATAAATATAGGTTATCGTTTGGTGATCTAGCAGGAACTAGGGGTTCGATCGCGGGGCCCTGGGCACGTGCCCAGAGTGCCCAGTGGGAAAGAGGGGTCTACGTATGACATAAGTTATATGTACATATGTATATATTTCTATATCCTTTTGAATTATTACTGAATAAAAATAACGTAGATATGAATAGTTTTTTTTTTTTAGTTCCCGAACCGTTGAACCGAACCGAAACCTCGGCTCAAAAAAAAAACCGGTTTGATGAACCAATCCGAAAGTGGAAAAACGGTTCGAACCGCTGAACCGAACCGACCAAATTTTTCACCCGGTTCACGTCCCTGATACATAGCAATGCAATGTAGTAGTTATGGAAGAGAAACAACGGAATATTCAAATTTTACTCTCGCTCTCAATTTATATCGCAGACAACAACAACGCGGGGCTTGTGAAGGATGATCAAAAATTACAGTAGGTCTACTAAAAAAATTTGAATTATTTGCCTTCGCAGAACAAACTAGAAACAGGCTGCGCGTACAAAGTCGCGGGCATCAGCTAATCTAATGAAATGAAAATCTAATAGATCAATTAAATGTATATAAAAGTTCAGGTTTTGACAAAATTACTGCCAAATGTATTTAATTCTATTACAAATATCTTCAATTGCATGATTACTGAATCAGTATATCCAGATACATTAAAGACCCGTAAAATAATACATATTCCAAAGGGACTAAATTCTAATATACTTTATGATCGACAGAAAGATACCGGAACTGAAGAAGCTGTGGTTATTGTTGTTGAATATGTTTGTGGTGGTTCAGATTATCGATATAGAGGTGTTGCTAGTGTGTAATTTTGATTGTTCGAAAGCATTTGATCTTGCTGATCACGAAATTTTAATATTCAAATTAAATGTTCTCTGGTTGAGTGCAGCTACTTTAAATTTATTTACAGACTATTTAAAAAATAGGAAACAAATTGTTCAAGTTGGAGATTTAAAGAGCAGAATACTCACTGTGGTATGTGGAGTACCCCAAGGTAGTGTTCTTGGACCGTTACTATTTAGAATTTTTATTAATGATTTGAAAAGTATAAATTTTAGAGGTAAACTTCTTATGTTTGCAGACGATATAGGTCTGTTTTACAAATATAATCATTTTCAAGTTCCGGCAATAATTTTGGAGCTCATGAGATTAGTAAATTAGTTTTTAATAAGACAAAACGAAATTAATAAGATTTAAAACGAGCAACGTGAGGAGTGATGAAGTGATGAGCGTACAGATTGGCTGATTCACAATAAATGAAGAAAAATTCGTAAAATAGCTGGGTATAACTCTCGATTATAGCTTAAATTGGGAATCTCACATAAGCAAATTAAAAAGTGAAATTGCGTCAGGAATTGGAATTTTATATAAATTGGAGAATAAGTTAAGTATTGAAACAAAGTGATTACTTTATCAATTCTTGGTGCATTCGCATTTGACATATTTACCAGTGCTTTATGGTTGTAAAGTCAATACGATACTTAAATCTCTACAAATTGTTCAAAACAAAGTACTTAAAATTGTATTTAACCTTCTGTGAGTCATAGTACAACACGTATATTTGTTGATTATGTAAGGATATACTCCCTGTCCGAGGCCTTTACAAGCAACAATTATTATAACATGTTTCTTTGTGGTTTTTGTTTGAAAAGAATATAATTTATGAATGTTATTTTATTGAGCTTACTGTTCAATATGTGTGTGTGTCAACACCAAAGAAATTACAACTTACGACTAGTTTTACCCCATTTTTTCTTTTTGTTTACCTTTGTAAGTTGTAATTTTTTTGGTGTTGACACACACACATTTCGAATAGTAAGCTCAATAAAATAACATTTATTATTACATGTTTTTAAATCGTCACATGAAATTGGTTCACATACCTTGCATTCAGTCTGAATATTACTCATGAGTCATTCCAGATGAAAACGTCTAAAAAATGGAAATTTCATTGCTGCACTACCTTGCATTTTGCTCGGACTTTGTGAGAATCTTCGTTAGGGTTCCAAGGATGGAAATCCAAGGGCATTTAATTTTCGGATGCTTCGGTTCCCACCTGGCCGAATTGAAGCATATGAAAAACGTCAAATTTAGGCTTCAATATGTTTAGCTGTAAAAATGTTTCTGGTTGAGATATAGATACACTTGAGATAGCATCGTAAAGTTAAGAGATGGTAGTATTTTTGCAAAGAATATAAATTCACACAATCAGTATTCGCGAAAATTACACGGTGCTGAAAATACATGTATTTTATTGATTTTTAACTGGCTCGACTGTTGCGACTGTTGGATACAAACCATTAACTTTTCTTATATGGGGCATTTCAGGCGAAGCGGACAATGAAAAAAAAAAATGAGATTTAGAAAATTGTTCATATTCGGCTTAATTGTATTTCTAGAATCATTTTTTTTGTGTTAGCTTAGGCTTAGTTGTCAAGTTGTGGACTTCCAAAAATTGACGTAATATGAATAATGGATTTTTCGGAAGCAATTTTTCGAAATTAACAAAATTTCAATAAAATATGAAATATTGTGGTTTCAATAGGAAATTTACTGCTCTTTTCGATTATGAAATCAGATTGTAAATTTGATTTTTTTTTCTTGTGGAAAACCGGAAGTGAAGATTTGATATCAGAATTGAAATAATTTCGACATATTTTATTTTAACTTTAAAATAAAGCATAAAATATTCCGGTAATATGCTTAAATTTTTTTAACGTCATCTGCATTAGTTTACGAGATATATGAATTTAAGTGCATACGTGCCGCACTTTGTATTGGACGTGGCACTTTCTTAAGTGCTTTAATTTATATATCTCCTTAAATATGTATATATACTGGGTGTTTTTTTTAGAGGTTTGTTTTTCGAATAGAGATAAAACTGGCATTTTATGGTCAAATCTGGCAATTCTAATATCATTTATGTTTAGTATGGTTTGCCATTTCATCATGAACAGGTTGACAAAAGAACAACGCTTGCAAATCGTGCAAATTTATTTCGAAAATAATGGTTCAGTTCGCGAAGTTTACCGCAAGCTCCGTCCATTTTATGGTCGACATAATCGTCCATCAGAGCAATTAATTCGGTTAACCATGGGTCGTTTTCGCACTACGTTTACTCTATGTGATAATACGCATCCGCAGAGACGTCGAACAGTGCGCACCGAAGAAACAATTGCCGCTGTAGAGCAAAATGTTGAAGAGGACCCGAATGAATCGATTCGCCACCGTGCACAGCAATTGGAGCTTTGTCCATCAACTTTATGGAAGATTTTGCGCAAAGATCTTGGCTTGCGACCTTACAAGATCCAGCTTGTGCAAGAATTAAAGCCGCGAGACCATGCAATGCGTCGTGATTTTGGTGTATGGGCCGAAAATGAGATTGATCTCGATGCTGATTTACATCGCAAAGTTTTGTTCAGTGATGAGGCTCATTTTTGGTTGAATGGCTACGTCAACAAGCAAAATTGCCGCATTTGGAGTGAAGAGAATCCACATGAGACCCTTGAGACGCCATTACATCCACAAAAACTGACTGTTTGGTGTGCTCTATGGGCTGGTGGAGTCATTGGGCCATACTTCTTCCGAAATAATGCTGGAGAGTCAGTTACCGTTAATGGAGACCGGTATAGAGCCATGATAACCGACTATTTTGTTCCCGAATTGGATGGCATGAATGTGGATGAGTTGTGGTTCCAACAAGACGGCGCTACATGCCACACAGCGCACGTCACAATCAATTTATTGAAGGAAACATTCGATGAGCGCATAATTTCGCGGAATAGACCTGTCAATTGGCCACCAAGATCGTGTGATTTGACACCATTGGATTATTTTCTTTGGGGATATGTGAAGTCGCTCGTCTACGCCAACAAACCAGAAACGTTAGGGGACTTGGAAGCCAACATTCGTGGCGTTATTGCCGACATACGGCTCCATATGCTCGAAAAAGTGGTTCAAAATTGGACCTGTAGAATTGGCTTTATTCGAGCCAGCCGCGACGGCCACATGCCCGAAATCATATTTAAACATCAATGGCATAAAATTATCCTTCCAATAAAGCCAAATTGATGGACATTAAAACGATTTTCTTGTGTTTTATTTCAATTCGAAGCTCTATACCTCTAAAAAAAACACCCTGTACATATATCTCCTAAAATGCAAAAAAAAATTTGTTTTTCGTTTGTTTTGCTTTCTCATTTTTCATACTAATGAAAAACGAAAAAGCTTTGTTTTGCTTTTTCGTTTTTCATACGAATTGTACTAAAAAACAAAGTAAATGCGCGGTTCGCGGGTTTGATCTAGGGAGCTGAAATTTTGGGAGAATTTTCTTCAAACCCGATTCTATTATATAGGCACACAGGACCACAAATTAAAAAAAAATAAAAATACCTCCTTCGGATGTATTTTTTCCGCATTTTTAGTCACACGAAAAATGTGGGCGTGGTTTTACAACAGTGGGTGGCGACCTCCATTCAACTAAAAAATCCAAAACGCTATATTTTGGCACCTAAAGTAGACTTTTTCTACGTTTCAGTAAGTCGGTTTTTTCGTTAAATTTTAACGGAATTGGATATAAACTCTGTCCGCGCAGTTTTCAGGTTTGAGTTAGGAAGCTCAAATGTTGGGACAATTATTTTCATTCTTCAAGCTATAATACTTAATCTATATACTTCTACTATCAAAAATATCTCAGTTTCTTCAGAACGACGGACGTATTTTTTATCGCCTCCGTGGTCATTTAAATATTCAAGTGGTATAAAAGTGTTACAAAAAATCAAAGACTCTTGAAAACGCTTGCAGAAGTGAATCAATACAATTAATGCACTTTGCATTGATTTTTGTGCGCTTGCGTGTCTTAATTTTGAACAAGAGAAAAAAAAATAAATTTTTACAAAGATAAAGAAACCAAGCAAAACGGTGGGTTATGCCGGTGGAGCGCTCTCCGCCGATGCAGCGACGTCATACTCTTTCCAGTAAGTGCGTTTCCGCGAGCTCAAGTGTCTCCAGCAACAAATCAACAGCAAATAAGAATATTCTTCCCGCGCTATTTTTTTTCAACTGATCATTCGGATAATGCGCATGCGCCGTTTTCTCAATACTCTTCTCTGAGTACATGCGAAAATTTAACAAAGCCGCCAAATGTTAAATCTGCAGAACATGTGCTGTCCTCTTCTCCCTCATGGGGAGCACAATGTTCAACTCCAAACATCTCACCAGCACTTACAAGAGCAATAGTCTCAATACCAGCAACAACTATGGCAACTACTAGTACAACAATAAAAACTACATCTTCAACGATTTTACTAACACCAATAATGTCTGTGGGCACATATTCAAATGAACAAAAAATGTGTCTACCTCTCTCAGACACAAACTGCCTAACAACATTACCTCTGCAACATGAATCTAATACAGATCAACAATATTCAAACATGCAACAGCAGCAGCATCAACAACCGCAGCATCAACCGCAGCAGTAGAAACCCCAAAATAATCTTCAATTACAACAACAAAAACAACAACTTCGTAATTTGGAAGAAACTCTACAACAACAGCCAAAGTCAAACCTACAAAATACAGGATAAAATACTTCGTTATCAAAAAATTCTGGAGTGCAAACTGGATTAGACCGATACATTCTAGTGAAACGAAAATTAAGCCCACAAAAAAACGGTAATGTACCAAAGGCAAAAGCTATTAAATTCACTTCTACGGACACAATTAATACAACTGACAATAAATTTGCGCTGTTAGCAAAACTAGATGATGATGAAGCTGGTACTAGCGGGCAACAAAATATTAAAGGCAGGGACCCAAAATAACTATTATTTTCTTTTTTCAGATTGAAAAAATTGCCCAATTTTAATAATTATTTTTAAAAATTGGTTTATAACTATTATGAATAAGAGATATTTTATTAGTTGTCAATAACTATTATTTTTCAATGGATTTTTTTTACATTGAGTCATAACTATTATGCATAAGAGATATTTTATTAGTTGTCAATAACTATTATTTTTCAATGGATTTTTTTTACGTTGAGTCATAACTATTATGCATAAGAGATATTTTATTAGTTGTCAATAACTATTATTTTTCAATGGATTTTTTTTACGTTGAGTCATAACTATTATGCATAAGAGATATTTTATTAGTTGTCAATAACTATTAATTTGGAAAAAATATTTTTTTACGTTGTTTTGAAAAAAGTGTTCAACAGATTTTCATTTTTGTAAATCCTTTTGCACCAATCGATGGGGAGGTGGTTTTTATGACATCACCAGAGGTGGTCATCGGTTCGAAAATGTACGCGATTTTGACTCATTTTTGAAGTTTTTTTTGCTTCAATCAATGAAAAGAGGTCTAAAAAGGATATTGGCCATCACTAGAAGTGGAACCGATCCTTGAAAGAGCTATATTTAGGTCCATTTTCAAATTTTTTTTTGCAAAAAATCGATGGAAAGAGGTTGACAATGGGCTTCGGCCATCACCAGAGTTGGTCCCAACTAAAAAAAGTGGTCAATTTTGGTCTATTTTGAAAAAAAAATTTTGTACCAATCGTTGGAAAGAGGTCGAAGTCGAAAAAAAGTACCAGAAAGCGCCCGATTTTGGTCCATTTTCGAAATTTTGTTTGCACCAATCTTTGGAAAGAGGTCGAAGTCGAAAAAAAGGTCCGAAAATGTGCCCGATTTTGGTCCATTTTCGTAATTTTGTTCGCACCAATCTTTGGAAACAGGTCGAAGTCGAAAAAAAGGGTACCAAAAAGTGCCTGATTTTGGTCCATTTTCGAAATTTTGTTTGCACCAACCTTTGGAGAGAGGTTGAAGTCGAAAATAAAGGAACCAAAAATTGCCCGATTTTGGTCCATTTTCGAAATTTTGTTTGCACCAATCTTTGGAAGAGGTCGACATCGAAAAAAAAGGTCCCAAAATGTGCCCGATTTTGGTCGATTTTCGAAATTTTGTTTGCACCAATTTTTGGAAAGAGGTCGAATTCGAAAAAAAAGGTACCAAAAAGTGCCCGATTTTGGTCCATTTTCTAAATTTATTTTATGCACCGGTCGTTGGACAGAGGTCGAAAATAGATTTTGGTCATCATCAAAGGTGGTCCCGAGTCCCAAAATGTGCCCGATTTTGATCCATTTTCGAAATTTTGTTTGCACCAGTCGTTAAATAGAGGTCGAATATGAATTTTGGACCTCATTTGAGGCGGCTCCGGACCCTGGAAAGGACCGTTTTTGACCCATTTTCGAAAAAAAACTTCTTTTTTCTGTAATAAATGGGAAAAGGTCGAAAATGGATTTTGGACATCACTTAGAGTGGCTTCTGAGTCCGGCCCCGAGAAAGAACCGTTTTTGACCCATTTTCGGAAAATTTTTTTTTTCTGTAATTAATGTGAAAACGTCGAATATAAATATTTGACATCATATAGGGTGGCTCCGGGCCCTGGAAAGGACCGCTTTCGATAATTTTGGTAGTTTTCAAGTTCCGGAGCTACTCTAAAAGATATCCAAAACGCATTTTCGACCTTTCATAATCGATTGGAGAAATAAAAAATTTTAGGGTGGTTCATAAAAATTTTTTTTTTGTTCGAATCGATAGGGAAATGTCGACAATAGTCATTTTCGAGCTTTATCTATGCATTGGAGCAAAAAAAAAAATTTTTTATGAACCACCCTAAAATTTTTTATTGCCCCAATCGATTATGAAAGGTTGAAAATGCGTTTTGGATATCTTTTGGAGTAGCTCCGGAACTTGAAAACTACCAAAATTATCGAAAGCGGTCCTTTCCAGGGCCCGGAGCCACCCTAAATGATGTCAAATATTTATATTCGACGTTTTCACATTAATTACAGAAAAAAAAATTTTGTCCGAAAATGGGTCAAAAACGGTTCTTTCTCGGGGCCGGACTCAGAAGCCACTCTAAGTATTGTCCAAAATCCATTTTCGACCTTTTCCCATTTATTACAGAAAAAAGAAGTTTTTTTTCAAAAATGGGTCAAAAACGGTCCTTTCGAGGGTCCGGAGCCGCCTCAAATGAGGTCCAAAATTCATATTCGACCTCTATTTAACGACTGGTGCAAACAAAATTTCGAAAATGGATCAAAATCGGGCACATTTTGGGACTCGGAACCACATTTGATGATGACCAAAATCTATTTTCGGCCTCTTTCCAAAGATTGGTGCAAACAAAATTTCGAAAATGGACCAAAATCGGGCACTTTTGGGTACCTTTATTTTCGACTTCAACCTCTCTCCAAAGGTTGGTGCAAACAAAATTTCGAAAATGGACCAAAATCAGGCACTTTTTGGTACCTTTTTTTTCGACTTCGAGCTCTTTCCAAAGATTGGTGCAAACAAAATTTCGAAAATGGACCAAAATCGGGCACATTTTGGGACTCGAAACCACCTTTGATGATGACCAAAATCTATTTTCGGCCTCTTTCCAAAGATTGGTGCAAACAAAATTTCGAAAATGGACCAAAATCGGGCACTTTTTGGTAACTTTTTTTTCGACTTCGACCTCTTTCCAACGATTGGTACAACATTTTTTTTTCAAAACGCACCAAAATCGACCACTTTTTTAGTTGGGACCAACTCTGGTGATGGCCAAAGCCCATTGTCAACCTCTTTCCATCGATTTTTTGCAAAAAAAAATTCGAAAATGGACCTAAATCGAGCACTTTCAAGGATCGGTTCCACTTCTAGTGATTTCTCAGAAATGCCCAAAATATTGTCATTTTTATCATTTTTTTAGTTATAATACGAAAAAAAATTTTTTTTTTATAACGAATTAGTTTTAAAAGATATATAAATATATATATATTGTTACGAAATTTCTGTCCCTTTGACGATAATTTCGATCTCTCACACTTTTCTGAGTTCGATCACTGGATTGTGTAACAATTAAAAACACACAAACTTATTTAGTTATAAAATGGTTTATTTTATTAACGTTCAAATTCTAATATTAATTTAACACTGTATAGAAAACTGTTTTGTTCTACTACGGATCACACTGTATTCACTTTATTGCTTACTGCTTCGCTGGTTTAATTCTACTGTGTGCTCAGCTCAGATGACAACCCTTTTTATACTGCAGTCATCACTCTCTCGAATAATCCAGTACCTTCTAAGTGGCGTATATTCTACCATTATCTACAACCCACCAGTGCTACTTTGTAGCGTGCATTCTACTACTATCCACAATTCACCACGTTGACGTTGAGCTAGCTATTATGCTAGATGTTAGATGGCGTTGTACGTTGTACGACGACGATAATTTCTCTCGGTTGTTGACTTTTTATTGTTTACTGCAGCGTCTGTTCGGTTTATTATTTTTAGCATTTTGCGCTAGATGGTGCTAATATCGTTTAGTTTCTTTCGTTGGTATTTATTTCAAGATTCTTCTAGCATAAACCAAATTTCGCTACACTGCCCTCCGCTTAAACTTGTTCGTCCCGAACAAGAGTCTCTCCGTCCCTAGTATAAGGTGCCAGCCTTTCGATGTGGACTACCTTTAATTTACTTTTGTTTCCGGGGTATTTTTGAATTCGATACACAACATCATTAATTCTTGTGACGATCCGGTAAGGTCCATCCCAGTGAGTCCGAAACTTAGGAGACAAGCCTCGTTTCCGTTGTGGGTTGTGTAGCAGCACTAGTTGACCTTTCTTGAACCTTTCAGTATTTGCTCGCAGGTCACACCGAGCTTCCATCTTGTCGCGATCTTTATCACGCTCTTTCTCACGTTCCTTTTTACGCGATTTAGAACGACGTCTAGAAGATTTCTCCTGACTTCGAGAACGTTCTCGGCGTGACTGCTCTCGTTCTCGCTCTTTCTCATGTTTGCGTTCCCTTTCTCTTCTTCTGCGCTCACGATCTTTATCTGGCCGTTCTGGATCCTCCTTTTCAACTTTATCTCTTTCAGCGCGCTCTCTAACCTCCTCTCGTTCACGTTCTCTTTCACGTTCCCGCTTTCGTTCTCTGTCGCGTTCTTCACGCCGTTCGCGATCACGCTCGCGATCTCTTTCACGTTCCCTTTCACGCTCTCGTTCACGATCACCACGATCCCGATCACTGCGCTGGTCCCATCTTACCTCCTCTTCAGGCAAAACGTTCAAACGGCGCACATCAATTGTTCCAGCTTTATTTTCCTTTCGTGAACATTCAATTTTACATAGACGACGGAAATATGCATCCGCATTTTCATGCTGGCTTTCTTTGCGATGTGGTAGTCGTTTCTCAGGCTCCCTCTCCGGAATCGAACCCTGATTCCACGTACGCGCCTGCTGCCCGCTACCATTTTCGCCATCGTCCACCCTATTTTCAATTCTTCTTTTTGGTGAATGTGATGCAGATCGTTTACGACGTGATTCGCAGTCACGTGCCATGTGTCCCTGCTTACCACAGTTGTAGCATTTTCCGCTGAAGCTACTGCTGGCGAACGATGAACTTTTCTTTTTAAAATCCACCTCCATCCGATTTTCAATTTTTCTACTTGGTGAACGTGATGCAGATCGTGATTTGCAGTCACGTGCCATGTGTCCCTGCTTACCACAGTTGTAGCATTTTCTGCTGAAGCTACCGTTGGCGAACGATGAATTTTTCTTTTCAGCCTCCACCTCTATCCGACGAGTTTTCAGTGATGGGCGGCATGTCAACGCAATCATCTCTTCAGTGAGGGCAACCATTAATGTTTCGTTAAATGTTGTCTTCGGGCTCCGCATTGTTTCGCGTTTTGTATCTAAGTCACGTATGCCGTCAATAAACGCCTCTATTTTGAATTTTTCAGCTACGACACCTAACTCGTCAGGATAGGAAAGGTGTGCCAATCGCTCAATATCCGCAGCATACTCCTGCAAGGACTCACCAGATTTCTGGATACGACTTTTTAACTCCAACCTGTGAATCTGCTTCATGTGGTCACTGCCATATTTTCGCTGTAAGGCATCCATCACCGCCTTGTAGTTTTTCTGCTCCGCCACTGGAACCGTTTGCAATACTTCTGCAGCTGCGCCTTTTAATGCCACAATTAGCGCTGCAGCTGCGCTTTCGTTATCCCAACGATTGTGACCAGATGTTGTTTCAAACTGGAGCTTGAAAACACTAAATGGCGTTGTTCCATCGTACGAGGGTGCCTTAAGCCTCTCTGCGCTGATTTCTCTTATCACTTGAGTGGTTGGTTCGCTTATTTCCAACTGTTGAATCCTTTTATTAACGTCTTTAAAATTATTTTGAACTTCTTCCATTTTGTGCACCTCCGTTCGAACAGCCTCAGTGTTTTGATTCACTGCGTGGATCTGCGTCGCGCTCTGACTTAAGCTCTGATCAATTTCTTCCCAAACCGCCTGGATTTGCAGCGCGTGCTGACTTATTGCCTGCGTCATCGCCATTAACATTTTCTCGAATTTTGACATATCCACAACTTCACCACTTGCCGCCGATCCAGAAGCTTCTTCCATTTTCGCTGCTGATTCTGATACATCACTATAAAATTCATGCTCTTCCAGGTTTACACCTTGAGCCTCAAGAGCCTGCCGTAAGCGTTTCTGTAACTCCACCTTTCCGCCAGTAGATTGCAGACTCAGCTGCTGCAACTCCTTCTTCAGTTGATCCACTTTTAGTTCGTCAAACTTAACCATTTTTATTTTTTTTTATAGATTGTTAATTCTTTTTACACAATCCCACTTCTGACACCAATTGTTACGAAATTTCTGTCCCTTTGACGATAATTTCGATCTCTCACACTTTTCTGAGTTCGATCACTGGATTGTGTAACAATTAAAAACACACAAACTTATTTAGTTATAAAATGGTTTATTTTATTAACGTTCAAATTCTAATATTAATTTAACACTGTATAGAAAACTGTTTTGTTCTACTACGGATCACACTGTATTCACTTTATTGCTTACTGCTTCGCTGGTTTAATTCTACTGTGTGCTCAGCTCAGATGACAACCCTTTTTATACTGCAGTCATCACTCTCTCGAATAATCCAGTACCTTCTAAGTGGCGTATATTCTACCATTATCTACAACCCACCAGTGCTACTTTGTAGCGTGCATTCTACTACTATCCACAATTCACCACGTTGACGTTGAGCTAGCTATTATGCTAGATGTTAGATGGCGTTGTACGTTGTACGACGACGATAATTTCTCTCGGTTGTTGACTTTTTATTGTTTACTGCAGCGTCTGTTCGGTTTATTATTTTTAGCATTTTGCGCTAGATGGTGCTAATATCGTTTAGTTTCTTTCGTTGGTATTTATTTCAAGATTCTTCTAGCATAAACCAAATTTCGCTACAATATATACTCTCGACTTTCAAAATAAATTATCATTGGATATGTATACGAGTCAAAATTGTACTAAAATTGGGAAAAACTGTCTAAAAGTGAAAAAGACCATAGCTGGGATCTCGATTCGGGACAATTTTTCTAAAAAAAGCATGAAATCACCTTTCGAATGAGACCGACCTCGTTTTTTTTGGGCTTTGTTATCGACGGGAATTTGATTTTGTCCATTTTTTCTCAAAATATAACACTGTGCGGCGTAAGCCAACATAAGCTAGAGATTTCAAACTTCTTGTCTCGGGAAGAGGTAGATGTAATGCTCCTATCCGAAACCCACTTAACAAATAAATATAATTTCACTATTCCTGGCTATATATTTCATAAAACCAATCATCCTGACGGCAGAGCACATGGCGGTACTGGCATACTAATTCGAAGAAGGCTTAAACATTCTTACCTAGGGGCATATGCCCAGAACCATTTGCAAGCCACTTCAATTAGTCTGCAAAGTAATGGCAAAGACCTTTCCTTATCGGCAGTTTACTGTCCTCCCCGCTTTGCTGTATAAAAGGCGCAGTTTATGGACTATTTTAAAACCTTAGGTGATAAATTTGTAGCAGCCGGTGACTATAATGCAAAACACACTTACTGGGGCTCTCGCATTAATAATCCCAAAGGTAATCAGCTTTATAAAGCCATAATTAACAAAAATAGCAATCTGGACGTTGCTTCTCCCGGAAAACCTACATACTGGCCAGCGGACCGCAACAAAGTTCCAGACCTCATCGATTTTGCCATCACTAAAGGTATTCGCAGAGATTTAATTTCGATCAGTACAAGTTTTGATTTATCATCTGATCATTCCCTTGTTGTCATACAAATATTTGAAAAACCCAAGCTTAGAGAGGTACCACATACCCTTACAACTCCCAATACAAACTGGATTAAATACAAAAAATACATAAGCACACATATCCACACAAATTATACAATAGGATGTAAAGATCATGTTGATGATGCTGTTGGGGTTATAAATTCCATTTTAATTACAGCAGCAAAAAACGCCACACCTAAAAATTCAAATAATATGAGAAATAATAGAATTGGTGAAATTGAAAAATTAGTTTCGGATAAGAGAATGCTTAGACGGGAATGGCAGAGATATAGGTCTCCAGCATCAAAAATTAAACTTAAGGAAGCCGAAAAGAAGATAAGAGCTGCTTTGTCTAGAAAGGAAAATAATTGTCATTATAGTTTTATTCAAAACCTTTCACCAAACAAAACCAATAAATCGTCCCTTTGGAAGTCAAGTCGTGTATTTAAAAATCCAATTGAGACCGAGCCCCCTCTAAGGGATAGTAATGGCGATTGGGCACGAAGTGATGAGGAAAGAGCATATGTTTTTGCTCAACATCTAAGCCTAGTATTTCAACCAAATTGTGCCTCAAACATTATTGATCTTCATTCGCAAATAAGTAACACCCAAAATATAAACATGCATATTACTCCAAGCTCCTGGCCATGACTCCATTTCCCCCATAATTCTGAAAAATTTACCCCAAACAGCTATAGTCTTCATTACCAGGCTCTTTAACGCTATAATTAATTTTGGCCATTATCCTGGTGAGTGGAAAAAATCAATAATTAAAATGATCTCGAATCCCGGCAAAGATTCCACTTTACCATCTTTATACAGACCACTTAGCTTGCTTCCCGGCCTCTCAAAACTGTTTGAAAAAGTGTTCTCAGAAAAGCTTAGGTCATACCTTCAAGATTATCAACTTATTCCTTCACACCAGTTTGGCTTTAGGGAAAAACATGGAACCATTGAGCAAGTGAATAGAATAAAAAACGAACTTAGAAATGCGTTTGAACATAGAGAATACTGTTCTGCCATATTTCTCGATGTTAAACAAGCTTTTGATAAAGTATGGCATGAAGGTTTAATTTACAAAATCAGACAGCTCCTACCTCAAAATGTCCATGCAGTCCTAGAGTCATACTTGGCAAACAGGTGCTATAGGGTTAAATATCAAAGTTTTAATACAACTGAATTTTCGATTGGTGCTGGAGTTCCTCAGGGTAGTGTTCTTGGTCCGTTTTTATATATTTTATTCACCTCTGATATTCCGACAAATGACCAGCTAGTCACTTCCACTTTTGCTGACGATACGGCAATTTTAAGTCGTCACAAAAATCTTGTGGTTGCCACCAACCAGCTTCAAAATCATCTAGTCGTTATTGAAAACTGGCTATCAAAATGGCGTATCAAGGTGAATGAGCAAAAATGCCGACATGTCATATTTACATTAAATAGAAATCCAACTTCAACCTTAACATTAAATGGTATTCGAGTTCCAGAAGTAAATGATGTAACTTATCTTGGCATTCACTTAGATAAACGCTTAACTTGGCGTAAGCATATCGAAGCCAAAAAGACGCAAATCAAACTCAAAGCTGCTAGTTTGCACTGGTTAATTAACAGACACTCTCCTCTAAAATTGGAATATAAAGTTCTACTATACAATAGTGTCATCAAGCCTATCTGGACCTATGGCATACAGCTATATGGATTCGCTAGTTCATCAAGTATAGAAATTCTACAAAGAGCTCAAGCAAAAATACTAAGGACAATAACAGGAGCACCTTGGTTCATTAGAAATGACCATATCCACAGAGATCTCCATATACCTATGGTTAAGGATGAATTTGAAAGAATAAGAGGAAAATACCTCCAAAAACTGCAAAATCACATCAATCCATTAGCTACGCCACTTGCCAACACTTCAGCACATTCGCGTTTAAAAAGGTCTGACCGTCCAGCTATTATAAATATATCCTCCACGCTTTGAGCATGTGCATACGCAACGATAGAAGCATTCCAAACTCTACGCAAAGTGAACTTTGTACCGGGACCTAGCTCGTCTCGCGCACTGTTCCCTAATAATAATGATAAAAAAAGAATTGTCATCCAGCTCATCTCTCTAGGAGGGCACCGGACCGGGACCCAGCCCGTCTCGGCTGCTGCCCGATGAGTGGAGAGTGCGGCACCAAAAGTGTTAGAGCAGTGTGCTTTTAGGAAGCTTTTGGGTGCTAGACCTGGATCTAGCTCATCTCGGCTACCGCTTCAAAGCTATCCTCGTTGCACTAGCTCTCCCCAACTTGATAAACCGGGACCTAGCTCGTCTCGGCTACCATGTCGCAATAACATCGAGGTCCTAGTAACCTCTATGATGGTGGACAGGGACCTAGCTCGTCTCTGCTACCACGCAAACTCAGACCGGGACCTCGCTCGTCTCGGCTGAAAATTCATCAGGGGATACTTAATAGTCAACAGCTGCAACTATAGATGGTTGCCATAAACAAATCGCCGCGACATAGCTCCAACGGGCTATCACATTCTCACCTACCGCAATAGCAGAAATAAACAAGAGATGTGCTTAGTAATATTTATTTTTAGACCAACTAAAGTCTTTGAGTCCCGTATAGCTTTGAATTACTTATTATAATACATATACCAATTTGTATATAAATTTATAATTTGTAATAGTTTTTTTTAATTAGAAATAAGAGTTTATAACTTATTGTTAGTCTTTACGACTTAAAGAGATACAATAAACTAAAAGAGTTTAAAAAAAAAAATCTATATACTTAAGGCTTTTTTTAAAAAAATAAAATATTTAAAAAATATTAGTTGCGTTCCCGTACAATAGCGCATTAGTACAATTTGCAGGTTTTTACAGGATTTTACCCAAAAAGCGTTCCCGTACACGAAAAACCTATAAGCAGTGTTGCCACTGAGAAATTTATTTTCCTACCAACATTTTCTCGAAAACCTACCAAAATCGTTTGTAACCTACCAAAACTTTACAAATTAAAAAAAAAACCTTTTTGCAGCTTTGAATGCGTTTATTAACATTTAATGCTGTTTAAAATACATATCCTTGTATGTCGTCGTTTAAAATGCTTAACCGCATATAGCACAAATTTTCTGCTGCAAAATCGTGTACAATTGTTCACATCAAAAGTCGGGCAAGTGTGCGCAAAAAGTTACCACATGACACATGCAGCGTACAATTAAGCGATAAAGGTTAGAAGAAAGAAAAATTGTAATTAAATTAAATTAAATCATTTTGAAGGCAAAACCGATCGCAAAGTTACAAATTTTTTAAAAAAAATGAAAGCCAGCGGTTCACGGTATTATTAAATGATATAAAGAAGACAAAAGGATTTCAAATAAACAACGAACGGTGGCAAAAAAAAAAAAGTTTAGCTCGAGACACGAAAAATTGACCATCCGAGAAATTTTTAAAAATCCATTCATATCTTCTCAAAAACTTACCGTAATGGTAAAACTAATTTTCATTAAGAAGGAAAAATAATTTTAACGGCCGCGTCGCACAGGATAAGCCATGCATCAACAAAAAAATTTTGCTTGAATTTCGCAAAAGAGCACATTTTAAAATATTCTCATTTTGGAGCATGGTAAACACACCCTAAGTGGTCAGGGTTCTGAAAAAGAGCCATATTTTGGCCTGACAATAACCGTATACATACAATCCGTTTTTAAAGTGCTATTAATTAAAGCCCACAAATTCAAATTTATTATTACGGAAATATTTTTTTTTATTATGTCATCTTATGTACCTACATAAAAAAAGTTTAGTTCTTAGAACTAAAGACCTTTTTTAGCGACCCGATTGTGATCACAGTTGCGATCAAAAAAATTATGTTATTAATAGTGCTGGTAACTTTTGTTTCTAATACTGCGGGTCTGAGCACACATGCAACAATTTAGATGTGCGATCAGTCGCAACACTATTTCGTCACATTGTACATAGGGGAGAAGTGGGTGTTGTGGGCATAGTCTTGTTTTCGGCTTATAATTACCGACCTAGTGCATATTATTTGGACATATGGGTATCTGTGTAAAGCTAGACACCTAAGCTAACTAATTATAGAGAAACATACCCGATTCCGTCATGCAAAAAAATTTTACATGGACTTTCGTAAAATCGTCATTTTCAGCTAAAATTTTTTTAGGGGGGGTTGTGGGCACCCTTAGAAAAAATGCTAAAACTGGAAAAATATGAAAAAAAAACCAAAACTAATATGAACAAAATGAGAGTTTATTAATCTCAAAGCCTGCATAGGATTTATTCATCGTCGGAAATACAATTTTGACATGTATAATAGCTTGCCCGCATGCCCGCACATTTCAAATGAAAAGCTCGATCGCAGATGTTACAATTGATGAAGTTGGCTGCGGTCAATTGGCGTGGCAAAAATTTCAAACAAAACAAAATTCTATGGAACTAAAGTTTAAAAAACAATAGCAATCATAGTAGGCTACGTTCACCGTTCATATTTTTTGGTGGAATTTTTTGTGATTTCGTGGAAAAAACGGGTGCCCACAACCCACCCAATTTTTGTGCCCACAACCAACTTTAGCAGACATTTTGAAAAGTAATGAAAAAATGTTTATGCATAAATTTTTTGGTTCAAATCGATATTGTTCCATTCAGCATAATACTTCGACTAAATAAAAATACGTTACACTTACCTTTCCAATCGATCCACTTTGATTGATACACTATTCAAAATGTTTGAAAAAAACTTCACCACGTTTTCAAAGCCCAAAAAAAACCAATTCGTTCATTTCCAAAAGCAAACGCGTCCGTTTACTTTGATATTTGGCATGAATCATATATAGGGTAATTGCTTGCGAATGACATTACCAACGAAACTCAATCTTCATTTTGAGAAAAAATACGTAGGGGTGCCCACAACCGACCCGGTGCCCACAACCCCCACTTCTCCCCTACATATGCGTATTCCCTAAACGTAATTTGTATGCAAGAAAACAGAGACCATACCCACTTGTTGAAGATAGGGTTGGCAAAAGCTTATTTCCAGATGTAAATATTTGCTTCCTGATTCGAAAAACTTTACGAAAAAATTTCAATATTCGATTTTCATAAAAATTTATCCTAAATCCTACCAAAATCAGATTTAACCTACCAACTTACCAAGAGGAAAAAAACCTACCCGATTTGGTAGGAAACTACCAAAAACGGCAACGCTGCCTATAAGTGAGAACGAAAATGAGAGAGTAATTTATGTTCTCTCTTTTTCAGAAGTTACAGGTTTTTACCAGAATAATTTTTGCGTGTAACCTCATTAAAAGTGTCAAACTATCAGCTATTCTATGTTGTGCAAGCTGAATTGTAAACATTGAGTTTATTTTGACTATTTTTATTTTCCATTTTATTCTTTGCGTTTATTGAATTGAATTTATTGTTTAACTACATTCAATTTAAGATGTTTATTTATTGTCTGGACTTAGAAACTTAACTTTCTGCACCAACTACATCCAAAAATTTTTGACGTTTATTCTCGTGTTAAAGAAATGGTTTTTTCCGTTTCTGTACTTTTTACATTATTTCTCTTTCACAGAGCGCAATTTTCTTAATCTCTCGTGTTTGACAGTTTTACAGGACTTTACCCAAAAAGTTCTGGAACGCACCTATTATGTCGAAGTTGCTGTTAATTTGATTTAAAATTTTTACTTCCGGGTTTCAATACATAAAAAAATTCAAAATTAAAATTTGACTAAAAAATTAAAAAGAGCTTCCTTTTTACTAGTTGATACAATATTGCTTATATCTATATAAATAAAATGATAGCCGTTTTCGATAAACGGGATTCACGCAAAATCTACTGAATCAATTTCGATCAAATTTTTGTAGTTATCTTTCTTAGGCGCTTGGTCTTTACATAGAATTAAAGTTATAACGATATTCCTCTTAAATATCAAAATATTAAAGTTTTAAAATTGCTAAAAAAAAATGAATTTCACACATAGAAAGAAGCATGTAAGAATAACAAATCGTTTAATGGCAAGTTAGTGGGTTAGTAAGGGTGAGTGCGTTTTATTTTTATATGGCAATGCAATGAAAGACAAAAAACAGAATTTTACTCTCGCTCTCATTCTCAATTTTTCAACACAACAACGCGGAATTTGTGAAAATGAAGAATGAAAAAAAATTAAAGTAGGTTCACTCATAGAAAAGACACATGCTGTCCTACATGGCTTGACAACATGTGTGACTGTCAATATTGCCTTGAGTTCACATTATCGAGCATGCCGTCAAACATCAATTGAAGAATTTATGGGCGTCCATATCGAAGTAAACTGCATGAAATCCTATTTAAAATGAAAAATGTTCACTAGGCTTGAGAGTCAGTTCAAACAGGTTGTATGGTTGGACAAGCCAGCAGGAAAATCAACAATTTTTGAAATCCATCCAACAAGTGTGTCAAGCGGTCGTTCCTAGAGTTCACATTATCGAACATTGATGTTGTCAAGCCATGTTGGACAGGGTGCCGTGACATAATCCCCATTTTTGGTGTGGGGGTTATGTCCGAAAAAATAAATTAATGATAACAGTTTTGGGCCTTATGTCCGTTTTTTTTTCGGTCACAATCCCCACTTCGTGTTGGGCTTATAAAAACATCTAAGAATGGACATAGCCGGAGTTGCATATATTGGAGGATGTAAGTCCTCAGAAGCCACCATTGAAATTATGTCCGTATTTTATAGACTGATCCGCGGCCGAAGGCCGCCGCGAAGCCGGTGATGGATTTTTTGGAGTTTTAAATCCTGAGCTGCGGCCGAAGGCCGCCCACTTACCTTAACTTTTATGTAGAATTACTGTAGCTAGCGAACCGGTATTGAACATACGGATATAATTCCAATGGTGGCTTTATTCAAAAAATTTAATTAAGGATGAAAAAAGCTGGCAATTATCCATTTATTTAACTCAATTAGTTCAAAAATTATTAACAAAACTAACTTAAAGAAAAATTCAATTTAACAAAAAAAAAACATTAAGAATTAAATAAAATATTCCTCCACACTTTCCACAATTTGCTGACAAATAATGGGGATTATGACCGAAACTGATGCGGACATAATCCCCATAGCTTTGGAGATTATGTCCGCTTTTTTATGGGGATTATGGCCGAAAATTTTGCGGACATAGCCCCCACACCAAAAATGGGGATTATGTCCGAAAACTTTCAAAAATGGGGATTATGTCCGTGGGGATAATGTCACGGCACCGTTGGGCAGCATATGTGATAATGTAAACTGGGCTAATTGAATGTGTTAGTAAGGCTTTGTTGTTTGTCTTCCACATGGCAATGCAATGGTATATTTATGGAAGAGAAAACAACAACAACTCTAGATCAGTGAAGAAGAATCAAAATTGACTCTTACAGTAGTTCTATTTAAAAAAAATTAAATTGTTTGCCTTCGCAGAAAAACAGGCAACGCGTAAAAAGTCTCGGGCATCTGCTAGTCTTATTATAAATTCCTTGATTCCAATAACAGCGTTCAAAAATTACGGTTCATAAACTTCGCCAATTCTTCAGAATCCCATAACTCGGCAATTAAGCCTCATACGAAAAAAAAATTATGTGTACACATTTATGTCTACTAGATGTATAACTAACCGGAATATAAACAAATTTTACGACCTCACTTTATTTTCATTGCCCGCTTCGCCCTGAAATGCCCCATATATCAAGTACACATATCGGAGAAGAAAAAAAATCTACAATTAACTCCTTCGGCTTACTTTTTATAAGAAAAATCAGTTCTTGAGATTTCAAACTTTTGAAAAATTGCGTTTTTTAGGCCATTATTACAGAATGTAGACCACGAGATAAAAATATGAAATTTTCAGGATATTTAGGATATTCGAACCCATGCACCAATGGTACAAGTGAGAGGAAAAAAACAACAATTGAGGAGTGGGCGAACAGAACGGCACATGTGCATTTGCAAAAATGTTAAGGAATCGCGAAAGAAAGTTTATGACTCTGAACTAATTATTCATTTTGCCATCAAAAAAGTACCTTTTGGAAGTGAATGAGATTGAAATTATTTGAAGGTTAGTGTAATGTTCCGTTCGCCTACTCTTCAATTATAACGCAGAATTCAAGTTATGAAATTATTAATATTAATATTGTTCGTGAACGAATACATTTTATAGTTTTAAGTGTCATCACTAATGCATTAAGTATTCGCATTAAATTAATTTGCATCTCTAACAAGTGCAATGAAATAGCTGTTACAGTATAATTCGCTTAGCATCCTTCAATTAAATGCCAGAAATTATTGCGCCCTTAAGCGAAAAATGCCCTTAGCCAAATTTCTTTAACAGCCTTATAGTTGCAGATATTCGAATTCGCATAAGCGCATAAGTGAGGCTGTTAAAAGTTATATTTTTTTTCTTGACCTAGAACATGTTCAGCAAACAAAATTGACACAGTTTTCAACAAAAGCGTACACATACATACGTATGCAGTTTATTTTAATAAAAAAACATAAGATAAAAAATAACAATTCATTTACATATATGGACATTAAAATTAAAAGTAATAAGGCACTATTGCATTCATATCAGAAATTAAATATGTACATACATACTTGGAAAAATGACTTGACTACTTAGAAGAATGACTTTATTTAAAAAAATCAGTCATTTTGCTTTGGTTCAAATTTTTTTTAGAAATTTGAACAATTTTTTCCTCAATATCAAAATAAAAGTCAGCATTAATGTTGTTTTCAGTGCAGTAACGTTCTAACGTATTTAATGCCAAAATAGCTTCTTTTGTTGTAGGGCTGTTATCATCACTAGTTTCGTCTTCATCTTCCTGCCTTTCATCTTCAAAAGGTTGTATACTTTGAATTATTTCTTCTTCAGTAAGTTGACCATAGCACTCCAAATCATCATCACAGTGTATAAACTCAGTTAGGTTTGGTTGAAGTATGTCCTCAACATCATTTAACTCAGAATTACTTTCACCAACAGTACCGAACCCTGCCTGCACATAAATCGATTACAAAAAATTTAATAGAACCTACATATGTATTTTTTTACCTTCTTAAAACAATTGGCAATCGTTTGTGGCTTCACCATCCACCAAGCACGTTTTGCATAATAAAGTGCGTCCAAAATAGAAATAGATTTTAAGAATTGCTGTACTGTTAAGTTACATTCTAGGGCACATAATTGCTTGTTTACAATGATCTTTCTGTATTCCGTTTTAAATGCATGGATGATCCCTTGATCAAGGGGCTGAATAAGTGCCGTTGTGTTTGGAGGAAGAAATTGTATGTCTATATTTCTTAATTGAGATATCACCTTGTGACACGCAGCGTTGTCTATAAATAATACAATTTTTTTTTTATCTCTTTCCATTTCCTTGTCAAGCGAAACCATAATTTGGTCCCATAAATCAGATGCCATCCATGCATTTTTATTTGCTAAATACGTGAGGGGGACATCTTTGTTTCGAAAACACCTGGGATTTTTCGGCTTTCCTATAACATAGATTTTTTTGAAAGAACCAGTTGCGTTGCTTATAAGGAGTAATGTTAGTCGCTCCTTTTGACTTTTACGGCCTTTTGGTTGATTACCACTGTTGAAGTATGTATTATTCGGCAAAGCTTTGTAATACAGCCCAGTTTCATCGGCATTAAAAATATTTTGTTGATCGTATTGCCGGATGATTTCTGGCAAAATGCTGCTGGTATAGTAAGAGGCGCCTTGCCCGTCGTTATCCTTAACTTCGCCATGTATTTTGCCAAATTTAATATTGAATCGCTTTCTCCATCTCCAGAGCCAGCTGGACTCCGGCTCAAAATCGTCGTGAAGCTTAACAGCAAATTCCTTCGCTTTGTTGAGCACCATCAAGCTAGTTATTATGGCATCCTTCTGCCTTTGCTGATTGAACCATACATACAAAGCCTCCTCAACTTGTTGATGTGCACCCTTCCTTTGCCGCTTCCGATTAAGGCTACCACTCTTAGCGGCGCTTCTAATTGCATCCTTTTTTTGCACAATTTTATTAATTGTTGATGCGTCACACTTAAACTGCTTTTTAATTTCGTTTTTGTTCACTTTTCTCTCAACCAAATCTATAATTTCTATTTTTTGCTTAACAGACAAAGAAACGGCGCGCTTGCTCATTTTGACAGTTAGGGATGGTGAACATTCGATATTTACACGACTAAAAAGTATTGAAATTTGAAGTGTTGCATTTTTTAACAAAGGATGTTAAGTGTAACTTTTAGTATGAAAAATGAGTTTAGCTAACCAATAATTAAGTGCTGTTAAAGCGAATGTGCTCTTAAGCGGGAGGCTGCTAAAAAAGATATTTTCTCACGTTTTTGTAAAAAAATGCAACAGAATCTTGATTTTGGTCTGGTAACTTACATGCGCCCTTAAGCGAACAGGCTGCTAAGCGAATTATACTGTATATCTATTTATTATTTTTTGTCTCATTGCATTCTTATGCTTACAAGCAGTATAACAGTTTGCTAGCTTAAGATTCTCATCACTGTGTTAAGTTTTTTTTGTTATTGTTAACTCTCATTAGAATTATGTTGTAGATTTTGTTTTTGTAATCTAAACGGTGAAACCATGTTATTCAATTCCTAATTGTAAAAGTTATTGATGATGAAACTACCGCAAAATAAAGACGCGCTATTGTTTAATTTAAAATCAATAGTTTTTTATTCATTTTTCCGCATTCATCAACAAATATACTATTTTTTACTGCTCAATACAAAAAAAAAAATTTTTTAAATATATGCCATCACGAAGATGGTTTTGGATTGAAAGCTCACAGCAATAGCCCATGTGATGGTGCACGAGGTATAATCAAAACGACCGTTAGAAAAGCTAGCTTACAACGAACTGCAGAAGCCTTTTTTTTCGCAATTTCTTAACATTTTTGTAACTGGACATGTGCCGTTCTGATCGTCCACTCCTCAATTGTTGTTTTTTCCTCTCACTTGTACTATTGGTGTATGGGTTCGAAATTCAAACAAAAAACTCACCACGGAGCAGTTCTTCATTACTTATTGTACTAGGCCAAAAAATTCTGAGAACAGTTTGAAGACAACGATTTACGAAGACTTGCAATCGGTTGGTGATTACTTTTGTTATTTTCCAAGTACAGAAGTCGTATAGAAATACAGATAGAACACTTGAACTCGGCTAGTGCTCATATTGTTGTTTCGCCATATATCGTTTAATATACCAAATGCCGCTCTAGGCTTCCTAATTCGGCACGCAACGTCCTCCTCGGTTACACCTCCGGCGGCTACTTCACTTCTCAAGTATATAAAACTCAATGGGGGATGACCAGTTATTTCAACTGGACCGCTGTTATTTTCCGCTAAGCTTAAAACTTTGATTTTTCTGAAGTTAATTTTAAGGCCCGCAGACATTGCCTCTGCACTTAAATTGTCCGCTATACGTGTTAAATCGGTTAGCTATTTAGAAAGGAGGCAGATGTCATCTGCATAGTCGATGTGTTGCAAAAAGCTCGTCATTGTCCACCTCAGACCTCTGTTTGGCATTTGGTGTATAGTGACATTTAAAACGTCTCCAATCATAAGAGAAACAAAACTGGGGGTAAAATGCAACCCTGACGGACACCACTGTGGTTTCAAAAGGATCAGATAGTTTTTCCTTGTGTAGAGCTCGAGACCTTGCAACTTCATAAGTTGATTTGATTATAGCGATTATCTTCTCCGGTACACTCCTGCGTCGAAGGGCAACCCAGAAGCAGTCCCTGTGAACGCTGTTGAACGCCTTCTCAAAGTCAATGAGCATCATATACAAATCAGATCTATATTCCGCACATTGCTCAATGATGATACACACTGTGTTGATATGGTCCGTACAGGAAGAACCAGCATGGAAGCCTGCTTGCGCCGCATCGATCGTTGAGTGAAGGTGGTCTTTCAATCGCTCTAGTACTACTTTCGTTACAATTTCAGAAAAAGGAGGCAGCACGCAGATACCACGCCAATTACCACATTCCCTTACATAGCCTTTGATGTTAGACCACTCATCTGGAAAACTTTCATTTTGCCAGGCGATACGGATAAGTGGACACAGAAGCTCAGCGGACAGTATTGGATGAACTTTGTAAAATTCCGCTGGTATGCCATAGCTTCCTGCTGCCTTGTTTTTCGGAAGTGATTTAATTACGCAGCAACGCTCACTTACACTAGGTGGATTTGCGTTCATTCGGATATTAGTGGTTATATTGGGCAAGCCGGCCGCAAAATTCGGGGAATCATCGGCCATAATTAGTTGAGAACCGAATGTAAGTGTCGACCGCTTTCATCTTTCACGGGGTGTTCGTTTGTGAGGTTTTTGTCGATCAGCTGCTTTGTTATCTTATAAACGGCACTCCTGTCACCGCGGTACGCGCCGTCTTCTGATTAGTGGGCTAACTCATCTATACGGTTTCGTTTGTCACGTCTTACACTTCTTTTCGTGTCTTTTTGCTTTGAAGCTCTTTTCGCCGCTCTAGGGAAGTAGTTGCGTTCATGCTGACCTTGAGCTTCGCACGCTCTGAAATCCGGATCCACGTGTCTTCTGACATCCAAGGGTGGAAGCAGCGTGGGGGTCTGCCGATAGCTTCATCTCCTGCTAAGCGATACACTGCCTTCAATTCATCCCAGTACTGTGTTGAAGTGTGTTCCGGGGTCATGGTAAGGCTGGATGTACGCTGCTCTAGCTGTTCCCGAAAGTCAGCCTGTCAGTAAAATATGCCGGCGCTATCCGATTGGAGCTAAGGCACTGTTGTACTGCTGCGGTGCAAAAGCGCATGCTCGCTATCATAAGATGGTAGCCATGCACATTTCCGATGTCGACGCCTGTCCTGTTTCTTACGTCCAAAAGGCAGCTTCTAGGCCGGCGAGTGATGGCAAAGTGTCGATTTAGTTTTCAGCTCTTCCAACGGGGAAGGCCAAGCTAACCTTGTGGCAGAGTTTGTGCTGAAACATGGTTCCACCTATGACCAGGCGATTAGTTTTGCAAAATTCTACAAACCTTTCACCATTATCGTTTTGGTAACCGACACCATGATTGCCCATAACATGTCTCAGCTAATCGTTGTTTTGTCCAACTATGGCATTTAGGTCGCCCACCACTATTATTATGTCTCCTCTGAGTACGGCGTTGTAGGTGGCGTTTAACCTACTAAAGAAGGTATCCTTTTCGCTGTTAGGGGCTAGCTCGGTAGTCGCGTAACACTGTATGATGGTGATGTTCCTGACTCTGGTCCGAAATCTCGCAGCAATAAACCTGTCTGATATAGGTGACCATTACATCACACTTCCATGGGCTTTTAATGTTAACAGGAATTTAACACCAGATTCACGATTAGATCTTGCGTCTTTTCCCGAATAGAAGAATACTGTGGGGCCTGTTGGAGAGTTGTGTGTTCCATTACCGAGCCATTGAACTTCGCTTATATCGGTATATCGATGTTGTATCGCATGAATTGGCATTCCAGTTCGAGGAATCTAGCGTTATGGCTGGTTTCAGCTCTATCGTCAAGTAATGTCATAACGTTCCATAAACCAATCTTAGTCCGGGTACAATAGCTAAAACTTATTCAGGTGCACATGGACGCCGACCATAGGAGATCACCCTGATGATGGGGCTGCCATCTTGCAGAATCCAGGCATTCTGTTTGTTTGCATTCAATCGCTCGCTTTGAGTTCGACACTGTTTGCAGCCACCGCTTATGAGTCAAACTGCAGCTTCCAAGTAGTCCAGACTGACTGGGACTGTAAACGCCACAGTTGACTCGCTTGACTCGCTCCCTGTCGGTGAAGTGTATAACGTGGCACGTTTTTTTTCCGAACGGAATGAAATTCCGTTTCAAAGGGAAACGTACTTTTTCCAAGATGATTTGATTCCTAAATCAGTTCAAGGTGATACTCACTACAAGAGATAACTATGGGTTGTGGCTTCGTCGGATGCAGGGCCCTGATTTTCCAACGCACTAATATTCTGTCGTGACAAAGCTTCGGATACATGATTTCCTTTGCCGGACTTACAGAAGACGTTAGCACTGAACTCGTCGATACGCTCCTTCCAACGCTTAATTTAAGCATAAGGGTTTCTTTCTAAAACCGCAAAGGTAAGCGGTTGATGATCTGTGAAGATGTTCATGTCCCTGGCCTCCAGGTTGTCAAATATATATGTATGTACAGTAGAGCGGTTCAAAATATATGATTTTTTCACGATGTGTTAGCGGATTGCAGTAGCCTTATATGTCTGGACAAGGCCCATTACTAGGATTAAGGTTAACATTGAAAACTGGATTAGCGCCCTCTGTTTTAAGTAAACAACCCATTTTCCAAAATATTAATTTAAAAAATGGTGCAAGTTACAGACGTTATAAAATTTTCCAACAAAGTGGGTATGGTTTGCGGGAAACTATGGATCGGGGAATTCAAATCCGTGATTTGTTTTTCTTCTTCTTCTTTATTTCTTATAAAAAAAACTGGAAATTGGCCGGACAAAAGTAAAAAGTACCGATTTTCCACTTTCTATCTGCAACACTTCAAATATTATGTTATGCTGAAACCGCATATCATTATCTTATTTCAAAACCAAGATATCTGCATTTTTCTAAATTAACAGACCTAATTTTTTTCGAATCGGAGTCGACAAATTTTGCATATTAAGGTGATTCAAAGTTTTTTTTTATTTCAAACGGTTACCATCAATCGTGAAATTCGAATACGTGATTAGTTTTTCTTCTTCTTCTTATTTTCTAACAAAAAATTTAAAATTGACCGGAAAATAATGAAAAAATTCCGATATTGTGCTTTAAAGTTGCAAAATTACCCCATATTTTTTTGTCACTGATCCCGTGTTACGTCACTTTTAATGTACTGTTATTTGCTTAAAAATAATAGAAAAATCTATAGAATAGTTCAAATTATGTCAGTTCTGTTAATGTAGAAAAATGCAGATATCTCGGGTTCGAAATAAGAAAATAATATGCGGTTTACGGCATTCTTTTAAGCAAATAACAGTACATTAAATATGATGTAACACGGGATCAGTGACAAAAAAATATGGGTTGATTTTGCAACTTTAAAGTACAGTATCGGAATTTTTTCATTTTGTCCGCTCAATTTTCAATTTTTTTGTTAGAAAAAAAGAAGAAGAAGAAATAAAATAAAAATTTGAACCACCTCAATTTGCAAATTCGTCCACTCCGATCCGAAAAAAATCAGGTCTGTTAATTTAGAAAATTGCAGATCTCTTGGTTTTGAAATAAGATAATGATATGTGGTTTCGGCATTCTTTTAAGCAAAAAACAGTTCATTAAAAATGCGGTAACTTAATATTTGAGGTGTTGTAGCTAGAAAGTGGAAAATCGGTACTTTTTTACTTTTGTTCGGTCAATCGACAGTTTTTTTATAAGAAAGAAAGAATAAATAATTATAATAACTTTTAAAAATCCTTTATAGACTGCAAAAAAGTCGTAAGTGAAAAATAAAATTAAAAAATAAACAATTAATTTCAATTTAGATTTAAAAACATTTATTTCACAAAAAACACCGAATGCATTTCGAGTGAACGTGTCACTCATTCTCAACGTTGCACAAGTACTAAATAATTAGCCTAATGAGAAGTAGATATGATTTCTTTCTCTTTTGCATAACAAATCTAAGAAAGGTATAGGATTGTTGTCATTTTCCATTTCACAAGTGAACTTTATGCTTCCGTATCTATTTTTTATAATGTCTAAAATATTATTGACTTGACTATTTTTTATTATGCTAAAAACATCATCCACATATCTAAGCCAAACTCGTGGTAGCAATCTTTCATTTTTTAAATCCGTTTCAAATTTGCACATAAATATTTCTGCCATTAGTGGTGATAGCGGTTTACCCATACTGGCACCAAATTCATTTTTGTAAAATTTATTTCGGAAAACAAAAACATTGTGTGACATACATATTTCAGCTGTTCTTAGATATATTTTCATTTGTTTTCTTCAACTTACTTTATCTCAAGATGACTTCTTAGTGAATCAATTGCAACTTTTATCGGGATGCTTGGAAATAATGTTTGAACGTCGAAAGAAACAATGATTTCATCTTCCTCCAATTCTATGTCTTCCAATTTGTTGACAAATCCATATGTATTTTCGATACTACAGCCTTCAAATTTTCCAAATTGTTTCATTTCACACACAAGCCATCTCGCAATTTCCACTAGTGGAGATTGAACATTTGAAACGATTTTTCTCATTTTAGCTCCAGATTTATGCACTTTTGGTAAGCCATACATTTTAGAACCTCTGGGCTTGAAACTATTAGCTTGAATTTATTTACATTAAAAAAGTTGCAAATATCTTTAATTAATGCTTTTGCGTCGTTTGTCATTTTGTTTAAAGGTGATTTATTTAACTGTTTGAAACCATCTTCTTTAATAGAATTTTACATTCGTTGATCATATTCCTTCTTATCCATAATCACTATTTAATTTCCTTTGTCAGCTT
This sequence comes from Tricholauxania praeusta, assembly GCA_949775025.1. Taxonomy (NCBI): domain Eukaryota; kingdom Metazoa; phylum Arthropoda; class Insecta; order Diptera; family Lauxaniidae; genus Tricholauxania; species Tricholauxania praeusta. The sequence continues at coordinate 94,266,658 of OX459028.1, forward strand.
TCATATAAAAGACATCTTTTTGTTTTAATTCTTTTATGATTTTTTGGTTGTTATTGTTTTAGCTTAAATTTCTATGACGGTCATTGAAGTATACTACGTTTTTAATTATATTTTTAGATATTTTTCTGATGCGATTTTGTGTTTTTATGGGTTTATATTGTATAGCACATTCTATGTCTACTATTGATTCTGTAATATTTGGAAATTTAGGTTTCGGTGTGTAGTTTAAGCCTTTGTTAAGTACTTCCAGCTGTTCATTATTGAATTTTTCATTTGAAAGATTAATTATTAGATTGTTCACTGGTTTTATTGTACTTTTCATTTTGATTTGATTTTGGTTTTGTAAAAGATTCTTTAGCTTTTTTGTCTGTAAATGTCGTTTTTTATCAAAAGTATTTGAAGTCTGTTCAATTATATTGTTTTGTTTAATTATAAAATCAAGAAACTCAAAGTTATTTTAGTTTTTTATCATATTTAGATGAAGGTCATATAATTCAAGTTGAAGTTTGTCAAGCTTGCTGAAGTGAAATTTTATTGAGTTTTTTGAGTTTTGGTCACTAAATTTAATTTTAATAAACTTCGGAGTTATTTTGTGATTTTAACATTCTTTTAAAAAATATTATGTCTGCTTTGACCTTAGCTATTTTATTACGTAGTCGTGTGTATTGGTTTAATTGTTGTTTGGAGTACATTGTATATTAAAGTTAACTGAGTAATAACTAAAATATTAAATACTCAGTTATATATATTAAAGTTAACTGAGTATTAACTAAAATATTAAATACTCAGTTAACTTTAATAAGAAAGAATAAGAAGAAAAACAAGTCACGGATTTGAATTCCCCGATCGATAGTTTCCCGAAAACCATACCCACTTTGTTGGAAAATTTTATAACGTCTGTAACCATTTTTTAAATCAATATTTTGGAAAATGGGTTGTTTACTTTAAACAGAGGACGCTAATCCTGTTTTCAATATTAACCTTTATCCTAGTAATGGGCCTTGTCCAGACATATATGGCTACTGTAATGCGCTGATACATCGTGAAAAAATCAAAAAGTTTTTATTTTGAACCGCTCTAATGTACAGTGTACATTCTACACATAGCTATCACATTGTCGATAATAAAGTCAGTCTTAAACCAGTTATATCGTTGAGTGCGCTTCATTACATGGTGTTAGAGTCGGTTTTTAGTAAGCAAGTAAAAAGCCAAATAATTTTTATGAACAAGCCTAATTTAGACGGAACGGCATATACTCATACTCTGGAAATTGAGTGAGGCCATCAAAGCCACTACAGATGATGGGCCCCAATGCTTATACGGATTGGAAAAACTAGATTCAAGCTCAAATCGATAAAAAAAATCAAGAAATCAAGGTAGCAATATTCATGGCAAGCATAAGTCCCGATACTGTAGGAATTTTTCATTCTTTTTCGCTCACAGAGGAACAGCAAAAGATTCTTACGATCATACAGAAAAAATTCAACTAGTATTTTGCCCCAAAAACTAGTGTTACTTTTGATGGATACACAGCCAATACACTGAGGCAAAGCGAAGAAGAGTTATTGATGAATTTTTTACAAATTTAAGAAACCAGTCAAAAAATGTTCATTTGAAATTCTCTAAGGCTCACTTTTTAGAGATAAAATTGTTTTAGGTTTAGATATATGTAGATATGAGAGAAAAATTACTGGCAGAGGATGACATAAGTCTCAACAAAGCAGTACATCTGTATATCTATGCAGAGCTAGTGAGATGGGTTCTCAACAATTGCGTGTATTTCATAAGTCAGAAATAGATAAAGTCGGCGCAATAAAAAAATAAACAAATCGAAATTGAAGAGCAAATATCGGAAACTCGTCTCAAACACATAAACTAAATATATATGGATGTAATTGATGCGGCCACAAACACGAAAAACGAAATTTTTCAGCATATTGCAATAAGTGCGAGTACTGCAACAGCAAAGGTCACTTAGCAACGGTTTGCTTTACAAAGCTAGCGGATCGGCAAACGGTGACTCCGAAAGTAGCGACCTCTTTGTTCCTGCGCTTAGTTAATCAGAAACCAACAAAAACTATGCAAATAACTGGTTTGAAGAGCTAATAATTGACGGAAAAATCAAATTCAAGTGAGACACAGCAGCACAATGCAACGTCATATCAAGCAGCATGTTAAATGCAAACAGTTTAAAAATATACAATCAGTATAGCACCAATTAATCGCTTTTGGTGGCACACAAATTGACGTGCTTGGTAAAATTGAAATGACGTGCTCGGTCAAAAATAAAACGCTTTACATAATTTATGGTAGTGCAAGATTTTAATCAAGTCGAGCCAATCCTAGGAAAAAACAACTGTAAAAATTTTGAACAAATTTCACGAATAAGCACACTTAACGTCAACAAAATTATTTTTAAAGGTCTAGGCAAAGCTAAGGACTTTGTTTATGACATCGAAATTATAAAAAACCCAACGAAAAAACCCAGAAGAAAACTTCAGAAGCAACTACAGTAGTTCCTTCAATACTTATAGTGAAGTAAAAAGGTAAACTAAGAGTATGCATTGATCCAACTGATATAAATAAAAAAAATACACTGTCGATTTCACCCACTAAGTTCATAGAGGAAATAACCGCTAATACATATACACAAATCTAAATTTTTCACTCTATGAGACTGGAAAAACGGATTTTGGCAAATAGAAGAATCAGAAAGAACTAAAAAATACCTTGGGGAAGATACTGTTATAAAAGAATTTCGTTTGGACTTTCATCAGCACCGGAAGTGTACCAATGCTTAATGTCTCATCTCCTTGAAGGGTGCGCCAACACTGAAGTTTCAATGGACGACATTCTAATATACGCGCAAACGGAAAATCAACTGGAGCAACATACGTCCAAAGTTCTACAAATTTTATCAGACGCAGGTCTAAAAGACAGAGACAATTGTGTATTTTGTTCTAATGAAATCACGTTCCTGGACCATATTTTGTCATCAGAGGAATATCTGCAGATCCAGAAAAAACCGCAGCGATTAGTCAGCTAAAGCGACCTGAAATCCGTACTGAACTGCAGCGTGTCTTAAGCATGGCGACATACCTCTGTAAATTTATTATAAACTTATCGGATATAACAGCACTACAAAGAAAACTTCTTAAAAACTTCTGGTGCTGGTCGCCAAAGCAAGAAAAAGCATTTAAAGACCTGAAAAGTGCATATTAGTCAACATCAGTGCTACGGTTCTGTGACCCTACATTGGATGTTAAACTGCAGGTTGACGCTAGCAAAGCTTGTGAACAATTTCATGAGTACATTTACGAATAGAAATTGATCGTAGAAATGAATCACAAGCCGCTGCAAACGATTCTAAAAAAACCAATGCACTCATTATCACTAAGAATGCAAAAAATTTTGCTCTACATACTCCCGTATTCACCTCAAGTAATATAGAGAGATCAAACTGGCTGATACACTTAGGGGCCGTTCAAGTATTACGTAACGCAATTAGGGGGAGGGGGGGTCTTGTGAAACGTTACGATGCGTTACAGGGGAGGGGGGGGGGGGTTTGAACAACGCGTTACGTAACATTGTTTTAGAAGTGAAACTACTTTATCGGGTGGTGATTTGAAATGAGGTGTGTATAATGAAACGCTTTCTTTATGTGTATGCTTATTGAATAGCTACAGCCAAAAAATTTTATTATAATGATAAAAGTTGATGGGATCTAGATAATTTACAGCAATAAATGATATGTTAAATTAAAGCACTTATCAAGCAGAATGTCCTCAAAATTTTAATCTTCGAGATTGGTTAACCAAAACCAGAGATGTAAGCGTGGAAAGATTTCCTATTTTTCTCATTTATTGCTGTAGCTGTTCTAGATCCCATCAACTTTTATCATTTTAATAAAATATGTTCGTCTCATTTTTCGCCATTTTAACATATTTTAAGCTTAAGCAAATGTTTATTACATTATGTGTGATTTTTATTAAATAACAATATGAACAAGTTAAGGTGTTATCTTCAGTCAGGCCGAAACTCACATACCCTACACTGCACTCAAAGTAGGTACATAAATTTCAGTAAAAAAAGACGTTGAAGAGGTTAAATAATTCGAAAAAAGTGTGAAATGTTTAAGAGGTTGAAAAAGTCGTAAATATATGCAAAATGTTAATGTTGAGAGAGGTTGAAAAAGTCTAAACAATTTAAAATCAATGAAAAAGTCGAAAAAATAAAGAAATTTCATCACAATATCTTGCACGGCTTACGAGATATGGTGGTATAGAGGTTAAAATTTAGGACCGTGCCACGCAAATCTTTGGAGACTTGAAACCTAGCCTAATCTTAATTTAGTTCAAATGTACACCTAATCACCAAGTTTCATCAAAATCGCTGCATTTTTTTCAAAATGGGATTGGGCAAATATACATAGAGTATGGGCGGTAGGCGTGTCCATGAACCGATTACGTCCGTTTTGAATAGCAAGATGCCTGCAAGAAGGTCTGACCTGAGTGTGCTAATTTCATTCAATTAGCTTTCTTGGTTTTTCCGTAAACCTGATTTGAACAGACAGACAGACGGACATAGCTAAATCAACTCAGGTGGTGACGCTGATCAAGAATATATCTATATACTTTTTCATACCTACCACCGCCCTCTTCTATGCGTTACAAACAAAATGACAAAGTGAATATACCTTCGGTGTAGGGTATAATAAAGAAAATAAACAACATACGCATGTATTTCCGGTACTTTTCGCAACATTATTGTGACTTTTAGGTAAATATGGTCACTTGGGTGTTACGTAACGTTTAAGGGGGGGGGGGGGGGGGTAGAGGAAAACGTTACGGCGCGTTACATAGGGGGGAGGGGGGTCAAAAATCTTCGAAAATTGCGTTACGTAATACTTGAACGGCCCCTTAGCAGAGATTGCATAAATCCTAAAAACTGCACAGCCGTAGAAGATATTCACATTCAGTTATTGAAAATGTTAAACCCACACACCAAGATAAATTGGTACGTGAAACAAATATCGACGAGGTGCAGTATACATAAAAGACCTTCATTAAGAACAGTTGGCCGGAATCCATACACAAACTTAACACTTAACTTGTGACCTTGCTGGAACTTTCGGGAAGAATAGACAGTTGCAGAAGGAGTCACACTCAAAAAAACAAAAGTAGTTATTTCAATGTCTATGCAGAAAGATACGATGACAAAAGTACACAATGGTTATCTCGGAATTCAGCGAAGTCTTAGTAGAGCACGAAATACCGTTTTCTGGCTGGGAATGTCAAAAGACATACAAGATCTTATCGAACGCTGCAGCATATCCCAGTCGTATCGACCTGCAAATCCCAAAGAATCACCTATCACAAAATCAATCCCAGGGTTGCCTTGGGAAATAGTGGCCGCGGACTTTTTTACATTTCATAGTGAAGTCGACAGCAACTCAGGTTTTTTAATTTCACAAAGCTGCAACATTCAACCTCCACTGAAGTAATTGAAAAACTCGAAAACTGTTTTGCAACTCACAAGATACCTTCAGTACTAGAGACGGACAATGGACCTCAATCTTCATCAGAAAAATTTTTTGAGTTTACGCAACTATGGAAGATACAGCATCGAACTTCAAACCGCAATTATCTTTAATCTAAGGCCTCCCAGAACATTACATGCATACAATAAAATCTATGTTAAATAATGCTCCAGGGACAACACTGACATTCATCTCGCTCTTCTAAATTATAGGAATTCACCTAGGAACTATGACTTGAATTCACCAAATCAGCGCCTTATAAGCAGAGTAACAAAAACTACACTCCCAACATCAAAGAAAATATTAGAATCAAATTAATCAATGAAGTTCAACAAAATCTAGCCAAAGAACGGCAAGGTGCTAAAATTTACTACGAAAATAAAACTGGATCCGGAAAACCTTTGCAACCAGGACACGGAATTCACATCCAGCGAAACCATAAGTGGCGCACTCGAAAGCCAGTCAAAAAATGCTTCAAAATCCCTTATTGTTCGAAATGATGACGGAAAACTCTTGAGGTGTTTCACAATTCACATCGCTCCGACAAAATCACAAATACCAATTCCCAGAACTGTAGTTGCTAATTCAACTCCAGCACGCGTTAGTAACGACATAAGTTCATCGCCGCCTCCACAGACAGAAAAAAAGCAACAAAACAATACTACCACAGCCAGAGCTTGCTTACCGATAGTAGAAAAAACGTCGGGTTATGGTCGTCCAATCAGACCACCGCGATGGTACAAGCCTTAAACACTTGTGGAAATTTTATTTAATTTCTTCATTTGCGTTTTTGGAACAAAATTTTATAATATTATGTTATCTACAGATCTTTTTGTTCAGTACTTTTAGTGCAAATACCACAAAAAATTACAAGCGCAAAATGCATTAAAATGGACAACGAGCTGCATATACTAGTAATATCAAATGAGCTACAAAAGCATTTGGATGTAAAATGTAGCATTTTGGCGCACTATGTTTATATTTTTTGCTATGATTCTTAACTGATCAACGCAAAAAGTAGGCACCTCCACTAATTTTTAAGGGGCGCCAATAATCACCAAATTTAAAAATAAAAATACCTATTTTTTCCAAATAAATTTGATTGATTATTAAATATGGAATCGTAAATTACTAAAGCGACCCAGCACGTGATCTTTTTTTTATCTTTAAATGTGCAACTGTAAGTAACTAAATCAACCCAGCTCAAACTATTTTTCTGAACAAGTTGTACCTGCGAGCGTAGCTTCTCTAAATTTAGCATTGTCAAATCAAAGTTACGCTCAACAATGCTGCAGGGTCGCTTGGAAAATTTGATGGTTCCATTCATCGAACAAGAATTAACTGTAAATATTAATCTTGGCACTGTAATTGAAGAATTTAAAAAAATTGTTCCTTTTGACAGACGCATGGTGCTGTAAAATAAATTAATTTTCACACAATTTGAATTTATTGCATTTTATTTAATTATCTTCTTCTTTTTTTTTTGCTTTTTAAATGCGTGTATGTCTTTTTCCGAACTGACATTATTTAATCATCATTAAGAATTTTAAAAAAAATGTTTGTACTTATTATAAAGCTTAAAAAGAAAGAGATGCAAGGGGCGGAAAATTTGAAGTTGACACCCCCACTAGTTCAATTCTGGCCACGCTAATGGTGATATGACGTAGCGGTCATTGAAACAAGTGGAAGTAGCTTGTTGCCCATTTTAATGCATTTTGCGCTTGTATTTTTTGTGGTTTTTGCACTAATAGTACTGAAAAAAAGCTCTGTACAAAACATAATTTGTTAATTTTTATTTTCAATCTCAAGCTTTCATTCTTACTACATTTGAGTTTCATTCTAAACATACTTGAATTAATTAAAAAGAAAATTAAATTTAAAAAAAAAATAGAAGGAAGATGTCACATATACATGTATATGCATGTACACTAGAAAAAAAGTTCAAAAAAAGAACTTTTTGATTTTTTCACGATGTGTCAGCGGATTACAATAGCCTTATATGTCTGGACAAGCCCCATTACTAGGATTAAGGTTAATATTGAAAACTGGATTAGCGCCCTCTGTTTTAAGTTAACAACCCATTTTCAAAAATTTTGATTTAAAAAATGCTGCAAGTTGTAGAGATTATAAAATTTTTCAACAAAGTGGCTATGGTTTTCGGGAAACAATCGATCGGGGAATTCAAATCCGTGATTGGTTTTTCTTCTTCTTCTTCCTTTCTTACAAAAAAATTGACAACTGACCGGACAAAAGTAAAAAAGTACCGATTTTCCACTTTCTAGCTACAACACCTCAAATATTATGTTACCGCCGATCCAATGGCACATCATTTTTAATGAACTGATATTTCCTTAAATGAATGCCGAAACCGCATATCATCATCTTATTTTAAAACAAAGATATCTGCATTTTTCTAAATTAACAGACCTGATTTTTTTCGAATCGAAGTCGACAAATTTGCATATTAAGGTGATTCAAATTTTTTTTTATTTAAAACAGTAACCATCAATCGGGGAATTCGAATTCGTGATTAGTTTTTCTTCTTCTTCTTTTTTTCTTACAAACAAATTCAAAATTGACCGGAAAAAAATTAAAAAATTCCGATATTGTACTTTAAAGTTGCAAAATCACGCCATATTATTTTGCTGCCGATCCCGTGTTACATAATTTTTAATGTACTGTTATTTGCTTAAGAGAATGTCGTAAACTGCATATATCTGCAATCGTTTTTTGGTTGAGCTTATAAAAGTCCTTTACAAGACATTTTTTTCTGTTGCCCAACTCATCAGTGCCTTTTTTGTCAACCACCCAAATTGGGTTGTTGTATTGTGACTTAGATTCTCTGATAATGGCACTTTTAAGAAGAGCTTTTACTTCAGTGGCAACAAAATCTGCTACTCGCAGAGAAGTAAATTGGCTCATCGTCCGTTGTTCGAATTATGGCAGTAACATACGTCTAAAATTGCAGCGAATCGTTAGAGTCCACGATTGCCTAAACCCTGTTCTTCCATTTGTGGAACTGTATCGCTTCCAACCTCGAACCAAAATTCTGTCATTTTTCAAACATTGGTAGTAAGCATTTCTCATCGATGTTGTTAGAAACATGAATAGAGTGCACGACGAAAAGAGAATCGACCGAGGCCACATCTATTTGCCACTTGCAGGGCTTAGTGTAGTTCTTTGACTTTGCCAAAGAAACGGCAGCAGTAATTCTCCTCTAAAAAATTAATACCGTCGCTTTCGTATTCGTCTTTGATTTCAGCCTGGATATCAGCAACCGCGGCTGTAACCATTTCGCCATATACTTGCGTGCCCTGGATCAAATAATCGAACCTTTGTCGCCTTTGGCTTGCCATGAGTTCTGACAAGTTGTTCCCTTTGTTTCCCTGGTAAGGGCTTGCATTATATTTACCAGAGTCTTGGTGCTTCCAGTACGCCGAAGCCTGTGGAAATTTTAAGGATGACGGGTTTATGTCCATTTGTTCAGCCAAATCTCCACGGATGAGTTTAGCTTCGGCTTGGTTTGTCTGTCGCTGGTTACAATGCTGTTTTCTGCTGCTGCCGATACTGTGATGGCTGGTCCGTCCTTCGCTACTTCTCCTCAATCGCTGCAAAGGCACCACTACACTCGTTGTTTTTCTCTAATGCTCTTCAATTCATGTGTAGTTGTGTTTTAAAATTTGTTCGACAGCAGTCTTCCTTTGTTCGCTTTTTAAATCAAACTGGATTGATTTTTACGCTCTCCGCTTTATATATGCATATGATAAGTTATTATCATTCTGCCCACAGTCACGCACGCTACCTTTTGCCCAGCTACGATCATGATTAGCCCCAACTTTCTGAGCCAACGCTAGGGCTAAAGGTACGCCAGGAGGATGGATGGATGTTTGCGCCATTCGCAGGTTTGAACTAAGAAGCTGAAATTTTGGAAGAATTTTCTCCAAACCCGATTCTATAATATTGGCATGTAGCACAGCCCTTCCCATAAAAAAAAAAAAAAAAAAAAAAAAAAAAAAAAAAAAAAAAAATGCTATGTCTGGGTACCTTAGGCAGACTTTTTCTACATTTTAGTAAGTCATTTTTTTGTAAGATTTCTTCGAGATCTCTGTCCGTGCCGTTTTCCGGTTTAAGCTAGGAAGCAAAAATATCGGGACAATTATTTTTAAGCCTCAAGCTAAAATATAGGGAAAAAAAAGTAAAATATATCTACTAGGGTGGTCCTTATTTTTCGAACTGTCGGGGCACCCCGTCATATGATTCTCTGCCCTAAAATAATGAATACGTATTTTTTTAATTTACTTTTATAAAAGCTTTAGAGGTCGCTACCATAAGTCAAACTTTCAGAAAAAAAACATTGTATGGACACTATAACTTCAATCCGGCGTATTGACTCTGGTACATTTTATTAGCCTATATCAAAGATAAATAGAATGCAGAAAGCGTTAGCGATTAAAAAAGTGTTTTTAAGCTATTTAGCACATACAAAATTTTAACATTGGTAGCGACCCCTAAATATTAATTAAGAAAATTGAAAAAAATACAGAAATAGTTTCTTATGGTAGAAAATCAATTGAGATGGTGCACAGTCGAAAATTCAAAAAAAAATCAATATAAGAACCACCCTAATATCTACATATAAAATGTTCAAAATAAACACCTTAATATATATCTTACAAATGGACCTGTATTCTGTATGTCTGAGGCAAAAACATCTTATGGTTGATCATAGTTAAAATTAATATTTACAGGTTTTCAGACACACCGGTTGAAAATTCAGGTCAGTCATTTCTAAAACGAGAAGGCAGAGGTGCCTCAACCGATATCACATTTCCTCAATTAACAACTCGAAAAACATATTTTGATGAAGATGAAAATGACGGGCACAACGTTTCATTTAGAGCAGCTACAGAGGACCCTTTCTTGAAGCCTTCATCGAGAAAATTTCAGGATATCCTTCGAGATGACACTACTTTTACATCAAAAAGAGCATCGGCTATTGATCGTGTGCCTAGAATAGACAGAGAAGAGCTGCACGGAAAAAATGAGTTCAAGTCGTTTTATGAAGAATCTACTGCAAGCAACATTCGAAATAAGGTAATCTAACATTTTTAAACAAAATCAGAAAATATTTTCTCTAGACCGGGTCCAGCTCCTTTTGACAAAGGGGATCGAAAGCCAAAAAATTTCGAATCAATAATGTGCTCATATATTTTCTCAATGAATTCTCTGTTTAATTAAGCTACACGTTACATTCAATTATATACATACATACACAGTTAAAAATATAAGTATAATTTTCCAACTTTTTAAGTTGGCATATACATGTATACATACATTCTTTGCCAAGCGTGAAAATGTTCAATCATTTAGAGCAGGGGTGAAGGATATGCTTCATTTAAAACAGGGGTGCCCAAAAGTTTCTTATGGAAGTGCAATCATTAATACATATGCATAAGCTTCACTGAAAAAAATATGTACACCGAAAAAAAAACGAATTCATTTTCTTCAAAGTTATATATAATGAAAAAAAATAAACTTATTAAACCAAATTTCCTTTAATTCTTCCATGGTCCTTCCAATAAATTATCCAAATTTATGTCGTCAGTTGTAGATAATTTAAATAAAGCCTCTAAGTGTTCATTACTTATTCTACTTCTGTGCTTGTTTTTTATTAATTTTAAATTTGAAAAAGCACTTTCACAAATGTATGTGCTACCAAACATGGAATACAAACTTAAAATTTGCTTGTGCTTCTGAATTCACAGCTGCAAATTTTTTTCAAACGTAAGCAACAACAAAATTTTCGTTGAATATCACTGTCGCCAATGTGTACCAACAAAGCATACAAAAGTGTTGTTTCTTAATTCATGTTGTAGAAGTTGAGATTTGGTGGGTAGATACTTGAGGTCAATGACCTTTGAAGCAAAAAAAATTGGTCTCCTCAAGACAAAAACAACGAAACATCATGTTTTAAGATCGGACTGTAAATGCCGGAGACATGACGAAAAATTTAATAAGAGATCCGCTACGTTCGGTAAAAAAATTAAAAACATTTTTCTTGCTGATTCGGATTTTATTTCCAACCTTCCGTTTACCGCATCAAATATGTCTATGACTCTTGTGTTTCGAAATAGTGGGATCAGTGCAAGAATCTCTTCATTTTCATTAAAATTATCGCCAACCATTCTGATTGCCAATTTTTAATGGAATAATCGAAATACTTCTATTGGCAAAGTTTAATGATTTTTTGCAAGCTTCAATTATCTGATAGTAAAAAGGCACATTAAGATGGTAGGAACTGAGATCTGGTGGGTAAGTACTAGAACGGCGTACTTGATGTTAATGAACCTTAAAGCAATTACTTACTTACTTGAGACAATAACATTGATATATCAAACATTAAGATCGGGCTGTAAATGTCGATGATATGAAGAAAAATGTGGATGCGCGACCTCTATTTTCGGTAAAAAAAAAAAATTTTTCGAAATTGTCTTGCAAAAATGCTTCAGATTTGATGGTGTACGGTGAACTTTTTTTTTTTTTTGCCTGTAAGGTGGTACGGTCTAATGTATGTATGTACATACATATTTGAGTTCAAAAAACATTTGCGCGTAATATTAAATATATAAAGCACAATTTGCCTATGGTTTACTTTTCAGCGATTGCGGAACATACTAGAATGCACAATGAATACACAGTCCTACAACAAAATCCCTTTATAAAGTACAAATAGTGTTTCTATTAGATTTTTGTGTGCTGATTACTGGAAAAATAGTCAAAAAATCCTATGTGTTTGAGATATTCTAACCTAAAAGTGCAAAAACACTGTTTTTTGACATATTTCAGAGGTTATGTAGAACTGTGTTTTTTTTGTTTGCAAAAAGTTTGTGTGGGATCTTAAAGAACAATTCTTTTTCTTTTAAATACCGTTGAGTTTTCTGAAATATCTTTTTTTTCGCCGATTTTGAAATTTTCCCTACACCTGAAAACTCATTAGGGACATTTGTATATGAAAAGATTTGAAAATGTGATAACTCGGCAAAAAAAAAAGTTATTTCAGAAAACTCAACAGCATTTGGAAGAAGAAGAACTGTACTTTAAGATCCCACACTTAGTTTTTGAAAAATAGAAAAAAAACACGGTGCTACCTAACCTCAAATATGTCAAAAAACAGTTTTTTGTACTTTTAGGTTAGAATATCTCAAAAACCTTACGTGATAGAGCAATTTTGAGCCCGGATTCGGATTCAGGATATCCTAAGCCACAATAAATCAGCACTTAAGTTAAAAAAGGAAAAAAAGTTTCAATTTGTAGGACTGTGATATGTTATTGTTTTTTTCGCAACTATCATGGGCTCTCTTTCTCTTAAATCTGACAAAATCACAATAATCAAAATTGAAGTCTCCAATTCATTACAGACATAGTTCAGTAACCTTCCGAAACTTTTTTTCGGCATTTAAAAATACCATACTTTACATACATACTTTACTCGTACTTACGCCTTAAACATACATAAATAAGTACATATCGCCGGTCCCTCCGACTATCTCTTCTTTAAATGCGGACAAGAAAATCCCTTTTCACAAAGTGCGGCATAGAAAATCTTTTTTTATAAAATGCGGCGAAGAAAATCTCTTTTTTATAAAATGCGGCGAAGAAAATCTCTTTTTATAAGATGCGGCGAAGAAAACCTCTTTTTTTCAGAATGTGCCGTAAAAAATATTGTATTTTTTAAAGGTAGGGAATAATTTCTCTGAAAAAAAGGTATTTTTTCAAATAATTATTTATATTCATAATATTATCTTTATCATTTCTTACAGTAATAAATAAACTGATTTCAGAAAAAGAGATTTTTTTCGCCGCAATTTCAGAAAAAGATTAGTTTCGCCGCATTTTTTAAAAAGGGATTTTCTTCGCCGCAATTTTCGGTCGGAAGATTTTCTTCGTAAGCACCGGCGATATGTAAATAAGAGATTCGTATCGAGTCACAACGATCAAAAATAAATAACTGAGTTTTTTTTTTTTTGTATAAATCTTGCTTTCCATTAGGCTGAGATTAATATGAGGCGAGAAACACTGTAGATATAAAAATTTTGCACAAAAAATGTTTCAATCCTGCGACTAATCATATTCATAAATTTTCAGGATACATTTAAAAAAAATCAGTTTTTAAGGTAAATCTCACTTCCCATTGGTGGGGCACAAATTTGTATCAAGTGAAAGTTTAATTATTTTAGTTGATACACTAGTTCACAGTACAAAAATGTCACCGACTCCTTTATAAAATTTGTATGTGGTATCGTCCCCTGATCTCATAAATCAATTTTTAAAAATGATCTTTAGTTAGGTTATCGAGATATCGACAGATGATTTTTTGTCCTTTTCGGAAAGATGACCTAACTTTATTTGCAAAAAATTCCGTTGGACAAAGGAATTTTGTTGTAATTACATTTAAATGAATAGCAATAAAATTACCTACATACATACATATATCTTACATTTTGTTATTATTCGATAAGTATTTAAGGTAATATAAATTTTGGTTTTTTTCTGTAATTACAAATTTATTTCAGTGCCCAAAAAATGGACAATGTCAGTGTAAAGTTCGGGCTCTTGCAAAGACTTAGAGCCTAATCTGAGAAAAATCCGTTGATAGATAAAAAAGTTAAAAGCATTAAGATGAGATTGCCTATTTAATATTTTTCGTAGTTTTAATTTTTCCAATCAAATAAAAAGAAATTAGTTCAGTTTATTTTTGTATGGTCGTTATAAATATGTTTACTTAGAAGAGCGCCTGCATGATCAAAGCAGGTTACAGATAGCAAACCGCAGATGGACTGTGCTTGTGATCATATGGCTAAGCTTAAAGGTTGTTTTACTGCATAATGAAAATGAAAAGCCAACTGTTCCTATCGCACATGACGTCCGTTCAAATGAAACATACGAGGCAATCGTGTAAAAATTAAAAATTATCAGGCATGACCACCACAAGTGGAAAATTTGTGCCGACTCGAAAATGGTTGGAACAAGGCAAGGCGAATATACGAAACATTGCAGCTTTCTATTGTTTGGGATAGCCGAGCACGTGACCAGCACTACGTAAAAAAAGACTTGGGTGAATGAGTAGTATTTAAATCGGACCAAGCCAACATTAAATATAATCCTATCCACAAGTTTAACATAATTCTTCTCCCACTGAATATTAAACTGGGCCTTATCAAAATCTTGTTGAAGGTATTAGATAAAACTGATCTCCAAATGAAAAGGCTTCATTGAATTCGCTTCAACTTATCATTGAGGGCTTTGTTGGCAACAAAGTGAAAACTTTATTAAAATCGTCGACGATTTACTTATGTAGAATATAAAGGAGTATAGGCGTCAACATGTCTTTAAAAATTAATATCCTACAGTAGCATTTGGATTTCTTCCCAGCAAATCTTGAAAATGAACACAGAGAGAGATTTCATCAACAAATAGAAACTATTGTGAAACGATATCAAAAGTTCTGGCATGAGGCAATAATGGAAGGCTGCTTGTAGTTTCTTATACAAAAATCTGATATGGATGGCAACAAAAGATTCAGAAAAAGCCCGAATCACTTTTCGCTAACTTGAAAAAGTATTACAAAAAAAAACTTTTCTTCAGTTTTCCCGCAATTCCTTACCTATTTTTCTCCTGAAATGAACAATGAGCAGATATCTTTTAATACTTCAAGTGCTTTTTGCAATAAGTGCACTAAGCATCTCCCCTCTATCTGCAACTTTGTAATTTGCAGATAAAATGATCACTTTTCGGTACAAGCCGTCTCCGAGTGGAAATGCCATAATTGCCGACAAAAAGCTAATTCATCGTCTTAAGAAACTTCAACTGCAGCAGCATTTTACAGAGCAATATTTTCAAAAACATCAACGTGAAATCGACGAAGAAGCGGAGAATAACCCCTATAAGCGTGGAGAGTCGTGTAATGAGAGCACAGTTCAATGGATGTCACTGAAGTAAAATCGAATATGAAAGTCATCATAATCGAAGGACTAAGCAATTTTGCTTTCATCTCAAGATGTGATAAAAAAAGAAGTAGATAGAGCCTTTGCAAATATTAGCAACAAATTCGCGCAGTTAGTGATACAAGCCAAAGGATTGTCTGAACAAAATAATGCGAAAGAAAAACAAGTTTCAATTATGTAGCAAAAGATTAATTCACGCGAGCTCTTTTAAACGAAATATTGAAATAAGCAATATGCCAAAAAGAGAGAAAATGACAACCCAAAATTTATTATTCAAGAGCCTGTTAAGTCCGTAGATGTAAAAATTAGTCAGCTCTAAATGGCCCGACAAAAAAAAAAGTTCACCGTACACCATCAAATCTGAAGCATTTTTGCAAGACAATTTCGAAAATTTTTTTTTTTACCGAAATTAGAGGTCGCGCATCTACATTTTTCTTCATATCATCGGCATTTACAGTCCGATCTTATAGTATGATATATCAATGTTGTTATCTCGAGTAGACCAATTTTTTGTTTTTAAGGGTTACTAACATCAAAGACCCCGTTCTAGTACTCACCCACCAGATCTCAGTTCCTACCATCATAATGTGACTTTTTAGTGTTAGATAATGAAAGCGTACAAAAAATCATTAAACTTTGCCAATAAAAGTATTTCGATTATTCCATTAAAACTATTTTAAAAAATGTTTTTAATTTTTTTACTGAACGTAGCGGTTCTCTTATTAAATTTTTCGTCATATCTCCGGCATTTACAGTCCAATCTTAAAATATGATGTTTCTATGTTTTTGTCTCGAGGAGACCAATTTTTTTTTGTTTTTTTTTGCTACAAAGGTCATTGCCCTCAAGTATCCACCCACCAAATCTCAACTTCTACAACATGAATTAAAAACTTAAAATCAAATAAAGTGTCTTCAGGCCGTTGGCCAGCATCTCGAATGGTACAATTAAATTCGCACTTCTTATTATTTAAATAAAACACAAAGCTTTTATAGAGGGAAAACTTATGTATGCTGAAAACCCACTTTAATTAATTTATTAAGCTACTTTTCACATACACATTTCTCTAAGCTCTACTGTTGTCTTTTTTTTATGTAGCATTTTAATCGATCATATTTCGACGCGATTCAAGTTGGCTGTATTTCTGGCGGCTCTCGAGCTTAGATTAAATATGGCCCATGCGTTGTTCATCGGTGACCGCCATGGCAGATTCATGCACTACTTGAACAAAACGCTCAGTGTTTTGAGAATGGCATGGATAAGCTGTGAAAATAATTAAGTTTAGCAAAGAAACCTATGAAATAAAGTTATTTGTCATGCACAAACCTGGTAATGTGATTATTTTTTTTGAATATTGTAATGCTTCTAGCTGGTCTTGCGTGAAAAACTGCAAGCACGGCGGCTCAGTCACTTTGAATTTGAGCCAAATGATCATATTGAAGTATGAGCTACTTTCAGGCCCGTGCGCAGGAATCATCCATGGGGGGGTTTTAACTCGAACATTTCTTATTAGATTATTTTCATAAAAAACTTCAAACAACGGTTTACTTTTAATATAGACATTTAATTATAATTAAATACATAAATGCAGGTGTTTATTATCTTTTCGGAAATTGGCCAAAAAAAATTAAGAAAATTCGATTTGTTTTCTTATTTTTTTCTTAAATTTTTTTTTCGACTTTCCTTATTTCCATTAAAAAAATAAATGAGAAAAAAAAATAAAATTTGATTTTTGGTCCAAAAATTTTCAAAGTATTTTATAAGCAAGTAATTACAATATTTTGCTTCAATAACTGCACGGTTATAAATTTTGGAATAAAATGACTACACCAGAATTGTATTAAAATTCAATACTGCCTAAACATTAAAATTCATTTTTAATAGAATTTAAATTTAATACTCGTTTTTATTAAGATTTAAAAAAAAAAAATTTACGATACGCTGCTTTTGTATTAATTGGTAAATAATGTATTTGTGCTGCGTTCTTAAAACTTTATATGAGAACTTAAGTTTTTTACTTGTCACCGAACATGATTGAACCTATGTCGTCGTCATGCCATTGCTTATATACGCTCACCTTTACCAACTGAGCTACTGTCATTTCTATGAACGACTAAATCTCAATGACTGACTTTTCCGTCAAAATGAAATATTGAACTTTCATTTTATGTTGTTGTCAATTGATAATTTAAATATACTTTTAGCCAAACGAAATATGATACTACGTTGGCTGATGTCGTTAAACTGCTCATGCAACCATTGTACTGAAAGGGAACCAGGTTCGAATCTCAGTGCATACGACATATTTTTTTTTTTTTTTTTTTTTATTTAATAAAGAAATTATTAAAATATCATACAGTATGGTTTAAAAATCAAATGTAATACTTGCGATATTAAAATTTAGTATAAAATGTCTTACAAAATTTTGTAATCTATTCAAAAGTATTAATTGTATTAAAAATCTTTGTAATACTTCGCTTGTATTAAAATATATTCCAAGATTTCTAACCGTGTAGTTAGTGCATGATAAGCTTAAAAAAATTAAAAAAAAGTTATTTTGATAACTTTTGGGCCAAACATACAAACATTTTTTTTTTCTCATTTATTTTTTTAATGGAAATTCATGTAGTGGCATTGACAATTTCAAATTTCAAAACAACAAAGGACTTGAGCTGTTACACAAGAAACACCAAAGCTCCACTCGCGGAGAGGCCACAGTTTTGTATTGGCTTAAAAAATAGAGGTCAATTCTTTTCGACACTTCCTTTTGTGTACATAAGGAAAATAAGGAAAAAATTAAATTTTCTTAATTTTTTTTTTTGGCTAAATTCCGAAAAATGAAAATTTTGCAGCTCTGGTAGCAACCCTAAGACTATTTTTGTTTTTTATTTTTTTAAATGAGGATATACTCGAATGTGAACGAATTTTCGAAAATCGAGTGTTTTGAAGTATTCTAAAACATGCCATTTATTTGAACATGTCTAGTGTTAATGATATGATTCGATATTCAGTTATCATTACGTAAGTAGCTAATTCTGCGAGGTACTTGAAAAAACTCGTCCAAAACTCTTTCCACTTTGATTTCGTTCAGCCGATCTTTGGCATAGTTGATCTGAGGTATGTCTTTAGACGACGTAGCACTGAAAAGGAGCGTTCATTTGTTGCTGTTGTCACAGGCAAAGCTGTCAAAACACGAAGCATTTTTGATGTCTTGCCTCGCAAAGCGTTGACGCCAAAGTTTAACTTCATTTATGTCACGTGAACTATCATGCAAAATTGAATGATATGGTGCAAATAGATTTGTGCATGAATTTTCACTGAAGCTGATTTTATTGATGCCGGAGCTATGCTTAAACGCGCATTGAAAAAAATGTCGTGTTACTTAGCCTTAGCGACGCGCAGTGGTCCCAAATCGTGTTTTTTGGTTCAAAAATAGCTAGAGTGCGCAAGTCTTGAGAAAATAAAAATCTCGTGCTCTGACGATTTATTGGCATTTCAGTTCTTTTATTTAAAAAAACGGCGGGTTGCACTCCGGGAGTGCCGACAGAAGTGAAAATAAATCGTTTAATGGCAAGTTAGTGTGTTAGTTGGTATGTGTGCGTTTTCTTTTTATATGGCAATGCAATGGAAGACAAAAACGGAATATGTATTCAAATTTTACTCTCGCTCTCATTCTCAATTTGTCAACGCAACAACGCGGAATTTGAAAGAAACAAACATGTAAGCACAACAATCGTTGAATGAGAATGGAATGTGTCAGTTAGTGTGTCTGCTTTGCTTTTTGTCTTCCACTTGGAATATTTATTTAAAAGAAACAATGCCTATGTTGTTTTACCCTGCCGAAACGGCTTAATTTGACGGTGCTCTACACACAGACTCGAAACTTACGCGTCGAGCGGCGCCCCCTCGACCAGCATAAGGCCCGAGAGATCCCAAGCCCCATGCTGGCCGAAGGCACCATTTCAAGACCATGCAAATGGACATGATCTAATATCTGGTCGGTGTCGAGGCCTATCTAAAACCTCAGCCATCTTATGGGAGATGACACCCGGTTGCAATGCAACTCCACACCGAAGGAATAAATTCCCCCTACCCGCAATTTTGGGTGTAAACCACAGCCACCACGATACGCCCACAAGGGGGCCTACCCACTGCCAGGCTAAAACCGAAGTTTTAGGGGCTCCTGACAACCCGTGGTACCAGAAAACCTCCGGTTAGGTTTCGTAGCAAGCTACTTTCAGTTTAGCTCCATTCAGCTTAGGACTGGTCACCTTACACTCAACAGTTAGCAACAACACAACATACAGTCAATCGAAACATGAAACACATACATGCACCATGCAACAAAAGCCCTAGCCTGCCTATTCGTCCAACTGCCTAACACACCTAAACCCCAACTAATCCCTACTCCACACCTCTCAATTGACCGCGCCTCCTCCGCCGTGCGAAAACCTCCCCCGCAAAATTATTGAGCAGGGAGATGCGCTCACTGGAAGCAAGCACACCTCCAAGATCATACCCACCACTAGGCTGCAACACGATCCCAAAGGACTCTATGTAACGGATGTCCTCATGAAGAGGGCAATCACACAATACGTGCAATGTGTCCTCAAGCAACGCCCCACAATGGCAACCCTGGACTTCACCGAGAGCCCTTTCATGCAAAAATGCATTACGGGAACCATGCCCCGTCAGCAGGAAGCCCAGATAAAGGTTAAACCCAAAATCTGAGTGATTTCCCACAAACGTGACATCCCCAATGAAGCCGAACGTCGTCCTGCCTTTCCCACTGTTCACCCATCTGGCCTGCCACCGAGATGTGCCGCAATCATTCAAGAAACTTTTACGTTCCTTTAAACTCATGCCACCAATGTCTACAGTATCCAACCACCCATTTACAGGAGGCAATCCCCTCCGATTCCCGTAAGCAACACGACAACGTTTCACCTCCAGGTCCAAAGGGGCTGCTCCCATAAGTACTTGTAAGGCCTCCGTAGGGACCGTACGGCACACGGGCATGCTCGCGAGCAGAGCAACACGCTGACATGAAAGCAACTTAGCAGAACCCGCCACAGACAGAGCCGCCTCCCACTATACAGGAGCACCATAGGTTGCGCAAGCAACAAACCGCCCTCCATATATGGTGCGGATGGCCCGCCTGCCAAGGCCCCACTCACTCCTCAAAACATGGCGCACCTGCCCTGCAACGGACGTTAAACGTTTCCGGACCCGCTTCAAATGAGGCAAAAATCCTAGCCGCTCTTGCATCGTTATCCCCAAGTACTTGACCTCAGTCACGTACCTGAGGCTAACTCCGTTGATTCTGACAAGTGGAGGACGACTATGAGCCAATCTGCCTTTCAGCAACATTGTCACCGTCTTCTCCATTGAC
The DNA here is from genome assembly GCA_949775025.1 of Tricholauxania praeusta. Taxonomy (NCBI): domain Eukaryota; kingdom Metazoa; phylum Arthropoda; class Insecta; order Diptera; family Lauxaniidae; genus Tricholauxania; species Tricholauxania praeusta. The sequence continues at coordinate 94,287,591 of OX459028.1, forward strand.
ACCTCAACGCCAACACTTCTGCCCCATTCAGACACTAAAGCTAGCGATCCACATGCCCTATTCTCAATTTCGGCACAAGACTGGCCCTCGATCAAAATAAGGAGGTCATCAGCGTAAGCACAGCATCTGCAGACGGCCTCGAGCTGCCTTAACAGGGGATCCATCATAAGGTTCCAAATAAATGGACCACAGATAGAACCCTGTGGACAGCCACGAACCACATCAACAAGCACCGTTTCGCTTACGCCAACCACCCCAGCCCTTCTGCCGGAAAAGTAACTTTGCCAAAGGTCACTTTCCCGACATCCAAGCTCCCTCAATCTACCTAACACGGCCTGCCATCTCAAACTGTCAAATGCACCCCTGAAGTCAACAAATATGCCCAAGACATATTTAAAGACACTACCATTGACACACGTTTCATGTACTCCCATGCATCTATAACACTATGTCCTTGTCTAAATCCGAACTGCCTTTCAGACAACCGGTATGGCAACTCCTAAAGCCGTTCCACCATCACCCTTTCAAGCACTTTTCCAAGCACTGGAAAGAGACTGATGCCCCTATAAGACCGAGGATTACTCCTGATCTTATCGAGAGACTTCAAGAGCACAACAACACGAGCAATTTTCCAACCAGTAGGAAAATACCCCTCACTCACGCATTTTCCATATAAGGACCCAAGATAGTCTGGTATGGCTAGCCAGATGGCCTTGACCATCTCACCAGTCATACCATCCATACCCGGGGACCTCCTCGACTTGACAAGACACATAGCATACGCTATCTCACTCATGTCCAACCCAGGGGAATCAACGACCACTCGGTCCGGAGGCCAAGCAGCAATCTCCTCCCTAGGAAAGAATGAGTTTAACAGCAGGTTCATACAATCTTTCCACTCCGTTACCAAGGTATCTCCATCACAAAGACTGCCAACATCCAATCGCCTATTGTGACCCCGACAAATTCGGTACACTTGACCCCAAGGATCATTCCGGCTTCCGTGCACGAAAGCCCGCCACTCACTCTCCTTAACCCGTACAATCATACGCTTGTATTCAACCAAGCACAAACGGTATGCGGCCCGACGTTCACTCATGAACTTGAGCAACTTCCGCTTCAGCATGAGCTCGCGTGTCCACCACCTTTCTTTCTTGCGATTTGTCTTACGACATCGCGCAAATAAGGTGTCGTTCACATCAGTGAACCAGCCGTCAATCAAACCGATTTGCTCATCCACACCTATGTTGACAAACGTATGAAGTGGCACACTAAGAGCCATGCCTTTCACTAACTCTGACCACGCATCCCAATTTTCAGAACAAGTGCGCCATGCCTTGAGCTCCAACCTTTCATGCGCTACCAGATCATGAGTAAGCACAATCATAATCAGATTGTGATCACTCATTTGCTGTTCATCCAGCACACACCATTCAAGGTGGAAAGATCTAGTAGCCACATTATTTGCTACCGTCACATCAATGTCGCTCACACCTCTAGGCCCATCAAACGTAAAAAACTCGCTTGGCTCGTTTAAAATCCTAACGTCTTTCGTGACTAAAAACTCACTTAGCAGCTGTCCCCTACTGTCGTTCAAATACCCAGCATAACCGGGCATTTTGCTGAACCACAGAGGGGAGGCCGCATTCGCGTCCATGCCATGGATAAGTGGAATGCTACTCGCAAGTAGTAGCACCGAATCCATGTACGCTACATAGGGCTCTAAAGGTTCTCCGAACTTACAGTACATACTGCTCAAGAACAGTTTTCCATGCTGACCTTCAACACACACAACAACGCCCCACCTACTTATGTCAACAACCATGCATTGAACATGCACGTCATTGACGATAACGGCAGAATCAGCCAGTAGATCAGGAAAGACCCGCATATGAGCTGGTAACCCTCGTACAACCCCACTGGTTGCATAAGGTTCCTGAACTAAGGCAAACTCTTTACCACCCTCCACTAACCTAACACCTAAGTCACACATTACGGAGTACGCCCCCTGACAATTCAATTGAGCAATGCGCACAGTCATTAATGTCTAGCGTTGGCACGAGCAACAATTGCACCGTAAATAGGACACCCGGTGGACATCATGTAATGCCCTGCCGGTTGACCCTTAAACGCACAGTTGCGACAATTTAAATCATTGCCGCAGCTGGCTACACGGTGCCCCTCTTGATCGCACCGACGGCAGAGATCCTTTTCCATGCGGCATTGACTCACCCTGTGGTCAAAACTCATACATCGAAAGCATCCAAGCATCGGATCGTGAGACCTCACCCGGAAGGAAAACCACTTAATGTAGCAGCGATCCGCTGCCAAGAGAACATCAGTGACAGCACTGGTGCCCTCCAAGACAACATTCACCGATCCACCAGCGTCAGCCTTCCAGACAGAACTCACGATCTTCACACTTTTCTTGAAGGTCTCCAAAGTCATCTTATTCTTCAAGTTTTTGTCATAGAGCTCATCCATGAAAACTTCAGGGATGAGGTCTACGTCCACTTTCTGGACGACCACCTTGGAGCCCAACTTCCGATCCTCACACACTTTCAAACCTACCTTATCAAAAGTAGTGTTCGCCGCGATCTTACGAAGCTCAGCGACCGACGGGGTACGGATGACCGCACCGCCGCTGCGGATGGGCTTCACGCCATGGACACGCACACCTAAAGTCGGTCCTACCTCTTTTACAACTTTTTCGGCAACCTCCTTGGATGAAGTGCCAGCCACCTTACTCCTGATCACTAGGGACCAGGTCTCCACCGGCTTCTCCACCATCAGAGGTTCCGCAGCAGGCGCAGGGATACCAACGGGTGCCCGAACACCCACTGCAGCTGACGCCGAAGTACACCCACGCAGCACGGTTTCACCCTTCGTCTGGTAAACATCCAGACGCCCCTTCAGCCTCTCATTCTCCCCAATGAGATCCATCAGCATCACCTCGTATTCCCCCGCAATCCCAATAACCCCTTGCGCAACACTACTGTCAACCCGCCCATCTAAAACAGCCTTAATGAGGCGACCAGTGACCGCCTTCATCGAGCGAACCTCGAATCTAGCGCCCCCTGACACCCTACGTTCAGCATTAACGCTACTAGGAGCAGCACCAGGCAGGCCAGAGCCAATCTTGGCAGAGCCAGTTTTGACTCCAGTATCCCCAGCACTACTTCCAGCAGCCACCTCCGCACCCACCAGTCCGGAAGAAGAGCCAGAAGCCCCAGCCCCCTCGTCGGCACACTCCCCCACTGGGCTATTATTACTCCCATTTTCCCCATCAATAACATCAGGATCAGCCTCCATGCTGTCCTTCCTACTGACCCTACCTACTTTCACGGAGCCCTGAGCAGATGTGTCAGAGTCATCCGATTCAGTATGCCGCACTGGCCTCTTCTTACCCTTCCTACCGGGTGGCATTCCGGTACTTCCACTCAACACTGATTACCACAGTGCCTCACCAACTGAAAACCACAGTCCCTCTTTAACTTCCCGTCCGAGAACCCGTACAGGTTACAGTGCCCCTCAACTGTATTCCCACAGTGAATATGAACTGTTCTTAAGGGGGGAGCCTTTCAAACTCTGCAGTACCCAATACACTAACCGGCTAGCAGCTAGCGGGTACACAAACAATTTGATGCAAACCCAATGCACAAACTACTAAACCAGAAGCTAGACAAGAGCTTCTGCTAGTCGACTGAAGGAGCGACACAACAATCACGCCACTCAAAAAATTTGCGTAAACAAGTTACCGTAGCCTGTTTATGATTTCTCGTAAACTTTCCACCAATTCTCTCACAATAACAATAACACTACTCACGTACCAATACACCACCAACACCTTAGAAATGGCACTTCAAGATTCACTACATAACGAGATCTAAAAATCACGCGCACAGATTACTTCACAACACGTCTACTCAGTCTGACGACACAAAGACGAATGATTTAAAAGAAACAATAGAACATTCAAATTTTACTATCGCATTCATGACGGGGAAACCCGATGACGGTCGGTGTCGCGCGTTTATACTTTTTTCCTCAGCCGCACAACGTGCCATAAGAAGTTTTCACTTCAAAAATTGCTGGAAGAAGTATATTCGGCTCAGTAGCCTCAACTGTGAATAATTAAATTTGAGCTAAGTATTCCTAATGTTTGAGAACAAAAATTTATTCTGATTGCAGTAAGAAACATCATTGCGAATTATGTAAGCATAAGAAAAAATCAGGTAAAGAAGTACCTGGACCTGTGACTTAATAGCTTAAACATAATTTTTCTTAAACTCAACTTATAAATCTGCTTCTTCCTACAGACACTATGACACCATATTTATCAAAATCGGCTTATTCGTTGTCGAGTTATGTCTGTTAGAATATTCAAACTGCTTAAAACGCCATCTAGTGACAGTTTATCAAAACACAAATGACTTTAAAAAAACCTGCTTGTTCTTAAAAAAAACTATTACACCTCATTTTTCTAAATCGGTTTAGTAATAGCCGAGATTTAAAATTTTTCAAAAAAACCAAATTTGCTTGCTGCTGGTTCATGGTGTCCTGGTATTTCAGATTTTTCTCTGCTTTGGGCTGCTGGCTCTGCTTTCGGCTGCGCTTGCAGAGAAAAATTTGCTGACTGAGCAACAGCTAACCGGAAGTCAAGATATGTATGCTACAAATTTAAAAAATTTTTCCAAAAAATTGCATACTTTCATGGGGCAATTTTTTCAAAAAACGTTGCCTTCTTTTAGGCGCTTTTGATAATTTACCCCTAAAAATATGCAACACTTTCCGACAAATTTCAAAAATAGCTCCTAAAAGTAGGCAACATTATCTAAAAATTTTAAAATCGCTGCCTTCTTTTAGGCGCTATTTCGGAATTCGTCAGAAAGTGTTGCGTACTTTTAGGGGCAAATTATTAATAGCGCCTAAAAGTAGGTAACGTTTTTCAAATTTTTTGAAATCGAGTTCGTTTTCCAAGTCTTCAAAATTCTAAAATCGAGTTCGTTTCCCAAGTCTTCAAAATTCCAAAATCAAGTTCGTTTCCCAAGTCTTCCAAATTTGAAATCGAGTTCGTTTTCCAAGTCTTCAAATTTCTGAAATCAAGTTCGTTTCCCAAGTCTTCAAAATTCTAAAATCGAGCTTGTTTCCCAAGTCTTCAAAATTCCAAAATCGAGATCGTTTTCCAAGTCTTCATAATTCCAAAATCGAGTTTGTTTCCGAAGTTTTCAAAGAACATTCAAATTTTACTATCGCATTCATGACGGGGAATCCCGATGACGGTCGGTGTCGCGAGTTTATACTTTTTTCCTCAGCCGCACAACGTACCATAAGAAGTTTTCACTTCAAAAATTTTTTAAAATAGTTTTAATGGAATAATCGAAATATTTTATTGGCAAAATTTAATGATTTTTTGCAAGCTTTAACTATCTGACGCTAAAAAGGTACAAACATTAAGGTGGTAGGAACTGAGATCTGGTGGGTAAGTACATACTAGAACGGGGTCCTTGATGTCAGTGACCCTTAAAGCAAAAAATTTGTCTACTCGAGACAAACACATTGTTATATAATACTTTAAGATCGAACTGTAAATGCCGATGATATGAAAAAAAATGTAGATGAGCGACCTCTATTTTCGGTAAAAAAAAAAAAAATTTTTTTTTTGAAATTATCTAGCAAAAATGCTTCAGTTTCGATGGTGTACGGTGAACTTTTTTTTTGCGCTACGGTCTAATGTACATACATAAATAAGTACGTATTTAAAACAAATTGTTCCAAAAATTATTTACAACTTTCAGTGAATAAAATTGCAATAAGCATTTGATTTCTTCAGAATTTATCATACTTCTAAAAATATGATTTGACTTAAACAAGTAATTTTTATTGTACATACATATTAGTAAATACATACAAATTTCAACAGAAAAATCAAAATTCAAAAATATTCATACTTGTTGACAGATAGAATGCTTTGATTCAATTTAAATTTGACTGTTGCTTTGAAAAAATGTTAGCTAAAATATTATTTATAAATTGATCGTCAAGCTGAAATCTATGAGCGCGCAAAAAAATTTAAAAAGAAGAATTTCGGAGGAGAAGAGAAAGTTTCAAAATGCATGGGAACACGCATATGCATTTATGGAAAAAAATGAACAGGCCTTTTATTTGATATGTAATTTTACTATATCTTCCTTAAAAGTTTGTTATCTAAAACGCCATCAGGAATCAGTACATACTGACTTCTCCAAAAAAATATCCTTTGAATACAAAAGATCGTACCGAAAAAATAAACTATCTAAAGTTATCAAGTGAACAACAATCTTTTCAAATTGAAAAAATCACCGAACAAGCTAAATCTGAATTAGAAGCCAGTTTTAAGATATCTTGGAACATTGCTAAAGCCAAGTGGCCTTATACAGAAGGCGATTTTATTAAAACCAATATAATTGATACGATATCAGCGCTTGATCCAAATAATGATAAATTGCTAAAATCTATTTCTAATATTCCAACATCTCGAGATACGATATCACGTCGAATTTCAGATATCCACAATCATTTAACAAAATCCATACACTCTGATATAAAAGATTGTGTTGCATTTAGTTTAGGATTTGATGAATCCACTGACAATACAGATCATCCCCAATTAGCAATATTTATTCGGTTTTTAAAAGAAGATGCTGTTGTGCAATAAGAGTTGCTAGACTTAATTACTTTGAAAGATACAACAAGCGGTATTGATATTAGCCGTGTTTTATTGGGTTTGGTTTAACCAAAATTTCATACAAATTCGTGAACCAGCTCAGTTTCTGTTCAATCGATTGAACTTTTTTTGTCTTTGCTAAATTGTACGCTAGTAAAGAACAGGCGCTTATCGCAAGGAGATGTGAATACAAACCTAAAATAATCAAAAATATATGGCAACTTTGCCGGAATTTTGAAGAAGCGTTCTCAGGTCACGGGAGGCCTTGTGCAACGAGTTAGTGCTAGGCTCAAATATTAAAATAGAGAAACATAATAAAAATAAAAACAGTGATGAAACAACAGAAACCGAAAAGAAAACTTTGGTATTAGCGTCTGCGACACCAGAAAAACAGTTTGAAATGATTTGATGGCAATAATTTGAAAAAAAAAATGTGTACTGATAGCCGGCTCTGATTTTAAAATAGAGTTTCTGTCAAACACTGTCATGCCACCTGTTGGTCAAATGCAGAGTTATAAAAGGTTAAACTTATGCGTTTTATTCACTTTTAGGTTTAACCAAAGCCAATAAAACACGGCTATAAATTCAGCGTTTGATTCTGTCACTCTGTTGCAAAATATTTTAATTTTGAAAATGTGTTTACTTCAGTGGTAAAAATCGTAAATTTCATAAAAAACAATTCTAAAAACCACAGACAATTTAGAAACTTTGTGTATGAACTTAATTTGTTTAGTCAGATGGCTTTCAACCAGTAATGCATTAATAAAGTTTGTCAATTTGTTAGATCCTATTACTAAATTTTTACAGTTAAGAGAACAGTCATATCCCAAGTTAGAGGACTCTAAATGGCTTCAAGACTTACTGTTTTTCACTGATATGATGGAGCACATAAGTATTTTAAATACAAATCTTCAAGGAAAAGGCAATTATATCGGCTATTTGTCTAGTACTATTTGTGCATTTCAGAAAAAGTTTGAACTTTTTAAGAGAGATTTAAGCGACAAATCATGATCCGAATTTTAATGAAATAGTCAAAACACACTTATCGTAAAACAGAAATATTCAAAGCTAAAAAAATATTAAAAATTAAAAAATAAAATAACATAAAAAATTAAAAAAAAATTGAATTACTTTTTAAGTATGGTATGAAAAATAAATATACTTATGACCAAATCCATCTCAAACTATGTACGAGGATTATTTTATGTTACGGAATTGGTTGCCGATTAAATATATTGTTTTTCAAAGGATATAAGGGGACCCATATTTGCCCTATTTGATTAAAAAAAAAATTTTTACGAAGCATATTAAAATAATTAACTTTTGTCTTTTGATTCTTATAGTACTTCTTATTTTCTGTTAGAATCTTTAAAAAAATTTCAAAATGGTTGAAATGGTGGGCGTGGCACCTCCCATACAAGCAAAAAAGGTTTAAGGCTATATTTAGTTTGCTCTTGGAGTCAAATTTTTTAAACTTTGTGTATAGGTGTCGGTTACTATAAGCTTTTAAATTATATAAATTTTGACGAGATTTCATTAGTGGACGTGGCACCTCCCATACAAACTTATAACGCTACATGCCATATTTAGAGTACTATTAGACTGATCCTAATAAAGCTTGGTAGAGAGATGTCGGTTACTATAACCTTTAAAACTAAATGAATATTGATGGGATTGAATCAGTGGGCGTGTCACCTCCCATGCCTGCAAAAACGTTAATAGTTATATTTAGTGTGCTGTGAGAGTAATTTCATTAAAATTTGGTGTTAAGGTGTCGGTTAGCATAAGCTTTGAAATTAATTGCATTTTCAACCTCAAAACGAAAAACCGAACGATGGTCGGTCTCCTGGTACTATTAATATTATGAGCTATAAAAGCTCCAGAATTTTCCTTTCGTGCACTTGTAACTATTAAACCAGTTTGAAGCAAAAAATAAAAATTTTGAATCACCCTATTGTACAGACATACGGTACATATGAAAATGATGTTTAACCCCTTAAGACCGAAGCCTAGACCGTTATAGATATAAAAAAAAGGGATTTAGGATTCGGTTTTCTCGTGAAAAGCTGCTTATAGCTGGAAAAACCAATTAAACTTTTTTAAGAGATTTTTGAAACTAAGTATTAGTGTGTTTGAAACTATTTTTAACCAAAAACTGTGCACAATTTATGTTTCTAATTCATTTTATTTTAAGATTTAAAAGAAAAATACACATATTTCCCGGACATGAAAGTTTTAATATTCATTAGCAGTAAAGCCTATTTTTTTGTGGTATTGGGTGAAGCAGTCGCGATCTTTGGTGAAACAAAAGTAGAGGTTACACACAGCACACTTGCTGACAGTTTTTTCTGTCAATTTTTTGAGGGCAGACGATACACCGTTGCACAGTGGATGGATTTGTATGGAACGGCGGCCATAAATAGTAATAATTGCGCTAGACTCTTGAAATTCGGTACAAATGTTTTGAAGGTAAAGAGAACAAAAATTGTGATTTTTAAAAAAATCGCATAAAGGACACGCCTACCTCCCATACAAAAGTGGGATGTGGTTGTGACTTTTTTTTCAAAATTGGTACCAATTTTCATTAATTTGGCAATGCTGATTTCAAAAATGTTATATGTTTTTCAATATCTCTTTTAGTTTTAAAGTTATTAGAGAAAAACCAAAAAACGGTGGCCATAAACAGTAAGAATAGCGCCAGAGTCTTGAAATTTGGCACAGACGTTTTTTAGGTTAAACTAACAAAAATTTATGAATATGAAAAAAATGTGGGATGTGATTAAGGCTTGTTCTTCAAAATGGGTATCGATTTCCAATAATTTGGCAATGCTGATTTCAAAACTGTTACAAATTGTGCGATATCTTTTATAGTTTTCAAATTATTAAAGAAAAACTGAAACTTCAATAAAAAAACATAATTTGAAAAAATAGATAAAGTATACAGCAATGTTTCTTTTTTAAATTTATTTTAATCGCCTTCTTCATAGACTTCAAGCATTTCTTGTGACTCTGGTAATAACTCTTTACATTTTTTATCTCGCTTTATTCGAATTTGGCTGATAAGAGGATCAGAAGAAATCAGTAATGCAAAACATCTTCGTTGTTTGCTACTCTAGAGCAACACCTCTTGTTGTGCAACCTCCTATTTTTAAAAACTTTATTTGATGCTTCCTGAGCTTCTTTAGAAAGACGTCCAATTGGAACTTCTAGTTCTTGCTTAATTTGCCTTCCATGCATTAGAACTTTGTGCACGGAAGGAGGCATGTTGTACCAATTGTAGTCCTTTTGTTAGTAGAGGCTTGATATCACGAAGTTCCACAGAAACAGATGTTTCGCCACTGTCAGCTGATGACGTTATAGCTGAATCTCTTTATAGTCGAATATCAAGAAGTAGGGTTACAAGTACGCCAAACTTAAAGTAGAACTACGACGATCTTACCGCACGGTTGTTAAATGTAGAATCATCTTAACTGGGTTCTACTGTATATATTTTGATAAAATAATTGTAAAATATTAATATCAAAAGCAATATTCGGTCGCAATGAGTTTTGAAACACTGTACGTTTAGTTTCTAAAACACAAGTTTTTTCTGAACATATATTAAAGACATTAAAAACATAAAATAAATTTATTGGAAAATATCAAAATATAAAATAATAACTTTCATAATTAAGGACATAAGAATTTAAAATAAATTTTTTGGAAATATATTACGATAATAATAATAGTAAAAATGTTTATAATCGGACTATGCTGCATCATCCATACCTGCACTACGCTATGTTTAGTTCTAAAAAAGCGAAAGCAAAGAGGGATAAGAAAAACAGCCTTAACCATTTCCCCTCCATTTGAGGGAACTCCTTTCGAAATTCAACCAACTTCCTTCACAATGTAAGCTTTTACAATTTATAAAATTGTTGTAAAGCATTGCCAAATGCGAAGATTTACAAATATTTTTTCTTTCAAATATTGCAACAGGAAAAAATTCATTTAAAATAAAGTTATGAATATGCGCAGCTTTTTTTGTTTGTTTTGCTAACCATACCTTCGCACATAATACATAAAAAAATTTTTTAAATCTGGAGATATACTTTTTTGTTCTTTGCTGTTACATATTGCGAAATTTTCGAATTATGACTTTTCAGCCCTAATTTTTAAAAAATCAGCATAATTCACACATAGAATATAAGACTTCAAACAAACAACTTTTAAATAGTACAATTTATGAACTTTTTACCAGTATGCAATTTTGGTAAATTTCGATACAAACAAATTAGTGAAAGCATTTAATAAAAGTCGATATATTTTGTTCCTTCTTAAACTACATTAGGAAAAACCTGATAAAAAAAAAAAATTATTAAATTTTTTTTTTTTTTTTTTTTGCTACCATACCTTCGCACATAACATATAAAATAATTTTTCAAATCTGGAGGTATGCTTTTTTGTTTTTTTTCTGTTAAAGTTTTAAAATTTTTCATTTTTACCATTTTTCATTCTAATTTTTGAAAATTCCGTAAAATTCATACAATTTATTTTTATAAAGCGAAAACAATATACTTTCCGCCCATATGCTACATAGACCGGCAGCTAGCGACAAAATTTTGGTGATCGAACCACGTCTGCCTTTCAGGATTCTAAACATATTACACTTACTGAATAATAATTTGGTAATATAAGAGTTGGCGTCTGGGGCATTTCGAAGGATAGCGAATTTGAAATTTCAATAAAAATAGACATTTTTAACCAATCGAACCACGTATGCTATGTGTATTACATGAAATTTTAAGGCAAAATAATCCATCAGAAACACTTGGCATACGTTTTGAGCTGGGTCTGAGGGCCAATGCTCACTCTTACATATGCAAAAAAAATTAGCATTTTAAGTCAATCAAACCATGTATGCCATATATATTACGTTAATATTTATACAGATATTTTTATCGGAAAACCATCGGCATATGTGAAAAAGAAATACCCATTTTGGAACAATCGAACCGTACATGTCTTCGTAAGATAATTCAAGTGACAATGTCATTTACAAGATAAACATAACGGCATACTCTTTCAATGGGACATAAATAACGGCATACGTTTTAAACACGGATAAGTTTGGCCAAATTTTGAAACAATCGAACCACGTATGCCCTTAAGGCTTTCATTAAATAATCATATTAATAAGTGATTTTTGAAATGACATACGAATCCGCCGCGATTCCGGTCATATTTGAGATAATTTAAGACGAATCGAACCATGTATGAGCTCAAAGTTTTCATTCAATAGTTATGTAAATAAGTGATTTTCGAAATGACATACGAATCCGCCGGGGCAATCGTGTAAAACAATAAAAAGTATGAAAAAAATATCCAAAAAAAAAGCATTGATATGTAAGTAGATTTTTTCAATTACATATGTGAACCAGCGATCCCCAGCGCCTAACTCTTTCCACTCTTTTACAACAACTTTGTATTGTTGTAATTTGCCGAATCGTTCACAGGCGCAGCTGCACCACAACAATTCTGCCCGTGCGTGTTGTTGCTTTGCTTATCGTTGTTGGTAAATACGTAGCACTTGCGACTGCGCACAATTCTTGCTATACTTTGCTTTTTGGTGGTAATTTTGCTTTGTGTTTCGTCACCAGCTTTTTATCTATATATTAATATGTGAACATCGAAACTTCACTTTTGTTCATCGATAGTAATCTAAGCTTTCATCTATCTCATAGACTTTTTATCGCCTCCAGAATACATGATTTTTAACACAGCGATGTCATAGCAAATGTAGTGTATGATTCTTTGCATTGCCGAGTATGTACACTTTTCATCGACATAAAAAAATGTTTGACCTATTATCGAACTCACGCACTTGGAGTTATGAGCTCAAAACTCAAACCATTTGCCTACGCTGTCAGTTGTTTTGCAGATACCTATTTCACACTATGTTATTCATTATTGTGATTTTGAAAATTTGTTTATGCATTACGTCTTCGCTTACCAAATCATGCATGTTTTCTCCATCTAATTATAAAATATGAAATCAATGATTACAAATCGTAAAAATGGTAATGCATGGTCCCAAAAACTGCTGGGTTGTGGTACACTTTTTTAGCATTTACAATAAATAGATGGGAATGAAACTCATATCAACAGAAAGGTACTGTTCCATAGATGTGCAGAAAAAAAAATAATGTGTGTATTTAAAATAGGTACAGGCAAAGCTCAAATTAAAACAGGGATTCTAATTTCTGAGCGAATTTTTGCATTCCTCTCTCTGAAGTCAAAATTATTCCAGAAGTAGCAGTGGATCTGATTTGGAAGAGACGTTGACCGAAAAACAGTTTCGCAAAAAGAGGCGATATCATTTTCGAATGTATTATTTTCTTATGCAAAATGGAATAATGTATCAATTTCGAATATCTTCAAAATCCAAAAAATCCGTAGTAAGGCGGTTAGACTCTTATCTAAATCATGCAAACAATATCAAATTTTTTTCAACCCATCTAAAATCAGTGTTTCTGTTAATTTTTTTTAAATAAATTTGTATATTAACACTTAGTTACTATGTAAAATAAAAAACTAACTAAGATTCTTTTCTCCTTATGAAAATGTTTGGAGTAAGTATTGAAATTCCCTTTGTAAAAAAAAAGCTTGGAAATTAGACAATATATGGAAATTAGAATTGGTCAAAACTTTTTTGATTTCATAAAACTAGTTTGTCCAATTACAATTAGCATTTTAACAGTATACACATGAACTGTTGCGCTGCCGTGTGCGCTACTGGCATGCGCGTTGTATCCAACCGTATCCAACAATTTGTTGTTGTTGTTGGTTTTTTGTTGCAATTGCTGTTGCACTCTTGAAATAAAATCCTTGTGATGTGAACCTTGCAAATGTCAACAATACTAAAGTATAAGTAAGGGAAATTTCCGAATTCGAATTCATAGAGGTCGCTCAATGCCAATAAATCGTTTTGATATTAATATGTATGGATTAATTTTCAGTATTGCTAAGAATGAGTAAATCGGAGCCAAACTTTCAGATACAAAGCTGCGGATGACATTATAATTTCGACAATTTTCTATTAAATATTTTCGTTAACAAAAAACACTTTACGTAAATATAGTATCACCTACTTAATAAAAAATTCAATTGAGTATATTTAAGCAAGTTTTTTAATACAGATTCTATTGAAATTGGTGGAAACCCATATTCATCGACAATTTTAAGATGATTCCGGCCTTCTTTAATGGAAATAATTTAAGGGTTTTCTAGGAAGGTATCAAACTATTATCAGTAGAAGAAAAAATTGCTCTAATTAATATGTTTTTTCATAGCAATGTACGACTTGTCGACTGGCCAATAAGTGATGCTATCAAACATATTTGTTTTACTTACTCTTATTCTCAAATAACATTGAAAACAACAACTTGTGATTTGTTGAGACTGCTTCCGTCTGCATAGCTTTAACTTTACAGATAAAATTTAAAAAGTTCTCTGGGCTCAGTTAAAATATTTAATTTGTAATGCGATTGCCCCGGTCGATTTATATGCCGTTTGTAAAAATGGATTAAGCCAATGATTATTTCTTGAAACTCCAAAGGGCATACGTGGTTCGATTGTTCCAAATTATTGTAAAATGTTGTCGTATTCTCACTGTTTTTATAGAGGTATGCACCACAGCTATCGTATGCCCTTTTGCATATAAACATTTTAGGGATAGAACTTTAATCTGCAATAAATTTTGTGCCCTTAGACCCAGGACAACACGTATGGCAAGTGTTTCTGATGGATTATTTTGCCTTAAAATTTCATGTAATACACATAGCATACGTGGTTCGATTGGTTAAAAATGTCTATTTTTATTGCAATTTCAAATTCGCTATCCTTCCAAATGCCCCAGACGCCAACTCTTATATTACCAAATTATTATTCAGTAAGTGTAATATGTTTAGAATCCCGAAAGACAGACGTGGTTCTATCAACACCAAATTTCTGTCGCTAGCTGCCGGTCTAACATTATTGCCTTATGTTTCAAACAAAATAACTAGAGCACCCTATCTAACAGTTGCTTACATGAAAAAATTCATAGAAAATTTTTGGAGTAGAAAGTTCAACTTTGAGCCCACTGTGTCACTAAATCCAAAACAAATTTAAAACTTTTATAGTTTTTTTTTTATCCCCCGAGTATTATCTGACGATTGTACTACAAAAATTTTCAATTCCTTGCACTTTCAAATTCTTCCTATTTATGGCCACAAAATTCCACTGTGCGTTGTCGAATTGGTTCTTTAGTAATTATATGCTTACATATATATATATATAATGCATATATGCATTTATGTTATTCTCTAATTTTCGCTTGTTAGCCGTTTTTCTCCGTTAACGATAAATTTTTCCATCAAGTCAAAGAAATTTCGCAAATAATATTTAATTTGCGGTCAAGCTCATATGTTACTTTCTTTTGATCCATAAGATCGACACCCCCCATAAAATTATTGTACATTTTCAAATTTCTGGGGATTGAATACTAATTTTATCTGCGGATCCAACAATGCGGCGTTTAACCGTGCACTCATTAAGTGGTGAAAGGAAATTTGAGCACATATGCACGTCTTTGTTGTCGAACCATTTTACTACAAAAATATTGTTCCAAGAAAACGAATCAATTTTGCCTCGCCGGGGTTTTGACATACTGATATCAAACTTTGGCATTCCTTTGCGGTTGACGCGAACAGTTCCACAGGCCATAATTTCTCTTTCAGACAATTTCTGCTGTAGAGCTGGGGAGTTGAAAAAATTATCGAAGTAAAATTCACAACCAGTTTTTTCGAAGCCTCTTGTAAGTGCAAATATTACGGATTCACCCAAGCTGCCTTCGGCATTCGTTGCTTTTTCGCCGAGATACATATCAATTTGATAATGGTAGCCAGTTCTAGCATCGCACCGGTACCAGCATTTGAAACTCCACTGGATTGGTTTACCTTTGACGTACTGCTTCATTTGATTTTGGCCAGTATACTTTATCATATGTTCATCAATCGATTGCTGCTGTGATGGTGAAAAAGCAGCTTGGTATGCCTTATTCAAATGATCCAAAAGTGGCCGTACCTTAAATGCCCTGTCGTGCCTTATATCATTCTTTGCTGGTTGCTTCGAAACGCAAATTAGCACGAATCTGAAAATAACGCAAAGCATTTGCTATATACGGCACACACAGATCGGGATCAGTAGACCAATAATGCCTGAGTGAAGGCAGCACATGATAACTCATGATGTATGTTATGCCGAGAAATGCTTTCAGCTCATTAATAGTGGTGGAAAAAACCTCACCCTTTTGCATTGCATAAAGTTCACTTTGCTTTTTTATGGAAAACAATAGCGGTTCGAGCTGAGTAACATTTTCAAATACTGATAGGGGTGTGCCGTCGCAGTTCCCATCAGCCAGCAGTACTTTCAGTATGGAAACTCTAGAGTTCGATCGAACTCCTTTTGCGTAAACGAATTCCTTCACCACATTAAAGACATCAAATCGTCGAGTGCAGCCTCAAGTGAATTTAACGATACAATATTTTGTGGCTCGGAGGGAGTGGATGGCTTTTCAAGATCAGTTTCCTTGCATTCCTCAATTATTATTTCTGCGCCGGGCTCAATGTTGTCAATATCGTCCTCAAGGAAAGCCATGTCTGCTGCGTCCAATGGTGTCACTTCTTCGTCACTATTATCTGCTTCCAATATATGGCATATTTCTTTTTTCAATAAAATACAACTAAATTCACAACTTACAACTATTTTTGGACAAACAGAAAGTTATCTGTCCCATTAAAGGCGTTGTCAGATTCTTTAAAGCTTTTTCAACCATACTCAACAGACATTTTGCCGGAATAATTGTAATTGAATAACTAAGAAAAAACGCGTGGGGTCATATATGACCCCCCGGACTGAAGGGATTAAGTATCGTGAAAACTGATTGTTTCTTTGTACGTTTATATCTTATTTTTGCCTCAATAAACCAGCAATGCGTAGTTTGGGTATTCCACCTATGTTAAAATTGTGCGCTACGTTATGCCTTTCCGCAGAAGGCAGTTACCAAAAATGTAGCGTGAACGACTAACTACAATGTAGGTCAGGCCCCGTCAACAGTTTCTGTAGCTCTTAAAGAAACTTTAAAATTATTCGAAACGAATATACACATGCTCGAATTAGAGCACAGACAACAGGGGAGGAAGAGTTTGCTTACAAGATTCATTTTTATGCAAAATTTGGTACTCATGAAGTAATTGGGTACACTGACGGCACCCACGTAAAAATTATTTAGCTTATGGCAAAGTAAAATGTTAAAAAGACACAATTTTTTGATTTCAATTGTTTTTACTTACGAGCACTTTTCCATTTTATTCCTCAGGCGACAACAAAATATCTGTTCTAAATTTTTAAATTTCAGTCAACAATTTAAGCAACAGTTGTCATCCATAAATACTCAAAAAATGTGGAAGCCATTTATGTGCCAACATTAAAAAATTGTTGCCAACCATGGAGCAAATTTTACTCGGCGACAAAAATGGCAACAATTGTTGGCAATATCGCCAACCATGAAAGTGATATTAAATTTTTACCTTAAGTTCTATTATATTTGTATTTTAAAATTTTCCTTTGTTGAAGTTTTGAATTTGGTTTGTTAAATTTTATTTTGAGCATTTACTTAATTAAATCTTAATTCGAGCAACTTTTACACGACAACGAAACAATGAACCGACATCAGTGTTTTTTGGAAAATCGACAAATGCTGGGCCAATTTCTCACACATTTTCGTATGATTTGTAGTTCACAAGTTGAGCACAATACAACACAATCAGTGCTTTTTGGAAAATCGATAAATGCTGGGCCAACTTCACACACATTTTTGTATGATTTATAGTTTTTTGTAAGTTTCATATAGCAAAAGTTGAAATACTTTTTTTGCAATACGGCACATTATAGCAGAAGTTGAGCACAATACAGCACAACAATTTTTTTTTTTTTTTTTTGGAAAATCAACAAATGCTTCATAAATTTTTTATATTTTTTTTTGATTAAATACTTAGAATTACTTTTTTTGTGATACTGCACATCATAGCACAAGTCGAGCACAACATCAAATGTTTGAAAAATCGAAAAATGCTGGGCTAACTTCACACTCAAAAAATGTTTTTGCTCATAAAAGTCGAAATTTCAGGAATAATTTTATATCCTTTACGGCACATGGCAGCACAAGGTTCCTTTTTTATAAATATGAAAAATGCTGGGCCAACTTCAAACTAAAAAATTATTTGCTAATAAAAATCGAATCCTATGAACGATTTTTTCAAAAATACGGCACATCATAGCACAAGTCGGGCACATTGCAGCACAAGTTTTATTTTTTAAAAAATCGACAAATGCTGGACCAACTTCACAGACATCAGTTTTGTGGAGTTTTCTAGCGAGTATAGGGCATGAGCAAAAAAAATGTCTAATGTTTTCCTCCTCCTCCACATCACTACAATTTCTACAGAAGTCAAAACACCGACAACCTAAACTCTTCGCATGTCTGCCGATAAGGCAGATAAAAAGATCGAACTACTACGCCAACGTAATTCGCATTTACACAACTATAGACTACTTCAAAGTGATACGCAGCACATTGGTACCAAATCGATTTGCTTTTAGTTCAAAAATCGCTAGCGATCGCAAATCAAATAGGAAATTATCATTTCTTTTTTTTTTTTTAAATTAAAGCTAACAAAAATGCCAACAAATCTTCGGAGCACGAATTTTGAAAAACAAAAGCCGTTTTTTATTTTTTTATGTTATTTTTTTTTAATCGTGCTCCGAGGATTTGTTAAAATTTCGGTAAGCTTTGACTAAAAAACAGTTGTTAATTTTCGATATTTGCGATATTTTTGAAGCAAAATATATTTTAAAAAAAATTTTTTTATATTAACTTTTGATTCAAAAATTGCTAGAGAGCGCAAAGCTTGTCGGAAATGAACATTTTTTTTTAAAAAAATCAAAGCCAACCGGAATACCAACATCTCGTAAGAGCCTGAGCTTTAAAAAAATTGCGTTTCTTATTACTTTTAGTTAAAAAAAATGTTTCCTTTTGGCCTTTCACTAAAGAAATATTTTTTTGTTTCTAATTTTCGGGTTCAGAGGATTTGATAAAATTTTCAATTTTCCGACAAGATTTGCGTCAAATTTTGAATTAAAAAATATTTCAAAGAAATTTTTGTTGGCCATTAACTTAAAATAATAAAAAAAAAAGTTTTTTTTTAAGGTTCGGGCTCCAACGATTTGTTGATATTTTGATTAGCTTTTAATTGCAGACATAATTTTCACTCTTTATCCATTTTTGAAGCAAAATCTCGATTTGGAACCACTGTGGACCGGCGCTTAAATGCACAACAGGAAAGACGGAACAAAATTAAGAAACAAAATTACTACTTACCATTTTTTGATGAAAAATTAAAATCTTAAAATTCTACTAACAAATCAATACTTTTTTTAAGGAATATTCTTTCAAAGGTGTTAATTTTTAGTTTTAGGCGTTAACGAAAAATTCAAGAACATGAGGTTTTATAACGAAATTTTATTTTTGCGGTAGTTTTGAAAATGAGTATTTTTATAGATTTTGATGCTCTTTCTGAATTTCAACTTTGGCACCTCGCATTGTTGCCGCTCGCGCCGCCATATTGGAAAAATAGCGCCCAAAAGCAGTTTTTTGATAATATCTCCTTTCTGACTCATTTAACGATAAACATATACTTACATGCAAAATAAGACTAGAGAAAATTTCCTACAATTTATGTTATAATCTTTTTTTTCGTAAAATCAATAGTTTTGACGTACGATCGCCGCACATTGTACTTCAGTTAAATACGATAATGCCATTAGATATTTTTTTCTTGTTAAAAAAATAAAAAAATATTGAAATTAGTGATAAAAATTATATTATAGAATCATTCGTATGCCAAAATTATTAATTTTATGAAAAAAAAAGATTATAACATAAATTGTAGGAAATTTCCTCTAGTTTTATTTTGTATGTATATGTTTTTATCGTAAAATGAGTCTGAAATGATATATTGTCAAAAAACTGCTTTTGGGCGCCATTTTTCCAATATGGCGGAGCGAGCGGCTGAAATTCAGAAAGAGCACATCAAAATCTATAAAAGTAATCATTTTCAAAACTACCGCAAAACTTTCCAGGTAAAACTACCAAATGATTGTACTAATCCATACATACATACATATGTTACATACATACATATATCAATAATAGAACATAATACGACTTTTTCTTTAATTTTTACAGAGTCTTGTCAATGATGAATTTGTGAGAAAATCAGTCTTTCAAAAAACTAGAAACTTTGGTTTAGACGAGGAAATTGCTGATACCAGCGCATCTTTACGAGCTAAGGCAACAAAAGCAAGATTGGAGAACTTGGAATCTGAAATGTTACAAATATCAGAGAAGCAAAGCGAACGAGATAGACGAAATTTAAATTTAAAAAAACTTTTAAATGAAAGCGATTCTGATGATTTTAATATAAGGAAAGCTATATTGTAGGTTGCATAAATAAAGTTGTAATTTGTTGGTGTGAATAATTTTCGTTTAAATGAGTTTTTATTGATATCAAATGTACTGGCTGTTTTTTTAGAGGTTTGTTTTTCGAATAGATATAAAACTGGCATTTTATGGTCAAATCTGGCAACTCTAATGTCATTTATGTTCAGTTTGGTTTGCCATTTCATCATGAACAGGTTGACAAAAGAACAACGCTTGCAAATCGTGCAAATTTATTTCGAAAATAATGGTTCAGTTCGCGAAGTTTTCCGCAAGCTCCGTCCATTTTATGGTCGATATAATCGTCCATCAGAGCAATTAATTCGGTTAACCATGGGTCGTTTTCGCACTACGTTTACTCTATGTGATAATACGCATCAGCAGAGACGTCGAACAGTGCGCACCGAAGAAACAATTGCCGCTGTAGAGCAAAATGTTGAAGAGGACCCGAATGAATCGATTCGCCACCGTGCACAGCAATTGGAGCTTTGTCCATCAACTTTATGGAAGATTTTGCGCAAAGATCTTGGCTTGCGACCTTACAAGATCCAGCTTGTGCAAGAATTAAAGTCGCGAGACCATGCAATGCGTCGTGATTTTGGTGTATGGGCCGAAAATGAGATTGATCTCGATGCTGATTTTCATCGCAAAATTTTGTTCAGTGATGAGGCTCATTTTTGGTTGAATGGCTACGTCAACAAGCAAAATTGCCGCATTTGGCGCTACATGCCACACAGCGCACGTCACAATCAATTTATTGAAGGAAACATTCGATGAGCGCAGAATGATGACCTGTAGAATTGGCTTTATTCGAGCCAGCCGCGGCGGCCACATGCCCGAAATCATATTTAAACATTAATGGCATCAAATTATCCTTCCAATAAAGCCAAATTGATGGACATTAAAACGATTTTCTTGTGTTTTATTTCAATTCGAAGCTCTACACCTCTAAAAAAAACACCCTGTACTTAAACAGGTCTGCAAATAAACAGTCATGAATGTTGGTGGGCATGTGGGGGTCATTTCCGATCACATTTTTGCGCTGAATCTGGATATTGAAATGTTTGAGGTTAAATACTTTAAGAATATCGTTATTTCTACTTTTGAAAGGATTGGATTTGATATAGGATTCAAAAATTATTCAGATGATTTTTAATAACAACATAATATGGTACTATTCTTCCTCTTTAAAGTGAGCTCTTAAGTTGACATGAATTTGAAACCATGATCGCCTACAACCCAACAATCTTAGATATACGATTTTAGTAAGGTATTATGGTTTCGAATTCATGTCATCTTTAAATCGCTATAACTTTGCGAATATATGGGTACGAGTGACATAAGTAGATATGTGTAATATCGATATAAGTAACATGGATATAAGAAACAAAGATGTATTTGATCAAGTATGATAAGCTTTTTCATCATTTTATTTTAACACTAGCTATCCCGGTAAACGTTGTTCTGCCCATTCCGGTAGGTGGCGCGATGTTGTATGAACTCATGCGATGGAATGTAAAAGCGAAACAGCCCATTTTTACTGGCTTTACTGGTAGGTGGGCGATGAGTTTAATTTGTTATAGCCTTTGTCTTTTATATAATTACCAAGCCTCATTCATCTGCATCAAATAGTTGCAGCGGCGGAGCTAGGATTTTCTTGAGAAGAAGGCTGACATTTTTTTATATGGGGTAAAACACGCGAAAACGCCAGCGAAAAAATTGTTTGGCTCCGATTTGGCTGAAATTTTGCATTATTATAATATCGATGTCCAGCAATAGAACTGCGTTCAGGAATTTGCCCTAGTATTATTTGTTGTTGAGATACGCGAGTATGAAATTCACGATTTTTGTACTTTTTCAGAATAAGTGTTTTTTTTTTCGAAAATTCATAGCTTACAGCAAACTCTATCAATTAATAATTGGTATACCTACAATTTTAGGTTTTTCCTTGTACTTTTCGAAAAAAAATATTGTCAAAAAAAAAAAATAGGGAATCCAATGAAGAAAGTTGAAAAATATGGAAAATGCTATAAAATGTTGAAAAAGTCGAAATGTTGAATGATGGAAAATATTGAAAGCGGTTGAAAAGCTCAAAAAAAGTTGAAGAGGTTGAAACAATTCAAAATCGATGAAAAAGTCGAATAAATAAAGAAAATTACGAATAAAGTTGAAAGAGGTTGAAAAAGACGAAAAAATAGTTATGGGATATATTGGAAAAAGTGAAGAAGTTGCAAAATATTAAAATAATATTATAATATATAAATGTAAATGTTGAAAAAAATCGAATAGAAATGAAATGTCAAAATATGACACGCTCGCTTTTTCAATTCCGCCTGCTTTTGATTATAAAATAAATTTTATTCGTGATCGACATTCGCATACCAAATTTTAACACAATAGCTTGTATAAATTTCAATATATGCCGTAATCAATCTTAAATTAAGGGCGGTGACATATCCACTGATACAATCCAGTTCGATTTTAATTCAGAAATAGCTTTCCATAAACAGCACTCTTAACAGTTTTAAAATGATTGTTCACATATTACGATAGATATATGCAGGCTTTCGAACCCTGTAAATTTTGGGTGCTGGTACGGGACCGGGTTCAATGCACTTAAATTTAGGATAAGTCTGATAAATTTCGAATTCTTTGATATTGAATTGTTTTTCTTGTTCTTTAGCAGCTCTTTCAGCATGTCTGCTCTTTCATCTTCGGAATAAGATACTACTACCTTGTGTCGTTAATATTTTCAGTTGTAAGTTCTATACTAGTTTATGATACCGTTTCTGACTACATACGTACATATATGACCACACTCTTCAACCATGATTTTGCTTGAAGTTAAGACTATCTTGATTTTATATTCAAGGTAGAACAATTAAAATTCAAGGCCTATTTTTTATGTAACTTTTCATGTTTTTTTACTTTGAATGCATGTCCTCCTTTAAAGAAGTCTTAACTTCAAGAAAAATGATGGTTGCAGGGTGTGCTCAAAAAAAAAAAATTGTTATATGGCCGGGCTGAAATGAAAATTTCGCAATGGTTTCGATTTTTTTTTTATGAACACACCCTTCATCCATGGTTTTTCTTGAAGCTAAGGCTGTCTTAAATTAATATTAAAGGATGAACAATTAAAATTCAGATGGAGACATAGTTGTATTTGTATTTGTATTTTGTATTTGTATTTCAGTTTTTAACAGAATGCTACAAGATCGTGTATCTTATGATAAGCATAAAACCATTTAACAAATCAAAAATATTTTACAATACTAAAAAAGAAGAACTTAAAATTGATGAGTTTAATTCAAAAATTGGAAGTTGATTGGTTAATTAAATTAAGTTACAAATATATTCAAAAAGTCTTCTCTGAAATTGTGTCGATGATCTTATCAGTTGCAATTCAGATGGGAGGCTGTTCCACAACCGAATTGCAGATACAAAAAAAGAGCGTTCCAAAATTAAACAACTGTATCGCGGTATTATTAGTTTCAAGCCTCTACGAGATTGCGCGAAACGCAACATCTCGAAAAGGTAATCGGGACACTTGTCGTAGATAATATTATGTAATTTAATAATGTTCCTATAGCTGTAATAATGCTCTAAGTCCATCCCGAGCATAGATGTTTTCAAGTGTCTCACACTTCTGATTCGAGGTACGCTATAAATAAATCTAATGCAATCGTTAAATGCCACATTAAGCCTGCGTTTACATTCAAAATCTGAACATGGGTAAACCGAATAATTAAAAGTAAAAAAAAGGCAATAACAAACTTTTGACAAGTCGCATTTTCAGTGCTAGGGGCAAGGAATAAGCAGACGAACGAAGACTTCGAAGTCCAGAATAAATCTGCCTTATGGTTGCAACAGCAGCATCGCAACAACTCAAAGTGGCATTTATATTGTATCCTAGGAATTTGATACTGTTAACATACGGAATCAGCATACCATTGAGACGCAAATCAGGAAAATTAACAGAACTAACATTACTCTTGCAACAAATCAATCCTACACTTTTTGAAGGGTTGAGTTTAAGTTTGTTACTAGTCGCCCATACATGTATATTGTTCAAGTCGTCATTTAGTCTAGCTACACCATCCTCAATAAGTCCAATGGGTCGAGAGAGATAGATCAGTACATCATCAGCATACAGATGGGTTTGACAACTAACAACAATATCTGGCAAGTCGTTTATAAAAATCGTAAATAAATTTGGACCCAATATGGAACCCTGAACAACACCACAATTTATTTTTAAAGGAGCTGTGGACCCTTGTTCTGTAATGATAGTCTGTGTTCTATCACGCAAATAATTATGTATTAGTTTGATAGATGCTCCAGAGAAATGAAAAACATGTTTCAATTTATTCAAAAGGATTGAGTGATCAACACTATCAAAAGCTTTTGAGAAGTCCAGCATGGCTAAAATACCAATATTATCACTGTCAACAGCGGAACGCAAATCCGAGGTTACTTTAATAACCGCCGACTCACAACTATGCTTTTCCCGAAAACCAGATTGCCATTTACTCAATTTATTTTGACGATTTAAAAAGAGCTGAATTTGACTAGATAAGATTTTTTCTAGAACCTTTGAAAGAAAAGGGAGGATACTAATGGGCCGATAATCAGACGGACTAGGATTTGATTTTTTAGGTAAAGGTAAAACTGACTGCAAAATATACATGCGTTAAAAATATTCGTCAAATACTGAAGAATTAGTGGCAAAATAAGCTTTAAGAACTTAGGACAAATTTCATCAGTACCTAGAGCCTGAGACTTAACTGAACTAATTGCTACAAAAACATCGGACAAGTTTATGCATTCGAAAGAGAAGGTATTCACACCATCACACTCAAAAATACTATCATCCAATACAGGAGCACAAGTGTCAGGAAGTGCAATAAATGGAGCAATTTCTTCAGCACTATGAGCGCATGCACAATCTCTCCTACTCTTTCTTATGCCCATCTCTTTAAGATTACTCCATAGCTTCTTCGAGTCAAGACTTGGATTAAGTTTGTTGCACAGATAAATTCGTTTAGCTCTACGGATCGAGGCGTTTACCTTGTTCCTAGCTACAATATATTGACTTTTATTAAAATCCGTAGAATTTCTTTTATATCTTCTAAAAAACTGTTCTCTTTCGGAGATCTGGGATTTTATTGTACTGCTAAACCACGGACAATTTTTTGATTTAATACATTTCGTCACAATTGGAACATACGCATCAAATAATTCCTTGACAAAAGTATTCAACAGAAGCACCTTGCTATCAATATCTGGTAAGTAATAAATGGCATCCCAGTTTAGATCGGAACAACCCCTGTAAAGACCTTCAAAACAAATGTTTTTAAAGGACCTAAGGGTAAAAGTTAAGTCGCGTCTACACACGTAAGGTAAAGCGCAGAACAGAAAATCGTGAGTGAAGTCCGAGGTGGGAGCAATTTGCTCAAAGCCTTGCACATGCTTATTGGAGCTTATCAACAACAAATCAATTAGCGAAGGATTATCAAATGACTGAAAACAAGTTGGCGATCTAGTGTTCACAAAAGAAAGACAAGTTTTATCACAGAAATATTTAAATAGGTTTGCAGCACCAGTGTTGTTCAGAATATTTACATTAAAATCACCACCTACAAGTATCGTATCATATTTACTATTAAGTTGCAGCACAGTTTCTTCAAGTTCTACTAGGTTTTCGCTTCGAAACTTATTTGGTGGACAGTAAACCACGATCAGCACAAACATAGATTCGTTACTATTGACTTCAATAGCTAAATATTCAAGGTTGGGATCTTTAGAGCTACAAATAATTTTTGTTTTTACAAATCGCTTAATGTAAATACATACACCACCTCCGATTCTGGCAACACGATCGTTTCTTAACAGATTATAACCCGGAATCTGTACCAACTGAGAAAAAATTCTATCATTTAACCATGATTCAGAGACCATAATAGCATCAATATCAGATGCGCTAAATATTTGGTACAATATCGTATATTTGCCCTTATACTACAAGCATTTAAATGGCAGACCCTGAAACCATTAAAAGAGCGACACAGAATGCTTAGAACGCTACGCACAATGTCAGGGTTCGCGCCCTGCATTGTGAGTATTATTAATAATCATCACCACTAAATCAGAAAAGAATAAAATGAATAAGAAACAAATCCAAAACTCATCCAAAAATTTAAAGTTATGAAATATAATAAATATCTTAAATATATAAGGCGATAATCGCTTCAAGATCGAATCCATCAAAAAATGTATTTAAAGATAAAAGAGTAGAAAGCTGCGCAAAAAAAATAGCCAAAAACTACATTATTTGTTTTGAAAGTAAAAAGTGGCAAAACAAAAAATTGCAACAAAAAGAAAAAAAAAAGCATCAAGTACATATTCAAATATATAGAAGAGTAATAAGAATAACATACTCAAAACGTATTCATCAAACATTGCCTGCATCCGACACGTTCGCCTCAGTCACAGCATTTTCTCCAGCTAAACTTGTTGTGCACAGCCTATTAAGAGCAGCAACATCGTCAACATAAAGCGGTTCGGTTGATGCTGATAATCTCACGAACACTTTCCCATTTCTCGTATAAAAAGAATGCAAACGCCGCACAGTGTTATATTTTGAGAAAAAATGGACAAAATCAAATTCCCGTCGATAACAATGCCCAAAAAAAACGAGGTCGGTCTCATTCGAAAGGTGATTTCATGCTTTTTTTAGAAAAATTGTCCCGAATCGAGATCCCAGCAAAATATGGTCTTTTTCACTTTTAGACAATTTTTCCCAATTTTAGTACAATTCTGACTCGTATACATATCCGATGATAATTTATTTTGAAAGTCGAGAGTATATATATATATATATATATATCTTTTAAAACTAATTCGTTATAAAAAAAAAAATTTTTTTCGTATTATAACTAAAAAAATGACAATTTTCATCATTTTTGTCATTTTTTTAGTTATAATACGAAAAAAAAATTTTTTTTTATAACGAATTAGTTTTAAAAGATATATATACAGTGAAAGCTCCCGTCGCGGACAGCTCCCGCAGGCGGACATCTCCCGTAGCAGGACGAATTTCTTGGTCCCAAGCTTTTCGTTATGTTTTTAGAACAAAATACATTCCGGTGGGCGGACGCTCCCTTGGCCGGACGCGGACACTACATTTATACACATTTCATACAATTCATCTCTGCTGGCGGACAAAAAAGACATTCTATCGAAAAAACTCTTTCTCAACTCTTTCTTGGCTTTGCTGTCAAACGGGAAGCATGGCCTGGGGACACATTTTCGGGTCAAAAACGTTTGTTTCCAGGGTCCCGAACTTTCTTTAGTGATGTCCAAAAATATTTTTGAGCTATCTTCGTTTAAAAAAAAAAAAATTCCCCCGAAAATGAGTAAAAAACGGGTAGCATGGCCCGGGGACACATTTTCGGGTCAAAAAAGTGTAAAATAACTGTAAATACAAACGCTGATCGTGCGCATGCATTTCTGCGTGATAGAGATCATTTTCTTTACGCGCACATTTTATACCGACAGAAAATTTGTTCTTGCACAATCGCATATCGCGCTTTCTCACATAGTTCATATTCATTTATGATCGGTGAAAAAATTGTTGGCTTGAATTCATTCTTTTATTCATTCGTTGTTGAAAAAAAACGGATACTCACATACGAATGCGGTGCAATAAAGAGCGATTTTCAATCTTGCAAAAAAATTTAAGAAAATTCATTCATGAATAAAATGCGTCATTTTGAGTGCACATACAGGAATATTTTCGAACTCTGTCATACTTGTATTAAAAGTTAATTACCTTCACTACAAACATTTTGCTTGAAATAGAAAAATCGACAAATGAATTTATCATTTGAATGCTCCTCACTTTTCACATCATCTCAAAATGAGTTTATCATTTGATAAACTCGAAAGTGATGAAAACGAAACGATACACATCAATACAATGTTCGCTCGTTTATTATTTATCAGTGAGGAAAAAAACGAGTGATGAAAACAAACGAGAAGTTATAATAGAGTGAATGCTGATTTGCTTGCGCTCTTGAGTTTTAAAAATAAAAAGATAAGTATAGAAAGATAAATAAAAAAGAGCAATTGTGTATTTTGAGTGCTCTACGCACTCTACCTACAAACCATCCGATAAGAAAAATTTTGATTTTTTTGAATTGTAAAAATGTACTTTTTTCGACAGCTCCCGCAAGCGGACATCTCCCGTAGGCGGACGATTTTGTTGGAACCGTCGGTGTCCGCCTACGGGAGCTTTCACTGTATATATATATATATACTCTCGACTTTCAAAATAAATTATCATCGGATATGTATACGAGTCAGAATTGTACTAAAATTGAGAAAAACTGTCTAAAAGTGAAAAAGACCATATTTTGGGCATTTCTGAGAAATGCCCAAAGCTGGGATCTCGATTCGGGACAATTTTTCTAAAAAAAGCATGAAATCACCTTTCGAATGAGACCGACCTCGTTTTTTTTGGGCATTGTTATCGACGGGAATTTGATTTTGTCCATTTTTTCTCAAAATATAACACTGTGCGCCGGTTACGATGCAACAGGTTCGCTTTCCGAAAAATTGTATGATCATGCTTTGTCAAACTTTCATAAGCGCGAACAAATCTATTGCTCTCAAATCCAAGGTCGCAAAGGGTGGCGAACCTTTTAGTTGCTTTAAAATGAGTAGCAATTTTTTTCAACAGATTCTTCTTACACTGAGCATATGGAAATCTGACAATGACAGCACTATGAGGTTTGTTATTAAGTGCCGTTCTAAAAATGTGAACTGGTACCGTGGAATTAAAGCTTAATGCTGCACAAAATTTGTTGAAAATATCATTCAAATCTTCATTATCTTTAAATGGGATACCATGAATTACGAGGTCACTCGCGATGTTTTTCCGCTCAAGCGCATTTATTTGCATTTGTAATTGCCAATTAATGTTTTTGCTGTTCATAAGCTCATTTTTAAGGTCCACCGCTATTTCGTTTTCCAGAGACTTCAACTTATTATTGAAATCCGCTTCTAAGTCGGCAAAACGCTTAGTAAAACAGTCGTACACCATCTGAATTTTTTGTCGTATTTGGGTGGCAACCGAGTCTGTAATCTTTTTTTCCAGTGCACCCATTCTCGCGTCAAACTTCAACAACAGGTCGGACAATGACATTGTCTGCGATGCAGGAGAGCGGGGAGCAGTTGAGCGAAGTTTACGCACTTGTTCCAAGTTTGAGTTCGGCATCATTTACATAAAAATTTAAAATATATATTTGCAAAATGTCTTTAACTGCAATTTAATTTATCAAATTAATAACTTTCGTGGCCTTATTTAAAATACAAAAAACAAAGACTACAAATGTTGTTTCGTCACTAGGCCAAAATTTAAATTTTTACAATTCACTTTGATAACTTTAAAACGTTTTATTTGCGGAGCAATTGCACTACACTACCTACTCATGTTGATGTTAAAAAAAAAAAAAACAAAAAAAAAAAAAAAAGTTAAAATTGCAAAGTAAAAAAACATGAAAAGTTACATATGTATAAAGGTTTGTAATCTAATAAGCGTTAGAGCATATAAATAGTGGATCCAGCGAGTTGGACAATCAAGCTTTGTTTTTTTAAGCCTAATCTTTTTACCAAAGAAGCTTCAATAGGCGCTCCAGGCTTCTTAGAAAAATCTCTGCACTTAGTAACATTAATATTAACTGTAGATATTGTGTCATAAACTGCCAACTGGGAAGTATGAGCTATGCACCTAAAGTGTATTATATCCTTATATAAACTAGACAAGAGTTCCAATCCTTCTTCATTTGCATTTAATTCTTCTTCTTCATATTAAAAATCAGGAAATTCACATTCATTTCATAGGAGTTCAATAAAAATTGTCAAAGTAAATAGAACCAAAAACAAAAACAACAAATAATAATCTTGCTTGGAGCAAAAAAATTCTGTGAAAGATGAGATTTGAAATTTTAAAAACTTCAGTAAAATTTGTAAATTGAATTCTAAGCGCAATAAAAATTGAACCTGAACCGAATTTTTGAATGGGTTTGAGTTCGGGTTTGGGTTCGGGCTCAAATAATGTAAGAAAAAACATTGTTCCGGAGCGGGTTCAGGGTTCGGGTTCGGTTCGGGTTCGAAACCCCGGATATATGACATATTGCTATTGCGCCAAATTTTTGTTATAAGACACCTTATAGCAAGTACATCTACCTTATTAAATTTCATATAGACTACGTTAGTAGTTCTCTTAATATAACGTTTATAAATATTTTGGGCTGTGTCTTGAAACCTAACCAAATCCTAATTTTGTTCACATATGCACTTATTCCCCTAGTTTCATCAAAATCGCAGAAATAGGTTCAATAATAACAATATTGTAAGAATATTTGTTGGTCAACTAACGTCGGAACACAGAATTTGAAAACAACATTTTTTTGAATTGAGAAAAAAAATAAAAAGAAACACTTCCCCACGATCGAACTGGCCTCAAAAATTCTTACATTCATCGAAGTTTTTTTGGGATTTTTTTAAAAAAAAACGAAGAGGGTTTACATTTCGGAAATCAAGTTTTTTTTGAATTAAACTAAAAATAAACGATGAAGGCTAAAATTTTCCATAAAGTTGTATTTTTTTCCTTAAAGAGTACTATGCGATACAAACGGAATGACAAAGTGAATATTCCCTCAGTGTTGGTTGTAATTAGCATTTTACTTACCGAAAGTACGATTTTGTTGTACAGTGCCAGCTCGCTAGTCCGAACGGTGTGTAATCCGAATTGAATATATGTATGACGCGTTGCATACGCTATAGCCCGCATTTTTATTTGTATGTTCTTTTCTTTTTTTATGGTTGTGTCTAGGTTCGCAATTTTTTTTTGTCAAATGCGTGAGTGGAATCTTAAAACTAACGGGACTTCAGAGAGACATCCCATTATCATTATTACAACAAGAATCACATGAGATTGAATCTGCTTATTGTTTTGAAGAATCTGAAGAATTGCGCACTGTAAGAAACTTATTGCCCTGTTGTAATGACATGCAAATTCCTGAAGATGAAATTCTTGGCTGGATTAATGACTCTGGTAATACTTTGTGTAGTAGTTCAGAATCAGATACAGACTACTATGATTAAACATTTTAAAAATCGTGAAGCTGTATAGGCTTTAAATACTTCTATAGATTGGGCAAAGGAACGAGGGATACAAACAGATCACATATTAATGCTCAAAGTATTGCGGAATAAAGATTTGGAAGCATGTGCATTGAAACCAGAGCTGGACGATAAGGATTACAGGTGTAATTGATTACGTCTAGAATTACGATTATTTTAATCACAATTTTTAAAATAAGGATTACTGTAATCGTTGAACGAAGACTTTAAGATTACGATTGCAGCAATCGTAATTATAAAAAATTTGCAATTACGATTACTGTAATCGTAATTATAAAAAAGTCGCAATTACGAATACTGTAATCGTAATCTCAAAGTCTTCGTTGAACGATTACAGTAATTGCTATCCAGTTGTTTTGGTTTTGAGGATTACTGTAATCGTAATCCTTATTGCCCAGCTCTGATTGAAACAGCAGCAAATTTACATTACCAATTTCGTTAAAAAAATAATAATTTTAAATACGTAAATTTATTTCTTTTTTGATTGAAATACAACTTTTTTTTGAAATCCTAACTCGTGTTTTATTTTCGAATATAATGTTATGTGAAATATTATACATAATAACAGCCTATCCACTAATCCGAATATTTCGTGAATCCGAATCAGGGTATGCAATCATTAATTCGGATTACCGAGCTAGCACTGTAATTGTTTCTGTCTGTATGTTATTATGATGCTTTTGGCGACCACATGAGCGTTGACGAATCAATTCAGTGTTTAACTCAACAGCGTTTGTAGATGCTTCATTAAAAATATCATCACATTCGCATTTGTGAAAACAGGTTGATAGTTTGCTCGACATGAGTACAGGCTGAAAAGATTTGTAGTGTCGGACTTTTAGTTTGCCGTTGAGCGACAATATAGGAGCATTAACAATTTTCAGAATATGAAGCGATACTAAGAAACCGGAGCGTACTATCGAAACTGAAGATTGGGCCGCTTTTGAAGACGTTTTGGTATCCTTACTTTGCTCTAAGTCTAATGTTACAGAGATAAACATAACAATTCACATCAACGTATTCATGCCTTTCTACCCATCTAGTCGCACACAATGTTTTTAAACGATTTTTTATTTTGTTTCTGGACTCCGTTCGGAAATTTTATGTTTCAATTGTGGTACTCTTTTAGATGAATCCGAGAAAAATTTGATATGGATGAAACTTTGTCCAGCATGTTACGAATTTCAGAAATATCCAATGATTTGCCTAAGCACAAATTCAAAAAGTGACTGAAATAATGAGTGTAAAATGCTAAGAGTTGGTTTTCAGATATCAAAGCCTGAACTACTTTGATTTGCTCGATCCTCCATCAACGTTCTTGAATCGAAATATTTTTGGCAGCTCCCAGGGGGGCTTCACCCCCCATAGCGCTACCCCTTGTATCCACCACTGTACGCAGGGTAATCTCTGGAACTGCTGAACCGATTCAAAAATTATTTTACTAATAGAAAGCCACACTAATTTTGAGTAACATAAGCTATATTTTATTTTGATAAAAGCAAGGGGTGTGGCACTTTGCATGCAATCAAAACCTTTAAAACGCTATATCTTCGTTCATATGAGTTAGGCTACGGCCACGCAATGAGCTGCAAGCGGGAGCATCAGAGAGCATCATACGGTAGAGCGCAAATCACTCAGCGGCAACTATAGAGCGTTAGTTGTTTTATTTCTTACAAATGGAATTCAAATTGAAAACAAAATTAAATCCAGACGTTAGTTGAAAAAATGTAGTTGTCAAGTGCTGTTTATCGTAGCCATTTGCTTGAAATTTCGCTTCATGTGTGAACATTTATTTTATTTTGAAGAAAAAGAAGATTTGGTATGCATCCAATTAACTGCAAAAGTTGAAGTTATGGTGAATTTCATCATTTATTTAAACAACTTCGGAAACATCCTGACCGATTCAGGCAATATTTACGTATGTCAAAAAAAGCGTTTGATTTGCTGCTAAAAAAAAATTGTTAGCAAAATTCAAAAACAAAGAAAAAGAATTGACGCAGAACAAAAAACCGATAAAAAAGTCGAAAAAATAAAGAAACTAATGAAGAAATATGAAAGAGATTGAAAAACTATAACAAGTACATTAAGGTGGCCCTTATTTTCAAAAGTGTAATTTTCTTAGATCGATCCCCCTAAAAATGTGCTAACAGATGAAAAACGATAAAATGTGAAGTTTTAGATTAATCCGAAGTGATTTAGAGGTCGCTCAACCCAGTTGAAATACCGAAAAATGTTTTACCCACCCTTGAAGTATATTTAACCAATATTTAATAAATAAGTAAATATTAAGACATATTATATAATCGATTACCTTTCCAACCAGCTAAAAATCGGATGATAAATAAAGAAGTTATAGTCATTCATATTATTAATCCTTGTGTCTACACTTGGATACAAACTTTTAACAGAAATTTCCTATATTTCTCATGCTCCCAGCATTTTCATATTTTAGGTTATCCTCCACGAGAGCATCCTAAATATAATGCAATAATATAGAAGTGTGTACCTACATCCAGTGGGGTGTGGGCGTACATTTTATAAATTTACTACGTCGATCTACACTTGGATACATTTGTACCCTAAAGCATTTTTAACTCTTTTTTAAGAAAAAAAAAATTAACTTGAGAGCGAAAAATTTATTAAACGTGTAAGAATGTGAAAATTGTCTCAGCCACCTTCAAAAACTTTAATAACGACTGGGAAATTCAAAATTAAAACAGTTATTTCCGGAAAGCTTGAATTGCGATACTATAGGTTTGTCAGCCACTCACATAGACAGAATTTGATGGTTATATCGGATTGCTAGTTGTGGCTAGTGATGACATTTGGGTTTTGTGGAAACGTACTGTTTGGAGAGTTGAAATGTAGTTTTTAGATGCCGAATGCACTTTTTTCGCCATGAAAATAAAAAAACTCTTTACAATTACAAAAATGCAACAAAATTTCAACTTTTTTGCAAAAAAAAAATGTTTAGCAAAGTTTACTTCAGGCATCATTCGCGATAAGTTCACTAAAAATATTATTACAATTTTTAGAAATTGATGAAATGCACCGAAAGTACTGAAAATGGGCCAAGTGTACCGAATGTAATGACGACGAATTTTCACGACGGATATGTACCGAAAAAAGTACAAATGTACCTAAAATGCTATCACTGGTTGTGGCTAGGGTTATGCAGTGCAGTTTTCAATCACCGAAGGAGTTATGGCAATCAGACATTTTACCAATTCTCGAGCCACAATGTCCTTGCTACGATTTTGGCATATTTTCCTTTCATAAGTTCTGATAACAGTGTTACATGAGCTGCTCGTGTGGGGACCAAGACAAGGTCAAATGGAAAACTCGGCAGAACTGTTTCGATTGCCATAAGCCAGTTAAGTGGATTGATGAAGCCGACATCAATATGAATGTTTCAAATGCCAACATGGAAAATATCAACATTATTGATACATATGTTTACTTTTGTTTTGCATACCATTTTAAATTATTTTCAAATTTCACTATAATTTCTGATAGAATTTTAAAATTGTTGCTGAAAAATTCGACCCATCCTCATGTAAATGTACTAGGGTACAAACGTATCCAAGTGTAGACTTAAAGGTTTACAAAGTAGGTATTGACACAAGGGTTAAAAAACCAAACATTTTAATTTCTATTATATAAGTATAAAGATAATAGCTATCAATACTTTTTTATTTAGAAAATTTTTTTTACAATAGGAAAATTTAAAAGGAAAAATAATACAAAACTAATATTTAAGTCAAGGCTGATTTAGTGGCGCCCGAGCAGGGACCTTGGCTATTAATAAAACTTATACTAATAAAATGCGGTTGAGCGGTTTCTTTGTGTTCTAAAACGGTAAAGAAATTATTCTGGTATATACAGCGGAAATCTAACGGAACTAAAATTCTAAGGAAAAAAAAACGCGAGTGAAGCGAGCAACCGAAACGCAGTACACCCGTAGAAGATAATTTCTAGAACCCAACAAGCAAACTTAATTACAAAAAAAAAATAATATAATTTTTTTCAAATAAAACTAGTGCTCGGACAGTGAACCGTTCCCTTTAAAAAAAAAAAAAAAAAAAAAAAAATATAACACATTTAGCTCTAACAGACAGTAAAGCGTTTTCCAAAGAAGACAATATATATTTTGGTTGCTTGGACAGACAGACGGCAGAACTTATTTTTTTTTTGTTAAAAATACATACATGCATATTTTATAAAAATTTCTCTACAGCAGTCCAATATATTACTCCGTGAAATCTAAATTATTCAAATAAAATTTAATCTAAATCTCTGCAAGAAAGAAAAAAATCGCGCACAAAAATGTTAAACGTTTCTTGGACCCATGAGCTTAAAAAAGAGGAGCTGGTGGCCTACTGCGAGGAATTTGGTCTCGAGTATCATGGTACCCTGGATGAGATACGGAAGCGGTTCCGGGCATATCTGGCGGAAGAAGAACATTCCGAAGAAAGAAAACAGCGGCTTTTAGACCTCCAGACTCGACACAAGCGAGCGCCGTCACCAGGCTGGCAAAAACTAAAAATACGTCCACTGAAGAAACTCAAGCGGCGGAAAGCAAGCCAGAAACTCATACCGACACGATGCAAGTTCTACAGGGAGCCGTCAGCCACGACCCAATCGTATTACAACAACGTGGACCATATGCTATGTCCCATGGGCACTTGAGCTATAACCCAATGATCATGGAGCAGGTTCGAAAGTGGGCCGTTACATACGATGGGGGCAGAGATCCTCTGATGTTTATTGATCGAATAGAAGAGCTGACCCAAGTCTATGGATTAGACATAGATCACCTACCACGAACGATGCCAGAATTATTACGGGATAAATCTCTAACCTGGTTCCGCAATAATAACGAACATTGGACCACCTGGACAGCGTTTAAGTAGAGCTTTTTGAATTTCTTCTTGCCGCCTCGATATTTTGAGACTCTAGACGACGAAATCAGGAAAAGATGCCAGCGGCCACGGGAAAAATTTAAGAACTACATTCTGGTTCTACAAACAATGATGCGTCACGCGCGCTATACGGAAACACAGCGACTTGAGCGTATCTTCCGAAATTCTTTACCAGAATACCAGTGGTACATAAAACGCAGAGATTTTTCTACGCTAACAGAGCTAATCACTTTGGCAGAAGATCTGGAGTGCATTCAAGAAAGAGAGCCTTCACGTCCTACATCACCAAGAAACCAACCTGAGCAGCACCGCTGGATGGAACCAACCAGACTTGAGCGAATCAACGTTCAAACGGCTTGCCGGCGCTGTGGTCTAGATGGTCATGTAGTGAGGGAGTGTCGGGGCCTGCAAAGACTATTCTGCTGGATTTGTGGCAAAATAGGGGTCCGCACCATAGGCTGCTGTCGTTCACCGGGAAACGAGGAAGGAGGCCGCCCAGAGCTAGGGGGAGGCAGCGCTCCAGGAAATTCCCCCCTGCAACTGTAGATCACACCAAACTTTACTGCAGGCGAGTTTACGCCAACATTATTGTTGGTGGAGAGGAGGTGTCAGCAACAACCGACACAGGAGCGACAGCAAGTTTCGTCCGAGAATCATTGGTAAACTTAATCGGTAATAGGGCAACGCGAGTGGCGTATGAAGGTGAGGTCATATTAGCGGATGGGTCGGCCCGACAGTTGAACTACGCGATACAAACAAGAGTTCAATATGGTAACCGCAATGAAAATTTCCAGTTTATCATCATGCCTGCCGCTACGGATGACGTGGTTCTAGGACTCGATTTTCTCACTCAAAGTGGTTTCACAATCACAATGGGAGGAGACTTAATCACCTTGGAAAAAACTGCACCAGCTCAACCCAAAAGAAACATGGTCAGCAACGTGCACCCTACCACAAGTCGATTGACAAACAATTTTCCACAGCAACCACAAGAAGCCTACAAAAAGTTACAACAGAATTCGCTACCAGACGCACCATCACACCAACTGAAGTCGCGGCGGTACCGTCAGCGGAGAATTCATCAAAAGTACCAAAGCAGTCTACAGAGATCAAATCAGAGTGATAATAAAACACAACAGCAGAGCCAAATTTAGAGTCCACTACGAGAAGTAAAATCACCACCATCGGCAGAGCTTCCGGTCTTACCATCAACAGAGCCCACCACCGTACCAACGGCAGAGCCCACCACCGCACCAACGGCAGAGCCCACCACCTCACAAACGGCAGAGCCCACCACCTCACAAACGGCAGAGCCTACCACCGCAACAACGACAGAGTCCACAGTGTCATCAGCAGAGTCCACAGTGCCATCAGCAGAAAACCCAGCAGAGCCACAGAGTAGTAACACCCAACAGATAATTAACAATTTTTTAGCTGAGGAACTCCCAAAATTTAATGTCTTAAAAGGGGTGACGCATATAACGTCACACAGAATAGGCATGATGAATGACCGTCCCGTCAAACAAAGGTACATACCGCGTAGTCCCGCAATGCAAGCACTCATCGACGAAGAAATAGATAAATTACTATCCAAACGATGTATCGAGCCGTCACACAGCCCATACAGCGCACCCATCGTATTGGTACGTAAGAAAACTGGCGCTTGGCGGCTTTGCATTGACTACCGTCAGCTAAACAGTGGATCCGTCCCAGATGCCTATCCGTTGCCTCGGATCACACACATCCTGGATAGGCTAAGAAATGCAAAGTACGTTAGTAGCCTAGATTTGAAGGACGGTTACTGGCAAATACCGATGGAAGTCGCCAGCAAAAAGTTTACAGCATTTACAGTCCCGGCCGTGGCCTCTTTCAATGGCGAGTCATGCCGTTTGGGCTTCACTTGGCTCCCGCTACCTTTCAGCGTGCCCTCGACCGAGTCATTGGGGCAGAAATGGAGCCATTCGCGTTTGCCTACCTGGATGACATCGTGGTAACCGGCTCAACATTTGAGGAACACTTGGAAAATTTGCGAGAAGTCCTGAAACGATTAAGAGCAGCGAATCTCCGGATTAACCCCGAAAAATGCGAGTTTTTTAAAACCAGCATCAAATATTTGGGCCACGTTGTCAGCGGGGAAGGTATTCACACGGACCCGGAAAAGGTCGCAGCCATCCATGACTTAGAACCACCGCAAAACATACGACGGGTACGGCGATTTTTAGGAGTTGTATCTTGGTACCGTCGCTTTGTACCCGAATTCGCTGCGATAGTGCAACCGCTAACGTCACTATTACGAAAGGGTAAACATTGGAAATGGGGAGCGGAACAGCAAGAAGCATTCGAGATATTAAAACAAAAATTGACTGAAGCACCAATCTTGGCATGCCCGGACTTCAATCAAACCTTCACTTTGCAGACAGACGCCAGCAATGCGGGCCTCGGAGCCGTGCTCACGCAAGTCACCGATGAGGGAGAGCGGGTGATCGCTTACGCGAGTCGAAGTTTGAATAAAGCCGAGAAGAACTACTCCCCAACAGAAAAGGAATGTTTAGCCATTGTTTGGGGCATCCGGAAAATGCGACCGTACTTGGAAGGCTATCAATTCATAGTCATCACCGATCATCTCTCTTTAAAATGGTTGAACTCCATAGAGAGTCCCGCAGGGCGAATAGCACGTTGGGCCCTGGAACTACAACAATATCAGTTTACCATTCAGTATCGCAAGGGAAAGAGTAACGTGGTGGCCGATGCATTGTCGCGACAACCTCAAGAGATTTGTCAAATGGCCACGGTAACCAATAACGTCGACATGGAATGCGCTTGGCTGCAGAAAAAGAGGACGGAGATTCGAAACCAACCAGAAAAATTCCCAGACTTTGCGGAGGTTGGCGGCCAATTATATCGTCATTTACCCGGCGTTCCAGGAGACAAAGATTGCGCTCAATGGAAGTTGTGTGTGGCAACGCCCCTTCGGAAGCGAATCATGACGGAAAACCATGACAGTCCCAGTGCTGGTCTCCTCGGCATCCACAAAACAATAGCCCGAATAGCCAACCGTTATTATTGGCCCGGCATGTTCCGTGACGTAAGTCGCTATGTGAGATGTTGTGAGTCATGTCAACATTATAAAGTTAGCAAACAAGCACCTGCAGGTGAAATGTTAATTACTATCCCAGATGAACCTTGGTCAACAGTGTGCGCCGACTTCATTGGGCCACTTCCGCGATCCAAACATGGACATACGATGCTGCTGGTGTTTTTTGACCGTTTTTCAAAATAGACCGAATTGGTGCCACTAAGGAAAGCTACTGCTGACAGCGTAGTAAAAGGTTTCCGCGAAAGAATTCTCGCTAGATACGGAGTTCCAAAAACTCTCGTGACAGACAATGGTACGCAATTCACTAGCCGAATCGTCAAAGGATACCTCCAGCAGATCGGAGTACAACAGCGTTTTACCGCGCCCTGTACGCCGCAGGGAAACCCTACAGAAAGGATGAATAGGACCGTAAGGACAATGATAGCCCAGTTGGCCAACAACGAGCAGAAAACCTGGGACGAGCACTTACCAGAAATAACATTGGCCATTAATACCAGCACTTCGGAAACCACCGGTTACAGCGCCGCATTTTTAACACAAGGACGAGAACCACGGTTACCACAGGCACTTTACGATGAGGTCACCCCAGGTACGGGAAGGACATCGCAAACACCAGAGTCTCGAGCAGTGCAACTGCAAGAAGTATTCGAAATCGTAAAATATAATTTGGCTAAGGCAGCGCAAAATCAAGCAAGACACTACAACCTCAGGAGACGGCAATGGAAACCAAAAGTTGGGGATTCCGTATTGGTTAGACAACACCCACTATCTAAGGCTATAGATAGCTTCGCGGCAAAGCTTGCCCCTAAGTACGCAGGGCCGTATACAGTGTTGAGTTTTACCTCAGCTGTGATACTGAAACTAAAAAAAGACGGTGACAAAACCATCCGAACAGCCCACTTGAGTGAAATAAAACCTTTCTATACTTAAACATTTCTTTTTAACTTTTACATTATTTCCATTCGCCATGAATATTTGTAGAACCAAATTAATTATTGTTATTTTATCCACAGTCACATCAGAACAACCAAGTGAAACACTACCGTGCAAATGACAAGCGAGGGTCTTCCCAGCTTCGAGGATTCGCTTACCCAGAGTGGTAAGCCACAGCCACGCTGGCAAAGACCCAATTTTCCCCAGCAGCTAAATCAGTTCCGCCGTCGCCACCAATTCCTACAACCGTTGCAGCGTCGCTGACGGAAACACAGGATAGATTGGCTGGTAATGATTTGAGCCAGTCGGACACTACCACCATTACCAAGCTGCGCACATTGGTTGAGGCGTTGCCCACAGGAAGGTACCTGAAGCTGAAGCTCTAAGATAACTCTGCCACCCCCGAAGTAAGAGGAGAGTGTGAGGATGGAAGTCGCTGACACTCGTTTCCATCCTCAAAGGGCTAACGCACCGTAACCCGCAACTAACATCATCATTTATTTTTGGTTTATATATTCGTTAAATACTCATTATATTTATGGAAAGAAAACAAAACACGCATGTGAACAACTAATCATTGAAGTTGGCATAAGGACGTATATTAGTAGTTAAGACACTAGGTTAAGTTATCAAACTATCTGGCACCACCAACCGAAACAGCTGTTGTGACAGAAAACAAGAACCAGCTGATGCAAATCGACACCAGCAAAAGGTTAGGTGTTGAATGCAGATCATAATTTTAGACAGTCAACCGGGGTCCGCCGCAGTAAACACAACATCCTCTCTCTACAAGTGGTAATATATAGTACTAATCCATTATCTATTTCTTTTCAGCAGTGTTGGCATTCGAGTATGCTTTCGGTTTTCCGAGGTACTTGAGTGCACAAGAAACAAGCATAGGCAGCTGCTAGCATAGCGTAGGAGTTGGGCATAGAGGTTGGATTTCGGCTTAGCGGTCGTGGCAACATTCAATCATACAAGTACGCTTCGGTTTACCGGGGTACTTGGCTGCTAGAACTTAGCACAGCCGTTCTGACGAACTTTACTCTCACCGCATAGGAATTGCGTGTGAAGGTTTCTGCTAACTTCAAACGCATGGGTGTGCTTTCGGTTTACTGAGGCACTCATGCGCTAGAACGCAGTCAGTACAAAGCCAACGCACAAGTATTCTAGCTCAGTAGTCGCACAGGCAGAAGTTAGGGGTCGGTGTAGCCTTCGTTGCAACGTTCGATCATACAAGTACGCTTCGGCTTACCGGGGTACTTGGCTGCTAGAACTTAGCACAGTCGCTCTCCCGAACTTTACTCTCACCGCATAGGAGTTGCGTGTGAAGGTTTCGGCTAATTTCAAACGCATGAGTGTGCTTTCGGTTTACTGGGGCACTCAAGCGCTAGAACGCAGTCAGAAAACCAACGCACAAGTATTTTAGCTCAGTGGTCGCATAGGCAGAAGTTAGGTTTCGGTGTAGCATTCGTTGCAACGTTCGATCATACAAGTACGCTTTCGGTTTACCGGGGTACTTGGCTGTTAGAACTTAGCACAGTCGCTCTGCCAAGCTTTACTTTCACAGCATAGGAGTTGCGTGTGAAGGTTTCGGCTAATTTCAAACGCATGAGTGTGCTTTCGGTTTACAGGGGCACTCAAGCGCTAGAACGCAGTCAGAAAACCAACGTACAAGTATTTTAGCTCAGTGGTCGCATAGGCAGAAGTAAGGTTTCGGTGTAGCATTCGTTGCAACGTTCGATCATACAAGTACGCTTTCGGCTTACCGGGGTACTTGGCTGCTAGAACTTAGGACAGTCGCTCTGCCAAGCTTCACTCTCACAGCATAGGAGTTGCGTGTAAAGGTTTCGGCTAATTCCAAACGCATGAGTGTGCTTTCGGTTTACTGAGGCACTCAAAGTAGGCAAACGAAAGGAAAAAAAATACAAAGTAGCGTCGCAGGAGACTGAAAAGAAAAAGAGAGAAAAAATTTTCCCCAGTTGACACGAGCAGCGGTCCGCGAGCATCGCCAGGGTGTATCCTATCATAAGTATCACAAAAGTATATTTTTTTATAATCTATGAACCTTAGCAAATTAAACGTTACATTTAATATAAAAATTAAATTTTCCTGAATTAAAGAAATTAAATCAAACTGAAACCATCCGCGTTTTTTATTTAAAATTTAAAGAAAAAAATAGCCAACCTGCAAAATACAAATTTTCTGTAACCGAACCTTGGACACCGGCGAGCTAAGACCCCGACCAGAAGGTTCGTCACAAAGTTTTTCCGATAGTCAGTAACCACTTGCAATAAATATTGCTTTTATTGTTCTTTTTTGGTTAAAATTTTATTATATTCTTCAATTAATTTTTCTCCACGTTCTGCTGCATCAGTTACTACATTTATATTATGAATTATGTTATTTCCTTTTTTATAAGCTTCATTGACGTTCCAATTAAAAAGGTCTTCATTTAAAAAATCAGTGGAAATTATAAATCGATTAGAAAATTTATGTGTGTTAACGGTAACAAATTCCTGAAGCCCTTTATATAAAAATGTTTTCATTTCCGTTGGTTTAAGAGGTATACGCTTCATATTAAATATATCAATATTTCGTCGCAATCTTTATCATCTCCTCCATCATTACTATTTTAAAAAATCATTATCTTTTCAGATATTTCTCTTTTAATTTCATTGTTAACGTTTTCATCAAACACACTTAGCGCAACACATTCGTCTGACATAATTCGTCTGAAATAAAATGTTTTAAGACCCCTTACCGCTTGTGGGGGGAAGCCTTAATACTTATTTTATTCTTAAACAAACAAAATTGCTTACCACTGGTGGGGGCAAGTTTTGCTGTAATGAAACACTATATTTTTTGGTTAAAATGATAATGAATGTTTTAATTAATTTTACTTCGCCTTTTATACAATAATTATTTACAATAAATTGCTAAGTCAGTGATTTACCTTACCAACAAAAATACTCTACTTAAGTAATCGCTTACTCAGCACATGCTAAGCAAGCAGTAGCAAATTATTGAACTTAAATAAATGCTAGGTAAGCAGTACTAAATAATTAAATTTAAATATGTGTCTGCTTAGCAAAATAATGTGCAATACAAAACACTGTGCAACAAAATACTATTACTATTTTATCATACAATACACTATTAAACGAAATAATGAAAGAACAATAGCAATGTAGAAAATTAACATAAATGTTTAATAAAATTGAATTTATTATTTTATGATTCATCAACATTTTGGCGCCTCAGACGGAGAAACAGTTAACCCCAGGTTTCATTGAAATCGCTTATTATTTCGACTGCCTGTGACGCGACAGCTGATGATTCAACCGGATGGTTGACTGAAGATAACTTTTGAGGCAGTTGATTGTTTCTTACGGACTTGATCAGGGTCCCCTTTGGCTAAGTTGTCCTCATGGGGTAGTAGACATATTTTTTGGATGGACCGTTTGATTATACCCTTGGTGGTTTTAACGGTGACCACTCGCACCAG
Source organism: Tricholauxania praeusta (assembly GCA_949775025.1). Classification (NCBI taxonomy): domain Eukaryota; kingdom Metazoa; phylum Arthropoda; class Insecta; order Diptera; family Lauxaniidae; genus Tricholauxania; species Tricholauxania praeusta. Next base: position 94,331,544 of record OX459028.1, read on the forward strand.
ATTGTCGTCTCCTTTATGCAGTTGTACAATTCTGCCCATTGGCCAACCGGAGCGATTTGTTGATTTGTCTTTTAAGAGGACTAGTTATCCGACCTCTATATTGGGTTGCTCCTTTGTCCATTTGGGCATCCGTTGAAGCGTGCCACGCACATACTCTCGTTGCCATCTTTTGCAGACGTCTTCTTGAATCTTTTGTACCAATTTCCATCTTTTAAGACTACCGCTATTTCCCTCCAAAAGTGTATCGTGTGTTGGAGTCAATATGGTAGATCCTATGAGGAAATGACCCGGGGTCAGTGCATCTATTTCTTCTATGTTGTCAGAAGATGGACATAATGGTCTCGAATTTAGGCATCCTTCTATTTGCACTAAAACCGTGCTGATCTCCTCATATGTCAGGACTTGATCTCCAACAACACGAACCAAGTGATATTTAACAGACTTCACTCCTGACTCCCAGATTCCGCCAAAATGCGGTGCCCCAGGTGGAATAAAGTGCCACGTTATACCATCGTCTACTAATTGTTGCTGTAATTTTGCCTTCTGAATAAGATTGTTTGCTCCTACAAAGTTTGTGCCATTGTCACTATAAATGTGGCTTATAGCACCCCGTCGACTCATCATCCGTTTTAGTGCAGCTAGAAATCCTTGCGCTGTGAGATCTGAAACAAGCTCAATGTGAACAGCCTTTGTTGATAAGCATACAAACAGAGCTACATATCCCTTGTATGTACGAACACCTCGGAGATGTGAACTTTTGAGTTGTAATATACCAGCATAATCGATACCGCAATGGGTAAAGGGCCTCGAGTATTGCACTCGTGGTGTGAGTAACTGACCCATCAATTGAGTTTGTATCCTCGCCTTGTATCGGCAACATTTTAGGCACTTATTAACACAAGCTTTGACAGCGTTGGTTCCGCGAATAATCCAAAATTTGTTGCGAACTTGATTGAGTGTCAGCTTAACTCCTCCATGTAGGGTCTCCATATGTGCCTGATGAATGATTAGGTTGGTGAGGCTACTAGATGATGGTAAGATGGCTGGGTGTTTCTTTTGCATGGACAATGATGATTGTTTAAGCCTGCCATCCACTCTTATAATGCCGTTCTTATCTAAGAACGGATTCAATGACCGTAGGTTGCTAGATTTGCTGAGCTGCATGCCATTTTGTAACTGTCTTCGATCTTCAAGAAAGGATCGTTGCTGCTCTTGTTGAATGATTGTCCATTGTGCATTCTCAATCTCTTCGGTAGTGAGCTGGTGAACTTTTCTGTTTCCTGTCTTACTTTTTATGTTGTTGGCAAATCGCAAACAATACGCTGTAATTCGAAGCAATTTCTTAAATGATGAGAACCGCTCAATGAGAGTGAAGTCGTCCTTGGGTGTATCTTGAATTGACGCACATGTCAATGTCTTGCGGGTCTCAGGAAGGTGACTTATAGTCAATGGCTCAGTATCATTAGGCCATAAATCCTTATGCTGCGTTAACCACCTTGGACCATGCCACCAAAGCTCGTTGTTGACTAGTTCATCCCCAAGTTGTCCTCTGGAAGGTACGTCTGCAGGATTTTCTTTGCCAGGAACATATTGAATTTGTCCCTTAAATGTCTCTTGTATGTATGAGACTCGGTTTGCCACAAATGTATTCAATTTACTGGATGTTGCTTTATCCAATTAAGTACAATTTTTGAATCTGTCCAGGCAAAAATGTTATTACTACTTGTTATTTGGTTTGTCTGGATGTATCCGATTAATATTACTAAAAGAGCTACCGCACAGAGCTCTAGGCGAGGAAGAGATACTTGCTTGATCGGAGCTACTTTAGTTTTTGATGCTAACGCGTAAGTATACTACAGCTAAATATGCCACTTTGGAAGCGTCAGCAAATCCGTGTAGCTCGACTTCTGCAGCCTTGGAGTACTGTGTCCATCTTGGAATTCTTATTTTCGATATTGATGGCAGTCTCAACTTGAATTCCTCTCATTCTTGTTGAATCACTCTTGGAACCACGTCGTCCCATCCGATGCCTAGTAACCAGAGTTTTTGTATCATTATCTTAGCCCTTATAGTTACAGGTGAAAGCCAACCGAGTGGATCAAATAATTTTTCTGCGTCGCTTAGAATAGCTCTTTTGGTGTTCTTGGAGTTAAATGAGTTCATGTCGATGATGAATTCAAAATTGTCGTTTGTAGGGCACCATCTTAGCCCTAATATTTTGACAGTTTGGCTATGTTCTAAGTCCAGGTCTAATTTGTACTCTTTATCTTCCTCTGGTAATGTTTGTAGTATCTGCAGATTATTTGAGGTCCACTTTCTTAACTTTAGACCTCCCTTATCTAAAAGTTCAATTAGTTGTTGCTGCTTTTCTAAGCACTCATTTAATGTTTCTGCTCCTGCTAAGCAATCGTCTACGTAAAAACATTGCTTTAGTGTTTGGCTTCCCAAAGGAAATTCGTTTTCGTGATCTTCTGCAAGCTGATAAAACGTCTTGATTGCGAGAAATGGTACTGATGACGTTCCGTAGGTGACTGTATTGAGCACATACTCCTTAATTGGTTTTGATGGATCTTCCCTCCAAAGTATTCGTTGCAGATTTCTGTCCTCGGGATTCACCCAGATTTTTCGGTACATTTTTTCCACGTCTGCCGTGAAAACCACTGCGAACATTCGCCAACGCATTAGTAGTAGAAATATGTCCATTTGCAGAGTTGGACCTACCATCATGATGCTGTTGAGGGATTGACTTGTGGACGTCTTTGTTGACGCGTCAAAAACAACACGAAGCTTAGCCGAAGCACTGTCTTGTTTGATGACTGCGTGATGTGGTAAATAATATTTGGTATTGGAAGTGTTTGAAGGTGCTTCTTTCATATGGCCTAGTCTGGAATACTCTTCCATAAATTTGATGTATTCCAAACGAAGAACATTGTTTCTGGCAAATCTCTGTTCGAGTGACAAAAATCTTGTCATTGCTGCTCGTCTAGAATCCCCCAATACTGTTCGGGGTTGATGTAGAGGTAATCTTACGATATATCGTCCAGTGCTGTCTCTTGAATGGGTGAGTTTAAAATGTTTCTCACACTCCTTCTCTTCAGCCGTTTGTAAATTTGCTGTTGGAACATCTTCTAACTGCCAAAATTGTTTTAGAGTTTCGTCAACTCCTTCCACACTGAGGCAAGTTACGATATTGGTTGCTGCGATGTGTTGGTGTTTTGGACCTGTAAGAGCTACCGGGCCGGAAAGGGTCCACCCAAAAATAGTATTTTGTGCGAGTGGTGTTTGGCGTGGGCCTCTTATGAGTCCTTCCGTCATTATTTCAGGGAACATGTTGGCTCCAAGAAGTAACTCAATGTCCCTTGGCTTAAAATACCATTGATCCGCTAGCTACAAATGACGCATGTGTGCCCACTTGCCTTCATTTATTTCTGAACTGGGCATCACTGATGTAATTTTTGGCATCACCACGGCATCAATTTCACACATATTTTTTGAATTGTATACTGACTGTACTGTTAGTGAAACCTTGAACATGGTTTCTGTTGAATGACCATTGATTCCGCTTATCTGATTTTCGCATTTAATAGATGGGATGTTTAATTTCTTCACGAGCTCTTCGGTGACCAAGCAGGCCTGTGAGCCAGAATCAATCAGTGCTCTTATTGGCCTAAGATATCCGTTGCCTTGTGCGTGTACGATTGCAGTGCCTAATAGTACTGTTACTGTTGGATTGGCAGTCTGGCATAGTCTGCCCTTACCGACCTCAATTTCAGCAATCTTCCTATGTGATTATTTATGAGTGCTGCAGGATTTCTAAACCTTTTTTATTAATAATTCGATTGAGGTTTCATAATTAGCCGATGTTGAAGGAAGATGATTTAGAAGTCGTGCCGCTTCCCCACGCAGATTAGTTTTCAAATATTGCATTTTTTCAATGTTGCTGAGTTGTTTATTTTGGTGAACTAAGTGATCAAATAATTCCCAAAATGTAGTCCACTCTTCATACTTTCCACTGAAAACCGGGATGTTGACCACAGGAAGCTTGATGGGAGTCTTTGTAGCTGTCACTGCAGTATTGCTGCGTTCGTCGAAAACTTCTTGAATAGCAATGTAGGTATCTTGATACATCTCTTCCAACTTTTGGAATTCATTGTTGATGACATATGGATGGTTGAGCTCTTGTTCATTGAGTGTGGACATAGCTTCTTCGTTCAGTTTTGTGATGCTTGACCAGCTATCTCTGAGTTGATCAGCTTTAAAACGCAGATATATATTACTTCTGCTGGTATCAATATTTTTGGTTAGATGAATAAAGTTGACGCACAAAACTGACAGTCGCTTGAATATCAAATTTTCCTTGACGTCTCCGTGCTGTTGCTGCTGTTGCTGAGCAGGTTGCTGTACTGGATCCTGGGGTGATCGCCCTGCATTATCCTTTTTTAGAATGTCCAGTTTGTCCGTGTAATTTTTTAACAGGTCATAATATTTTTGTTCTACTTGAACGAAGAAATTTTTGTTGAAATAGTCATGCGTGGGGTAATCCCCTCGATGCTCTTCAATTGCTTCATTGTTGGACCAAAACTCAGACCATACCTTCTCTAGTTCCTCAATTCTTTTTGAGAAATAGGTTATTGTGTTCCTCTCAGCTGGAGTTTTTTTAAAATTCGTCCACATCTTCTGCAGCTGTTCAGACAGTTTGAGCTCGTTGTTGGTCAGCTCCTCAAATTGAGCTTGGGCCACCATAGTGTTTGTTGATGCGTGGACTCGAATTCAACAGGCTGTGTTACTGCTGGTGCAATTTAGTTGGAGGCTGTGTGCTCCTGGGCGCAGGCTATGCTGCTGGTTTATTGGAGGCTGTATGCTCCTGGGCGCAGGCTATCGTGCTGCAAATCATATGGAGACTGTTTGCTCCTGGGCGCAGGCTGTGGTGCTGCTGGTGCAATTTAGTTGGAGGCTGTGTGCTCCTGGGCGCAGGCAATGGTGCTGGTTTATTGGAGGCTATCTGCTCCTGGGCGCAGGCTGTAGTGCTGTCGCTTGAACGGAAGCTGTTTGTTCCTGGGCGCAGGCTGTGTTGCTGCTGGTTGGGCGGAGGCTATATGCTCTTGGCGCAGGCTACGCTGCTGCGTAGTGCTGTCGCTTGAACGGAGGCTGTTTGCTCCTGGGCGCAACTATAATGCTGCTGGTTGAGTGGAGGCTGTATGCTCCTGAGCGCAGGCTATGCTGTCGCTTGAGCGGAGGCTGTATGCTCCTGGGTGGAGGCTATATGCTCCTGGTCGCTGGCTATAATTCTGTCGCTTGGGCGGAGGCTGTTTGCTCCTGGGCGCAGGCTATAATGCTGTCGCTTGAACGAAGGCTGTTTGCTCCTGGGCGCAGCTATAATGCTGCTGGTTGAGTGGAGGCTGTATGCTCCTGATGCTCGGTTTACGATTAACCTACTGTGTTGTGCGCTGGATAAACTGCGCTGACTGACCTGAAAGATGTCGTAGGATTCGAGATTCCAATGTGTAAGAAAATTGGACTAGACCGTTGACAAAAGTTTTCAGGCTTGTCGTTTGCTGAAAGATGCCGCAGGATTCGAGATACCAATGTGTAGTAAATTGGGCTAGACCGTTGGCTAAAGTTTTCAGGCTTGTCGATTGATGACCTGTACTTTGCTGAAAGATGCCGAAGGATTCGAGATACCAATGTGTAGTAAATTGGGCTAGACCGTTAGCTAAAGTTTTCAGGCTTGTTGATTGATGGACTGTATTTTGCTGAAAGATGCCGAAGGATTCGAGATACCAATGTGTAGTAAATTGGGCTAGACCGTTGGCTAAAGTTTTCAGGCTTGTTGATTGATGGACTGTATTTTACTGCTGGGTAGAGTTGCAGGATACCGTAAGTCAGCTGCTGGGTTGAGTTGCAGGATTATATCGAATTAAAGATGTTTTTTTTTTTTTCACTGTACCGTTCTTAAAGCGACGGGACACTTATCACTCACAAATTTTCACTATTCCGTTCTTAAAGCGACGAAACGCTTGTCACAAAAAAAAATCATTAATACGACACCTGACCTCCGGCTCGAAGGACCATGAAATAAAATGTTTTAAGACCCCTTACCGCTTGTGGGGGGAAGCCTTAATACTTATTTTATTCTTAAACAAACAAAATTGCTTACCACTGGTGGGGGCAAGTTTTGCTGTAATGAAACACTATATTTTTGGGTTAAAATGATAATGAATGTTTTAATTAATTTTACTTGGCCTTTTATACAATAATTGTTTACAATAAGTTGCTAAGTCAGTGATTTACCTTACCAACAAAAATACTCTACTTAAATAATCGCTTACTCAGCACATGCTAAGCAAGCAGTAGCAAATTATTGAACTTAAATAAATGCTAGGTAAGCAGTACTAAATAATTAAATTTAAATATGTGTCTGCTTAGCAAAATAATGTGCAATACAAAACACTGTGCAACAAAATACTATTACTATTTTATCATACAATACACTATTAAACAAAATAATGCAAGAACAATAGCAATGTAGAAAATTAACAGAAATGTTTAATAAAATTGAATTTATTATTTTATGTAATGTTGATTCATCATTTATGGTACGATTCGAAAACTTTTTGACTGCAGCTTCAGATATTTGTTTGTCAAATGATTTTTAAACCAAGCCTTCACATACAAATGTATAGTAAAAGCACATATATATATCTCTTAAATTGTTTTCTTCAAGCACTGTTAGAGTGAATTCTGTTCGTAATAGATCAATTTTCCAGATACATTTTCAATTTGTAGCTACGTATGTATCACCATGAGTTCAACTTTCTGATGAAAATACTAATTCTAAAATCAATCATTCAAATAAAATTAGAACTACGTAAAGCTTGTTATTAATTGATACAGTATAACCTCTGTAAGTCGAACTTGAAAGGAGACGACAAAAATCTGAAATTTTTAAGTCTAACGTACATATCAATGTCTGCTTTTCTTGTGCAAGCCTATTTTTGAAAGATACATTAATATGAAATATTCTTATAGAAATTAAAATAATCGGTTCTTTAATGATATAAATGGCCATAACTTCTTCATTTGTCAGCCGATTTTTATGATTTTTAGCTTGTTAGAAAGGTAATTAATAATTTATTATGCATTAGTATTCATTTTTATGATTTAACAAATTCAGAAGTGCGTGAATGGACAAAACGCAAAAAAAAATCATATTTTTCGATATTTTGGTCGGCTTGAGCGACCTCTAAATCACTTCGGATTGATCTGAAACTTCACATTTTATCGTTTTTCATCTATTGGCACACTTTAAGGGGGATCGATCAAAAATCGCACTGAATCAAAATTTTTCCATACACTCGGGCGCCACCTTAAAATAGGTAGAAAAATGCAGATATCATTGTTTTGAAATAAGTGATTGATAAGCAGTTTACGGCATTCTTTTAAGCAAATAACAGTACATGAAAGTACAAAATTGGAATTTTTTCATCTTTTTGGGTCAATTTTAAATTTTTTTATAAGAAAAAAAGAAAATGAAGAAAAACTAATCACGGATTCGAATTCCTCTATCACTTACAACTGTTTGAAAGAAAAAAAAAATTGAATCACCTTAATATGTAAATTTGTCGACTCCGATTCGAAAAAAATTAGGTCTGATAATTTAGAAAAACGCAGATATCTCAGGTTTGAAATAAGAAAATAAAATGCGGTTTACGGCATTCTTTTGAACAAATAACAATACATTAAAAACAATGTAACACGAGATCGGCAGCAAAATAATAAGCGGTGATATTGCAACTTGAAAGTACAAAATTGGAATATTTTCATTTTTTGAGGTAATTTTCAATTTTTTTATAAGAAAAAAAGAAAATGAAGAAAAACTAATCACGGATTCGAATTCCTCTATCACTTACAACTGTTTGAAAGAAAAAAAAAATTGAATCACCTTAATATGTAAATTTGTCGACTCCGATTCGAAAAAAATTAGGTCTGATAATTTAGAAAAACGCAGATATCTCAGGTTTGAAATAAGAAAATAAAATGCGGTTTACGGCATTCTTTTGAACAAATAACAATACATTAAAAACACTGTAACACGAGATCGGCAGCAAAATAATATGCGGTGATATTGCAACTTGAAAGTACAAAATTGGAATTTTTTCATTTTTTTGAGGTAATTTTTAATTTTTTTATAAGAAAAAAAGAAAATGAAGAAAAACTAATCACGGATTCGAATTCTTCTATCACTAATAACTGTTTGAAAGAAAAAAAAAATTTGAATCACCTTAACATGTAAACTTGTCGACTCCAATTCGAAAAAAATCAGGTCTGATAACTTAGAAAAATGCAGATATCTTGGTTCTGGAATAAGATAAAGATATACGGTTTCGGCATTCTTTTAAACAAATAACAGTACACTTAAAATAATATACCATGGGATCAGAGGTAAAGTAATATTTGAGGGGTTGAAGCTAGAAAATGAAAAATCAGTGTTTTTTTATTTTTTTCCGTTTAAATTAAAATTTTTTTATAAGAAAGAAACAAGAAGAAGAAAAACTAATCACGGATTTGAATTCCCCGATCGGTAGTTGCCCGAAAACCATACCCACTTTTTTGGAAAATTTAATAACCTCTACAACTTGCACCATTTTTTAAATCAATATTTTTGAAAATGGGTTGTTTGCTTAAAACAAAAGGCGCTAATCCAGTTTTCAATATTAACCTTAACCCTAGTAATGGGGCTTGTCCAGACATATAAAGCTATTGTAATCCGCTGACACATCGTGAAAAAATCAAAATGTTTTTTTTTTGAACCGCTCTAATATACATATTGGAAAAAGTTAACAAGTTGGTAAAGTCGAAAAAATATGGAAAATATTGAAAAACATCGAAAAGAAATGAAAAGAACAGACAGACAGACGGACATAGCTAAATCAACTCAGGTGGTGACACTGGTCAAGAATATATCGTTACGTTACGTTTTATTTTCAAAATCAAGTTTTTTGTAGATTTCGGCAGTACGCCCACTAATACACCAATGATAAAAAAATGTGTGTGCTATGATTGAAAATAAACCAAATACAAGCAAATAAAAAAGAGGCATAGCTCACTTTAACTCACAAAACTTTAATTTTTATTAAGTTTCTTAGTTCTCCTGTAAAGTAAAAAAAACGGGGGGTTGCACTCCGGGAGTGCCGACAGAAGTGAAAGCAAATCGTTTAATGGCAAGTTAGTGTGTTAGTTGGTATGTGTGCGTTTTCTTTTTATATGGCAATGCAATGGAAGACAAAAATGGAATATGTATTCAAATTTTACTCTCGCTCTCATTCTCAATTTGTCAACGCAACAACGCGGAATTTGAAAGAAACAAACATGTAAGCATAACAATCGTTGAATGAGAATGGAATGTGTCAGTTAGTGTGTCTGCTTTGCTTTTTGTCTTCCACTTGGAATATTTATTTAAAAGACACAATAGAACATTCAAATTTTACTATCGCATTCATGACGGGAAATCCCGATGACGGTCGGTGTCGCGAGTTTATACTTTTTTCCTCAGCCGCACAACGTGCCATAAGAAGTTTTCACTTCAAAAATTATGGAAGAAGTATATTCGGCTCAGTATCCTCAACTGTGAATCATTAAATTTGAGCTAAGTATTCCTAATGTTTGAGAATAAAAATTTATTTTGATTGCAGTAAGAAACATCATTGCGAATTATGTAAGCATAAGAAAAAATCAGGTAAAGAAAGTACCTGGACCTGTGAATAAATAGCTTAAACATAATTTTTCTAAAACTCAACTTAAAAATCTGCTTCTTCCTACAGACACTATGACACCACATTTATCAAAATCGGCTTATTCGTTGCCGAGTTATGGCTGTTAGAATATTCAAACTGCTTAAAACGCCATCTAGTGACAGTTTGTCAAAACACAAATGACTTGAAATTTGCTTGTTCTTAAAAAAACTATTAGACCTCATTTGTCTAAATCGGTTTAGTAATAGCCGAGATATAACGTTTTAAAGTTTTCAAAAAACCAAATTTGCTTGCTGCTGGTTCATGGTGGCCTGGTATTTCAGATTTTTCTCTGCTTTGGGCTACTGGCTCTGCTTCCGGCTGCGAAAAATTTGCTGACTGAGCAACAGCTAACCAGAAGTCAACATATGTATGCTACAAATTTAAAAATTTTTTCCAAAAAATTGCATACTTTCATGGGGCAATTTTTTAAAAAACGTTGCCTACTTTTAGGCGCTTTTAATAATTTACCCCTAAAAGTATGCAACACTTTCCGAAAATTTCAATAATAGCGCCTAAAAGTAGGCAACATTATCTGAAAATTTTAAAATAGATGCCTACTTTTAGGCGCTATTTTGAATTTTTCAGAAAGTGTTGCATACTTTTAGGGGCAAATTATTAATAGCGCCTAAAGTTAGCAACGTTTTTTAAATTTTTTGAAATCGAGTTCGTTTTCCAAGTCTTCAAAATTCTAAAATCGAGTTTGTTTCCCAAGTCTTCAAAATTCCAAAATCAAGATCGTTTCCCAAGTCTTCCAAATTTGAAATCGAGTTCGTTTCCCAAGTCTTCAAATTTCTGAAATCAAGTTCGTTTCCCAAGTCTTCAAAATTCTAAAATCGAGTTCGTTTCCAAGTCTTAAAAATTCCAAAATCGAGTTCGTTTCCCAAGTCTTCAAAATTCCAAAATCGAGTTCGTTTCCCAAGTCTTCAAAGAACATTCAAATTTTACTATCGCATTCATGACGGGGAATCCCGATGACGGTCGGTGTCGCGAGTTTATACTTTTTTCCTCAGCCGCACAACGTGCCATAAGAAGTTTTCACTTCAAAAATGTTAGATAGGGCCTTTCTATATTAAAGTAACGATATACACATATCCATACCTGTCACGCCCCCTTCTATGTGTATGTGAATATAACCTCGGTGTAGGGTATAATTAATCTGTCAAAAAAATAAAACAGAGTTTCCAATTCATATTTTTATTTTCAATACATTATATGACATGTTTAGTAAGGTGTCCCGAAATTTTTTTTGTGTTTTCATTAACGCAAGACCTTTTAAAATTTGCGTAATTGATCGTAGATTATCAAAATAATTTTAATAATAAAATAAAACTATATCTTTAGGGTTCTACGATCTTCAAAGTTTTTAAAACTTATCTTTATTCTCATTTTTCGTATTCACGGATAAAAAAAAATTTCGACCACTTGTATTTGCGGCTGAAAATTTATTTAGTCGCGGATCCAAAACTAAGTTAAGATTCAAAAATTTGAAAAATAATTGTAGCAAAGTAGGCGAAAGCGACTGCGCTGCCGGCAAGCAAATTAGTTAAAATTCAAAAATTTGAAAAATTATTGTAGCAAAGTAATAAGTATTTTTGAGTGAATTCCACGGGACTTCCTTGACTTCACTCGCTAGGGTTTTCTTCGTTGCAAAAGTAATTTTTGTGGTATAAAAGTTCAGTTACGATTGTTATAGTGTTAAATTGGATTTTATGATTTTTAAATAATGAATTCGAGACGTAGTGAGACTACTTGTGCTATGAATGTTGGGACCATACAAAGATGTTGACGGTCGGCAGCTACCAATTATAAAGGACGTCATTAAATTTATTTTATTTGTCAGGATCAAACTAAAATGAAAGTATAATGGCAAGGATCCATCCAATTCAGATATATATGTGATTGTTTATGAAGAGATCAACAATATTTGCACCAAAGCTTCGATTCCAATCGTAACTAAGGAACGAGTTATTCAATAACTGAAATCATATTTTCAAAAGTACCTCAATTTGAAAAGATATCCCAAAAGCAAACGAAATGATAGTTTTGAAAACAAAGTGTTTTTTGCAGTGAATTGAAAAGCTTTTCGATATTGCTGCTTGTAAATGCACTTCGTTTGAATCTTGTTCGTGTATCAAATCTAAGAAAGTTCCCATCAATGAAAGAAGTTCTTTGTTGGATCAAAGAAATGCCAGGAAAATGTTTATAAGCGGTGTTGATAAAAAAGAAACGGCTAGATTAATGAAACGATAGCAGAGAAAAGTTGAAGAGTAAATAAGGGCAGCAAAAAAGTCGTGTTATACTCAAGAAACCGATTCTGTCTCGGCATAGTGTGATGAAGAATCGGTACGTGAATTTTTCCCGGAAGCATCCCCGACAAACACGCCCTCGATAAAGACACCTTCGACTTCAAATCGGAATAAATTGCCATTGCCAATAGCTGCTAAGGTCTGTGATAGATACGGCTTATCGACGCGATCTTCTGCTGCTGTTGCTTCTGCGGTGTTGGCAGACATCAGTTTGGTTTCTATCGAAGATTTAACTCTGGTTATTGATAAAAATAAGATCCATAGAGCTGTATCTAAAGCCCGTAAAGAAGCTTCAAAAGATATTGGTGGTATTGTTATGAAAAGCATTTACTTTGATGGACGAATAGATAAGACTCTGATAAATGAGAAAATAGGGGATCGTTACCATCGCAAAAAAGTTTTAGAAGAGCACATCTTAATTTTAGCAGAACCCGGATCAATTTATTTGGGGCATACAACGCCAAGTCCTGGCACTGCAAAGGGAATTCTTACCTCGATCACAACTTTATTAGAAGGTCAAGGTCAGAATTTGGATGACGTGATTTGCGTTGGATGTGACGGAACTGCAACTAACACCAGTTGGAGGGGTGGTGTGATTCAATATTTAGAGGAGTATTTGGAGAGACCGTTACAATGGTATGTTTGTATGCTTCATGCCAATGAGTTACCCCTTCGCAATTTATTCTTGACATTAGATGGTTCGACTTCGGGTCCTAGAGAATATTCCGGACCTATTGGAAAATAATTAGCAGGTTGCGAAAATAAAAACACGGTGCCTTTTTGCGTGGTGGCTGGTAATTTGCTGACTTGCCGAAAAACGTGGTCGATGAATTAAGTACGGATCAAAAATATCTTTATGAGATATGTCAAGCTGTATCAACTGGTTCCTGTACTCCTGCGTTGGTAAATCATTTACTTTGATGGACGAATAGATAAGACTCTGATAAATGAGAAAATAGGGGATCGTTACCATCGCAAAAAAGTTTTAGAAGAGCACATCTTAATTTTAGCAGAACCCGGATCAATTTATTTGGGGCATACAACGCCAAGTCCTGGCACTGCAAAGGGAATTCTTACCTCGATCACAACTTTATTAGAAGGTCAAGGTCAGAATTTGGATGACGTGATTTGCGTTGGATGTGACGGAACTGCAACTAACACCAGTTGGAGGGGTGGTGTGATTCAATATTTAGAGGAGTATTTGGAGAGACCGTTACAATGGTATGTTTGTATGCTTCATGCCAATGAGTTACCCCTTCGCAATTTATTCTTGACATTAGATGGTTCGACTTCGGGTCCTAGAGAATATTCCGGACCTATTGGAAAATAATTAGCAGGTTGCGAAAATAAAAACACGGTGCCTTTTTGCGTGGTGGCTGGTAATTTGCTGACTTGCCGAAAAACGTGGTCGATGAATTAAGTACGGATCAAAAATATCTTTATGAGATATGTCAAGCTGTATCAACTGGTTCCTGTACTCCTGCGTTGGTAAATCGTCAACCTGGAATAATGGTGCACTCCAGATGGCTTACTTCTGCTAATCGAATACTTAGACTTTACGTAAGTAATCTTAATCCATCAGAAAATTTGCAATTGCTTGTCAACTACGTGTTTAAAGTATACGCTCCGATTTGGTTCTTAATTAAGAGAAAGACGTCTTTTAAGGACGGAGCCAAACATATTTTTCAACTGATTATGTATTCTCGATTTTTACCCGAAAATCTGAGATCTGTTGTGGATTCTGTTATCGAAAGAAATGTTTTTTTTGCGCACCCAGAAAACCTACTTGTGAATATGCTGTTTGATGATATAGATCACATTCGCGAGCTAGCATTGCTAAGAATAATAAAAGCTAGAGAAGCTAAGCGTAGCACTAAACGCAGGGTATTTAAACTTTCGAAAATTAACTTTTCTGCTAGAGATTACACCGAAATTATTTTGTGGTACGAGTGTCAGGTTACAACACCGCCAGTTCTCCAACATATTTCTAATGAGGGCCTTCAAATCATTGCAAAAGAAAGGAACTTGGAAATTGTTGACTTTCTTTGCCACACTCAATCTGTGGAAAGAAGTGTTCAGCTGGTAACAAAGGCCTCATAGATGGCCTTCTAGAGATGGATTTATTAGAACCAGGTTGCAATCTCGAGCAGAAATGCCAAATTTTGGGCACAAAAATAGGTTTAAATTATAAGTTTTTTCATTGATTACACTAGTTTATACTCAAAATGTTCCACTGATCTGAGGTTACTTTTCTTATGTAGATTTTCCTGCTGAGTTCGAAAACGAAAATGAAAATTTTTTGAATGGTACAGTTTTCGAGATATTGTCGTTTTTTCACATTTTCGATATCTTTTCACTTTGAAACTCATATCTTGAGCTACAAATGCCCAATTTCCTTTTTCTTGATGTCATATTAAAGATATTAAAATAAAAAATAAACTTGTGTAATTCTATTTCTTATTAAGAAAGTGGTTCAAAAGATATAGATGAAAATAGACCAGATTTTAAGAAAAATCAAATTTTACCTTTGATTCTGTGGCCACGAAAAAATATAAATAAAATAAAAAAAAATAATTTTACTTTCTGCACGTAGAGTTGATACTTTTACGCAAATATTAAAACATTCCACAAGAAATCGACATTAAAATAACAACGTTAGAAGCGATTGAATGAATGAATCCAAATTCGACATTTTATGAATATATTAATTTTTTCGACAATTTGTTGAGCCTAATCGTTACAAAAAGATTTTTCTCATGTACCTTTGATAAGAGGATACTTTTCTTATGTACTTTTTCCTGCTGAATTCGAAAATGAAAATTTTTTGAATGGTACAGTTTTTGAGATATTGTGGTTTTTTCATTTGTGCGACCTCTTTTCACATTGAAACTCATATCATGAGCTAGAAATGGCCAATTTCCTTTTTCTTAGTGTATAATTCTTCCAGCGTTACATATAAAACTTGGCCTTATTAAAAGTTTTGTGAAGGCCCTCAACGTAGAAGGCCAAGCTTTCACTTACTTGAAAACTCTTTTTCCTAAGCTGTATTTAGCTAAAATTAAGGAAGGCGTCTTCGACGGTCAAGACATAAGAAAATTGATGAAAAGCACAGATTTTTACCAATTTGCTGAAGATCTACAAAAAGATGGGTACGGAATGTCATTTCATTCTTATTAATATTCTAGTGTATTTTTTACCATTAAATTTATTTTTATCAGGCGTAAATATGTCTCTGAAAATCCATTTATTGCATTCGCATTTAAATTTCTTTCCCGACAACCTTGGTGACGTAAGTGACGAACAATGTGAGAGATTTCACCAACAAATTAAAACTATTGAGCGGCGCTATCAAGGGTTTTGGGATGAACCAATGTTGGGAGACTACGTATGGTTCCTCACTAGAGAAACGGATCCCAAAAGCAACAGAAGACAACACAAAAGCCACAACTAAGTACAAGTTAGTTTTCGTATGCAAATTATTTGCAAATATATTGTTGAGAAAACAAGAAATTTTATTTAAAATATTTATTAAAAGCACATAGTGCCTGTTGAGTTGAATTTAAAAACTAAAGATTAAAATTATATTTCTACATACTAAGCCCTAATTCCCGTTGACTGCGCAGCCATGAACTCACTATAATGCTGAGCTTGCACCTCGTGACCGGCATCGCATTACTGCAGCGGATGTGTTTGTCTGCTGCGCTTGCCCAGTAGAGAGCTGGGGTATCAGTTGTTAACTACTCCCTCTTCGAAACATTGCCGTCCTCGGCAGTGCTTAAATTTGCCACCATCTATTTTATTTCACGCTTATTTCGCTTTTTCTTAATGTGTTGTTTTAGGAAAATGAGCCCAATGATCACTGCGCAAACGCCTAGCCCCAGACAGAATGCTGCTGCTGCCTTCGTATTGGACGAAACCTCATCTTTAACTTCCTTGATGAAAAGGAGGTTTCTCTCGCTAAGCTGATGAAGGAAAGGGAGGCTCAATATGGTATCGTGGCCGGTGATGTTTAATAATGGCGACGACGCAATTCCCGGGAGCCTTCTCTGGATGCTATTGCGGTTTATGTATCTCGTTCCATTTATCAGGGCGTAATTGTCAAATGTGATGAGATTTGTACCCTTCACAGCAATTTCTGTCCCATTGTCGACTCTAATTTTCGCTGGGTGATCATTGACGATGATAATTCCATCATCGACTAGAGTTATGGGGCTTAGACGGCTAGGTTGAGTCTGGCAATGAGCCAGATTACCAGCATGCAAACCTTGGGTGCATGTGCCATTTTCTGCCAATCTGCAAAATGTTGTTACGGCTGTCAGCGTGCAATTGATGACAGCCAGCACTTGGTTATCACATTCGGCCACAATGATATCGAAAAGTTGGAGAATAGTGCCATTATGCGCAACGGGGCAGATGGTTACCTTTTTACATGAAAACTTAATCCTAGGGTACTTGATAATGAAATGTATTATGTTATCTGATTGCAACACCTTAATACTAGATACTTCTAGAATATTTGTAATGCTAGTCCCTGTGAGATGATCAACAAAGATTGATTTCAAGTCAGTATGGTCCAAAATAGCTGCATTTATAATATTTACTTTCGCTAGCGTAATAGTGAGCATTAGATTTTGTATTTCCGTAATCAACATTCTATTCCTTGCCAATAAGACCTCAAACAGGTGAGCCGTATCAATGTGTTCCTTTTTTGTGGATTCTAACATACTGTTCACCGTGTTTGTTAACTGATTGATTTGATTTTGTGTTTGGCTGTCTATTGTTGGACTCGACCAGCTGAGCTTAATCCGCTCTAAGTCGCTAGCGTCCGGTGTGCCAGCTACAACCTTTAAGGCTGTGCCCAGGAAATCTAGACTTCTCGCTAACCTGTGGTGTACATTTAAAGCGGACAGCAAATTTTTTACATGATCGGTGTCTATCTCCAGTAACTTCCGCATGTGGGATTGGGGGAACATGATCGTCATCTTAATCGTCTCATCCGTCAAGCGAGCGTAATCGGTCAAGTTGGCGCTGTGCCTTAAGTAGTCATGCCGGTCCCATACAAGTACGTCATCGTCCAGTATCGGAACGTAATTGGAGTGAGTGTAGTCAGAGATTCGAGCTGTCACTATCGTGACTA
This sequence comes from Tricholauxania praeusta, assembly GCA_949775025.1. Lineage (NCBI taxonomy): Eukaryota > Metazoa > Arthropoda > Insecta > Diptera > Lauxaniidae > Tricholauxania > Tricholauxania praeusta. The sequence continues at coordinate 94,348,781 of OX459028.1, forward strand.
AAGACAGTATCGTTGGAAAAAACGTGTAATTATAAAATGGAACCTACGTGAGCCTAAATTCGATTTTTAAATTTCTAGAGAATGCCAAAGGTAAAACCTAGCTTACTATCTTAGGTTGTCCTTGTGGACCACCCTCCCCTTAATTAGGACTGTTGTCCCTAAATCTGCCTCTATTTTCTTTTCGACACATAAGGGGATCAATTCATTCCCGAGCCTTCTGTTTGTTTTAACAAAAACTTTCTCGCCTACTTTGAAAACCCTATTTCATCTAGTCTGATTATTTCTGTTGATTTGGAGCTCTTGCGCTACCCGAACTTTATCCTTTATTCCTTCTCTGAAACTTTACAAAGATGAGTGGTGTATGTCAATGGGTTTCATGCTGGTGACAGAGTGCATCGACCTGTTGTACTCTACCGTTGCCTGTAAGATAAGGTCAACAGTATTATCAATTCCTCTTTCGAGCTTTAGGCACCTCGCGATCTCCAGGAGAGTGCTATGCAACCGCTCTACCTGGCCATTTGAGGTACTGTGGAGTGGCGGCGCGTTGGCGATGCTAACCCCAAACTGATTCAACAGTAGAGATTTTATTGTCTCCGAATTAAAAGAGGCTTCATTGTCGCAGTAAACTAATTTCGCGCATGGAAAAATGTTCATCAGTTGAACCAATGGTATTTTCACATCTTCGATAGTGCGCGAGGTTATCGGTTGTACGATTGCGAATTTCGAGAATTTGTCAATGCAAGTCAGGAAAAACTTCCTATCTGTGGAAAAAATGTCGATGTGTAACAGTTCTCCCGTGTAGGAGGGAATTGGCGTTTTTCCGAGCTCCTGTTTTTTTGGGTGTCTGCTATACTTGGCTTTCGAACAGATTTTACAGTTTAACACCACTTCATTGGCCAACTTCGTCATTCTTGGTAAATAATAGTCGGCCAAAACCTGTTTCACATTTTCTTGGGCTGCTCTGTGGGCCCGATTATGCTCTACAGTAATTATCTCCTTTCTCTCATTGCTGTCGAAGATATCCGTAACCAAATTCTTACAATACCAAATCATGTTGAATACGGGCTAAAGTTGGTAAGCAGGCGCGGATCTAGAATTTTTTTCTGGGGGGGGGTCACAGGATAGAAAAAAATCAAAAATAACAAGAATAACCAAATAAACAAAGCAAGCCGAATTTCTTCAATGAATAAAAACTAAGCCAGAATTCACTCCTAGTCGTGAATTCAAAAGGTGCGGACGTGTTTATGCTGAGTCGAATATTTTATTATATAAAAAACTTAACATCAATGCAATAACTTAGCTAATTTTACTAAATATTCATCCGCTCAGCCTAACAATCAGTTAGGTAAGACTTCACAATTTCGGATTTATTTCCAAAATATGTCTGGGATCAGAACTAAATCCAATTCCATTTATTATTATACCGCGGCTGGAGACTTTGATGTCATCGTATTTGTTGAGACCTGGCTAAATGATGAATTTTTCGATGGAGAATTCTTTGATACAAATATATATCAAGTATACAGAAAGGAACGTGACGCTATAAAAACAGGTTGTAGTCGAGGAGGTGGTGTTCTAATTGCCATCAAACGTTTTTTCTGTACAACAGCTTGCATCCTTCAGAATGCGGACAGTTTGTACGAACAATTAAGTGTCTCCATTTCTGGCTCATCAGGCTCTTTATATATTTGTGCCTCGTATATCCCGCCAAATAGTTCTGATGAAATTTACGATGCACATGTAAGTAACATTTTTTCGTTACATTCATCGTTGGACCATAAAAGTCAGCTTTGCATATTGGGGGATTTTAATTTAAACAAAGTAATGTGGACTCACCTCGCCGATGACTTGACGCCAACAAATATCAATCATCCTCATGAAATCAATCTTATTGATAGCTTCTTAAGTATTGAATTAGTTCAAATTAATAAAATAAGTACTTAATAATCTTGGCAAAATTTTGGATTTAATTTTTATTTCGTATAATATTAAATACAATTTATCTGAATGTTTTTGCCCAATTTCACCATCTAATATGCACCATGTTCCAATTGTTCTCGATATAGAATTTTATGAATTTATTGAGCCTCAGCCTGCTAAACATGTATTTAACTTTAAATTATGTGATTTTGAATTTTTAAATAAGTAATAATATAAATGATATAAATTGGAAAAATTTATTTAATGGTAAAAATGCCGCAACTTGTTTTGATTTGTTTAAATTTAATGTGTCACAAATCTGTCATGACCATATTCCAATTTGCCCTCATAAGGTATATAAGCTTCCATGGTATAATTCTGGCCTTAAAAAACTGAAAAATATGCGCAATAAATTTCTAAAACTTTTTAAATCCACTGGGAACTTAGAGTATAAGGAGAAATATGTGCATTACATGAGAGAATTCAACTTTTTGAATAAGTTTTTATACAAGCAGTTTATTTTGAAAACGGAAACCAATATCAAATTGAATCCGAAATCGTTTTGGAATTTCGTACAATCGAAAAAGTGTGGATCTTTCATCCCCACTTCTATGTTTTTCAATAATATTAGTTCGTGTACAATTGCAGACACAGTTAATTTATTTGCCGACTATTTTAAATCAAATTATACTGAAGATGCTCCATGGTATGAGCCCTCTATCCTGCAAAACATCAATTCTTTCGTGGATGTTGGTTCTATTACTTTGAGTGAAACAGACGTTTTTAACGCATTATAAAAGTTGAAGATTTCTGCTAAACTGGATGTCGATGGATTATCCTCTATAGCAGGGAAGGGCACTTAGTGCCTCAATTTCCTCACATTGCTCTAACCGTTATTCGACGCAAAACCAAGCGAAAAAAAATTCCCAGAACTTCAACGCTATCGAAGCACAAAGTTCGCAGAATTTCAACGCTATCGAACAACAAAATTCGCAGAATTTCAATCGAGGCACAGCGTTGATTTGAATTCAAATGAAAACAAAAACAAAACACAAAGGCATAAAGGACGGCGCCGCATTGTGTCTTGACGAATGTAGCAATTGTTTTTGTTTGTAGTGTAATTTGTTTTTTTTTTGTGCTAATGGCAATTTTGGAAATGAAAGTAAAAAAAACTTTAAACTTTCGTTTGATGTTGCTTGATGTTGTTGTTTTCCTCTTTGGTTATATTTTTGTGCCCACCGCTGCTCTATAGTATTATTAAAATGTGCTCAGGCTTTGTGTAAGCCACTGTGTCTGATTTTCAATAAATCTTTAAATTCCGGAACTTTTATTGAGCCCTGGAAGGTAGCATGTATTACCCCTATTTTCAAAAATGGGCTTAAAAATAATGTCGCGAACTATCGTCCCATTTCTAAATTAACAATTGTCTCTAAATTATTTGAAAGCATTATAAAAGATAAGCTTTACTTTTTAATTAAGTGTCATATTTGCCCAGAGCAACATGGCTTTGTATCTGGTCGATCCACAATAACAAATTTATCATTATTCTCTAATTATTGTGTATCCTCTTTTGAACGTGGCTATCAAGTGGATGTGCTCTATGCTGATTTCGCAAAAGCCTTTGATAAGGTTAAGCATAGTGCTTTAATTGCTAAACTAGCTAAAATTGGATTTCATGGTTTTGGATTGGATTAAATCCTATCTGAGTAATAGACTGTGTGTTGTACTTGTTAATAATACTAAATCTTATAATTTTGTAGCGTCGTCTGGAGTACCTCAGGGTAGTATCCTTGGACCTCTGTTCTTTATTTTGTTCATGAATGATATTCATAGTTGCTTTCAGAGCTCAAAATTTTTGCTTTACGCAGATGATTTAAAATTATTCAGTCGTATACGGAATGTAGGTGACGTTGAATCCTTACAACGTGACTTGTCCAATGTGAGTAACTGGAGTAAACTTAATCAGTTACCTTTAAATATTGGGAAATGCTTTCCCTGCACATTTGCAAAATCAAATAATATACTCGATTGTTATTTCTTAATTCAGGGTAAACTTCTTAAGTCAATCAATCTTATAAAGGACTTAGGCGTAGTTTTCGATGCTAAGTTTACATTTATTGAGCATTTGAATTTTATCATCCCTAAAGCTTATGCAATGTTGGCTTTTGTTCGTAGACACAGCTCTGATTTTATGGATCCACATACCATTAAGAGCCTTTACTTTGCATTTGTAAGATCTAGATTGGAATATGCCTCTTTTGTTTGGAATCCGTTTTCTGCAAATCATTGTGCTAGAATTGAACGAATTCAGAAAACTTTTTCTAGATTTGCATTACGTTCTTTGTATTTTGGTGATTCAAGGCCATCATATAATTCACGTTGCCTGCTTTTGGGCATAAATACCCTTGAATCGAGGCGGAAGGTTATGTCCTTAATATTTATTTATGATATAGTTAATAGTAATATTGAATGTCCGGAGTTACTTCAGTTAATTGGTTTTTATATCCCACCTAGACAGTTGCGTCATTTTGATTTATTCCTCATAAAAAAACATAAAACTAATTATGCTCAGAATGAGCCTATATTAAGAGCTCTCTCATTATTCAATAGATTGTCATCCATAAATGAATTTGATTTTTCGATGTCTAAAGCAGGGGTCGGCAAAATTTGATTTTTCATAGCTCAATTGAGCTGAAGTACATCACACATATTGTGTTTTGCCGACCCCTGGTCTAAAGACTCTTCTAGTCTGTAAGGAAATGTAATCCAAAGGCTTAATAAAGAAATGAAATGAAAAATGAAAAACTTGTCCAATTTGTTTTACTTGAAAATTCATTACATGTATATATATATTTATTGTTTATATAAAATTATAAACTTTTTTATATAAAAAATGTACTCTTAAAACTAAGAAATGTCTTAGCTGATGAATATTTTTATTTCGAATTTTCATTGGACATCGATGCGATCATTAACAGATTTGCGAAACAAAATAGAAGATTGGATTTTGTTTTATAAATGATGCTTTTAGTTGGAACTTGTAAACAGATGATAGTATATCAAGTAAAGCTACAATCCAAATATAGAAAAAATAATAAAAAAGTCAGTCTTGTTTAAGAAAATTAGTCAAATTTGTTGATTTAGTCATTTTTTGATTCCAATTTTTTCAGAGTGCAAAAAAATAAGTTAATTTTTGTCGTTTGGTTAGTTTCAGGTTTTTAAGTTTGCAAAAACTAGGTTTTGTTCGTTTGTTTTTTTTTTTGTTTTTCGGTTTGCGAAATATTGTTTCAACTCTATTTTTTGAAATGCGGGCTGTTTTGGGGGGGGTCATGACCCCCGTGATCCCCCCCTTGGACCCGCGCCTGTTGGTAAGTCGCAATGTATGGCGTTGACAACGTCCGGATTTACTACTGACTTTACATCTTCAACAAGGGATTCCCTGTCGGTGAAGTGTATAGCATGACGTGTTTTTTTGCCAAACAGAATGAAATTCCGTTTCAATGGGAAGCGCGCTTCTTCTAATATGATTTGATTCCTAAAGCAGTTCAAGGGCTTTTCTGCCGTTTCTAACGTTTAGGTTAGGGACAGCTCACTATGGATTGTGGCTACGTCAGATGCGGGGCACTGATTTTCCAGCGTATTCAGATTCTGTCGCGATAAAGCGTCGGCGACATGATTTTCTTTGCCTCGCTTATAGAAAACGTTAGCATTGAGCTCGTCAATGCGCGCCTTCCAACGCTTAATTTTTGCGTTAGGGTTTCTTTCTGAAACCGCAAAGGTAAGCGGTTGATGATTTGTGAAGATGTTGATGTCCTTCACCCCGTACAGGTAATGACGAAGTTTTCCAAGGGCCCACACTATGGCCAGGAGTTCCCTCTCATTAGTTGCATAATTCATTTCCCTTTCCTTCAATGTTCTGGAAATCATTGTGATAGGACGACCATTCTGGGAGAGAACTGCCCCTATACCACAGGCTGAAGCGTCGGTGGTTAAATCGAAAGCTTTCTTATAGTCTGGGTATCTGAGCATGACATCTTCTGATGCCAAAATTTTTCTTAACCTTTCGAAGGCGTGGCGTTGAATTTCATTAAGCTGAATGGGTATTTTCTTTGACCTGTGCTTACTGACAGACCCGTTTTCCCCCTTCAAAATGTCCGAGAGAGGTTTTGCTATTGATGCAAAGTCCTTAACGAAGCATCTATAGTAGCTAGCCAGACCTAGGAAAGATCTTAATGCAAATAAATTCCTTGGCTCAACGTACTCCTGGATAGCTCTCACCTTTTCCGGGTCCGTTTTTGCACCATCGCTAGTCACGGTAAACCCGAGGTATTCAACGCTCGTTTTAAAAAAATGTGATTTGTAGAGACTTTTCAGAACCCAGTCAACGTGCTTGACATGATCCGTCTCGTTTTTGGAAAATATGATGACGTCATCGACGTAAACATGACACAACTTGCCGATCTGTTCACGTAGAACGTCATCAATTGCCCTCTGAAAAATGCTACCAGCATTCTTTAGGCCAAATGGGAGCCGACAAAATTCGTACTTCCCGCCATTGATTGAAAACGACGTCTTTTCGCGGTCGTGCTCTGCCAATGTAATTTGGTGATAGCCAGATTTCAGATCCAAGGTTGTAAAATACTTGGCTTTTCCCAGATTTGCCAAAATCATAGATATGCTCGGCATCGGGTACTTATCTGCAATCGTTTTTTGGTTGAGTTTTCGAAAGTCCATTACAAGACGTTTCTTTCTATAACCTAACTCATCGGTGCCTTTTTTGTCAACCACCCAAATTGGGTTGTTATATGGCGACTTAGACACAATGATAATGCCATTTTTAAGAAGATTTTTTACTTCAGTGGCAACAAAATCTGCTACGCCCATAGGATATGGGTATAGCTTGGAGTAAATTGGCTCATCGTCCGTTGTCCGAATTGTGGCAACTGCAGACGTGTTATATGGCAGCGACTCGTTAGAGTCCGCGAATGCCTAAGCCCTACTCTTCAGCATTTTGGTGAAGCTGGTTCTAACCGCGGGCGGGGCGTCGACGTCAAAAATTTTGGTAAAGTTGACATCAGCGCACTTGTGGTACTGTATTGCTTCCGGCTTCGAACCGATCTTGATTTCGTTCGTTTTTAAACTTAGGATCGCTCCTACTTGCGTAAGCAAGTCAAGACCAATAATCCCGTCGAATGTCGAGAAACTTTTAAGTAAAAAAAAATGGTGTAATTTTTCCAAACATTGGTAGCAAGCATTTTTCGGCAATGCTGTTAGAACCATGAATAGAGTGCACGACGAATGGGGAGTCAACCGGGGACACATCTTCTAGCCACTTGCAGGGCTTAACGTAGTTCTTTGACGCGCCCGTGTCGATTAAAAACTTCATTTTTGAAAAACCGAATAAAACGCTGGAGCGATTTAATTAACTATCTTTATTAATTCACTGACTTGTTTCGACTGACTTCAATTATTTCTTATGATCTAGTTTACACTTGATATTCTCTTATTCGTATACATACTTATTTCTTAATACTAATGCATCGCTCTCAACAGAGTTGCCTTCTAACACCCCTTCTCGATGCATCAAGCCAAGTTTTTGAATGAGTAACTGGAACTGTTGCTTAGGTAATGGCTTCGTTAAAACATCAGCGTCTTGGTTCTCGCTGCTGACATAGCTTAAAACCAATTCACCATTTTCAACTTTTTCGCGAATAAAATGATGTCTTACATGCTTTACACGTCTAGTTTCCATATTTGAAGCCATCTTAATACAACTTTGGTTATCTTCAAACATTTCAAAAGCCTCAATGTCAATAAGTAAATCATTAAGTAAGCCGCGGAGCCATATGCCTTCTTGCAATGCCATTGACAAGGCCACGTATTCTGCTTCTGTTGTAGAACATGCCACCACCTGCTGTTTCTTAGACGTACAGCTGACTATATTGCCAAAAACTTTAAATAAGTATCTTACTGCTAGCATTAATTTTTATTAGCTTAATTCCTGATTCCATTGGTGTAGATGTAACTTTACAATCTCTCATATTTAAATAATTTAGCAATTGCATTATAGCCTTTTTTTGTGACATTTTTAAACAACATTTTTCTTTATTAAATGAAATACCAATTCCAAGAAATTGATCAAATTCTAATGCTTCCTTCATTTCAAACTCTTTTGAAAACAGTTTATTAATTTCTAAATGTTGATTCTTATCTTCACTAGCTAGCAAAAGATCATCTACGTATAATACTAAATATACTACTAAGCCTTTATGTTTTCTTACGTAAATGCAATAATCATGTTTTGATCGCACAAATCCAATTTTTGACGCAATGTCATGAAATTTTTTATACCAACATAGAGGAGACTGCTTCAGTCCATACAGGGATTTGCGTAACTTCAGAACGGTGCCTTTCTTATCATTCATTCCTTCGGGTACTTCCATAAAAACTATTCCTCGGAGTTTACCATTTAAAAACGCTGTTTTTACATCCATTTGACTTATCTCATAACCCTTATAAATTGCAATGGACATAACTGTACGAATCGCTGCCAGCTTAGCTACTGGTGTGTAGGTTTCTTCAAAATCTATACCATATTCTTGTTGACATCCTCTAGCAACAAGTCGTGCACGATATGTATATGGTTTTCCGTTTTTATCTGTTTTTAGCTTAAAAACCCATCGGCAACTAATAACTTTCATGTCAGGAGATCGCTCAACCACCTCAAAGGTGTTGTTCTTCTTTAAGGATTGAATTTCATCAGCAATAGCTGCACGCCAAAACTCTTGATCAGGCCTTTTATACAATTCGTTATAAGAAATTGGTTCAGCTGAAATATTGAACTCCGACAGATTTATTTGCTCGAAATTATTATCATAAGTTAACTTGCCTGGAATTTTGCGCACCCGGACACTCTGCCTTCCAGTCGCAGCTGAGTGACCTTGGCGCGCTTCAGATGACTCGCCATCACCAGCTGACTCAAATTCTGATTCGCTCGCCTCACTGCTGTCTTCAGAATCGCTGCTTGTTGCTTCTTTTTGGCTGTTGCTATCTGTATCATGAACTTTTTGTTTTTCATCTTTTACGATAGATTCACTTGAATTTTCCCCTTCTAAGTATTTGCAGCATTTGACAAAGCACCAATCTCGCGCTTCGTCGTCACAATCAATAGCTATAGTTGGCCTCAAAGGAAATTTGGTTTCATCAAATCTCACGTTGCGAGCTGTTGATATTTTTCTTGTGATTGGATCCCACAACCTGTATCCATTAACTGCATAGCCGACCATAACCATTGTTTTACCTTTTGCATCAAATTTCGCCCGTTTCTCTTTTGGTTGCAGAACATACGCTTGACATCCAAAAATTCGTAATTTGGCAACATCAGGTTTCACACCAAACCAAATTTCTGATGGTGTCTTATTATCAACGCTTTTTGTTGGATTTCGGTTCAACAAATATGTGGCAGTCAGTATCGCTTCACCCCACATGTACTTCTGCATACCTGCTTCAATCAACATTGTTCTCGCTTTTTCTACAACGCTCCGGTTAAAGCGCTCTGCAACTCCGTTTTGCCTTGGACAGTAACCAACAGTTGTCTCCAACTCCATTCCATTCGTTTTATAAAATATTTTTTGATCGTTTGATAAATATTCTCTCCCTTGATCACATCTCAGATAGGAAATTTTGCAGTTAAAGTTTGCAGTAACTCGTTTTTCATAACTTTGAAACACATCGAACACTTCCGATTTTTGTTTTATTAAATATACACAAGCGAAATGACTGTAGTCATCTATAAAGCTCACAAAGTACTTGTGACCATCGTGTGAAGCTGGTGTAATCGGTCCACAAACGTCAGTATGCACTCTTTCTAAAATTCGCTTTGTTTTCGGCCTATGCCTTTTATATGGCAATTCAGCTTGCTTGCCTTTCACACAAGAAACACAGTCAACTTTTTCCTCAGTTTGATTGAACCCAGTTGCCATATTCTTAGTTTTCATTTGGCTCAAGTATTCTTTGTTTACATGGCCCAACCGACGGTGCCACAATTTATTTAAATCACTCATATAAGCTTTTTCACTTACAACATACAGTTCCACTTCATACAAACCATTACACAGATTTGCCGTTGCTACTGTTTCCGAATTTGCTTTAATCAAAACATTACAATCTTCAACAAAATGCAATTTCAATCCTTTTTCGTGAAGAGTGCGAAGCGACAACAAATTTGCTCTCAGTTGTTTTGAGTAATAAACATCTTCCATTTTGATCTCTACTCTTTTGTTATTAACGAGCGCATAACCTTGAAAAACACCAACATGTGTTGCTTCAATTTTCCCACCTTTTTCTGCAGTGTTTATTTGCAGCGGTTTCTCTAATCTTTTTGCATTTGATAATAATTCTAAATTATTAGTTACGTGTCGTGTACTTCCAGAATCTAAGTACCAAATACCTGGTCTCACTAATCGTTTTTCGCCGCTCTCCAATACGAATGCGATTGCGGTGCTTTCCTTTTCACTTTGTTCGTTGTGTTTGTAATACTTGCCATGCTTTTTATATGACTTTTTGTACCTACGGTTGTTTTGTGGACAATTGAAACTTTTATGGCCTTTTTTCTTGCATTTAAAGCATTCTCCTAAAAAACCAGCTGCGTATGCAACATTGTTATTTCCACAAGCATCGTTATCGCTGTCTTTGATTGTTTGCCGTCTCATTTCCTCGTTAAGTAAGCGAGATTTAGCATAATCCAAGGTCAAAGTGTCATCCGGTAAATTTTCAAGTGCAGTTAACAGCGGCTGAAATTCCTCAGGGAATGATTTAAACAAATAATAAATACACTCATTAGCTTCCACTTTAGCTCCAGCTGCGCTTAATTCACGTATGCATTCGTCGAACTTTGTGAAATGCATTTTCATGTCGCTGCCTAACTCATACTTTATGCGATCTAATCGTGTACGTAACATATTTTGCTTAGCCATATTTGTTCCAGAAAATACTGCATTCAAGGAGTCCCACATCTCTTTTGCTGTGGCTTTACCTTTGATAAACTCCAAATGATTATCTTCAACCAACGAAATTACCAAATTTTTGGCTTTTGCATTTTTATTGTTCCATGCTGCTGCAGGAGCAGCTTCCTCTGGTTTTGCATCACTCAATACCATCAGCACACCTTGTGCCTCCAGGAAATTTTCAACACGATATTTCCAAGAATTGAAATTTTTGCTATCAAAAGGTTTTATTTTTGCGAAGACATGATTCCATTATGCTGGGGAAACCTGGGCCCATAACCTGAAAAACCGAATAAAACGCTGGAGCGATTTAATTAACTATCTTTATTAATTCACTGACTTGTTTCGATTGACTTCAATTATTTCTTATGATCTAGTTTACACTTGATATTCTCTTATTCGTATACATACTTATTTCTTAATACTAATGCATCGCTCTCAACAGAGTTGCCTTCTAACAATTTTTACCCCCGCTACCCTTCGCCAAACGAACGGCAGCGGGGAGTTTCCCCTAAAAAATTAATGCCGTCGCTTTCGTATTCGTTTTCACTCTCTGCCTGGATCTCAGCTACCGCATCTGCGGCCACTTCGCCATATGCTTGCGTACTCGGATCAGAGCCTTGGGTTATATGATCGAGCCTCTGTCGCTTTTGTCCTGAGATGCGCTCTGACCCATTGCTATCTTTGTTGCCTTGGTAGGGGCTTTCATTATATTTACCAGAGCCTTGGTGTTTCTGGTACGCCGTAGCCTGTCGAAATTTTGACGAAGACGGATCAATGTCCATTGGTTCAGCATAATTTCCACGGTTGGGTTTGGCTTGGGCCTGGTCATCTTGTCGCTGATTACTCTGCTGTTTTCTGAAGAAAGGGCTTTTACCCTGACCTGCCCGGGCCCAGTTTCCTTTATCTTGTTGTTTCGGCTGCTGCCGATTCTGTGATCGGTGGTCTGACCTCTGCGATTTCTCCTCAATGCTTCTCGCATAGTTCGCTGCAAACGCGTATCTATCATGGTTAGCCTCAACTTCCTGAGCCAACGCTAAGGCCGACGGCAGATCAGGAGGATGGGCCGCAAATAACACATCTGTGAGGTTTCGTTTGAGCCCGGAGACGAACACTCGAAGAGCATCCCCCCTAAACTTTTTACACATGCCCTTTGCTAAAGCTGAATCGTATGACATGTTTACTTTGTTGGTCAACAAGGTGAGCTTTTTCTCAACCTCATCATAATATTGTAGGAGCGACAAGCTTCCTTGCCTGAGCGTGCCAAGTTCCTGCTCTATTATGTGGATTGGCCGCTTATCGCTATACGTGAAATCTAACCTAGCCAGGAGGGCATCGAAATTCAACACCGTATTGAAGGATGCGAGTACAGCATCAGCTGGACCCCTAACTTTACTTCTAATTATTATAATCGCTTGATAATGGCGCGAGCTGCCATTATATGGTTCGAAAATCTTGTACGCAGCACGCGTTGCTTGACGCCATGACACGTATGTCTCTTGCGAGCCAAAAAACTCTGGCAAGCATTTCACGGCGTCTAAGGGTTCATCACATTTTTCACCCTCAACAATTTTAACTTCCTCATACACCTCAATTTCTGGCAAGGCAATATGTGTGCTCCTGAGGCGACTCGTTAGCTCGGCAATTTGCTGGCTAAACTCCCGCCTCAGGGTGGTGTCTCTTTGCTCATAGTAAGCTGCCTGCGCTGACAGCGCACTGGACACTGCACTCTCCACCACTAGCCGTAATTGGTCTGGATTCATGCCGGAGGTTTCTTCCGTAACTCTTAAACTTCCTATCCTATTAGTCAGTGATTGTAGAACACTGTCCTCACCTGTTAATAGTTGTAGGGCACTGTCGTCGCTGTCGTAATTTTTTATCTGGTCACTGTCGGCGTCGCCTGAGTTATCGCATATTAGTTAAAAACCTATTCTTAACACACACTGTCACAAGGCTACCAATGAACAATTGTTACTTATTTTTAATTATTGGCAAGGGACAACACCGAAATACATAAAATACGCACAAAGCGCGCACAAAGAACGATTTGATTTTATAATAGTAAATAGCCGTCGGCAAATCACATTTAGCGTGAACGCTTTTGTTTGGTTCTTTCTAATTTTCCTATCAAAGCTAACACAATCAATTTTATGTGATCATCTCACTTACATTTTATAAAATTTGTATGGTGATCCCACGCTGCCGTCAAATTGATAGTCCAGCCCTAGCTGCTGATTTGATGGCACGATTTTATAAAATTTGTATGGTGATCCCACGCTGCCGTCAAATTGATAATCCAGCCCTAGCTGTTGATTTGATGGCACGCTGATTTTTGCAAATCTTCTTGCTGTTGCACTTGCAATATTTTTATTTTTATTTACGTTGGGCGCCAGTTAGTTTTCGTATGCAAATTATTTGCAAATATATTGTTGACCGATGGGCGCAACAAGAAAACAAGAAATTTTATTTAAAATATTTATTAAAAGCACATAGTGCCTGTTGAGTTGAATTTAAAAACTAAAGAATAAAATTATATTTCTACATACTAAGCCCTAATTCCCGTTGACTGCGCAGCCATAAACTCACTATAATGCTGAGCTTGCGCCTCGCGACCGGCATCGCATTACTGCAGCGGATGTGTTTGTCTGCTGCGCTTGCCCAGTAGAGAGCTGGGGTATCAGTTGTTAACTTACATACATATATATAACTTTGTATTGTATATTATGATTGTTTGTGCTAGCCTGTGCTTGTGTGTGCAAATTAATGTGGTTTTTTGGACATAGTTCCTTTTCCACAGTAACTGGTGCATTTTTATTTTCAGGGCTATTGAAGGTTTTAAGCAAATTTATTCTAATAATACGAAAACACCAAACAATATAGAGAATTGCAGCGATTAAACTCAACAAATTGTCGAAAAAATTTATATGTATGATCAAAAAATGTGGGACATAGACTTATTCATTCAATCGCTTCTAACGTTCATTTGTTATTTTATTATCTTTAATCTGACACTAAAAAAAAGGAAATTGGGCATTTCTAGCTCAAGATATGAGTTTCAAAGTGAAAAGAGGTCGAACAAGTGAAAAAACCACAATATCTCGAAAGCTGTACCATTCAAAAAATTTTCATTTTCGAATTCAGCAGGAAAAAGTACATAAGAAAAGTATCCTCTTATCAAAGGTACATGAGAAAAATCTTTTTGTAACGATTAGGCTCAACAAATTGTCGAAAAAATTAATATATTCATAAAATGTCGAATTTGGATTCATTCATTCAATCGCTTCTAACGTTGTTATTTTAATGTCGATTTTCTTGTGGAATAATTTAATATTTGTGTAAAAATATCAACTCTACGTGCAAAAAGTAAAATTATTTTTTTTATTTTATTTCTATTTTTTCGTGGCCACAGAATCAAATGTAAAATTTGATTTTTCTTAAAATCTGGTCTATTTTCATCTATATCTTTTGAACCACTTTTTTAATAAGAAATATAATTACAAACGTTTATTTGTCATTTTATTATCTTTAATATGACATCAAGAAAAAGGAAATTGGGCATTTGAAGCTCAAGATATGAGTTTCAAAGTGAAAAGAGGTCGAAAAAGTGAAAAACCACAATATCTCGAAAACTGTACCATTCAAAAAATTTTCATTTTCATTTTCGAACTCAGCAGAAAAATCTACATAAGAAAAGTAAACTCAGATCAATGGAACAGAAAAAAAAATCATTTTGTAAACTAGTGTTATAAGCTCTATTTTATTAATTTTGTTTTCTTACATATGTTTTATTTAAATAATTTTAATAATAAATATAGGCATATGGTTTAGGTCTGTAAAAAAGTAAAGTTTATAAGACTTCAATGTGCGGTAGAGTCCTAAAGATGACACACAATACTAGTTTTTAAACTTTTTGCGTAATCTGTGTAAAATTACGCAAATTTTGATACCTCTTGCGATAGTGTAGCTCGAAAAAAATTGTTTCTCATATATAAACGGGACACCCTAATGTTTACTGAATGCCGCTCTGATTTTCAGAAAAAATTAAAGCACAACTGAAAGCTGTGCGTTGCCACTCTACCGTTCTAAAAAAGTTTTTCCCGCTCAGTAACTGCGTGGCCACTTCAATAGTGTTCCATATGTCTTAATTTTTTTTTTATTTGTGTCTTTGGAACAAAATTTCAAAATAATATTTTTGTACAGAGCGTATTGTTCAGTACTTTTAGTGCAAAAAATCACAATAAAATTACAAAAATGGGTAACGAGCTGCTTATACTAGTTTCAATGACCGCTACGTCATATCATCAGTAAGCTTTGTTAGCCGAAGTTTAGTAGTCTGCAACCTACTATTAGTCGAGGAAATGAAGCACTGAACCTCCGATATTTTGCGCAGTAAGATGGATTTTAATGCGGTTTTTTGCATTAGATTCGTGAGCGCGCCCCGAAACTTTGTGACCGGTCCCCATGAATGAGAAATGAAAAAGTGCATTTGTGCAGTAAAAAAATGCATTTGAAAAATGCATTTCAGAAGTACAATAAAATGAAAATTCATAATTCGTTTTAAAATTATGGAAATAAGTTAGTATCGATAATGCGGGTGTCATAGGCTATAAAACTTTTATTTAGGGTGCATATTTAGGGTGGCCCTCATACACAAATATTTTCAAAATAGCGATTTCTCAAAGACAGGCAAATCGATTCTCATGAAATTTACACAGTATGGCTTTTATGATAAGGGGTACAGATTTGATGGTAAAAATTTTATTTAGGGTGCATACTTAGGGTGGTCCTCATACAAATATATTTTTAAATATCATTTTCACGAAGACAAATAAATCGATTCACACCGAA
The DNA here is from genome assembly GCA_949775025.1 of Tricholauxania praeusta. Taxonomy (NCBI): domain Eukaryota; kingdom Metazoa; phylum Arthropoda; class Insecta; order Diptera; family Lauxaniidae; genus Tricholauxania; species Tricholauxania praeusta. The sequence continues at coordinate 94,364,554 of OX459028.1, forward strand.
TTTACACTACGTACCTCTAATGTTAAGAAGCATAGCTTAGGCCACAAAACTTTTATTTAGGGTGGCCCTCATACACAAATATTTTTAAAATAGCATTTTCTCAAAGACTGCTTAATCGATTCTCTTGGAATTTACAATAATGGTTTTTATATTAAGAGGCAGAGATTGGATTGTAACAATTTTATTTAAAGTGCAAAATTAGGGTGGCCCTCATACAAAAATATTTATTGAAAACTAGCATTACCCTGTGCGCATCGCCTCACCTCAACCGTGGTGTAGATTCGATGTGCGGTCTGCGTGAAAATTCTATTTAAAAACTACTTTTGTATGAGGGTGGTCCTTAGTATGCACCCTAAATAAAATTTTTACCATCAAATCTGCACCCCTTAACATAAAAGCCATACTGTGTAAATTCCTTGAGAATCGATTTAAGCGGTCTTCGAGAAAATGATATTTAAAATATTTTTTTTGTGTGAGGGCCACCCTAAATAAAAGTTTTGTATCCTTAGCTATGCCTCTTAACATAAGAGCTACGTGGTGTAAATCGTTTAACCTGTTATCGTGAAAATGACATTTTAAAAAATTTTGTATGAGGGCCACCCTAATTTTGCACTTTAAATAAAATTGTTACAATCCAATCTCTGCCTCTTAATATAAAAACCATTATTGTAAATTCCAAGAGAATCGATTAAGCAGTCTTTGAGAAAATGCTATTTTTAAAATATTTGTGTATGAGGGCCACCCTAAATATGCACCCTAAATAAAAGTTTTATAGCCTATGACACCCGCCCGATCGATACTAACTTATTTCCATCATTTTAAAACGAATTATGAATTTTCATTTTATTGTACTTCTGAAATGCATTTTTCAAATGCATTTTTTTACTGCACAAATGCACTTTTTCATTTCTCATTCATGGGGACCGGTCACAAAGTTTCGGGGCGCGCTCACGAATCTAATGCAAAAAACCGCATTAAAATCCATCTTACTGCGCAAAATATCGGAGGTTGAGCCTTTTTTAGTGCTTTATTTCCTCGACTATATGTTCTATTTCTTGCGTTGATCAGTTAAGAATCACAGCAATAAACAAAACGAAACTTCTACATTTTAATGCAGTTGCTTTTGTAATCTCTTTGATATCACACATTTCTTGACGAGCGAATTAAACTTTTTATAAAATACGAATTTAAATAAGGGAATCTACAAAGCACTATGTGCTGTTGGTTTGATTGTCAAATAAAATCTGAATTTATTGTTTCTGTTTTGCTTAGTTCTAACTTAATAGCTACCTAAAATACATATACGCTACAACCATACGTACATACATAAGCTACATTAACAGATAAGCTAAGGGAACGGATATGCTGATGTTAGCATAAACAATGTAGCTGGGAACATAATACGTTGTCACGTTTAACAAGATCAGCATTATTTGGATTGTTGATCTTGTTAAAGTGTTTATATTGTATTTGGTTGTGCTAACTAGCACTTCGTTGTCCGCATTTCTGGCGATCCGAATGAAGTTGCAAGTGCTACATGTTAATATCGGCGGGCTCACCGAGGGTAATTTTTCTATTTGTGTTTTTGGAACAAAATTTCATAGTAAGTGAGTATTTTATTAAAAGTCACGTTCAGCAACATTCTTAAGCTAAATACATTTATTCTTCTGCCGGGAAGCTTAAGTATCGTTTCTCACGAAAATGCTGCGCTGGCACTCATTTAAAAATCAACCAAAACTTCTCTGCCGGGAAGCTCTAATTTTGTTTCCCACAAAAATGCTGCGCCTGCACTCTTTAACGAATATGCGATATATTTTAAGTAGCTTTAAGTGAAGTTAGAATTAAGACAGGCAGCCATAAAAATATACTTTAGATAAACGCAACAAATGTTTAATTTCGACCGTGAAAGTGTGACAGCAAATAAAATTAATTAATTATTGTAAAAGAAAAAAAAAATTTGCAATAAAAACCAAAATAAAGATTTGTAAAATTTGATTGTTCGTACGTTTATAAAAAAAAGTGAAATAAAAAAAAAATATATTTAAAATAGTTTAATAACGAAATGTGTATAAAATTTATCTGAGAACAAATAATAAAAAGCAAAATAAAGGAATAAAACCCACACATAAAAATAAGGAAAATCTACGACTCATTTCTAATTAAAATAAAACATAAAAAAAATGAATTAGACTTAAAAAATACGCTGCAGTTTAATAAATTTTAATTAAATTTAAAATAAAAAAATACGATTAACTTTTTAAAAAGGATCCAACGCAGAGGTCCCTACACCCTCCGACGAATGGGACGGAGCTCAGCGATGCTGCAGTTTTAAGACACCTAAAAAAAAAAAGTAAACAAATAAATTTTTTAAGAAAGATCCATCGCAACACCCTCCGACGAATGAGACGGAGGTCAGCGATGCTACAGAGACCTTTGCATTTTTTTAGTAAATAATAACAAATAATTGTCTCAAATATGGGAAGCCAACAAACAAAAAAAACAAACTCAAATGGAGTTGTGATAAACGAGATAGAGATAATTTAGGCCCCTAAAACCACAAATATCTTACTTATAATTTTAGTACTTCTTGCATTAGCTGAAGTCGCTTACAAAATATTTCATCCACATAGAATCTCGTTAAAGCGTAAATATCTAAAAAGAGCACTATCCACAGAGCAAGTTTAAACAACTATTTTTTTTTAAATTAAATATTAGAAAACAACATAGCATTTTTAGAAAAATTAAATATTATGAAATGGGAGGACATCTTAAAACACCTTTCTAACTATAAAAGTGAATTTTTGAAGTCCAATAAATATTTAACCCCAAATCGACCCATAAAATTTGAAACTTTCGTTAAACATTTATCGGTTCTTAAAGAACAATTGAAAAACATTAGAATTCTTGCCAATACAACAGAAAAACGTTTAACTCCAGATAATTTTAAAATAATATCTGAATGTTTTTTTTCATGCAGAGGGAAATTTTTAAAAATTTTAAGCAAATTTCAAATAGACATAGACATACCTAACAGTTTTAAAGGAACGTTTGAAATAGACTATACAACCATAACTTTTCCCAAATTTAAGTAATACTACTGACCTATGTAGTGCTGACAGTGAAGAACTCTCTAACAATACCGAAATGGCTCAAACACTAATTCAATTTTTAAACAACGCGGCAAAACTTTTGCCCGAGTTTGATGGTAAGGCAGAGAACTTGCAAAGCTTTTTAGATGCTATCGAGCTTGTAAACCTTATAAAAGAAACGCACGAAGACACTGCAGTAAAATTGGTAACAACTAAATTAAAAGGCTACGCTCGTAATCTCATTAGCAATGAGTCAACATTAGCTGCAATAGTACTCAAACTCAAATCATCTGTTAAGGGAGCATCAGTTGAGGTTCTCACTGTTAAAATTTTAAATAGTAAGCAAAATGGTAAACCTGCAACAGCTTATTCAAATGAGATAGAAGCTCTCACAAAGTCACTTGAAACGGCATATATTGCTGATGGGCTTAGCCCAGAGTTATCCACTAAATATTCGACGCTAATAGCATTAAAATCTATTTCGAAAAATTGCAACGAGTAAAACTTATTATGGAATCTGGGACATTCAACAACATGAACGATGTTGTTGCTAAATTTGTAAACAGCTGCATTGAAGCGACTTTATTATTTTCAAAATCGAACAACATGTATAGCGAGTAGACGTGTTTTTTCTAGTGTCCGCAATCTAACACTTTTTAATAAGGATAAACTTCTCCGATTTTGATTATTTTTGAAACGCGTTGCGGTTAAATATCACTATTACCATTTTCTGATATCTAAGCGAATTTACAATCAATTTTTGCAATTGAATTATTGAATTTAATTTTTGTCTTCGATTCAAAATTAATAATTATATGCAACATGTCACAAGCTAAAGGCGCTAGAAGTACTTTGAACTCTAATAAGCAACTCCAACTGCAACTGCTGGACTTTCTAACAAACGCATTGATGAGTCATCGCCTGTAACAATGCCATTGTACTCTGACGCAACTCTAAATGCAAAACTATCAAGTTTCAGGAAGAGCATCGTTGAGGAACTTACGGCTGCATTGAAATCGTCTGAAGATCGAGTCTTGGAGAGGCTAGGAGAGATGTCAGCTGAGATATCTAATTTTAAAAACATAATAAAAAATGTGATTGTGAGAGTGGCTGCAGTTGAAAAGGCTTGCAGTGAAATCAGTGTGATAAAGAGTGATGTGTTTGATCTCAAAAAACAAATTGAGAACTGCAACGTTGATGCTGCCTCAACCTCACTCAATGAAGAAATGATCGAACTCAGAAAGCAAGTAGACAAGTATGAAAATGATGTTGTTGCTACTGATATTATCATACACGGAATCCCATCATCCCAACATGAGAGCTTACCATCTTTATTTAAGAAAATTTGCACTACGATTGGGAGTGATATGCCTATGCTTCGAGATGTTTTTAGGCTGAGAGCTAACGTAAGCAACAACAACAACCCACCAATAATAGTCAAACTCACGTCTGCATTTGAGCGTAATAAATTGTTTAAAGCTGTTGCTGCTTTTTGCAAGTTAAAAAAAAGGCAACTTATGCTCAATGATATTGAGTGTGGTGGAGCGCAAAAATTTTTTATGCATGAGAGTTTGACTAAAACAAGTCGTGCTGTAATGCAGTATGCAGGCAAAAAGAAACTTGAAAAACGTCTCTTTGCTGTATTTTCAATACGTGGAAGAATATTCGTGAAGAAGAGTCGTGAGAGTGATGCAGTACTTGTATGTAATAGAGAAGGTGTGGATAGCGTGGCTGGAACTTCAAATTAGGGTGACTTCATATTTACAATTTTAAAATGTTATATTATTATTTTATTTCATTAGCATTATTTTTATTTCTCATTATTATTATTTTATATATGCTTCATTTATTCCTTTATTTAATTTTTTTTTATAGGTTTTCTCTTTCTTTTGATTTTTCATATTTTCTTTTTAAACTTTGATATGTTTGAAGCTCGTTATTATTATTTTTGCTTTAATGCATTTTTCTGATGTTTCTTCTGGTGCTAATGAGAATTATAAGGCTATTGTCCATGTGTTGTGTAAGCAGTTTGATGGATTGAATGTTATTCACTTTAATGCTAGGAGCTTGAATGGTGCGAAATTTGATTGTGCTAAATACATTTTTGAAAACTCTCCTGTAGATGTTGTGTGTGTGAGTGAAACTTGGTTCAAGAGTGGTGTTCCTGATGCTCGGTATGATTGGAATGGGTTTAAACTTTTTAGAAGTGATAGGTGTGGTAAAAGGGGTGGTGGGGTTGCAATTTATGTTAAGTCTGATCTGAACGCTAGGTTTGTTAATGTGAGTGATGGTGTTTGTGAGTTTTTGAATGTTGAGATATTTGATAATTGTACCAAAGTTCTTGTTTCTTGTGTCTATAACCCACATAGAAGCCACAGTTTAGAGCCCTTTTTTTCTGACCTTAGTGATAGATTAATTAATCATGATTTTTTTATTATATCGGGTGATTTCAATGTAAATTTACTGCTGAATGATTGCTTAGCTGAAAATTTTGTTGATAATTTTACTTCGTGTGGGTTAAAATTAATAAATTCTACTTTGCCTACTCGATTTGCCAATGATTGTGATGCTAGTCTCCTGGATGTTTTTCTTATATCAGATATTTCTCTTTTGCTTAAGTATGACCAACTATCTTTCTTATCAGATCATGATTTAATTTTTTCCAGTTTTAATTTTAAATTTGGTCGAGCCCCCCCCCCAGTATGTTTTTCTTATCGTGACTATAAGTCTATTAACATGAGGGCGTTGAGTGCTGAGTTGTCGCAAATATGCTGGAACGACTGCTGGTTTCATGACTCGGTTGATGACAAGCTACAGCTTTTTATGAGCAAAGTAGATTATATTTTTAATAATCACGTACTCGTTCGTACTGTGAGTGTTACTAATGCTAATTGTCCTTGGTTCAGTAATCGTGTACTGACTGCAATTAGAAGAAGGAACAAACTGCAGTCTAAATGGAGAATGAACCGCACAAGTACAAACTGGGAGGAATTTCGTAGGGCACGTAACGCAGCAACGTCAATAATTCGAGAGGAGAAACGAATTTTTTTTGGTTCTAAGCTAAATACGAATCTTTCGTCTAAAAAATTGTGGCAAAATATTCGTAAATACAAAATATTAACAAAAAATTCTAGTGAATGTAGTCTGGACCCTAGTAAACTTAATGACTTTTACCTAAATAGTTGCAACCACAGTCCCTCTGCGTTAGTATCTAATGTGGCATTACCAGTATTTTAAAGGTTCTCTCGGGCTAACCAATTTTACTTTTCAGCTGTAGATGAAGACCAAGTAGCCAAGTGCGTATTAAAAGTAAGTTCTAATGCAGTGGGGATTGATGGGATGCCTATTAAATTCATTAAAATTATTTTACCATATATACTATCATCCTTAACTCACATTTTGAACCACTGCCTTACTTCTTCTAAATTTCCAGACATGTGGAAGATTGCGTCAATTATTCCTATTGCTAAAAACTCAACTGCCTCTACACCTAATGACTTTAGGCCTATTAGTATTTTACCTGCATTAGCAAAAGTTTGTGAACGCATCATGTTTGAACAGATCACACTTTACCTCAATCAGCACTCTCTTTTATCCCCATTTCAGTCTGGCTTTTGAGTCGGGCATAGCTGCTCGACTGCAGTAATGAAAGTTGTAGATGATATTCGGGTCTACTATGACAAAAATCTTTTGACACTTCTTTGCTGTCTCGATTTTTCTAAAGCTTTTGACTCCGTTAACCACAACCTTCTTTGCAGTAAACTGAGGCACTTTTTCAATTTTAGCGATAGCGCAGTCGGACTATTGGCTAACTACTTAGGGAAAAGATTTCAGAGGGTTGTAGTTGGGAATTCCATTTCTTCACTCAGGGCAGTTAGTATAGGGGTTCCTCAGGGTTCCATTTTGGGTCCACTTTTATTTTCTATGTTTATAAACGATATTTTTTTAGTTTGTAAATATGCAACACTTCATGCCTATGCTGATGACGTTCAGCTTTACCTTTCACGTCCAATTGGACTAGTTGAAGACCTGACCGACTAAATGATGACCTCTTTTCCTTAAATAAATGGGCTATGGATAACATGCTTTCCATTAATCCTGCAAAGTCTAAGGTTCTACCAATTACAAGAAGTGAATTAAGCTTAGTGGGGATTCCGCCTTTGTTCATCGGCTCTTCAAACCTAGAATTTGTCCGTAAAATTAAGAACCTAGGTTTTATTTTAAATTCTAGTTTGACATGCTTTGATCACATAAATAGTATTGTGGGTACCTTACGATACTTGCGTACCTCTATGGAATTCACCCCCGTTGAAACCAGGCGCAGACTTATTTTGATTTTAATAATTCCACATATTTTATACTTTAATGTTGTTTACAGTAAGCTGGATTCACAATCCCAGCATAAAATAAATGTTGCCTTCAATAACGCGGCCAGATACGTATATGGTGTTCGACAGTTTGATCATATCTCTGAGAGAAGTAAAAAGTGCAGTTTAATGGATTATATGGATATTCGAAATTTGATATTTTTACACAAACTCATCCATTTTCAAACTCCTGAGTATTTGTTTACCAAACTACTGTTTTGCCAATCCACAAGATCGCTGCATTTTATTATTCCTAGGTTTAATTACCTCAATACTAGTCGATACTTCTTCATTAGCACTATTAGATTATGGAACTCTTTGCCTGCTGACTTAAAACGAATAAGATTTGGTAGCAGCTTCAAACATGCAATTTTTAATTACTTCAAAAATAATACCTAAATCTTCTTTTTTTTTTGGATTTTAATATCTTTTTTGTTTATGATGGTTTTTTTGCCTATTTTTAATTTCTTTCTCCTGTCCTCTTACAATTTCAGTCATTTTATTTCTACTTTATTATATAAGATTTAACTTTGTAATATTGCTATAACTGTTAAGTAACTAAAATTTATTTTATAGGATGAATTTATATTTCAAAAATAATTGAATTATTATTATCTCTATGCCATTGATGTACTAAAAAAGATTAAGTCTTAATGTACAACAAGTTAAACAAATAAATAAAATAAAATAAAAAAAAATAAAATAAAATGAAAACAATTATTTCCGTGGTGAATAGTGGTGGCATAGAAGCCAAAATAATTATGGTAGTCGTGGTCGCGGTCGATATAATAACCATATTAACAGGGGTTCTAACAATATCAATAATTACCGCAACAAAAATCAGGGCCGCAACTATTCTCAAAATAACCAAAATCGTACAAACAATATACGGTTAGTGGCTAATGAACCACCAATTTCGGAAAACCCCAATCAGCCCCTAGGAATTCAACCCATAAAATTTATACTTTAAACTTAAATCACTCAATTTTTATAAAAATTAATGTGCCAAATTCAATCGAAACTTTATCAATTTTAGTTGGCACAGGCGCCGAAATATCATTATTAAAATATAATAATTTTTTTCAGAATGTCAAAATAGATAAAAATAAGTTTTCAGATATCAGTGGAGTCGGTCAAGGTACTATAAGGTCCATTGGATCAGCCCAAGTTGACCTAGAAATAGAAGATATAATTATTCCTTATCAATACCAAATCGTAGATGAATATTTTTTGATTCCTTTTGACAGTATATGAGGAATAGATTTTATAAAATCTTTTAGCTGCATATTAGACTTTATGCAAAATCAAGATTGGCTTATTTTAAGACCAACTAATTACAAAAATTTTGGAATACCCATTTATACCAGCCGCACTGACAATACAATGATTTTGCCAGCTAGATCGGAAGTCATTAGAAAAGTTGAAATCAACACACAAGAAAATGAACTTTTCATACCTAATCAAGAACTACAAGCAAGTATTTTTATTGCAAATACTATTGTTAGTGCAAAACGTCCGTTTGTCCGAATAGTAAATACTAATCCAACTGATATCTGCGTCAACAACTCACAACTTCAATATGAAAATCTTAGCAATTATGATATTATTAATTTTCCCGATTTAAATACAAGACAGTCGGAAGTTCTACAACGACTTTCAAGAAATTTTCCAGGCAACCATAAAAAAAACAGCTAACCGACCTTTGCAAAGAATATAGTGATATTTTCGGATTAGAATGTGAACCCATATCTACAAATAATTTTTATCGACAACATTTACAATTACTTATCTGACCCGACACCAGTTTACATTAAAAATTATAAAATTCCACTCTCACAGCAAGTAGAAATTGAAAATCAAGTAAAAAAACTAGTAGAGGACAAAATTGTTGAAGCCTTAATTTCGGCTTATAATAGCCCATTACTCTTAGTCCCCAAAAAATCTCTGCCCAATTCAAAAGAAAAAAGATGGCGGCTGGTAATAGATTACCGCCAACTCAACAAACGGCTTATCGCCGACAAGTTTCCTTTGCCGAGAATTGACGAAATTCTCGATCAACTCGGCAGGGCCAAATTTTTTTGTTGCCTCGACTTAATGTCGGGCTTTCATCAAATAGAACTCGAAGAAAGTTCGAGAAATATTACTTCCTTCTCCACTAATAGCGGATTCTACCGCTTCACACGTCTGCCTTATGGGCTTAAAATTGCGCCTAATTCTTTTCAACGCATGATGACGTTTGCATTTGCTGGTTTGTCTCCAACCCAAGCTTTCCTTTACATGGATGACCTCATTGTTCTAGGATGTTCAGAAAAGCATATGCTCAAAAGTCTAAAGGATGTTTTTTCTATGTGCAGAAAGCACAATCTTAAACTGCATCCTGATAAATGTACATTTTTTATGCGTGAAGTAACATTTTTAGGGCATAAATGTACAGATCATGGCATACTTCCTGATAATAGTAAATTGGAAACACTTTTAAACTATCCGAAGCCAGTCAATGCTGACTAAGCAAAAAGATTCGTTGCGTTTTGCAACTATTACCGAAAATTTATTAAAAATTTTGCAGAACACTCAAGGCACATTACAGGGCTTTGTAAGAAAAACGTTTTATTTAAATGGACGGAGGAGTGCGAAAAAGCATTTATATTTCTAAAAAATGCACTAATATCTCCAAACATACTTCAGTATCCGAATTTTTCAAAAAACTTCTGCGTTACAACAGACGCAAGCAAACATGCCTGTGGTGCCATGCTCAGTCAAGACCACAATGGCAAACAGCTTCCAGTTGCATATGCTTCAAAGGCTTTTACCAAAGGTGAAAGTAATAAGTCAACTATTGAGCAGGAGTTGACTGCGATTCATTGGGCCATTGTTCATTTTAGACCATACCTTTACGGTTCAAAATTTCTTGTCAGAACTGACCACAAACCTCTTACCTATATTTTTTCGATGAAAAACCCTTCATCAAAACTCACTAGAGTTCGACTTGATTTAGAAGAGTACGATTTTGAAGTACAATATCTTAGGGGCAAAGATAACATTGTTGCAGACGCACTGTCTCGCATAAACATTGAAGACCTTAAAAATCTTAACATTGAAAATAATAAAATACTCCAGGTCACAACAAGATCTGAATCCAAACATAGTTTTAAGCCAAGCACGCAGTCTGAAAATATCCCTGTAAGAATAAATGAGCCCAAAATACTTGACGCTCTCAGATTTACTGACGTCAAAAAGTGTGTTAAGCTAAAATTGTCATTAGATAATTGTTTTTTAAAACATGGCAAGAAAATTCTTACACACTTTAAAATCAATGATCTAATTACTAATGGAAAAATTGACTTCGGAAAATTTTTTCCAAGGCTAGAAAAAGAGGCCAGTAAAAAAGACATTAAATTATTACAAATGTCCCCTAGTGAACATATTTTTCAACATCTATGCATAGAAGAATTTAAAAATTTGGGCAACACATATCTTGAGAATTTAAAAGTAGCGCTACTTCCAAGGGTGACAATAATTAAAAGTGGGGATAAAACCAAAATTAATGAAATCTTACATAGATATCATGATATCACGAACAATTTCAATTTCAAAAATAAAACGATATGAAGATTGTCATAAAGCCATAGTAACCAATCATATAAAACCACCAGAAATTATAACTCCAACCCCAGCGAAAGCTTTTGAAAGAGTTATAATTGACACAATTGGACCGCTTCCGATAACGGAACGCCAAAACGAATATGCGGTAACTATAATTTGCGATTTAACGAAATATTTAGTTACCGTACCTATTCCCAACAAAAAAGCAAAAACAGTCGCAAGAGCAATTGTTGACTGTTTTATTCTGATCTATGGTCCAATGAAAGCTTTTATATCGGATTTAGGAACAGAATATGAGAATCAAATATTAAAGGAAATTTGCAATATCTTGAAAATAGAAAAACTCACTTCTAGGCATACCATCATGAAACGTTAGGGACAATAGAAAGGAATCATCGAACCCTTAATGCGTATCTCCGATCATACATTTCAATAGAAAAAAACGATTGGGATGACTGGCTTGCATATTTCCATAGCTGGGCATTAACTCGTTAATCGTTAATTAACGAAGTTAACATTTCAACTAACGGATTAAATTTTAAGTTAACTTTAAAGAGTGTTAACGGACTTGTTAACTTCCGTTAAATTTCACCAAGTCCGTTAATCGTTAATCCAGTACCTACTATTTACCAAAAACATACCACTCATTCCGCGCCGCGCCACGAAAAACACGTTCTGACAACAAATACGTCCTAGTTGATATGGAAAGTATGACAGTAGTCGAGTGAATACAATAAACAAATGCATAAAAAAAGATAGAAGAGGCGTTACGACAAGAGCTGCCAAAAGTTCGCAGAACAGAGATAGTTTAAGTGGCGGAGGCAACAACGCGAGTAACAACGACAATGATGAGGAAGACTTTTTCAATTCTTTCACTCAGTCTAAAAAAAAACCTAACATATACAAATCTTTAAAGACTAAAGCTCAAAATCTCTTCAAAATGTGGCATGTTCAACCATGCAGCATTCCTCAGGGAACAGATATTCATAAAGCATTAAATATTGCTATACCCTCAAGCGCGCAGTTGAAAATCTTTTTACACGGGCAAAGATATATTAACGCCGAAACGAGACTCGCTTTCAGACAAGAACTTCAACATATTAATGTTCATGAAGGGGAATATCCACACAGTGGCGTACCGTGCATATTTTTGGCGCCCGGGAAGAATAGTTCACTTGCCCTACATACACAAGAAAAAAATGATTCCAAAAACGGTAGCAAAATGAGATATTTCACACTGAATTACAAAATCATCATACATACTTCTTTATAATTTAGTAAAAAAAGGTCCTCACTTTTAGTTAAACAAAAACCCTAGCAAAATAAGATATATGCTCGGACCACCATCCCCTAGGTACGCTTCTGTATCCACAATATGCCAGAGGACTAAATTACACACTCCAATTATGCTCGTCTTTTTTTTTTTTGTTCCTAACCTGTTGACTTCTAGAACTCAAAGCAACAGTTTTTATAAGATCAATAACGCAACTATATAAAAAATTCAATTGTTAACGCATTAACGATTAACGTTAGCTTGCGTTAAATCTTCCGAAATGTAACGCATTAACGTTTAACGAAGTTAACTTTTTTAGTAACGGGTTAGCGTTTAACGAAGTTAACTATTTGATTAACGGTGCCCAGCTATGCATATTTCACATACTGCTATAACACCACACCCTCAGCAGTGCATAATTACTGTCCCTATGAGTTAATTTTTGGTAAAACTGACACATCTTTAACAGATGTTGAAACTGTTAACCCACTTTACAATATTGACAACTATGCAAAATAAATTCAGCTTGGATTACAAGTAGCACATAAAACAGCACATCAAATAATAGACGCGAAAAAAATACTTTCAAAAATATATGCAGATAAAAATCTAGCAGACGTAGACATAAAACTAGGAGATAGAGTATTAGTTAGGAACGAAGTAGGCCATAAATTAGATAATATATATTCAGGACCATATTTAAACGTAGATAAAGACAACAGAAATAACTTTACCGTAAAAAATGAAAAAAAACAAAACCCTTAAGGTACATAAAAACAGATTAAAAATTTTCAATTAATAAAGAAAAAAAATTAAGGCCAATTCCATTTCAATAAACTTATCTATTAATTCTTTTAATGTAAAATCTTATTGAGTTTATTAATTAATAAGGGTGCCCTACTTTAAGAAATCAAACTTTTGACAAGTAAAGAAAGAAACCCATTTTTATATAATTTTTAGGCATGACCATATAATCATATTGTCCATATGGTCACGCTTTTAAAGAGTGGAGGTGTAGTGAGTATTTTATTAAAAGTCACGTTCAGCAACATTCCTAAGCTAAATACATTTATTCTTCTGCCGAGAAGCTTAAATATCGTTTCTCACGAAAATGCTGCGCTGGCACTAATTTAAAAATCAACCAAAACTTCTCTGCCGGGAAGCTCTAATTTTGTTTCCCACAAAAATGCTGCGCCTGCACTCTTTAACGAATATGCGATATATTTTAAGTAGCTTTAAGTGAAGTTAGAATTAAGACATGCAGTCGTAAAAATATACTTTAGATAAACGCAACAAATGTTTAATTTCTTTAATGTAATACATAATAATATTTTTGTAGTGAGCTTCTTGTTCAGTACTTTTAGTGCAAAAAACAACAAAAAAAATACAAGCGCAAAATGCATTAAAATGGACAACGAGCTGCTTATGCTAGTTTCAATAACCGCAACGTCTTATCATCAGTAAGCTTTGTTAGCCGAAGTTTAGTAGTCTGCAAGCCTGCTATGTTCTATTTCTTGCATTGATCAGTTAAGAATCGCAGCAATAAACAAAGCAAAACTTCTACATTTTAATGCAGTTGCTTTTGTAATCTCTTTGATATCACACATTTCTTGACGAGCGCTTCGTTGTCCACTTTTCTGGCGATCCGAACGAAGTTGCAAGTGCTACATGTAAATATCGGCGAGCCCACCGAGGGTAATTTTTCTATTTGTGTTTTTGGAACAAAATTTCATAATAATATTTTTGTACAGAGCTTATTGTTCAGTACTTTTAGTGCAAAAAACAACAAAAAAAATTACAAGCGCAAAATGCATTGAAATGGGCAACAAACACCCGTTCTCATATGAAAGCTCTTGAGCATACGAACATTTTGACACCTTAAAAACTTTTTTCCGCTGCGCTCAATTTTGGGCAGACCACTGTCCCGGTTGACATGGAATATCCCATGCATATTTTATTTAAACAAAGTAAACATAACACAAATATAAAATTCAGTAAAACAACATTTTCTCTGAGCGGTGAATTGATGTGAATGTTCAGAAAGTTTCAACAGATTCATGAATGTCTCACATGCTGAGTGGCTCACTGCAGTTCTCTGGTGCATACATAAATGCATACATATGTACAGTAGGGTGATTCAAAAAATTGTTTTTTTGTTTCAAACAGAATTAATAGTTGCAGGTACATCGAAGAAAAATGCAACGAAAAAGCAAAACAACGAAATATAAAAAATTTACTAAAAGGTTTGACCTAGGATGCTCAAATGTTGGGACAATTATTTTTACTAGTATCGCCTGATGTCGAAATTCGACCGTTAGCACTAAATTTTAATCTTTGAAGAATTTTGCCGACCTATTAATAACAAAACGTTTTTGTTCATTGATTACACTAGTCAACAGTGGTTTTGTTGCCCTGGATGTCTCTGCGGATTTCTATAGTTTCAAGCTCACAGTTTACGAATATATTCATGAAAGTGCTGAGTTGGCTCTAGTTTTTATGATATTGAGGTATTTATCTCTCATATATAAAAATCTCGTGTCACAGTGTTTGTTACCGAACTCCTCCGAAACGGTTTGACTGATTTTTACGAAATTTTGTGTATATATTTGATAGGTCTGAGGATAGCTCGTAGGCAATAAAAATTTTATTTAGGGAACATATTTAGGGTGGCCCTCATACAAAAATATTTTTAAGATAGCATTTTCACAAAGACCACTTCATCGATTCACATGGAATTTACACCCCGTGTCTTTTATATTTAGAGACATAGTTGAGTCTATAAAACTTTTATTTAGTGTGCATATTTAGGGTGTCCCTCATACAAAAATATTTTTAAAACAGCATTTTTACAAAGACAGGTTAATCGATTCACATGGCACTTACACCACTTGTCTTTTATAATATAAACGACACGTGGTGTAAGTTCCATGTGAAACGATGTGGTGGTCTTTGTGAAAATGCTGTTTTAAAAATAATTTTGTATGAGGGCCACCCTTAATATGCACCATAAATAAAATTTTTATAGCCTGTCAGCTATTCTCAAGCCTACCAAATATACACACAAAATTTCATAAAAATCAGTCAAGCCGTTTCGGAGGAGTTCGGTAACAAACACTGTGACACGAGATCTTTATATATGAGAGATAAATACCTAAATATCATAAAAACTACAGCCAATCCAGCATTTTCATCAATATATTCGTAAACTGTGAGCTTGAAACTATAGAAATCCGCAGAGACATACAGGGCAACAAAAAAAAAAGTTAATTTTGTTGAGTAGTGTTATGATCTTATTTAGTTTCACTAATCACCTCACCTCATATCACCTCACCTCACCTCACCTCACCTCACCTCACCTCACCTCACCTCACCTCACCTCACCTCACCTCACCTCACCTCACCTCACCTCACCTCACCTCACCTCACCTCACCTCACCTCACCTCACCTCACCTCACCTCACCTCACCTCACCTCACCTCACCTCACCTCACCTCACCTCACCTCACCCCACCTCACCTCACCTCACCTCACCTCACCTCACCTCACCTCACCTCACCTCACCTCACCTCACCTCACCTCACCTCACCTCACCTCACCCCTCACCCATATCACCTTTGGACTTACATTTAATTTACATTTGAGCGCAAAACAACATTCTATTAGTGCTACATAATTTCTATTACGCGGTCTATTTTATTTTGACTCATAAATTGTCCCCTTATCCCTTTACCGCTCAGTCCGACCCGATATCGTTCTTATGCAAGGCACAACACAACTTTATTTTTCGTTTATTTTTAAACAAAAATAAGTTAAATCGCAACTGTAACTCAAAATAAATCAGTTGAACTTCGATTATCCGTGATGGTTGGGACCGAGCGCATCCCGGATAATAGAATCACTATTCTATTTTATTCCTTATAAATTTTCAAAGTTGTAAATACATAATATGTATGCGAAATTAATGGACGGCCCTTTACAGCACCGTTTTACAAAAGTATTTAGTTATAATACTCATTTAATGAAGATCAGCTAGCTCTAATTATAAAGATATTTTCTAATGATTCGGGCATAAAAGTAACAAAAAATACTTTTCAGTATTGAAAAAAAAACTAAAATCATGTTGTTGTTTATCCCTACCTCTTACTCTGAACCAGTGTTCGAAAAAAAACAGTACAATTCGTTTTGTACCGAGCCGAAGCACAAAACCTTATTTATTTTCTATAGTGTGCAATCCAATGCACAAAACAATATCAGCACAAAACAGAAATGTGTACTCAGTAAGGTACAAAATATGAATCGTTCTGTGCATTTGTTGGCTTTGGTTTTGTTTTGTATTTGTGTTTGCACCGTAGCATGCACTTTATAAATAGAAATAGAGTGTCGTGCTTTGGCTCGGTACAATTCGCAAATTGCACCAGTGATACCACCGGTTCAAAAAAAAATTTAATTGTTCTTTTTTTGTTAATTTTTTTTTTAGTTCCAAAATTTAGAATAATCATGAAATATGTATTTAAGTCTGAGTTACGGTTTTTTTTATTGTTTTCTGAAAAAATTTTAAATACACTTTTTTTATTATTAAACGGTTTTTCTTACATTTTTTTGTCACATATGTCGAAAAATTCGGAAAGTATCGAAACATGTGGCCACATTTATGTAAGCTTCTCACAGCAAGAAGAAGCAAGTCTGACATGGTAACGAATTGGTTTTGTTTCGTTCTATTTCACAAAACATAATGAGAATAAAGTTATGTTCTGTGCTCAGAGACGTACAAAAGAAGATTGGTTGTGTGTACTCTTCGTTTATGAAAAGTATGTGTACTCGTTAAAGCTTCGGCACGCTATTTTTATAAGGAAAAATAAACGTATTGTGTTTGCACAGTACAATACTGAATTGTGCGCGCAAATTAAGATCGGCTCAAATCACGATTGAATTCTACCGTTTTGTTTATTTCCGAACACTACTCTGAACTCCTTAGGGTGCGATCTATCTCCATATGGAATTTCACCAAAATCGGTTCATTAGTTTCGCTGTGAAAACATATTTTCCTATTGGGTGCTTGGCACCGTCCACTTTAGACCGAATACCTTCTCTTAAGACTTAATCTACCTCTGTACCAAATTCCATAAAAATCGGTCCATTAGCTTAGCAATAAAAATGACTTTCGTGTTCGGAGCAGTACCACGCCCACCAAAAGAACGTAGCATTTTCAGAAATGTTTTTAAGGGTTCAATCTATATCCAAGCTAAATTTCATCACAATCGGTCCATTAGTTTAGCCGTGGAGACGATTTTTCTTGTTATGGGCATGGCACCGCCCACGCTAAACAAATATCTTTACTCAATGTTCAATCTATCTCCATATCAAATTTCATAAAAATCAGTTAGGCATTTCAGCCGTGACGTCGTTTTTTTTTCGATTAGGGGTTAATACGTTTTGTATGGGGGAATCATGTAAATATGTTCACTTTATTTTACCTGCCTTAACGGCAACTTATACACCTGATTTTTTTTTTCTGCACATCTATGGAACAGTACCTTTCCAATGATATAAGTTTCATTCCCCTGTCTTTATAGTAAATACTCAAAAAGTGTACCACAAGATTCGATGTTCACGTATTAATATATAGATTCTTCAAGCTATAATATAGGAAAAAATAAATAAAATCACTCTCCAAAAGTTTGAAAAATAAACACCCTACTGTATATACCTTAACGATTCTCTTTTATGTAAAATCACTAATTAAAAAAATGTTAAAATGCTCCCAAGTCCCCTAACTCTATACTTGTCCCTAAGAAAATTAATCAAAAGCAATTATTTTATAATTTTCCATCTAATAATTCCCCACTTTTTTTTTGCTGCTATTATTTCAGAATGTATTCCAAATCAACATACCGTCCTCGAAGAACTCGTTTATATGGAGCTAGTTATGATATTAGAGAAAGTTATTACAAGCACGCTTTAGACAACTTGGACAACAAATCGAAGACAATAAGGTAACATATACAAATAAGCATTTCCACAGAAATTGTCATTTTAGCCATGGTTTCGATTTTTTTTTTTTTGAGCACACCTTTCAACCATGGTTTTTCTTGAAGTTAAGACTATTTTTTACTATGTTTCCCTTTGAATTTTAATTGTTCCACCTTAAATATTAAGCTCCTTAAGCTTCAGAGATTCGTCTACCGTGTCTGAAAAATGCAAAAATTTTATTGATTTATTTTCCTCTGCTGCGGAAACTTGCACAACTATTCATGAAAAAACCGTTAGTGTTAAACGTAAAATTAATCTGTGGGTGTCAGAATTCTTAATAAGTCTTATTGAATTTAAAGCTAAGTTTTTTAAAGCGAGGGGAAAAGATCGAAATAACAAACAAATTTAAAAGCAGCTTAGAAGAATTGGCAAAACCATAAGACATTGCAGTAAAAAAACCGGCGGGTTGCACTCCGGGAGTGCCGACAGAAGTGAAAACTTGAAACAATAAATTAATTTCACACGTAGAAAGAAGTATGCAAGCATAAAAAATCGTTTAATGGCAAGTTAGTGTGTTAGTTGGTATGTGTGCGTTTTCTTTTTATATGGCAACCCAGTAGGCAAGGGCAGGAGCTAACAGTGCTTCTAGAAGGCCTTCCACCCTCCTTTCAAACGTACTTTCTTTTTTATATGAAATGTCCGAAGAAAACAGGCCTTCCTAAGCAGGCTTTTTAAGACCGCTTACCGTAGAAGGACTCTCAGAAGTACTTGACAAAAATTTAATTTTAATACATCGTAAAGACTCTAAATATTGTTTTTTTTTCCGCGCCATCTCTCACTTGCGTTGATATTTTTTTAGTGACTTTTTTTTGTGATGTTTCTTAATTTACAATTTGACAAAGAATACACAAAACTCTACCTCCTTAACATAACATGAAAAAACAGAAGACTAGCCTGGCAATATGCACACTTCTCTTAATTTCTAACCATGTGTATACTTTTCATGTCGTATATGTACAATGCATATGACAAAAAAGTTATGCCGAATCATAAAACATTGCAATACATGAAATAAAAAAGAAACAGAAAAGCGCTAAAGTAAATGGAGTCCTTCTTCTTTGCCTTCTAATATCAGGCCTGATAGCACGTCTGTTGTGGGAAGGCATATTATGCCTTCTGTGATTGTATTTTTATTTGCATGAAAATCTAGTTTTACTCTCGCCCTCATTCTCAATTTGTCAACACAACAACGCGGAATTTGAAAGAAACAAACATGTAAGCATAACAATCGTTGAATGAGAATGAACTGTGCCAGTTAGTGTGTCTGATTTGCTTTTTGTCTTCCACTTGGAATATTTATTTAAGAGAATTAATAGAACATTCAAATTTTACTATTTTACTATCGCTCTCATTCATGACGGGGAATCCCGATGACGGTCGGTGTCGCGAGTTTATACTTTTTTCCTCAGCCGCACAACGTTCCATAAGAAGTTTTCACTTCAAACAATAATGAATAATTATTATGCTTACAATATAAAATTGTGTTGTGGTGATGAAAGAATAACCTGGGGTTTTATAAAGGAGCAATTAGGTAAAAGAAAATATAATTCTTTAGAGCTAATTGATTATAATGGTGATCCTGTTTTGGCAGATAGTGATCATTCTCAACAAATACTTATAATGCAAGAACTTTTAATTTATTTCGAACACTTCAGTAAATGACGATTTTAGTCTTGCTCCAGTATCTATATAAATAAAATTATAGCCGTTTTTGATGTTTGCAATTAACGCAAAGACTACTGGACCAATATTGATTAAATTTGTTTAGTCTTATCTCTTAGACGCTTGGCCTCAATGTCCAATTAAAATTATCACGATGTTCCTGTTAAATATCGAAATATTAAAATTTTAAAATTGCTACAAAAATTAATTTCACACATAGAAACAAGCATACAAATCGAAGCTAGAATATGTGGGATTTGTTTTATACATTGCAATGCAATGAAGTATTTATGGAAGAGAAACAACGGAATATTCAAATTTTACTCTCGCTCTCATTTATATCGCAGACAACAACAACGCGGGGCTTGTGAAGGATGATCAAAAATTACAGTAGGTCTACTAAAAAATTTGAATCATTTGCCTTCGCAGAACACACTAGAAACAGGCTGCGCGTACAAAGTCGCGAGCATCAGCTAATCTAATGAAATGAAAATCTAATAGATCAATTAAATGTATATAAAAGTTCAGGTTTTGACAAAATTACGGCCAAATGTATTTAATTCTATTACAAATATCTTTAATTGCATGATTACTGAATCAGTATATCCAGATACATTAAAGACCCGTAAAATAATACATATTCCAAAGGGACTAAATTCTAATATTATTAAAAATTATCGTCCAATCTCAGTCTAGTCCGTCGTCGACAAAATATTTGAAAAAATAATTTATGAACAATTAACTGATTTCTTAGATAGAAACAATGTACATACTTTATGATCGACAATATGGTTTTAAGAAAGATACCGGAACTGAAGAAGCTGTGGTTATTGTTGTTGAATATGTTTGTGGTGGTTCAGATTATCGATATAGAGCAGTGGTTGGCACCCCATATGCTCGCGAGCAAACGAAGAGAATAAGGGAGAGTCACCAACTACAAAATGAGCGGGTTATTTCGTTAATGCACTGCAAAAATGTTTGAAATCAAATGGCAAAATAAATATTTTTTCTCCGAAAATTGTTTTTGCCAAGGCGCAATGCTTAATCTGCAAGCGAGTTTTAGTGATAGTGAATAACTTTCATATAGAAAGCCATTTTATAACTAACATTCAACCCCTAAATGATGAAATCATATGGAGCGTAAACAGCAAAACGTGCAAACATTTTGAAAGTAAGAAAATATTTGATATTTGCGCTCTGCCGACCACTGATATAGAGGTATTGCTGGTGTGTAATTTTGATTGTTCGAAAGCATTTGATCTTGTTGATCACGAAATTTTAATATTCAAATTAAATGTTCTCGGGTTGAGTTCAGCTACTTTAAATTTACTTACAGACTATTTTAAAAATAGGAATCAAATTGTTCAAGCTGGAGATTTAAGGACCAGAATACTCACTGTGGTATGTGGAGTACCCCAAGGTAGTGTTCTTGGACCGTTACTATTTAGAATTTTTATTAATGATTTGAAAAGTATAAATTTTAGTGGTAAACTTCTTATGTTTGCAGATGATATACATATGTCTGTTTTACAAATACATATAATAATTTTCAAGTGTTGAAAACTCATCACGGTGGGCTTTAACCAACTTTAAATGACAAGTTGAGTTACAACAAAAACTTGAATGTGGAATTATTTGGGATGTTAATCAAAGTAGAAATGCATCAAAAGGAAAAAAATCCTTAGAGCTTTTTTTTTTAATTCCATATTTACAGTTTTTTAGTGATATTATCTAGTGTATATGTGTATAATGTACGTATGAAATTCAAAAAAGATCCGATTGTGCTCAAATTTTGACAAGTTAAAGAACCTTAAAAGACAGTCTCACAGTTCTAATTTCAGCTCCCTAGATATTCGGGGTCTTGAGTACTGTTAGGTCAAATTTCGAAAAAAACGCAATTTATGCGAAAATAGCCAAATTCAATGTTTGATATCTCTGGGCCTGGTCAACCATATTCACTATATGGTATATATTAAAAGCGAATAAATAGATAAACATAATAAGATCGGTCTTTAGTATTATGAGTAAAACTACAATTAAGTACACCGTTTTCAAAGCAGTCATATTTTACCAAGACGTATTTAACTTAATCGGATCGCAAAAATAAGTCTTAATGTCTAGAGGTTTAAAATTATGTTTTATGTATAAAAGATTGCATAACAAAAAAAAATTGATACCCTTAACTGTAAATTTAGATTTGAGGGCTTTTAGAACAAATATTTTTAAACCGAACTATACACAACTATTTTCAGGTCTAAATATGGTTCTTTCTCTAGACCACCTAGGAAGCTGAAATTTAGACTGTAGTGCTACCTATTAAAGTATTTTGACGTGTCAAAATTTGAAGAAAATCGAATAACTTTTAAATTTCATACGTATGTTATGCATATGTAATATCATTAAAAAACAGTAAATATGGAATTAAAAAAAAAGCTCTAAGGATTTCTTATGTTTTTCATATATCGACTCTAGATTACATCCCAAATAATCCCCAATTAAAGTTTTTGTTGTAACTCACACTTTTATTAAAAGTTGGTTAAAGCCCACCGTGCCCTATTTAGAAAAGAACTGAAACAAAGGCTTCTACAATTGAATTTATATTAGAAATACAACCATCCACTCCCACAGCTCGAATTTGGTTTTTGTGAATCCAAACAATGCATAACCCAAACAAAAATAACCAAAAAACATCATCCAAAACAACCATAGCAAACAGGTTCGGACAATATTGTTCTGAAATTGCATAGGATCACAATTTTAAACATGTATTCGTATCCAACAAATGAGTTGTTGATTTTGAAAGTGGTATAAGTCCATTTTTTCATGTATCAAGATATTTAAGGGTTTGCATTTTAATTAATTTAAAAATACCTTTTAAATTTTATTATGAAGAAATAATTATTAAAAATATTTCAAAAAAAAAATAATAATAATAATAATTAAATGATAATTGAACTTCAGCCATTTTTCGCAGCGATCAACATTTTTATGTAAAATTTTACAAGTTGATACAATGCTTTATGTATTAAACAAACTTTGATAACAAAGGAAAAAACAACAACAACTCTAGAATATAGACACATGTTTCGATTCTTAAAATCTCATCAGTATATTTTTGGTTGATGTCTACGTCAGCACTCAAATTGCACCCGCCATATTAATGAAAAACATTCGAAAAGGTAATTTTTAATTTCAAGCAAATGTGGTTAAATTTTAAGTGAATTTTTAAGATCACACCATTGCGTTGAATTTTTTCAATTAGCTGTACCGTTTTCTTTGTTTTGTTTACATAATTAAAGCAAGACTCCACGTGAGTGGATTAAACCGTAGTTCTCCTTTGTTATCGCAGTTTCTTAAATTATTTGTTTATAGTGTAATGCACATCCATTGGCTGTGAGACATTACGTGTTCAAAATTATGCGATCCTGGTGCATCGCAGATTTTGAGGTTTCGGCGTGTTCTCCGTAATTTAGAAATTTTTGGTTTGTTTTATTGGCTTTCTTAATAAATATTAATAATTAAATGATTATTGAACTTTAGCCATTTTTCGCAGCGATCAACATTTTTATGTAAAATTTTACAAGTTGATACAATGCTTTATGTATTAAACAAACTTTGATAACAAAGGAAAAAACAACAAAAACTCTAGAATTTCATCAGTATATTTTTGGTTGATGTCTACATCAGCTCTCAAATTGCACCCGCCATATTAATGAAAAACAATCGAAAAGGTAATTTTTAATTTCAAGCAAATGTGGTTAAAATTTAAGTGAATTTTTAAGATCACACCATTGCTTTGAATTTAAGAAACTGCGATAACAAAGGAGAACTACGGTTTAATCCACTCACATGGCGTCTTGCTTTAATGATGTAAACAAAACAAAGAAAACGGTACAGCTAATTGAAAAAAAATTCAACGCAATGGTGTGATCTTAAAAATTCACTTAAAATTTAACCACATTGCTTGAAATTAAAAATTACCTTTTCGATTGTTTTTCATTAATATGGCGGATGCAATTTGAGTGCTGACGTAGATATCAACCAAAAATATACTGATGAGGTTTTAAGAATCGAAACATATGTCTATATTCTAGAGTTGTTGTTGTTTTTTCCTTTGTTATCAAAGTTTGTTTAATACATAAAGCATTGTATCAACTTGTAAAATTTTACATAAAAATGTTGATCGCTGCGAAAAATGGCTAAAGTTCAATTGTGTATGTGTGTGTGTGGTTGTTTACTTTTATTCTCCTTTTCTTTTTAGATAAAAAACATGAATTTTCGTTCAATTTCATTGCAAGTTTTTTACTGTTTTCTCAAATAACTTCTACATTTTTTGTCCGATTTCCGCAAAATTATACTTGAAATATTGACAAAAGAATAGTCTTTCATTTTTAATTTTAAAAATATGAAATGGAAAAAAATTTTCATTCAAATGGAGCAATTGAAATTTAGTGATTTTTAAAAAATACCAAAAGAGACAGTTTTTAGGACTTTGAGCGCTTGTAACTTCATCAAATCTTATTCGATTCAAGCAAACAGCATATCGTTAGAAAGGGAATAAAAATATCTTTTGAGTGCTGAAAAGCGTTTTTGAGTCGAAAAAAAAAATTCATCGTGATACAGCTAAATAAATGAAAAAAGTGCCGAAAAAGGAGTTTTTGGGAGATATCTCGAAAACGATTTTTAAGAAAAAAAAGGTTGCCATTTTTGGAATCTACGCCCCAAAATACATGGAAAAAAGTCTATGAGAAACCAGATCTTTTTTCTTGTAAGCTAATGTTATAGATGGAATGACCCATATGGGATGGACTTTTACAAACCGAACACTTTTCGGACGACGCAATTTTGATTTGGCTGAAATTTTTTTTATGGGCTCTGTATCAAAAAAGAAGAGATACGTGTTCGAGGAAAATTTTTTTTTTTCAAAATAGAGCGAATATAAGTTTTGAGAATTTTGTGATTTTTGGCTTGGAGATCAAAAATTCATAACTCCGGTTGATTTTATTTTCATCTTAAAGCCAAGAGAATGAACTAAAAAAATATATATTTTTAAAAAATTACTAACAAATTCATATTGTTAAAAACAATTTAAATTTAAATGTATCAAATTTTTAATATGACCATCGTGTTCTACGTCAAATTTCCTATCGAAAACGTATTTTTTTTAATAGGCAAACTATTAGAAATAAATTAATTTATGTAGTGCGGCTCGCCTTATTTGCGCGCTTCAAACTGAAACTTTTATTTTATAACAATTATTTAATACCCCAATATCCAAACGGTTAGTTCTCACAGAACGCTGGTATTGCACGTACTTGCAAATGCATAAGCTTCGTTCTGATCAAAAGTGTTAATCTTCCATTTTGCGATCTATTGGAACGGAGTTTATGTTAAAATAACAAATATCTTAGATGTGCTTACATCAGCGTCTGGATCTTATGAGAGCCAATCGTAGGGTAAATGGTAGCAATAAGATTATAACTATATATTTTATGTATTTAAGATTTATATAGTAATTAAAAAACAAATTTAATATTAATCAGTGTCCAATAAATTAGTGAGATCAATTTTAAAAAAGAAAATATGTAGGAAACAGTGTATATGTATGTATTTATTAGCTAATTATATATCTTATTATTTTTCTCCGATTTTATCTTTATTTTTATCTTTTATTTGGTAGAGAATTATTAGCAATATATTTAAATTTGAAAAACTTTAAAAATTTTCTTGAAGGACGATAATTTTCTGTGCCAATAAACCCTTGACTTAGGCTCTTAACTCTATAGAAGGCAAAAGTCCGAGACATTTAGAATTTATATCTCAATTGACCACTAATGACATTAAAAATATACGGGGTGACTCAGATATTGTTGCAGACTTACTCTCTAGACCTTCTGAAATTGATGTGGTGAAAAATTAAGAAATTAATTTAAGACTATTATACATTGAAAAACTCACGAAATTTATAAAAAGTTGAACTAATTAAGGAGGGGGTGGGGTTTGACTAAATTTTGTTGTTCCATTTTTGTTGTTGTTTTATTTGATAGTATAACTCTTCAAAAGTATCCTGTTGAAATTTAAGGTCAATTGGAGTAAAACTGGCGAAAATACAGTGTCTTGAGTCTCGATGATTCTGTGTAAGTATATATAAAAAAAACAGTGCTAAAACTTTAAACGTGGTTTTCTCGAAACTAACTTTTCGAAGTCGGTGTACACTTTAACTCAAAAACTACTTGACCGATTCTCTTGAAATTTGACACACTTTTTTAACACATATAAAACTAGGTAATGACGAAGGGTTTTTTTTGCATTAAAACTAGTTTACAATAATAAATATACTGATTTTTGCATTATTTTTTTAAAAAAATTCGTTTTTGGCTTAAAAATTATGCCAAAATCTTAAAAATCGTCAAAGAAACAAAACCTCAATACCTTAAAAACTCATAAGCTAACCAAATTTTTTTGATTTTTTGATTTCAGATAATAAAAGTGATGAGTTATGATGTCCACCTCAAACCACCTTTTGTTTTAGGCGTCCGCGGAAATTTGCTGCCAATGGCTTATTTTGCAATATTTTTTAATGAAATTTTTAAAGAATACTTTTTAAATATAGTACTTTTATATGTTCTTTAAATAAATAAATTTACTTTTACCATATCACTAAAAAACATTTTTAAACTTATGCCTAAAATTTTGCGCTGTAACCCTACCCCCTCCTTGAAGAAAATGTGGGCGTGGTTTTACAACAGTGGGTGGCGACCCCCATTCAACTAAAAAACCCAAAACGCTATATCTTGGCACCTAAAGTAGACTTTTTCTACATTTTATTAAGTCGGTTTTTTCCTTAAATTTCAACGGAATTGGACATAAACTCTGACCTCGCAGTTTTCAGGTTTGAGCTAGGAAGCTCAAATGTTGGGACAATTATTTTTATTCCTCAAGCTATAATATAGGAAAATATAAACAAAATCCTTGTCCTAAAGTTTGAAAAAAACACCCTAGTGTATATAGACCCCACCGAACTGTGAACATTACGCCACTAATGGAAACAATAGAAAATTTATCGCTAACCTTCCCCATATTATTATTGCAGGTGACTTCAATAGTGATCTTTTGTTGGAAAACCACTTAAGGGACAATATGCTATCCTTGGGGCTTATTTCTGCAAATATTCCAGTGCCTACTCATTTTACTAAATCATGTAATACCTTACCTGACCTCTTTTTTGTGAACAACGAATCAAATGTTTTATTGTATAACCAGTTAGGTGTACCAGTCTTCTCTAAACATGATTTCATATACATATTTGTGTTTTGATTATGAATTCACCGATACCTCTACACTACATAACTGTCGTGACTTCAAAGATATTGATTACTTCCATCTTAGTCCAGAGGTCCAAAGCATTGATTGGCAGTTCATTTATAGCATGACTGAGGTTGATAACCAAGTAAATTTCTTTCAAGATAACTTAAGCTATTTATATAATAAATTTGTACCTACTAAAACCAAGCATGCTCGATTAAAAATCATATCATTGCACGCAATGGTGCTTATAATCGTTGGAAACGTTTTAAAACATCTGAACATACACTGAATTCAAACGTCTGTAGTCAGGAGAGAAATTAATCTGTCAAAAACTAAAATACAATAGTGCAGTTGGGAGCTAAAGGATATGAAGTATGTGTGTTGATGTTCGACCAAGTTTAAAACTATGTTTAGAATTAAAAAATTAGAGGCTTTTTGGTCAATAAATTTTGAAATGCAAATAAAACAAATTTATTTTATTTTTTCTGTCCGACGTTTCGGTGGGGGTTTCCACCTTCTTCAGGAACAACTTTTAATCAAAAAAAAAACACAGGAGAACAAAAGACGTGTGACACTTTTTGTAGACTTAAATTTTAAACAAATGTTGACTTACAAAAATTTTTTGTTTCTTTGATTTTAAATTGACATTACTGCAACTTGCACAAACATTTATACGAAAAACATAAATATTGCACAAAAATTGTTTATGAAAATAATTAAAAACGACACAATTTAATAAATTAACATTTAAAAATAAAATAAAAATTACAAAAACATCACATCACTATTGTCAGTTGAGAATCAAGTTGTAGTTTGAACTCAGTTTGTCTTTGTCTTCTTTGGTGTTCATGGTTGTTTTTATTTTTTCTTGTATTCGTAAGCTCTCAAGAGTATAGACTAAACCAAACGAGACATAACGAGTAAAGCCTAAACCAAAATAGACGAGACGAGACGTAACGAGTAAGTTCGAGTGTATGTAAACCAATGTTGATAGCCAAAATGAACCAACGTAATTGATGGAAAGTGAACGAAACATTTTGACGAGACGAGTTGTTCCGTAAGAACCGAACTTCAAAACGTTGCTACTCGTCATAACAGCTTTTTTGGTTCGTTGGCTAGCGTAACATTTTGGGTTAAATGTCAAAACAGACGAAACGAGTGCAAACGTTCGTTCAATTGCTACCGTCTCGTCACGTCTATTTTGGTTAAGTCTTAAGTTCGAGTGTATGGAAACCAATGTTGATAGCCAAAATGAACCTAAGTACGTAATTGATCGAAAGTGAACGAAACATTTTGACGAGACGAGTTGTTCCGTAAGAGTCGAACTTCAAAACGTTGCTACTCGTCATAACAGCTTTTTCGGTCCGTTGGCTAGCGTAACATTTTGGGTTAAATGTCAAAACAGACGAAACGAGTGCAAACGTTCGTTCAATTGCTACCGTTTCGTCACGGCTATTTAATTGTACCAATATACACAATAGGGCAGTCAGCACAAGGTAAGACTTAACCAAAATAGACGTGACGAGACGGTAGCAATTGAACGAACGTTTGCACTCGTTTCGTCTGTTTTGACATTTAACCCAAAATGTTACGCTAGCCAACGAGTCGAAAAACCTGTTATGACGAGTAGCAACGTTTTGAAGTTCGGTTCTTACGGAACAACTCGTCTCGTCAAAATGTTTCGTTCACTTTCGATCAATTACGTTGGTTCATTTTGGCTATCAACATTGGTTTACATACACTCGAACTTACTCGTTACGTCTCGTCTCGTCTATTTTGGTTTAGGCTGTAGTTATTTCATACACAAGATTGTTTAGTTGCTCTTTGTTGATTTTTTCTATTGTGTTAGTGAATATTGTGATCAGTGTTTTGTTAGGTTTGTGTGCGTAGCTAATGGTGTTCTCAGAGTGCAATATTGCGTGCATATTCTTGCTCTACGTTAGCTTAGGAATGTATGTGATGCTGTGATCAGTGTTGCCAATGAGAAATTTATTTTCCTACCAAAATTTTCTCGAAAACCTACCAAAATCGTTTGTAACCTACCAAAACTTTACAAATTAAAAAAAAAATCTTTTTGCAGCATTGAATTCGTTTATTAACATTTAATGCTGTTTAAAATACATATTCTTGTATGTCGTCGTTTAAAATGCTTAACCGCATATAGCACAAATTTTCTGTTGCTAAATCGTTCACATCAAAAGTCGGACAAGTGTGCGCAAAAAGTTACCACATGACATGACACATGCAGCGTACAATTAAGCGATGAACGTTAGAAGAAAGAAAAATAGTAATTAAAATCATTTTGAAGGCAAAACCGATCGCAAAGTTACAAATTTCGCCAGCGGTTCACGGTATTATTAAATGATATAAAGAGGACAAAAGGATTTCAAATAAACAACAAACGGTGGCAAAAAAAAAAACGTTTAGCTCGAGAGACGAAAAATGTACCATCCTAGAAATTTTTAAAAATCCATTCATATCATCTACTCAAAAACTTACTGTAATGGTAAAACTAATTTTCATTAAGAAGTCCATGCCGTTCGAAAAGTTCTACGGAAAAATAATTTTAATGGCTGAGTCGCACAGGATAAGCCATGAATCAACAAAACAATTTCGCTTGAATTTCGCAAAAGAGCACATTTTAAAATATTCTCCTTTTGGAGCATGGTAAACACACCCTAATTGATCGGGGTTCTGAAAAAGAGCCATATTTTAGCCTGACAATAACCGTATACGTACAGTCCGTTTTTAAAATGCTATTTATTAAAGCCCACAAATTCAAATTTATTATTCCGGAAATATTTTTTCTAATTATGTCATCTTATGTACATAAAAAAAGTTTAGTTCTTAGAACTTAAGACCTTTTTTAGCGACCCGATTTTGATCACAGCTGCGATCAAAAAAATTATGTTATTAATAGCGCTAGTAACTTATGTTTCTAATACGCCGGGTCTGAGCACACATGCAACAATTTAGATGTGCGATCAGTCGCAACACTATTTCGTCACATTGTACATGCACATGCGTATTCCCTAAACGTAATTTGTATGCAAGAAAACAGAGGCCATACCCACTTGTTGAAGATAGGGTTGGTAAAAGCTTATTTCCAGATGTAAATATTTGCTTCCTGATTCGAAAAACTTCACGAAGAAATTTCAATTTTCGATTTTCATAAAAATTTATCCTAAATCCTACCAAAATCAGATTTAACCTACCAACCTACCAAGAGGAAAAAAACCTACCCGATTTGGTAGGAAACTACCAAAAACGGCAACGCTGGCTGTGATATTGTTTTTTATTTGTTTCCGTCTCATTGCGTGTTGTTAGGGTGGCTCTAATATTGTTGAGATTTAATTCTTGTAATTTTTTATTAATTAACGTAGTAACCAGTGTATGGGAGAAACTATTCATAGTAAGTATCTGTCTTATTTTTTGTAGATTTTGTTTTTGGAATTGTGTGTCACTTATGTTCAGTATTTTATTTATAAAGTTTTGTGCTGTGTTGATGTTTTGTCCCATTGGCTGAGTGGAACAGAAATTCATCATTCGTCCAGAAGCTGTTGGTTTATTTTTATTTGTATTTTATTTGTATTTTTATTTATTTATTTTCTCCCTAATACAACAAGATATATATCTTATAATTAGAGTATTAGGTACACAGTGATAATAATAGTTTAAAAATTAAATTTTACAATTCTTTTGAAATTAATTAACAAATATTAAATGAATTTAATGAAATAAAATAAAACTAAAGTAAAATTAAAATTAGACCACGTAATATACATTTATAACTAATAAGCTAAAATATTATTGCAGCTGTGAAAAATAATTCATAAGTTTATTTTTATATTGCACGGGATGGGGAATTGTTCTTAGGTTTGGAGGGAGAGCATTCCAAAGACGTATTGCATGTATGAAAAATTGCCGCTCTGATGTTAAGCATGAGTGGCGTAATTGAATCAGTGCTTTGGCCAGAGTCGATCTTGCAAAAATAATTTTTCTTGAGAGATAGCTTGGTTGCATTTTGTACATCACTTTATGCAATAATATCAAAGTTCGAAACTTTAAAACGTTTTCGAACGTCATGTTGCACAATTTGTATGCATATGAAGAGACATGATCCATCCGTCTTAAGCCGAAAACGTATCTAGCTATATTATTGAAAATAACCTTCAACTTTTGCTTGGAAGTGGAGTCACAATTTGCAAAAATTTCGCATCCATACAAAAGAGTGGGAAGAAGATATGCCCTTGCAAGCAAGAGCCTTACCCTTGGAGGAGTAAAAAATTGACTAATCCATAGCTCACGTAGCATCCCATAAACTTTTCCAATTGTGCAATTAATATGGTTATTCATGATAAGCTTCTGTCAAAGTGTATTCCAAGATTTTTACATGAATCTACAAAGTCTATGTTACTATTATCTAGCGATATTTTGGGAAAACATGAAACATTTATTATACTTTTACTTATCACTAAGCACTTAGATTTTTTTGGATTAAGACATAAACCATTTTTACTAGCCCAAATTGAAACACTATTAAGATCCACATTTAAACTAGCTACACAGTCAACAATGGAATCACGATTACAACTAACATACAACTGCACGTCATCCGCATACAAATTAATTTTATTACTTATTAGTTTTTATAAAAAAAAAAAACTTTATTTATTTTTTAATTTTCTTAAATCAATTCTAAACTTTATTTAAACTTTTTAATATTCTTAACTCTCGTTTTCCAAAGACTGTCAAAAGACTGACTCTTAAGTTATTAGTGATCGTATTTATATGATCAAATGCTTATTCTTCTTACTTCTATGCTTGATCTTCTTATCGTACTTTGGAATAAATTCCAGCTATTGAAATTTGATTCCAATAGTTATTACATTTTTAAATTAGAATTTTGATCATTCCATATTTCTTATAATTAGTAGAAATGAAATTGGATTATATTGTTTACAATTTTCCTTACAAATAATTGGTTAACATATGTTCTTTAAAATGAAATTGGATTATGTTGTTTACAATTTGTTTGTAATTTTCCTTACAATTAATTAGTTAACATATTTTTATTTTTGTTGATATTTTTAATTGAATTTACGTGTGAGATGTTAATGTTAACTCCCCTCTTTGTTAGATGAATCGTCCCGATTCATTTCGACTGCTTTTGTTATAAATTCCCTTGTGAGATTTCTTATTCTGTCATTTATTTCATTCAAATTTATTTCTTCTCCAATTTCTTCAATTGTTTCATTTTCAATTTCATTATTTTTTATGGCTCTTTTAGTTTTATGTTTCTTAATTAATTTTAAAAATTGTTTATTATTATTCTGTACTAGTTCAGTTAATTTCGTGTTAATGTTTACTAAGTCATCATGGTCAGGTGTTCCTGCTATCCACTTCCATAAAGTTCCTATTTCGTTTATTCCTCTTTTAATCTTGTTAACTTTATTCTTCTTAACCCTTATTTTTCTTAGTTGTCCTAATAAGATCTCTATCAAACTTATTTCCAGGTCGTTATCTATATTTTCATGAAACACTATATTTGTATTATTCTTATTATCGCATTCCTAATGATTACTTCTATTTCGTCATAATATTCCCTAACGTGTCTTTCATACGTATTACTTCTTCCGAGTTCTGCATCTTCCTCTTTATTAATTATCTCATCAGGTAACACTAGAATTATAAAAATTCCTTTTAATTAATCTTCTTTAGAGATTATCTCTTTACAATAAAGCATTCTAAAATTAGAATCTACTTTAGAGTCTTGATATCGTTCTGCAGCTCGTATCATGGCTACTGTTTGCCATTCTATATTTTCTTCTCTTAGGTCTTCATAAGTTGGATCTCTTGATTCTCCAATAAATTCGAAAACCTTTTTCATCATTTTTAATTTTTCCTCCTGACTTACTTCTTCCCTAACTTCTAATTCAGTTTCAGAATCATAATACGGTAAAGGATTGTACCTCCAATTACGACGACTCATTTTAAATGTTACTAGAAAGAAAATTAAAAATTCAATTATGATTTAATATTGTCTTTGTGGACAATTCTATTTCTCTTAATTATTCTAATACGTTTCCCTAAGTTTTCCTTAACTTTTTGTTTCTTATAACGAGATCTTAACTTATTTCTTTCGCCTATAATTTTTTCATAAACGACTTGACCGATATGATATTCTTTATCACCTCTGTTTTTATTATGTATAATTAACATTTTTTCTTGTCTATTCTTTAGTCTTTCTGGGATACTATTATGTTCTTTTTTATTAAATAGAATATCAATTGGTTTTTCCTCTATTACAGAATGTATCGTTTTATTGTATTGTTGTGCGGCTCGTATGATTATCTCTACATCATTCAGTAAACTATATTCTTGCTTAATACATCTAGCTATCTCAATTAAAGTTGAATGAGCTCTTTCTACTTGACCGTTGGTAGTAGTATGTCTTGGATCACAATGATACACTTCTATTTGTAATCTTTCCATTTGAGATTTAAATTGGGGAGTAATGAATCCTGGTTCATTATCTAATATAATATTTTTTGCATCGGGAAATGATTGCAAAAGTTCAAGAACTTTCTCCTCTAAGTTCAATTTGTTTGTGATATGTTTGACTATCAAAAATTTTGAATATGAATCAATACAAGTTAGAAAAATTAATTTTTCCGCATAGAAAATATCAACGTATAGTTGTTCCCCCTCTTTGTTTGGAATTGGTGCCTCACCAATTGGAACTTTCTGCGGATGTCTATCATATTTGTTTACATTACAAATTTCACAATTCCTAACATATTCTCTAAATTTTTCTTTCATCTTCGGCCAGTAATACCTTTTTTCTATTTGTTTAACGTTTTCTTCATGATTACGATGAGCTCTGTTATGTGTTTGTTCAATAATTGTACCCTGATCCTCTATATTCATTATATCTATTGGAAAATTTTTTGTATATAAAAATTTAATGTTATTAAATGTTGTTAATAACATATCCTTGATTTCGTATAAATCTTCCATTGTGCAATGTATTGCTGTTACAATTTTTGGATTTAAGAATTCTTTTAATATCGAAATTAAATTTTCTACCGTGTTAAACTCAATAATATGTCTTGTATTATTAAAACAATGTGTTTGTTCATGAATTACATCTACAATTCCTGGGTTTTTATTTAGCAAAATCTGTTGCTTAAATTGATTTAATGGTTTATTAGTTTCTTTTATCAAATTACTATCACTACTTTCTGCTGAATGTTGTGTACCTTGATCTGATTGTACTGACTCCTCAGTTGAACTATCAGTTAAATTATTTAAAAGTTGCCTTGAAAGTGCATCTGCAACTACATTTGTTGTTCCTGGTTTATATATAATTTTTGGTGCGTATTCTTCAATTAATGCGTGCCATCTCTTCATTTTAGCATTTGGGTTTCGTGTTGAAACTGCGAATGTTAGTGGCTGATGATCCGTATGGATCTCTAAGTCTTTTACACCATAAAGATAATTTCTTAAATTTTTTAATGCCCATACTATGGCATACAATTCTTTTTCATTGGTAGCATATTTCTGTTCTGTTGAATTTAATGTTTTCGATATAAATGTTATGGGATTTTTCCCTTGTGACAATACTGCTCCTATTGCAATATTTGATGCATCGGTTGTTAATATGAATTTCTTTTCAAAATCCGGTTGATATAACTCCGCTTGGTTTTGTAATAACCCTTTCAATTTATCGCATGCTTCAATACCTTCTTTATCTAAAATTATTTCTGTCTTTTTAGATTTATATTGCGATACCCTACCATTTTCTCCTGATAGATGTCTTGTTAATGGTTTTGTTATCAATGCATAATCCTTAATAAATTTCCTATAATAACCAGTTAGTCCTAAAAAGCTTCGTAATTGTCTTAATGTTTTTGGTATAGGAAACTCTTTAATTGTTTCAATTTTCTTTGGATCTGTTTTGATTATATTATGCGCTACTCTATAACCTAAAAATTCAATTTCTTTTTGATAAAATATTGACTTCTCTAATGAAATCTTCATATGTGCTTCTTTTAATGTCTCAATTATTATTTTTAAATGTTCCCTATGTTCTTTGATATTCTTTGAAAATATTATTATATCATCAATATATATATGACAAAATTTTCCTACGTATTCCCTTAAAATATCATCCATAGCCCTTTGAAATATGCTTGGAGCATTTTTCAAACCAAATGGCATTCTTATATATTCATATTTTCCATTATTAACAGAAAATGCTGTTTTCTCAATATCCTGTTCTTTCATTAATATTTGATGGAATCCTGATTCCAAATCTATACTTGAGAATACCTTTGCTTTACCTAAATTTGATAATATAACGTTTACATCTGGTATTGGATATTTATCCGATACCGTTTTTTCATTTATTTTTTTATAATCCACAACCATTCTTAATTTTGGGGTGCCATCAGCATTTATTCCCTTCTTCGGAACTACCCAAATTGGTGAGTTGTAAGGACTCTTACTAGGCCTTAAAATTCTTTCTCTTAATAACTTATTTATTTCTTCATTTACGAATGTATTTACCGATAATGGGTAAGGATACTGTTTACTCCATATTGGAGTTTCAACAGTTGTACGGATTTCTGCTTTCACATCCGTTCTAAATGGTAAATTCATGTTTATTCCCTCATGAATTCTTTTTATTTCGTAAATTACTTCTTTTCTTAATTCTTCGACCTCAAAATTTTCTTGTGATAAAGCGGAATTATTCATCGCTGGCGCTGTAGAATCTTTTTGTTCCACATTTATATTATTATTTTTCCCTTCATTTCCATCAATATATTTTATATCGTAACACAACCCATTATGTGTCATTAATGATTTTTCGAAATCTAAAATCATTTTAGTTTTCATTATGAAACTTATACCTATTAATAAATCCGTTTCTAAATTATTTATTATATAGAATCTCTGCTTAACATTGAATAAAGTTAATTCAGCGAAATGGGTTATAATCGTATACCCGTTAATTGTTTTTACTCGTTTATAAATTGGTAATTTGAATTTAGTTAAAAGTACATTTGGCCTACAATAACAACTTGTAGCTCCTGTATCGATTAAAATTTTTACTGTTTTTGCTGTTGTGTTGCTTGTCCCAATGATGTAGGGCAAGACATTCCTTCGTCTAAAAAAGCTATTTCATTTATATTGTTTACCCGTTGAACCTTTTGTTGAGGTTGTTGAACACTATCATATGGTCTTTTTACAGGTTGTTGTTGTTCATTTTGGTTTGGGTTATACCTATTTTGTTCATAATTATTCCTATTATTATTATAATTATTATGATTGAAATTCCTTCTGTAATTATTATTATAATTATGATTGTAATTATTATTCCTTGGCCTATTCTGTATCTGGATTGACTCGTCAATCTCTATTGCTTCAACCTTTTGTGGTGGCTTCACCATTCTATTATTATTGAAACTGTTAAAACCAAATTTATTCTGATTATGATTCGCCTTTGGGAATCTAAGATTATTACTGTTAGAATTATTGTTATTTTGATTTGACATTCGTCCAAATTGGAGCGCGAAATTAGCCCTAATATTATTTGATTCTAGTTCTTGCGCTTTTGCTAAAGCGTTAGGCAAATCTTCGGGTGAAAGTGAGAATAATATATTTGATAGTGGTGCATTTAAGCCAGTTATAAAAATCCTAAGGGCATTTTCCCTATTTTTCCTATTTAATTCCACTGTTAATGGTGCTTCAGTACCATACGTCATTATTGTCTTATTAATAAGTAATGTAAGTTTTTTGTTCACTAAATTATAATAATCAAGTATAGTTGAAGATCCTTGTCTAAGGATACTTAATTCCTGTTCAATCAGATGAATTGGTCGTTTATCTGAGTAGGCAAAGTCTAGACGGCTTATAATTGCGTCGAAATTTAAAACTGTACCATGATTTGTCAAAATGTCGTTTGCGTCACTTACTACCTTGTTTCTTAAAATTGTTAAAGCTGCAAAATATCTTTTACTTCCTTTTTCATATAAAATTATAACATTATTGGCTGCTTCACGCCAACTTACATAAGTGTTTGGTTTTCCAGAGAATTCTGGGAGAGCTCTAACCATATCTAAAGGTTCGTTACATACTATATTTTCGTCAATTATTTGTTTAGTATAATTTTCTACTGTCGTGGTCTCAGTCAATGTCCTTAATTGATTTGTTAAATTCGCGATTCTTGATTCAAATGCCTGATTGTTTGTCGCAATCATATTGGCGATTAATTCTACACTTAGATTTTGCATAGCCATTGTACTAGCTGCGTTGTTTGATGTTTCGGGCGTTAATTCTTGAATTTTTACCGCTTTTAGTAAATCACTTAATTCTTCTTCTATTGCTTCAACTCTAACTCTTTTGTTGGTTGGCATTTATTCACTTAATAAACACGAAATTTAAATAACTACGCGATTTATTTTTTTAAAACTTCCTTAAAAATAAACTTAAATATTCTAATTTCTTACTTTTCCTTCCTTTTGAAGTACTTGTTTCTTTAACGGGATACCTTCCTCTAGCTGTTGATTTCGAGCTTCTGTATGGATGGCCTTTGTTCTCAACTTCTTTGTAGTCCAGACAAACCGTATTGCGGGTAAATGTTGCACGCTATTTCTTAGTTTGATCCTTACTTTTTACTCAAGGGATGTTTCCACAGGATATTCAGGATTTATTTGGTGAATTATATTTTTATTAAACTTTGGCAGGGACCTGTCATAGACTAGTGTTTGCCTCAGTGTTGTTTTATATTTCACTTTATTGAAACTTTTTTAGCATGCCCCACGTTGGGCGCCAATTAATTTTATTACTTATTAGTTTTTATAAAAAAAAAAAACTTTATTTATTTTTTAATTTTCTTAAATCAATTCTAAACTTTATTTAAACTTTTTAATATTCTTAACTCTCGTTTTCCAAAGACTGTCAAAAGACTGACTCTTAAGTTATTAGTGATCGTATTTATATGATCAAATGCTTATTCTTCTTACTTCTATGCTTGATCTTCTTATCGTACTTTGGAATAAATTCCAGCTATTGAAATTTGATTCCAATAGTTATTACATTTTTAAATTAGAATTTTGATCATTCCATATTTCTTATAATTAGTAGAAATGAAATTGGATTATATTGTTTACAATTTTCCTTACAAATAATTGGTTAACATATGTTCTTTAAAATGAAATTGGATTATGTTGTTTACAATTTGTTTGTAATTTTCCTTACAATTAATTAGTTAACATATTTTTATTTTTGTTGATATTTTTAATTGAATTTACGTGTGAGATGTTAATGTTAACTTACATATGAATATTACAATATTTTAAACACTTAGGTAAATCATTTATATAAATTGAAAATAGTAGTGAGCCCAAGACAGAGCCTTGGGGAACTCCTCATATAGTGCTTAAAAATTTAGACACAGAATTGTTTCCACAAACAGCTTGCGATCTATTTGTCAGGTAGGAAAATATTAAATTAGAAGCAGTTGGCGAAAAA
Source organism: Tricholauxania praeusta (assembly GCA_949775025.1). NCBI lineage: Eukaryota > Metazoa > Arthropoda > Insecta > Diptera > Lauxaniidae > Tricholauxania > Tricholauxania praeusta. The sequence continues at coordinate 94,403,424 of OX459028.1, forward strand.
TTAAACATATTTAGCAGTTTTGTGCATAAAATGATGTGGTCAACACTATCAAATGCCTTGGAGTGATCTAAGAGCACCAACAGATTAATTTCATTATTGTCTAGACCAACTCGTATATCCTCAGTCACATCTATTAAAGCTGTGACGCAACTACGACCATTTCTAAAACCAGACTGTCGATCGGTTATTAGTCCATTCTCATCAAGAAATTCACTAATTTGCCAATATAATATTAGCTCAAAAGCCTTAGACAGAAAAGATAATATGGCGATTGGACGGTATTCGGAATGTGACTTAGGGATGGGGATAATTTTAGCTTTTTTCCAATTGCTGGGAAATATAGAAGTAGTTATAATAGAGTTAAAAATATAAGTGATGAAAGGAAGAAGAATTGGAAGCAAAATTTTTAAGAAAATGGGGTGTATTTCGTCGAATCCAGTGGCATTGGATTTAATTTTTAATATACTTTTTAAAACGTCGGCCTGATCAACACATTTAAAGCTGAAGTTTGTATTTTGAAACAAATTCCTGGAGTAACTTATGGAATTGTAAGAGTTTTTAGAAACCGGGGGAAATGGTAAGTTGACAAAAAAGTTTGGCGTACCAGTTTAGGATAATTTTGTTATTCTGCCTGTGTAGTCTAGTGTCCAAGTATGGGATGGTTCCGTTTAGTTCCTCTTCAATTGTAAATTGTATTTTATGGTGATACTCGTTGAAAATCGTTAGAATTGTCTCTTTGTCCTTAGGTTTTATGATGGCCAACATATCGTCCACGTATTTAACTAAAATTTTAAATTCAATGTCCTTTTCTTTAAGTTTTTTGATTGCGTCGTCAAGAAGATCATCTAATATTATATCGGCTATAGTAGGGGAAAGTGGGTTCCCCATGGGCATGCCATATATTTGGTGGTACAACTTTCCGTTGTAGCTGAAATAGTTATTGTCTTTAAGACAAAAATCTAAGATTTTTAGAAACTGTGATCTTGATATTTTAGTGATTTGCTTAATTATGTTCCATTTGTTCATTATTGTCCTGATCGCTAAGTGTATTGGGATGTTAGTAAAAAGTGATACCACATCAAAAGAAATTAGAAGATCGTCTTTTTCAAGCGTGATTTTTTCCGTGATTTGTTTTAGCTCATATGCGTTTTTTATGTTGTATTTGTCAGATATTATATGTTTTAATATTGCTCCCATATATTTGGCGAGTCTGTAGCATGGAACATTGAAAGAGGATGAGATTGGACGAAGAGGTATATTATCCTTGTCAGTTTAAGGTAGCCCATATAATTTTGGAGCAGATGATGCTGAGCAATATAGTTGTAATTTGTCCTTATATTCTAAGTATAATGTTGGTTTTGTGGAGTTCATTAACAATTTTTATTTTATTTTTAAATGTTAATTTATTAAATTGTGTCGTTTTTAATTTTTTTCATAAACAATTCTTGTGCAATGTTTATGTTTTTCGTATAAATGTCTGTGCAAGTTGCAGTAATGTCAATTTAAAATCAAAGAAACAAAAAATTTTTGTCAACAGTCAACATTTGTTTAAAATTTAAGTCTACAAAAAGTGTCACACGTCTTTTGTTCTCCTGTGTTTTTTTTTAGATTAAAAGTTGTCCCTGAAGAAGGTGGAAACCCTCACCGAAACGTCGAACAGAAAAAATGAAATAAATTTGTTTTATTTGCATTTCAAAATTTATTGACCAAAAAAGCCTACAATTTTTTAATTCTAGATATGAAGTATAATTCACGAGATTGGTATTGGTAAAAACACCACAGGCAATTGAATTGCAATATTACTGAGGTCAACGGCCTCAATGAAAAATTTGTTAGCATTTCAACGCCTACGATTATAAGCAATGTTCGTTGTGTTAATCAATGCGAAGTTTTACAGAGTATAAAAGCAATAAAATCAAATGCCGTTGGTATTGATGAATTGAATCCTATATTTTTAAAAGCACTTATTCCTATGTTGTTGCCGTTTATTACATTTTCAATGCCGTAATTACCATATCTACTTTTCCGATTAGCTGGAAAAAAGCAGAAATCATTCCAGTACTTAAATTACACAATGAATGTCGACCTATCTCTCTTTTACTCTTCCTGTCTAAGGCTCTTGAACTGCTGCAACAAATCAATCAATTCATTCGCGAAAATAATCTTTAAACTGATAGGCAGTCAGGTTTTAGGGCACAACATAGTTGTGTGACTGCACCTATTGATGTAGTGAAGATATTCGTACTGGACTGGATCAAAACTAGGTCAGCTTCTTAATTCTCTTGGATCATTCAAAGGCTTTTTATTCAGTGGATCACAATATATTGAACACTAAATTGCTAAATCTATTTAATTTTTCACCAACTGCAGCTAATTTAGTGCAATCCTATTTGCGTAACAGATTACAGCCCGTACTATATGTGTAAGATTTTCTATTGGTAAGACGAGGAGTCCCGCAGGTCTAAGTCCTAGGGCCAACTTTCTTCTTCATTTATATAATTGATCTACCTAATGTTCTCAAAGGTTGTAACATCCACAAGTATGGGGATGATGTACAATTGTATGCAAGCTGCAATCGTGAGTCTGTGTTTAACTATACATCTCTAATTAAAAATGATTTAAATCGAATAGCTGAGTGGGCAAATGATAATCGTTTGTGTATCAACCCTAAAAAGTGTATTGTCATATACAGAAAGTTAATCCAAACTGAGCATTTTCCCACCATCATACTAAATGGTTGCCCCATACACTATGTGGAGTCCGTTAAAAATCTTGGTATAATTTTTAATAGAACTCTGTCATGAAATACGCATATTTAACACACAACCGGTAAAGTGTATGGTATGTTGCGCATATTGTGGATCACGCAATTTTTCACACCATTGCGAATCCGTTTGCTTCTTGCAAAAGCGTATCTGCTTCCTACGCTTCCTTCCTGTATGGTTTTGAATTATTTGCAAATTGCGATGCTGGAAGTAAAGCCAAGCTTAACGTTTTATTCAATAGCATTACCAGATATGTCTTTGGCTTGAAAGAGATCATATATCATGGTACGCTTCAAGAATCTGTAAGATGAGTTTCGAAGATATTCTAAGATTCCGTACTCTGTTGTTTCTGCATAAGGTGATAAAATCTAGTGAGCGTTCATATTTATACAATAGATTGCTGTTTACAAGATCTAATCGAGCTAACGCTCTAATTCAAGTTAGACATTTCTGTTTAATTTCGGAAAGGCAATACATGCCATATGCTTCTGGAACTCATAACCGCCTGATGTACGATCCAACCTAACCGCTGTGCAATTCAAAAATAATCTCATGATATATTTTTCTTAGATGAACTGATACTGATGTTATATGCAACATTGTTCGTTTTTTAACAATTAGATATATTTTAATTTCTTTTGTGATCTTTTATTTTATTGTGTTATTTATGTTAGCTGTATTTCGTTTAATATGTGTGTGTTTAAGTTTCTATTAGTTAAATTATATTTTATGTACTTTGTGATATTTTTTTTTTTTTTTTTTTTTTTTTTTGCGATCGGTCCCTGCGTTCCCACTTACCCGCCTAACCGCACGAGAGGCGCATCCGTCTATCGTACGGATCGGTGACCGACTACGAACAGCCCGGACTGCTCTGCGTTCATTAGGCGAAACCGTACGTGAGGCACATCCGTCTATCGTACGGATCGGTGACCGGGACTGCACTATTTCTCTGAACGAAATGATGGGTAGAGCAATTTCCGATCACAGATTGAGCACAATTTCTACTAAGCCCATAGGATATGCAGCAGAAACAAAGGAAAAAGTACAGTTTCAAGTATTTAAGAAAATAATTATTTTTTGCTTTATAATATTATGAGAGTCCATGGGTGAAATAATATGACAAAGGTTATTATAATCATTACATATACACCGAAATGGACAAAAATGAGCATAGTTAGAATTACATATATCAAGTCTTAAGAAACGAAAGTGTCTCAAATCCCTTCTAGGATTGTTAAAGTTGACCATACCTAGCAACAACTCAGAGTTCATTGAGCCGGAGAACAGTTTATTTAGAAAAGTTACGTTAAGCATAATTCTTCGGCTGCGCAGTGTTGGTAAACGTATTAGTTTGAGGCGGCTTTCGTATGAAGGTAAATTTGAGTCCGGATTCCAAGGTAGCCGACGAAGTGCAAACAATAGAAATTGTTTCTGCACCGACTCCAGCATATCAATGTATATATTATATTGGGGGTTCCAATCCACTGACGCATATTCCAATATTGGTCTAACAAATGAAGTGAAAAGCAACTTCGTCGTATAGGGGTCGTCAAATTCTTTAGACCATCGTTTAATAAATCCAAGGACGCCTTTTGCTTTGTTTACCATTAAACCAATATGCACGTTGAAGCGAAGTTTTTTATCCATAGTGACGCCTAAATCTACAAAATTGTCAACCTTTTCCAGTTTTAAACCGTTTATTGAATATGAAGTCTCAATTTCTTTACTTCTTGAAAAAGTCATTTGCTTACACTTTTTGAGATTTAATGTCCTCAAGTTTACATCACACCATTTAACAAGTTCATTTAGGTTTCTTTGTAGAGTTTTATGATTAAAGTGATCATTAAAAGAGTAAAAAAGTTTTACATCATCAGCATACATTAGAATATGGGACGAATTTGTAGCAGAAGGTAGGTCATTTATAAATAATAGAAATAAAGTGGGGCCAAGATAGCTGCCCTGGGGAACTCCAGATGAAACCATTATATGTTTAGAAAACATGTTGTTGAATAAAACTTGTTGCTTCCTATTCGTCAGATACGATCTAATCCACTTTAATATCGTTGAAGGAAATCCTATTAAATATTACTTTTTTAAAAGTAGGCTATGACTTACGCAGTCAAAAGCTTTGCTGAAATCAGTGTATATAACATCCGTTTGCTGTTTTCGCTTAAATCCATTTATAACAAGCGTGGTGAACTCCAAAAAGATTTGTTGATGTAGATTTACCCTTTAGAAAGCCGTGCTGAGATACTGTCATCAGGGATGAAACGATGTTTGTAAGATGATCATAAATTATTTTTTCAAAAAGTTTTGGGATTATACTGAGCTTAGCAATACCTCTGTAATTTTCAATATTAGCCTTACTTCCGGATTTGTGAAGTGGAATAATGTAAGACTCTTTCCATAATTTTGGGAAATTACCCAAATTCAAGGAAATATTAAAAATTTTTGAGAGAGGATAACAAAAACTACTTGCGCAATACTTTAGGATGTTTGTAGGAATATTATCTGGTCCAGTTGAATAAGTGCATTTTAAAATTTTCAGTTCATTGCTAACTAAATCAGCACCAATTTGTGGAAGTTGAATTTCATTTATACGCGAAAGATTATATGGGTAGTTGACGTCAGAATCATAAGTAGAAGATGAATAAGTAGACTTGAAGAAGTTTGCAAACAAATTGGATATTTCATTTTTTTCGGATGATGTTATACCATTATAGGACATCTGAAGAGGGGCCGTTCATAAATTACGTAAGACGTTTAGGGGGGGGGGGGGTCGGCGGATTCTTACTACATCTTACGAGAGGGGGGGGGGGGTGAATAATCATCTTACGTAAGATTTAAAATGCGTATTCATACATTAAAGTTGTATTAACGCATCGTCATTTGTGACAGTAATGAAATATATTTGAATTTTCGACAGTCACGAAAGATTCAGAAATATCGATTACAATCGATTTAAGTAATCGACTCTGAACGGGACAACTTCTCTTCTGTATATGTAATGAAATATACGTATGTTGTTTACACGCAGGGTCGACTTGTAACACCGTCTAACAAGTTTGCTATTATTCAGGCATTTACACGCAGATACGTCGACTTTGAAATTTTGTTGATGTTGTCCCGGTTCTTTACCACCCCCTGGCACTTGTCCTCTTCAACAAGAAGATTCGCTTTCGACTCATTCTTCACCAGGAGACCAAAACAGCAATCAGTTTTGTCCTCTATTTCTTCGCTTAGCGTTAAATTACGATTGGTCAAAAGTACATCCACAGTTCAAAATCATGCCTTACGATTTTTTTTGTCCTTCGCTTGCAAACGTCTTAGCTGATCGAGTTTGTAATATTTGTGACCAGTACTTTGCCTCGAAAAAAGCTACTGTAATGCACAAAAAACTACATGAAAAAGACTGTAGTCGCACTCACATGATTCAACCAGTTTCAATTTTGAAACGTGGAAAGGGGAAAAGCCTTTGCATTTTAAAACAATCGGAGATTTGTCAAGTTGCAGAGTGGCATGACGACGAGGATATTGATGTTACAGAGTTTGAATGTGAATCAGAAAATTCAACAGACGAATCGGGTGTGCCAATTGTAGGTTCACTATCAGACTGGTTGAAAAACGCATGGACTAACGATGACTTACGATGACTTTTTTTTATTCATCTTGAAAAACAAATGTGTAGTTTGTAATTTCGTAATATTTATTTAATATGTAACATATGTGTATTAAAATTAAATATACATAGTAATATAGTACATCACATGAAAAATACATTTTTTGACTAGTTTCACCTTAATTATGAATCTTACGTAAGATTTCGAAATCTTACTCGGGGGAGGGGGGGGGGGTCAAAAAGTCATGAAATTGTCTTACGTAATTTATGAACGGCCCCAGAGGATACACAGAAGATTTACGCTTGATGTTTATAAATTTGAAAAAAAATTTAGGATTCTTCTTAATGTTGAGTTTTATATATGAAATGTAGTTTAAATAAGACCGTTTATTATTATTTTGATAATTATACCGAGCACTGGAATAGCTTATATAATCAATGGATTTACCTAACATTTTGAATTTTTTTAACCGGCGATTTTTTATGATTTTAAGGTACTTTAATTCTTTTGTTACCCACGGAGGATCGTTTGACAATACAGATGAATTAAATTTTGGCACAGATTTAGAAATACAATTTTGCAAGCGCTCATTAAATGATTTTACATAACTCTCAATATCAGCCACAGAGTAATATGGTTTGTCAGGTAATATAACTGACCAGACGATATGGTTTAACAGGGAGTTAAGTCTGACATAATTCGTTTTTTTGTAGTTGAAACATGAGTTCTGAGATTTTACACGATTTGTTTTCACTAAGCTACATGCTAAAACATACTTTAGTTGAAGAGTTGGATGATGTTTATCCTCTGGTATAACTAGAGGGTCAATGCGACTTATAGTTATGTTGTTTAATTCATCAACAAATACAAGATCAAGGTTTCTATTGTTCGTATTAAGAATATTATTAATTTGATGAAGACAGCAATCAGAAAGAATATCCAGAAATTCGGTAATAACACAATTGCATGAAGTGGGTGTAAGAAAACAGCAATTGTCCGTTATATTCCATGAAACGTATGGTAAATTGAAGTCCCCTAGTACAATCATGGAATCATTTGCAGTATGATGATTATTTATTCCTTTAATTTCTTCTGCATGTCGTAAATAGGTATTGTGATCAGCATTTGGTGGAATGTAGGAACAAGTTAAATATATTGATTTATTACCAAGCTTAATAACAACCCCAACAAGTTCTAAGTCAGTATTGTTGTTAAACTTTAATTCCTCACAGGATAAAGAGATGTGCACTGCCAGAAGGACTCCACCACCAATTTTCGAATTTCGGTCTTTCCTGAAGATTTGGTAATTGCTACAAAAAATTTCAAAGTTCAGTATATTTTCACGAAGCCACGTTTCAGAGAATGCAATAACATGAAATTCATAATCGAAACTATTCAAGAATAAATCTGATATTTTCGTATTTAAACCTCTAACGTTTTGGTAAGCGATGGTTAAAGTTTGAAGCCGGTCAAGAATTAGTTTTTTGAAACATTTAGGTCACAGAACGTTGTGGTAAGGTAACAACATTTTCAGAGTGTGGGCTGTTTCTATACTCGAATTCACGAACTAGAGTATTGAGCGGCCAAAAATCTTTGTGATTTACCCTTTCGAAAACTTCTTCAGGGACAAAAATTTTGAATGAAGACTTTTTCCTCCGGTATGAAAAATTTAGCTTACGCACAGAAAAATCACTGAAGCCATTTAATTTATTTTTTATATAATAATTTAAGTCCTCAACCGAAGTATCAGAAGCGAAACGCGACACAAAAACAGTTTTTTTTTAAGATATAACTACAAGCTCTTTTGGCTCATTTCTAACGGAGAATGTTACTGAGTTTGAATCTTTATCATTTTGAGGAGAAGTAGATGGCAAATTGGATTGTACTGGTGTTGTACTTTGCATAAGAGGCTGAACAGGCTTAGGTAATTTATCCAACGTTGTAGATTTAGATGGTACTTCCAGATTTTTTATCATTTTTCTGCTTCCCACGAAGAGTCATCGGAGTCGATTTTTTAGGTGTTGAGTTTTGCTCTTCTAAGCATCTAAACAAACAAAAAACACTTTTTAACAGCTTGACGTTTGACGTTTATTCATTTTCCTTATATATCCATGAAGCTGGTGCTATAACGATGAGATAATTCTAAAAATTTTGTTGTATCAGCTTGTAATATTCAATAAACAATCAATCAATCCCCGAGATGAAAGATCTGCCAGATTAAACTCACCGGGTACAAACATCCAATGATTGATGGGATCAATGTGCTTGCTTCACGAAGAAAATGTTAGGAGCTTTTGTATAGGAAATTTTATGATCTTTCTAGGTCTAGGTTTGTAGGAGTTATATTAAAACTGGCGAATCACAAAGAAAACACGTTCGCTTCTACGTTCACAAATAACAACTGACGCTGCTTTAGTGATGCCCCACATACATCGATTTTCAATATAACATCGATGTAAGCCTTTGATATATCGAATTAACCCGATATATCAAAGCACTCAATATCAATGCATAATTCGATGTATTTGTCCGATATATCGATAATCAGTTTTTACAGTTTTACTTTTACTTCAACTTCCAAACGACTGAATCGCATTGTGTATGGTAAGCATAATACTCGTTCAGTTTTAGACAATTATAACCCTAGTTTACAAGAAAAAAGATCTGGTTTCTCATAGACTTTATTCGATGTATTTTGGGGCGTAGATTCCAAAAATGTCAACCATTTTTTTTAACGTTTTTTATTTAAAAAGAAACGGAGAATAAAAGTAAAAAACCACACACAAACACTAACTAAAACACTACCTAAAACTGTCCAAATATAAAGATAAATACTGTCAACACACGGGCACTTCTTCAAATTTTACATAAAAGGCAATTTACTGTGGATTTTTTTTAATTTGAATATTTTGTCTCGCATTTAAATTGTTTAATTTCACTATGATGAATACGCGCAACAACAACAAACTTGGAAAGCAGTCGTCTGACTCATCGTTGAAAACGATGCCGTCTCAAACTGAGGAAAACCTTGATGCTAAACTCAACTTGCTCAGGGAGACCATCATCAAACAGCTGACCGATGTTCTAAAAACAACTGAGGAGAGGGTAATGGAACGACTTGGAGTGGTGTCAGCTGCAATAACAAATTTAAAATCGTCTCTGAGAGATGTCGTGGAGAGAGTCATAGCTTTAGAGGAATCAACCAGCCAGATCAGCATAATGAAGACTGAAATAAATGAGCTCAAAGGTGAGATAGAAACTCTCAAATGCGGTGACTCATCAGGGATTCCTAATTCTCATTTGCTCAGTAACGAAATATGCGAATTAAAAAAACAAATCGGGAAGCATGAAAACAACGCTATTTCTAGTGACTTCATCATTAATGGGATTCCGTTCTCTGCAGACGAAAATTTCCACAGCATTTTCGGCAACATATGTTCTAAGCTCCAATGCAACTCTATTAAGCTGCGCGATGCCTTCAGAATAAGAAACAAAAATAATAACATCAACTCCAACGCAAACAACAACAGTGCTGCAGTCATCGTGAAGCTAACTTCTGCATATGAGCATAACAAACTTTTTATAGCTCTTTCTTCTTTCTGCAAGTCAAAAAACCGGCAACTCAAACGTAGTGACTTCGGGTTGAGAGGTGAAGAAAGAATTTATTTGCACGAGAGCCTTACAACTGCAAGTCGTGCAATTATGCTATACGCAATGCAGAAAAAGCGCGAAAAAAAATTAGCAGCGATGTTTTCAATTCGAGGGCGTATTTTTGTTAAAGCGACTGCTGAAGGAGAGGCCAAATTGTAAGTGACAGGGAGAGCGTAGATTGCGTGGATGTTTAATTAGGTAGTTAGGGTGAATTAAAAAACTGTCAATTTGGGTGTTTTGAAAAACTCGAAAACTTTTTTTTTTATAAATATATTTTTATTCAGTATTTTTTTTTTTTTTCTAAATATGTACCATATATATGGGGTAAAACACACGAAAACGCCACCTGAAAAATTTTTTGGCTCCGATTTGGGTGAAATTTGCCATGATTGTAGTATTGACAATCTAACAATAAAAGTGTGTTTAAGATTTTGCCCTAATATTATTTGTTGCTTAGATACGAGGGTATGAAATTCACGATTTTCGTACTTTTTCAGAATAGGTGTTTTTTTTCGAAAATTCATAGCTTACAGCAAACTTTATCAATTCATAATTGGTGAACGTACATTTTTAGGTTTTTACTTATTCTTTTCAAAAAAAAATATTGATTTTGAAAAAAAAAAATTTTTCAATTTTTTTTTTTTTTTTTTTTTTTTTTTATTTTTGAAAAAAAAAATTAAAAAGCTAAAATTCTGTAAATTGAAATGAATTTTTCAATTTTTTTTTTGAAAAATCCATTTCTGAATATTTTTTTGTTTTATAATTTTAGGTTTTTATTTGTACTTTTGAAAAAAAATACTGATTTTGAAAAAAAAAAATTTTTCGCAAAAATTTTGAGAATTGAAAATAATTTTGCATTTTTTTAAAAAAACCCATATTTTAAAATTTTTTTTTTTTATTTTTAAAAAAACTTTGATTTATTCTGCGCTTAATGCCGTAAAAATTTTTGTGGGAAAAAAATTATTTATATTTTTTTTTTTAGTTTTAAAAAAATTAAAAAGCTAAAATTTTGTAATTTAAATTATTTTTTCTGTGTGCAAATTTGCTACAATTCACGCATATGCTTATGATATTCAACTTTACCTTTCGCGCCTTGTTGGACTTGTTGAGGACTTATGTTATAGACTTAATAAAGATTTATCCTAACTGGGTGAATGGGCTGATACTAACTTTCTCCAAATTAATCCTCTAAAATCTAAGGTATTGCCTATAACAAGAAGTGAATTAAGTCTACAAGGGATTCCTTCTCTCTTTGTTGGTGGTTCTCAATTAGAATTTGTTTACAGGGTAAAAAATCTTGGCTATATTTTAAACTCTAACCTGACTTGTTCAGATCATATTAACAGTGTTATAGGAAAGATCTATGGTATCCTTCGATTATTAAGAACTTCTGCCGTCTCCACCCCATTAGAAACTAAGCGATGGCTTGTCCAACAATTAATAATGCCCCATATCACATATTTTCACCTGGTTTATTGCAAACTTGATTCCCAATCTCAACATAAACTGCTTGTCACTTTCAATAATGCAGCTAGAAATGTGTATTCTGTTCGTCAGTTTGAGCACATTTCCGAGATAAGTAGAAGCATACTGGGTTATAGCTTGAATGAGCACTTGAACATACGCAATTTGCAATTTCTGCACAAACTCATTTATTCTCGTAGTCCTGAGTAATCTGTACGTTAAACTCCAATTTTGTCAATATGCCAGATCATTTAAGTTAGTCATTCCCAGGTTCAACTACCTAAGCTCGACCAAATTTTTCTTCATCAGCACCATCAGACTTTGGAACTCTTTACCTGTTTATTTAAGGCGCATAACTGCAGAAAGCAACTTCAAAACAGCTATTTATAATTACTTTCTTAATGAATAAATTTTTTCTTTTCTTCATTTTTTTCCATTTATTTACATACTCTATCCCTTTTTTTTGTAATGATTTCTTTTTTGTTATTTTTTCCTATCATTTTTAAATAAGTATAGGTATTCTAGGATAAAAAATTGTTAGAGTTAAGTTATTCATTCTTTGTCAAAGTTTCTGTTTACCATTGTTATGTACTATAGAAGACTAAGTCTTATTGTATACCAATTGAAATTAAATTAAATTAAATTTGAAACACAATCGTATATATTTTCGTTTAATTTTATTGCAAGTTTTTTACTGTTTTTTCAAATAACTTCTACATTTTTGTCCGATTTTGGCAAAATTATACTTAAAATATTTGCAAAAGAATAGTCTTTCATTAAAAAAATATTCAATAAATTCCTATGGAAACTACGTTTTTATGGTCAAAAACAATGAAAAAACACAAAAACAATAACTATTACAACAACAACAATTATTATAAGACGATTCTCAACATAAAATGACTAGATTTTTATATAAATTAATTTTTAAGTTTTCAATGAGAATCGTCTTCTAATAATTGCTGTTGTTATAATAGTTATTATTTTTGTTGTTTTTCATTGTTTTTGACCATAAAAACGTAGTTTTCATAGGAATTTATTGAATAATTTTTTTTATTTTTCGGTCAAAAAGGAAGTAAATATTTAAAAATTTACAACAAGTTATACACCATTTTAAAGGGAAAGCTTACCATGCTAAAAAAGTTATAGGTTAATTACACATTTTTTGGAAAAAATAACGGTTTTATAAAAAAATTGATAAAAGTTTCAGAAAAATCGTCATATCTCCAAAATTATGAGTTAGATTTCAAAGATTTACTCACCATTATTGTAGGCCATTAAATTATCTATATTATGACTGCCATATTTTTGATATCCATTCAGGGGTTCCCAACTTATAAGGATTTTCATAAACGCTATATCCGCAACTTCCGATGGCTATATGCCCGAAAACAGATCCAAGCGACTTTTTTTGATTACACATTTGTGCTTAGAATAAAATATCACATAAGAAAAGATTAGTTTAATTCTTATTGAACAATGGGAGTCACGGTAAACTTAAGCCCAATTCTTATTAGTGATAAGCCCCGAGCGTCTAAGGAATAAGATGTTTTTTTTTTAAATACCTACGTTCTTGAGTCCTTATAACTTTCCAAGAAGGATAACGTTTCCTCGTACTTCCATTTTTTCTCTAGTAGCGGTGCACCGCACAGTGTTATATTTTGAGAAAAAATGGACAAAATCAAATTCCCGTCGATAACAATGCCCAAAAAAAACGAGGTCGGTCTCATTCGAAAGGTGATTTCATGCTTTTTTTAGAAAAATTGTCCCGAATCGAGATCCCAGCTTTGGGCATTTCTCAGAAATGCCCAAAATATGGTCTTTTTCACTTTTAGACAGGTTTTCCCAATTTTAGTACAATTTTGACTCGTATACATATCCGATGATAATTTATTTTGAAAGTCGAGAGTATATATATATATATTTATATATATTTTAAGACTAATTCGTTATAAAAAAAAAAAATTTTTTTCGTATTATAACTAAAAAAATGAAAAAAATTGTCATTTGTCATCATTGGGAAAAACTGTCTAAAAGTGAAAAAGACCATATTTTGGGCATTTCTGAGAAATGCCCAAAGCTGGGATCTCGATTCGGGACAATTTTTCTAAAAAAAGCATGAAATCACCTTTCGAATGAGACCGACCTCGTTTTTTTTGGGCATTGTTATCGACGGGAATTTGATTTTGTCCATTTTTTCTCAAAATATAACACTGTGCGCCGCTGCCAGAAGCTAGCTTCTTAGCACGTTTACTTTTTTTGTACGTATCGCGTAGCGATTTCCATCGCCGTTTGCAACTGTCTGCTGAAAGTGAATTTTTATGTTAAAGGAATTGGAAACAAATAATGTACTTTCAGTTTGAATTTAAGGTCTTCCCGATTTCTTGCCAAATCGTGTCTTTCTTATGAACATTCCGGTAGTCCTTTGTCGAAAAATCATATAAGCATTTGTACTTGCGGACTTCCTCAATAAGTTCCTCGTTGTTCATTTTGTAATTTTTTATTTCTTTTTTTTAATTAAGTTATTTAAGCAATTTCTTTAATTTTATTTCATGATTGTGCACAATTCGCATTTCAAACGTAAACAAAAGAATTGACACAAGCTGATTGGAAATGCAACACTGATCGGACGGTGAAATAGAATTAAATCTAAATCGACAGCGAACCGTCGGCAGCTCACCAGTCGTACGCCGCGATTCTGTTCAATTTCCATAGGGTCTATCCCAATCGATATCTTTTTACCTAGGCAAATCGCGGTGAAAACCATTTTTAGCCTGGCGAGTAAAATTTTTACTGTGGTGACTAAAATTTCCAAAATTGCTGTCCCATTCGATATCTTTTTACAAATTGATGACCGCATTTTTATTATTTATTTTAAATAATCAAAATAGCCTGTATATGTTGGCAAAAAGAAACAAACATAACTTTTATTATGTTTTCATAGCTTCAACATGATTTTTCGCTGCTTTGCCCGCTCCCTCATTGTACAACCTCACATTTTACGCAGTCATTACTGTAGAGTATTAGGTCCATGCACCAAATGTTACATCTCGGTATAAGTACCAACAATAGCAATTTAAGTATTTTTATTGCTTGGGAGATGCCACGCCCAATGTTCAATCCCGTTCACATTTGCGAGTAGCTTGGCAGAACCAATGTTGATCCATTTATCAAGTTTCACAACAGTAGCTATCATAGATCCCAAGATATAGCGTTTTAAGTGTTTTTGTTGTATGGAAGTTTCCACGCCCCGTTATCGGAAAATGACAAATCATGTAATGCATTCTTCAACGGGTATGTTGTGGAATATGCCTACAGAGGAAACCACTGTAAAAAAAACGCACCAAAACTCTACCTCATAGGTGGTGTGGAAATAAGTAATACTTATACACATCTTGATTATAATACATATCAGGTATCTGAAAAAATATAAATTTCATCCCATAAAATATGCAGATTTAACTATTTATATACGAAGGTGATCTAATGAATGTTTTTGATTCTTCCTTAACACCATCGACAGTGTCAGTTGGTCACAATCATGTACACTAATTATCTAATATTTACACTTATACAACTGAATGAACCACTTAACATAAGCTTGTTTTGGTAAATTACTGTTAGCCGGTACACGAAAAAAATTAAAATTTGGTTATGTTATAGGAATATCATGTATATATACTGAAATTCCACATTACGGACAGCCCCCATAACCGGACAGCTCCCATAACCAGACATATTTCAGCGACACTCACTAACTTTTCCATACAAAATACATTCCGATAGTCGGACGCTCCAATAACCGGACAAAAATACTGCGGCGGTGGGTGTCCGGTTATGGAGAATTTCACTGTATTTTCATTACCACATGTTACCATCCTAATTTTACATCATGACATTAAAAAATATATAATAATGAAAGCAAAAACTATTATCTTAAAAAGTGTAATGCTAATAAGAATTCTCTCATTATCATAAAATACTGTGTTTAATTTTCTTCAGCTTTCCTTTATTTTTTATAAAAATATATATTACAATATTCGTAATACGAAGCAGTTCATTAAAAGTTATCAAAACACCGCTGCTCATGCCCAGTATTTGCAGCACGAATTGCTCTATCGACTTATGCGATGCTGATTGCTCCGGCACCTTAAGTAAATAAAAATTAATACTCATGTATTCAAGTAAAAAGCTATTATTATTTACCATATCAACTAGTGCAATGTATATAAAAAGACCAGCAGCTGCTGCAACCATCCATTGAACACCCTCCTATGACTGCCCAAAAACTATACCAAATATCATTCCAACGAAGCTTAACACCCCCGTAAGCAGATTGTAATAAACAGCCGACTTAACAGACATACCTGCCTTTATAAGAATTCATGTGGTAACTCATGACAGAATACAGCAAGTGTAGTTGAAAACCCACCAGCAATGTTCACAGCAAAAGCAGCATCTGAAACTTATGAAAAAATTTATGACTGCGAACACACATACAAAAGACGAATTTAAACACGGTCAAGCAATAACACAGCAAAGTGTGATTTAAGCAAAAAATTGGAGGATATTTTTTTTTTTTTGCGAACATTAAATGCATTTTTTACATTGAAGTATACAGTAGAAGTTAACTTTTTTTATGTTTTGCATTTCTTACCTATAGCCATGCCATCAGTAAAATTGTGTCATCCATCACCCATAATAATCATCCATGCAACTGCAATAAATGATTCAGGTGGGAATGCACATGTCCATGCAAATGACTATGCCCATGGTGAGATGACTCATGTTCTCGTAGAATCACTGTGACAGTGTCGTTATTTGATAATGACCTATCTTTATTTCCATTTTTATTACCACCTGCAACGGAACCACCACCTGTTGTAGAATGTTCATCTAAATTAGTTGACTTTGCACTACATATTTCATTAGTATCGGTGCAGTTATGAGAATCTTTTCCATTGTGCTGTTTTCCTGAACTATATACATTACTGCTGCTGGTGTCAGTGCCATCTGATGTATTGTGTGGCATATGCATCCATACATCGTTTTTAGTATCCATAGCTATTTTATCGTAACAATATGGTCCACCGTACCGCTAATAGAAATATAAAGATATTGTAAAATTTCTAATATTTTATAAATAAACTGTGTAACTTACAAATTTTCTTTTTGAATTGATGTCAATTGAAATTTGACGTCTTTACGATGTTGTTTACAATTGTTGATTGCTATTTCAATTTCTATACTTGCCCCAGGGCTAGTGCAAATTTCGACATTTCATATTCACCTCAGAGAAATGTCAAAATTTCATTAAATTCACAAATTTCACAAAATGATATCGAATGGGACAGGCTCTAAGTAAAATAAAAGTTGAAAATAGCATAAAGCTAAAATAAATCTTAAAATTTAACATAAATAGATTTTAAAATACGAAAACAAAAGAAAAATAAGAGAAAACTTCTACTATTATTAATTTTTCTTCTTAATCTTAGACTACGTCGTAGCAAACTATTTTTTTTTGTTGTTGTTTGTTTTGACATCAAAGAATGTTATTTGAACGTCGACGTATCTGCGTGTAAATGCCTGAATAAGAGCGAACTTGTGAGTCGGTGTTACAAGTCGACGCTGCGTGTAAGCAAGGTAAATAGTTTTCATATTATTACGTCGCCTAAGCTGATCCAATAGGGCGGTTCACATTATCACACATGCTGTCCTTCATTGCTTGACAACATGTGTGACTGTCAATATTGCTTTGAGTTCACATTATCGAGCATGCCATCAAACATCAATTGCAGAACAATTTATTAGCGTCCACATCGAAATAAACTGCCTGAAAATTTATTTAAACTGAAAAATGTTCACTAGGCTTGACAGTCAGTTCACACAGGTTGTATAGTTCGACAAGCTAGCAGAAAAATCAAAAATTTTTGAAATCCATCCAACATGTGTGTCAAGCGGTCCATCCTACCGTTCACATTATCGAACATTGATGTTGTCACACCATGTTGGACAGTATGTGTGATAATGTGAACAGGGCTAATGACTCTTCGTTCTTTCGGTTAAAATGGCTGCGCTGAGTGCAATCTAGCTGTAGCATTTGCACTTGTCGAAAATGAATGTTTTAAGAATTTATTGAAAGTCTCATTTTAAGATTCCCATCAGAAATACTGTGACACGTTGGCTCGACGACAAATATCACATTTTAGCCACAACAATGAAAAATAATTTATCCACTATTGCAAGTGATATTTGGTCGGATCTTCAAATTAGAAGTTTTATCGGTGTCACAGCTCATTTCGGTATTGGCATTAAACTTCAGACAATAACATTGGGAGTGTATCACCTGAATGAGAGACATATTTCTGAATATATAGCAACAATGCTTACTAAAACCTGCAATGAATGGGGTATTAATACTAATAAAGTCACCGCGGTAGTCACCGATAATGCCTCAAATATGGTGAAATCTGTGGAAATTGCTTTTGAGAAATAAAAAAAAACACATCCCTTTGCGCACACCCTTCATTTGGTTGCTTAGCATATTGTAGCAATTCCAGAATTGCAAGAAATATTGTCGAAGGTTAAGAGCATAGTTACATTTTTTAAACAAAGTTGTGTAGCAAGCTACGATTTGTGAAAACCTATGAAAGCTAATACAAAATTGATACAGGATGTTCCAACCTGATGGAATAGCACGTATTGTATGGTTCAACGATTTTTTGAACTGCGGAATGCAGCAAACGAATTTTAATTCAACACAGAACAGCACCACCGATGTTGACTGATATGGAATTGACGTTACTGCCAGTGCTTCTTAACATATTACGCCCACTTGAAGCTGCCACTAAAGAAATATACAGCGAAAAATATTGTTCTAACAGTAAAGTCATTCCCTTAGTGCGATGTATGATTTCAAGACTAAAATTTCTAGTAATTGAAGAACCATTGCTGAAGGAGGTACGTGCTATTAACGAGATCAACAAAAGGATGGGCGCAATCGAACAGGTTTCGTCATTAGCTATTACAACAGTTCAAAAAACTTCATTTCGTAGACCCGATGTCTTGCTCTAGTGCCTTAATTAAAATTAAAGATTTGATGAAGAAAGATGTTCGTGAAGAAGCGTGTGCTGTAGGAGCGGAATCTGACTCTGACGGTTCAGACAACTGTTTTCAGTCAGAATTTAACATCTGGACAGATCACCATAAACTTTTTCAGCGAAATTGGAAAACCAATAAATCTGACGAAAGTCTTTCAGCTGAGTTAACTGTTTATTTGAGGACTCCAGTAAGTCGATTTAATGAAAACCCTTTGCAAGTATGGGCACATTATAAAAAACAATTTCCGAAATTGTACAACATTGCCTATAAATAAAATAAAAAGTATGGTTGTGAGCTCAGTGCCATCTGAAATGAAAAAAACATCGATGTTTTTTGCCATGGGCACCCCTACGCTGCTTTTCTCTTTTATTTTCTACGATCCTTCACATGTTCGTACTTCGGCTATCACGCAGTGAAGCTTTGATAAACTTACTTCGGCTGTCATATAGTGAAGGCTTGATGAATTAAACTAAATATAATAAGTATACATGTACATTAGGGTGATTCAAATTTTTTTTTTTTTTTAAAGTGCTGTTGCTTAAAAAGTAAGTTTATGATATGAAGAAAAAGTTCACGAAATTTCAGCTCCGGTGGCGCCGGAGCCTGTTAGTTTTACATGTAAATTGTATGGAAAAATTATTTTTTACAAAAAAGGTATCTAAACGAATAGGTGATTAGTGTTGTTGAGCTGAAAAGGGTCGTTTTTCGACGTAATTTTTTACGCTGAATCAAAATCTGGCCTCAGAATTGACCCATCATGTCGGAATCCTGAAATATTTGAGGTTAATTATATGAAACATGATGTTTTTTGTCTACTATCGAGGTCATGTATAGGATTCAAAGAAAGTTGATCAGCTTATTTTTAACAAGAGCATCATTTAGTACCATCCTTGCCCTTTAAAATGAGCTTTCAAGTGGTGATCTGTGATGTTTCTTGCAAGGTTATAGCCATTTTAAAGTGATATGAAATACCCCCCATGTTTTATTTTTTATAAAAAAATCAGAAAAGTATCTCATAAACTTGCCTTGTGAGAAGAGTTTATGTAGACATACTTTTCATCATTTTCATATAAATAGTACCTTATTGAAAACTTTAAATGCGTTTTTCTCCCACTTTATGTTTTTTGAGATATGTCAGTCTTGAAGTAAGTGAGCGATATGTACATGTGTTTATTAGACATGTTCAAAAAAATGGCATGTTCTAGAATACATCAAGGACACTCGATTTTCAAAAATTTATTCATATTCGAGTATATCCTCATTAAAAAAAAAAATAAAATAGTCCTAGAGTTTCCTAGAATCCTTTGTTGTTTTCACTGCATTCACCTTAATACACTATAATTTGAAATGGTCAATGCCACTACATGAATTTCCATTAAAAATATAGATGAGAAAAAAAAATTTTTTCATTTCAGATTATAACTCTCAAAGCTTACTGCTTCCTTAGAACAAGTTGTTCTAGCTGTGTATAAGCGTACAAATTTCGTAAATGCGTCTATCACTACTAGTACAGTGAAAGCTCCCGTAGGCGGACACCGACGGTTCCAACAAAATCGTCCGCTTACGGGAGATGTCCGCTTGCGGGAGCTGTCGAAGAAAAAACATTTCAATAATACAATTCAAAGAAGAAAAAAAACTATCCAAATTTTTCTTATCGGATGGTTTGTAGGAGTAAAATTGCCAAGGTGGCGACACTTAAACATTCGTAACTTCTTTATTTATGAAATGTACTAAAATTTTATTTCAGGAAAAAGTTGTGTGGACTTTGCAGAACAATTCTGTGGAAAAATTTTATTTCTGAACATATGAGAAATTGGTTTAAATTCTGTTTGTTTATTAAAAACTTAATTTTTTATAAATATTAAATAAAATTTTTATAAAACCTTTATCTATCCATTATATAAAATTCATTTTTTGTCTGTATGTCCTTTATGGACGCGAAAACTATCCAGCCGATCTTGATGAAATTTTTACAGTTTGTTAGTATCGATCAGGCGGGTGTCATAGGCTATAAAACTTTTATTTAGGGTGCATAATTAGGGTGGCCCTCATGCAAATATATTCTTAAATATCATTTTAACGAAAACAAATAAATCGATTCACACCGAATTTACATTACGTATCTCTTATGTTAAGAAGCATAGCTTAGGCCACAAAACTTTTATTTAGGGTTTATATATTAGGCTAGTTTTATATAAATTGTAAAACATTTTTTGTCCTATCACGAAAATTTCATTAACTTTATCCCAATATTTACTGAGAAATCGAAATTTAAAAAAAACACCCACATACAAATTCACTTGTTCATAACTTTTTAAAAAATCCAAATTTTGCAAAAAAATATTATGAGGCGTTAATATTGATCAATAAATCTTCAAAGTTGTGCAAAAAAAGTTTAAGTATACAGTGAAAGCTCCCGTCGCGGACAGCTCCCGCAGGCGGACATCTCTCGTAGCCGGACGAATTTCTTGGTCCCAAGTTTTTCGTTATGTTTTTAGAACAAAATACATTCCGGTGGGCGGACGCTCCTTTGGCCGGACGCGGACACTACATTTATACACATTTCATACAATTCATCTCTGCTGGCGGACAAAAAAGACATTCTAACGACAAAACTCTTTCTCAACTCTTTCTTTGCTTTGCTGTCATTCAGGTTGTTGATTGTTATTCTTTAAAATCTATTTCTTTGTGTGTTGTTGAGAGTAAAGTTTTCTCAAGTGGGCACAGAAAAAACCAACAAATTATACTTAACTTTAAAGATTATTGATCAATATTAACGCCTTATAACTTTTTTTGCAAAATTTGGATTTTCTAAAAAGTTATGAACAAGTGAATTTGTATGTGGGTGTTTTTTTAAATTGCGATTTCTCAGTAAATATTGTGAAAAAGTTAATGAAATTTTCGTGATAGGACAAAAAATGTTTTACAATTTATATAAAATAAAGGTTTTATAAAAATTTTATTAATTATTTATTAAAAATTAAGTTTTTGATAAACAAACAGAATTTAAACCAACTTCTCATATGTTCAAAAACAAAATTTTCCACAGAATTGTCCTGTAAAGTCTATACAACTTTTTCCTGAAATAAAATTTTAGTACATTTCATAAATAAAAAAGTTACGAATGTGTCGCCACCTTGGCAATTTTACTCCTACAAACCATCCGACAAGAAAAATTTGGATTGTTTTATTTTTTATTTGAATGGTATTTGAATTGTAAAAATGTACTTTCTTCGACAGCTCCCGCAAGCGGACATCTCCCGTAGGCGGACGATTTTGTTGGAATCGTCAGTGTCCGCCTGCGGGAGCTTTCACTGTAATAAGTTGGTTTTTTCTGTGTCCACTTGAAAAAACTCAACAACACACAAAGAAATAGATTTTAAAGAATAACAATCGACAACCTGAATGACAGAATAGAATGTCTTTTTTGTCCGCCAGCAGAGATGAATTGTATGAAATGTGTTTATGTAAATGTAGTGTCCGCGTCCGGCCAAGGGAGCGTCCGCCCACCGGAATGTATTTTGTTCTAAAAACATAACGAAAAACTTGGGACCAAGAAATTCGAAGAATTTTAGAACAAAATACATTCCGGTGGGCGAACGCTCCCTTGGCCGGACGCGGACACTACATTTACACACATTTCATACAATTCATCTCTGCTGGCGGACAAAAAAGACATTCTAACGAAAAAACTCTTTCTCAACTCTTTCTTTGCTTTGCTGTCATTCAGGTTGTCGATTGTTATTCTTTAAAATCTATTTCTTTGTGTGTTGTTGAGGGTAAAGTTTTCTCAAGTGGGCACAGGAAAAACCAACAAATTATACTTAAACTTTTTTTTTGCATAACTTAAAAGATTTATTGATCAATATTAACGCCTTATAATTTTTTTTTTGCAAAATTTGGATTTTCTAAAAAGTTATGAATAAGTGAATTTGTATGTGGGTGTTTTTTAAAATTGCGATTACTCAGTAAATATTGTGAAAAAGTTAATGAAATTTTCGTGATAGGACAAAAAAGTTTTACAATTTATATAAAATAAAGGTTTTATAAGAATTTTATTTATTATTTATAAAAAATTAAGTTTTTAATAAACAAATAGAATTTAAACCAACTTATCATATGTTCAAAAACAAATTTTTTCCACAGAATTGTCCTGTAAAGTCTATACAACTTTTTCCTGAAATAAAATTTTAGTACATTTCACAAATAAAAAAGTTACGAATGTGTCGCCACATTGGCAATTTTACTCCTACAAACCATCCGACAAGAAAAATTTGGATTGTTTTATTTTTTATTTGAATGGTAATTGAATTGAAAAAAAATGTACTTTTTTCGACAGCTCCCGCAAGCGGACATCTCCCGTAGGCGGACGATTTTGTTGGAACCGTCGGTGTCCGCCTACGGGAGCTTTCACTGTATATGTTTTTTTCCTTTGCCTGAATCTATTGGTCCGTAGTAGTATAAGCATTGTATTAAATGGTTTGCTTTCTCTTGATATATTATGTAAGAATCGTTCTTCTTTCCCATGCTTTGATGAAAACGCTATACATTTTGAGCAATTAGCAACGTAAACTGTGATATTATTTTTAAATTTGGAAACCAATAATTCCTCGAAACTATTTCAGCTGTTTTATCGACACCTAAATGGCCCATTTAAACATGATACTTATAAGTTACATGACTTTTTATACTATCTGGGACATAGAATAAAACTAAATCTTTACTTTTTCTATACAATACTCCGTTTCGCATTTCATAAAATTTTCGTTCAGAGGTTTTTAAAAGATTTTTTATATTTTGTAGCTTATTGTCCTTATTCTGACATATAACTAAGTTTTCCTCGAATGTGTTTCTTTCTATGGTCATAATATTTGTACATCTACTTAATGCGTCGACATGTTGCATGCGTTCACCTTTTCTATGTTCAAGGTCATACTCATAATTTTGTGATTCTAAAGCCCATCTGGCTATTCTGCCGTACTAAGCAAAAAAGACGTATCTCAAAAAAATTAATTTCGAGATAATTGATGTTTTGCTTATGTAAATTTGTTGAAATACCTGTAAAATTGAGATGGAGGAAATTTTCTTAGTAGATTTTTTATATGATTGAACTAAGATGCCGACATTTGGAGTATTTCATTAGATGCGTAATTTCTTAAGCTTTCCGATGCCTTAAGAATCTCGGATATTTTTTTTTTGAGATACGTCTTTTTCGCTTAGTACGGCAGTATTCTAGGGCTTAACTCATTTTTGCTCAAAGTAAGTATTAACGAATTGCAATCTGTTAATATTTTAAATTTTTTTTGCTTGTAGGTATACTCTGAAACGTTGAAGGGCACTTACAATCGCTAACGTTTCTAGCATAAAATTGTGATATTTTGATTCCGTGTTCGTTGTTCTTCTGGAATAATAAAGGATAGAATGAAATTTTCATCTGATTTTTTAGCTCCAAATCATATCGCACTTGCATCACAATGCAATTCAGTTACTTTATTTGGGTCGTAAAGTGCTATCCATTAATTTTTCTTTTAGGATTTCAAATGCCTGCAACTCATTTTGTTCAAGTTCGAATTTTCTATCTTTTTTTAGCAACTCATGCAGGGGCTTACCCAAGTAGCATAAACAGGTTTTATAGCTTCTTTTATAGGCCTTTTAAAGACAAGTATTATATATATAAATTAGCAAAACCCGGCGCGCATTGCTACGCCTCAACAAATAAAATATAATGTGTTTTTATTTTAGTTGGATTAAATAAGTAAAAATTATTTTTATTTATATTTATCTTATTGCGAGTGGATAAACAACGTTGTTGGTTTTTCTATTTGGCTCATAAATGAACAATTGAATTGGCGGGAATGATTGGAATACGTAGAATCAGCACCTTTGAATGAGTTTAATTTGGTTACAGTCCTTGTCTTCTATATATGTACCGAGTCTCATAGTCATAGTTTTTTCTTATTTTGGAGGCATGGCACTACCCATTTTTTCATTGAATCTTACTTTCTTTCTTTTTGGCTCATTTTTTCCAAACCAAACTATGTTAAGAAATTTTTACAAACTATAAGAAATATATGTACCAAATCTTATCCATATGCGTCAAATAGTTGTTAATACATAAAAAGTTGAGTTTTTCTCATATGGAAGCGTGGTACCGCCCAT
Source organism: Tricholauxania praeusta (assembly GCA_949775025.1). Lineage (NCBI taxonomy): Eukaryota > Metazoa > Arthropoda > Insecta > Diptera > Lauxaniidae > Tricholauxania > Tricholauxania praeusta. The sequence goes on from OX459028.1 coordinate 94,428,184, forward strand.
TTTTGCATGGAATCTTAATTCTTTCTCTACTCTTTATATATGTACCAAGTTTCATTTATCTGCATCAAATAGTTGATAAGATATGATGAATTTTATTTTCTTTTAGATAAGGGGGCGTTAAGCATTCTATTCTTAGCTGTGCCTGTTTATATAAAAGCCTCGTGGTGTGAATTCCATGAGAACCGATTAAGCGATCTTCGAGAAAATTATGTTCAAAAAATATATTTGTATGAAGACCACCCTAAATATGCTCCCTAAATAAAAGTATTGGAGCCTTAGCTTCGCCTCTTTATATAAAAGTTACTTGGTGTAAATTCGGTATGAATTGATTAACCTGTCTTCGTGAAAAAGATATTTAAAAATATTTTTGTGTGAGGATCACCCAAAGTGTGAACCCTAAGTAAAATATTTACTATCTAATCTGTGCCCCTTTATATAAAAGCCATGTGGTGTTAAGACCATGAGAATCGATTAAACGGTCTTTGAGAAAATTATATTTAAAAAATATTTTTGTATGAGGGCCACCCTAAATAAAAGTTGTGTAGCCTAAGCTATGCTTCTTAACATAAGAGATACGTGGCGTAAATTCGGTGTGAATCGTCTGACCTGTCTTCGTGAAAATTATTTTCAAAAATATTTTTGTATGAGGGTCACCCTAAGTATGCACACTAAATAAAAGGTTTACGACCTTATCTGTGCCTCTTAATATAAAAGCCATGTGGAGTAAATTCCATGAGAATCGATTGAGCGGTCTTCGAGAAAATTATATTTATAAATATTTTTGTATCAGGACCACCCTAAGTATGAACCGTAAGTAAAATTTTAATTATCTAATCTGTGACTTTTAATGTAAAAGTCATATGGTGTAAATTACATAAGAATCGATTTAGCGGTCTTCGAGAAAATGATATTTAAAAATATTTTAGTGTGAGGGCCACCCTAAATTAAAGTTTTGTAGCCTAAGCTATGCTTCTTAACATAAGAAATACGTGGTGTAAATTCAGTGTGAATCGATTAACCTGTCTTCGTGAAAATGATATTTAAAAATATATTTGTATGAGGGCCAACCTAAGTATGCACCCTAACTAAAATTTTTACAATCTAATCTAGGCTCCTTAACATAAAAGCCATACTGTGTAAGTTTCATGAGAATCAATTTACCTGTCTTTGAGAAATCGCTATTTTTAAAGTATTTGTGCATGAGGGCCACCCTAAATAAAAGTTTCATCGTCTTAGCTATGCGTCTTAATATAAAAGACATGTGGTGTAAGTGAATTGATTAAGTTGTCTTTGTAAAAATGCTATTTTAAAAATATTTGCGAATGAGGGCCACCCTAAATTAAAGTCCTATAGCCACCACGCCCCTGGTGTCTAATCCCGTTCATATTGTGTGAAGTGCTTAACATAGGCTATGTGCATCCTGACACCGAATTTTAAGACTCTTGCTATCATATGAACCAAGATATTGCGAGTTAAAGGTTTTAATTGCACGAAAAGTGCCACACCCCTTACTTTTATCAAAATTAAATGTAGCTCATGTTACTCAGGAATAGTGTAGCTTTCTATTAGTAGAAAAATTTTTGGAATCGGTTCTGTAGTTCCAGAGATTACCCTGAACATACAAACAAACAAACCTTACCTCTTTATATAGTAGTATACAAATAGATTATGTCCTTGTCCATGTGTACGAGTACTATAACTTTGTCTTTTCTAATCATGTCGGCGAAAATTTTGTTTATTAACCGTTGAAAATTAGCAGGACCAGTCTCTAACACAAAAGTACTCATTAGGGTGGAGCGCGGCTCTATGGATATTTTTTATTTTTGCATATTCGAAATAGTCCAGTGCGGAAAAGGTGCTCTGTCAATCACCTTTTATAGGTATATAAATATTTTTTCAAAATTTTGAGTTTTAGTACTGGCGCAAGTCAATCAAACATTAGGCGTTGCACAGAAAAAGGAAAGCAGAGGACAACCAGCGATGTGAAAGATGTAAACAAAGAATTTTACGCTACAGTCTAGCGCAGTCTTGGCATTATCGTTACATTTGTCCTTTTGCGGTGTTGTAAAATGATTCATTCCAGATGGCTTACTACCCGCAAGAGAACTTTAAGATTGTATGTTAGCTCAGAAAAACCCTATGACAATCTGCAGATTCTTACAAACTTTATCTTAAAAGTATATTCTCCTATTTGCTTTACTATTAAAACTCAACCAATTTGTATTTATGGTGCCAAACATTTGCACCAAACGATTTTGCTTTCTCGTTATATGAGTTATTCATTAGAAAAAATAGTTGACCCTGTTATTCAGAGAAATGGTTATTTTGGTCATCCTGAAAATATCTTAATATCGATGCTTGCAGGCAAGTCAAGATCTGTTAGGATTTCAGCCTATAAAAAGATACTGCAACTAAGGAAAAAAGAAACCGAATCCTCGGTCTCATTCGGCAATTTGTTTTGCCGAAACTTAACTTTCAGGCTAGATCCTACACTGAAGTGATCGACTGGGGTGCTATTTCTTTATCTGAGCCGCCTCTGTTGAAACATATACATATCAACAGAAATTGTTTTTGAATGCATTGAAAATCCGGATAAATTGGAGGATTTTACCGCAAATTCAATATTTTCAGTATCATACTCAGGCAACTGAAAGGTGCGTGAAAATTATAAGTGAAGCTGCTGCTGCGGTATGTGGTTCAGAAAGAAGAGTTGGTTTCATCAAAACAAGACTGGAATCACGAAAAATAATGCCTGTGTTTGATACTAAAAATGAGTACAAATTTGAGTAAAATACTAGAAAATTTTTCATATTAGAGGGGGATATTTATAGTTTCCGACACTACAATTATAGAATATATGTGATTTGTTTCATACTCTTATGTAATAATAAAAATCACAATTTGCACACGTCCAAGCTTTTTTATTGACTTTATCCCATACAAACAAACGCTACGTAATAATACTTTTTTCCAAAACTTCAATGTCTTTGCGGCAGTACAAAACATTAAAATATCAAAAAGTACCAATAATTTATTTTATTGAGTATATTATGGAGCATCTTTTCGCATATGGTCCATTTCGAAAACCAAAAAAAAAAATTCGCTCCACCCTAGTACTCATACTGACCCAACGGTGTAACCATTGCAGTATATTTTATCGAATCTGGATGAACATGAATGTTAAAGAACCCATTTCTCAAGTCAAGCTTAGTTAATACTTTTTTATTTACTAATTTATCAAGTAAGCCCTCGATTAGTGGTAAAGGATAATTATCTTTTACTGTCATTTTATTATACGATAATCTGTACATAAATGTACCTTGCCATTTTTCTTTCGGACTAAGACTATGGGGGAGCTAACATATACTCAGATTCACTGGGCCTTATGTAAAATTTTTTTTGTATACTCAACTATGATTTTCTGAACGTTTTCTTTTACTTTGTATGATAATCTTCTAGGAGTGAAACTAAAGTGTTTTAAATTTTCAAATTTTAATTGAATCTCGCTTTTTATCCGTGGCTCATACGGTCTTTCTGGTTCAATATAAAATTCTTTTAAAATTTTATCAAAACGGCTTATGATCGTTGGGCTTATATTTTCGTTGATATTGTGAATTATTTCGTTTGAGTCTGAGTCAATAAGCAACTTTTGTTTGTCAAATGACTCTTCTTCTAATTTATTTTTCAATTGCATTGATTCAGTTGAATTTTCCTCAATTTTTTTTTGAAATATCATTTGATCTGCAAATAGAACTACTGACTTGTCTTGCATTTATACTTGATTTTGCTGACGAAATATTTTGTATGATAAAGCAGGATTTGCAATTTTCTCAGTATTATGTATGTGATTTTATTTATGATCTTTTTGCAACCTACTTTTGTAATTATTCTCAAAATGATTCTTATAATTATTTTCAGAATCGTTTTCACAATCTTTTTCATAAGTTTTTTTATCAACATTCTGAATTATTTTCGTTTCTATCTTTGTGAGCATTTCCAAAATATTTATTTCCCTTGGAAATTTTTTGCTCTTTTAAAATCTCTAAATTTACATGATTTACTTTCGTCTTCAATTTCTAGTTCACATATCATTTTAGTTTTTGCTTTTTTATAAAATTTTTTCCTAGCACACCTTCATAACTTTTAGACTCATCGGAAACTACCAGCATTTCAAACAAAACTCTGATATTATTTTTCAAAACAAAACAATTTACTTTGGCAACGACTTCAAGTTCAAGTTGACTTCTATTAATACTAACATATTTATAATCCATTTTATTACAGTACACTCCGCATATAAGAATCCCCCTTATTAGAAATTATCGCTTATCGACAAGTTCAAAAGCACCGTGTACATTTGTGATATTTCCATCCAAAATAGACCGCTTATAAGAGAACCGCATATAAGAAAAAACCGAACAAAAGAAACATTTTTCAATCACCTAAAATTGTATGATCATATAAAAAAACCTCTTAGAAGAAATTATTTTAAAAATGTTTTGCTGGCAATGATTTTGTCTCGAAGGTATGAAAACTTTTATGAGGATTTTGTAGAAGATTTTACGGATAGCACAACAGTACAGCCAAGACGAGAGGAAACTATTCGAGCGTTGTTTGTACTAAAACAGTATTTGCCACATAATGATAGCGTAATAGATATTGAAAAAATTTCTTTTTCATCAACGTGACAATTCACTTTTTCGAAAAAAATAAATGACAATTTTTTAAAATAATTTTTTTTTATTATAATTTACATAACAATGAATTATTACATAAATGCAATTAGGCAGCTCTAACAACTTAGGCTTTCTGCTCGTTTTTATAAATTGTGTATAACATTTTTGAACAATAAAATATAAAACTTATTTATTAAAAAAAAAAGTAAATGTTAAGTCTATAATAATTTTATAATTTGAGTTTGTGAGATGTTATCGTAAATTAAGGATATGTTTTGTATGCTAATAATTTTTAGTCGATGGCTGGGAGTGTTGTTATTAAATATATTATTTCTAATATTACTGTGGAGTTGGCAGAAGTCTAGAAGGTGTAGTATAGTCACGTGAGGTGTATAGCAAAATGGGCAGCTAGGTGGATGCGAAGTGGAGGATAGTAAATGGCTATGTGTAATTGAAGTGTGAACCAGACGTAAGCGGCAATACGATTTTATTTTGAAGTAGCGGATTGATAATGGCTGCACTGCATTGTTTCTTTCCCTGTTATAAACAGTATAATGGTGATGGTAGTTTTGCCAGTCTTCCAATTGTGTAGAATGAATGTATGTTTTAATGGTACGTAGTATATCTTTTTTTTTTCAAAAATAGGAAAAGTAGGAGTTGGTGAAATTACCACATTTTTAGCAGCAGTGTCGGCAAGATCATTTTCATGTATACCAGTGTGTCCTGGTATCCGCATTAGTTTTATTTTATTTGGATTATCAAGTAAAATATTTCTGATAGAAGAGATTAGGTGACTGTTTTTAGAATGTGAACAGGCAGAGTGGAAGCATGATTGATTGTCAGTGCATATAATGAATTTACCATCTGCTGAATGAGCGTATTTTGCAGCGTTAAAGACCGCTAAAATTTCTGCTGTAAAAATAGAACATTAATTGAAAAGTAGACCATTTGTAATAATAGTTCCGTTCTCTTTGATGACAGCAAATGATGTATAATTATTTGTTTTGGATCCATCTGTGTATATAAAATTCCAAGAGGCTGAAGAGTATTTGGATCTTTCTTCTAAGAAAAGCTGGTTATAAGTTAGAGGTGAAGTGATTTGTTTAGATAAATTAAAAATAAAAATTTTTTATTAGTGTAGTTGGGAAAGCTCTTATGCTTCTTCGTACAGAAGTATTATATGGTTGATTGAGAAATTTAATGTTGCTATTAGCACAATGGCCGTAGATACAAAGACTGTAGTCAATTTTGCTTAAAATTTGTGTGCTGGATGCATTGGTTAAACATGCCGGGTTTATACAACAGTGTTTTGAAGATAAGTATTTAATAATATTTAGCCTTGTTATTAAACTGTCTCTTATATATTTACAGTGTGACTTAAATGAATATTTACTATCGAAAACTAATCCTAGAATTTTTAGATTGCTAACGTTAGGGATATTTATATCATTATAAGAAAAATTGATATTATTTCAACTAGTTTTTTTACATAAGTATGTGTAAAATATTACTTTTAACAAATGAAACTTTAGCTCCAGAGTAGAGAGACCATTCTGAGATATCATCTAAGATTTTAGAAAAAGTTATTTTTAAATCTGTTAAATTACTATTTTTAGAAAATATGATAACATCATCTGCATATAAGCTGTAGCTTATTCCTTTATAAGTTGATATTATTCTGCTAATTTCATCAAATGCTATAGTGAAGATAGTAACTGACAAGAGAGATCCTTGAGGAATTCCATTTTCAAGTGGCTTTCTTTCAAAAAAAATGTTGTTGCACTTAACTACTAAGTTCCTATTGTATAAAAAAATTTTTACATAATTGAAGATTTTTGGTCCAACTTTCCACTTTTGTAGTTGTTTTAAAACAATATGGGACCCGACTCGGTCAAAAGCTTTTTCGAAATCTAATGAAAGGATTGAAACGTGATTTTTACTCGCGAGAGAATTAGATATAAAATTATCAAGATGAAGTAAAGAATCAATAGAGCTCTGACCGGTTTTAAAAGCCACTTGGTTATGGCTTTTAGGCTTATTTATTCTAGCAAACCACATGGGTCTAACGGATATAATTTTTTTTAGTACTTTACTAACACAAGACAGTAAGGATATAGGTCTATAGCTCTCAATGTTATGTTGTGGTTTGTTAGGTTTGAGTATTGGGACAATAGTAGGGGTTTTCCACGCAAATGGGATGTTGCTGTGTTGTAGGATATTGTTGTAAAGATTAATTAATCAGCATAGGACTGGTTTGGATAAGTTTTTGAGTTACGGATAGGAAATTCTATCAAAGCCTGGAGTTTTACCTGATAGGGAAGAAGTGATGATTGAGAATTCGGAAGCAGAAATGTCCTTTTCCATAAGTTTAGCAGACGATGACAAACTTGGCTGATAATATACTGTGTTTCTAAAGGTATCGAAAAATGTAAGGCACAACTATTAGCTATATCCAAAGGAGAAGATATTACGCCATTAGGTGTATTGAGATATATTATGGAGGATTGTTTATAGTTGCCTGCTAAAGTTTTTATGTCATGCCAGACTATTTTTGGGCTAGATTGTTGATTAATTTTACACGTCAAATCTTCAAAACTTTGTTTTTTTTGCTCTTTTTGAGTGTAATCTGAATAAGGCATTGGCTTTTTTATATTTTATAAGATTTTCGGGAGAACGGCGATGTTTAAATTCGTGCCAAGAAGTTTGTTTCAGAGATCTGAGTGAAGTTAGCGAAGGGTTCCACCAGGGCACAACTTTTTTTAACGAAAAGTTGTTTGACTGAGGTATGGAAAGGTGAGCCGCAGAAATAATTATTTTTTTGAAATTTGGCTGCTTCTCTGTTAGAATTAGAACTGATCGAACTATTAATTGAAAAGGAGTCGCCCATATTTTGGAAACTAACCCAGTTTGCTAAATCAGTTTTAATTTTGGTGGAGGTTTAAATTTGGAGATTGGGTTGCCTATATTAATTTTAGTGACTAAGAGATAGTGATCACTGCCATAAAGATCGTCTAAGACTGTCCAATCATAATTGGGAGCTAGAGTGGAAGAACAAAGTGTTAAATCAATATGAGAAAAAGTAGAGTGTGTGGTAAAGTGTGTCGGTGTACCGTTGTTTAAAATAATTAGATCGTTTGTAAAGATAATGTTCTCAATGTTAACGCCGCGAGTATTGATTCTATTAGAGCCCCATAGTGTACTCCAAGCATTGAAGTCACCAGAGAGAACTATTGGGGTGGAGACTTGTGACAAAATGCTTACTAAATCCTGAGAAGTGAAGTATTGGTTGGGTGGAATATACATGTATGTATCGAAATAATTGTAATTTTAACACCAACATCAAATTGAATACATATTGCAAGGATCGTGGAGTTGATAGAAATGAGAGTGTGTGGGAGATTTTTTTTAACCAAGATTCCAACTCCAGCTTTATTGGAAATATTATGGAAAGAATTATGAATGTAAGCGCAATATTGTTTGGATGGAAATGGAGAAAGATTATGAGCTAAATGTGCTTCTTGAAGTGAAATGGTTGTAGGTGAAAGATTATTAATAAGACATAGAAGTTCAGTATAGTTAATAAAATAGCCAATGATGTTCCACTGAAGTAGTGATAACATTGTAGATTAATAAAATAAGTAATGCTATTAATATAAACAATTGGTTTTATGTATATTAAGTGAATAAATACTAATTTTTTGGGTGATTTTATCGTTATTTGTGCTTTAGTTTTCTTTTTTTCATTGTGTTGGGTGTAATAATAGTAGGTAGTTGCGGGAATTTCGAGTATAAGTTAAATGTTGGTGTTAATTCTGCATTTTCAGATTCTGTGGTTCTACTATTGAAAGCTTTTTTTTGCTGGTGTTTTCAAAATTTCAATTTCCATATTATATGTTGAAGGTTGTAACTGGAGGATGGAGCTGCTTGTAGAAGTCCACGTATGTGGGTAAAGTTCCTGATCACCACTCACCTGGGAGTGGCCAGGGATGATTCTTTTGCAAGCAGTTCAAGCAGCTCACAAACTTCCGGCCTTTTGGCCAAGTATCCTCTGGAGATCCCTTGGACACCAGTCTGGGGGTGAGCTAGTTGTGAGAAGGCGAGTCTCTCCTAGACTTAAAACTTGGAATGTGTGCGTAGGGTTTGGGTCCCACCACACATTATCATCATTTCCAATGAAAACTAAATCAGCCTCGGATAATAACCCCCACTACGATGACGACCACTGCAAACGAAAAACGGACAATGATTTACGGATATGCACCTGGAATGTCCGGACCCTCCAAAGGGAAGATGCAACTATCCAACTGGCGGAAGCCCTCGTAAAAATAAAGGCTGACATCACCGCCATCCAGGAGATGCGATGGAAAGGACAAAGCTGCTCTAAACGGAAGAACTGTGATATCTACTAAAGCGGCCATGCGGAGAGGCGCGAATTTGGTTGCGGACTCGTTGTATGTCGAAAATTACGCCACCTAGTTTCCCGGTTCACGCCAATAAACGAAAGGTTGGCTACGATCCGTATCAAGGCAAAATTCTTCAACATAAGCCTAATTTGCGCGCACGCCCCGACGGAGGAAAAGGACGATGCCACCAAGGATGATTTCTACGCGAGCCTAGAGGACGTGTATGACCGTTGTCCGACCCACGATGTAAATATAGTCGTCGGCGATTTTAACGCGAAGGTCGGAAGAGACAGCATCTTTGGCGCTACAGTCGGTCAGTTCAGTTTAAACGAGACCACTTCAAACAACGGTCTGAGACTGATCGACTTCGCCGCGGCGCGAAACATGGTGGTTAGTAGCACCAGATTTCAACACCTCGACATTCACAAGGCCACCTGGCTATCCCCGGATCAAAAAACGAAAAACCAAATTGATCATGTTGTGATCGACGGAAGGCACGCTTCAAGTGTTCTGGATGTGCGTACATTTCGGGGTGTCAACACTGACTCCGACTATGCAATGCGAAGAATGTACGCATGGGAATTCAACGAAAGCTGGACGTTGCCAAGCTATAATCACAACGGACTGCCGAGGCGTACTCCGCTCAACTCTCGGTTAAGCTCAACCAACCAACATCTAGAACCGACGACGCCAGTGGACTTTGGACACACATCTCCAACTCCATGCGCGCTGCTGCCTCGAAACCAATGGTATGACCAGGAGTGTCGCGATGCGACTGCTGCAAAAAACGCCGCATACAAGAAGACGCTGCAGACGGATTGATAATGATCCGGTTTAACAATGGAAACACACTTTATTTTTTAAATTTCGTTTTATTTTTCAACATAATCCCCTTGTAGCTCGATACACTTGGTCAAACGATATTCTAACTTTTTGATGCCATCCAAATAGTAGGCTTTGTTGAACTCCTCAAAATATGAGTTTGTTTCGTCGATTACTTTATCATTTGATGTGAATCTCTTTCCCGCGAGCCATTTTTTTAAGTTTGGAAATAGGAAAAAGTCACTCGGTGCTAAATCTGGACTGTAAGGTGGATGCGGCAACAATTTGTAACGTAATTCATGGAACTTAGCAATTTTGGAATTTTAGCAGTTTTTGATCATTTGTGAGTAATCGCGGCACCCATCTGGCTGATAGCTTCTTAATGCAAGATGTTGAATACACGTTCATATGAAACGTTTACAATGTCGAAAATCTCTCTCAACTTCACTCGACGGTCATTCAAAACAATATCATGGATTTTGTTGATCATTTCCTTAGTAGTCACCTCATTTGGCCTTCCTGATGATGGCATTGTTTCAGTGCTCGTACGACCACGTTTAAATTCAGCAAACCAATAAATTACGGTTGAATTCGCTGGAGCAGATGAGCCATAATATTTATCAAGCTTTTCCTTTGTTTCCTTCGCGGTTTTTCCACGCAAGAAATAATATTTAATCAATGAGCGAAAATCGGTTTTATCCATTTTACAAGAAAGTTAAAAGTTATCCGACTTGGCTGCCAAGCAAAAACTAAATGACATATCGCGCCAAAAATTTACATGAGGCCTATTGACAGATTACACTCGGGGAAAAAAATTACCATATGCCCAGTGTTGCCATCTGTTGAAAACCGCATCATTATCAATCCGCCCTCGTAGTATTTGTTTCTGTGACTGTGATTTTTTTTTATTTGAGCTAAAGTTAGATTTTGGTTGGTTTTAGTAACGAATTTTATTTTGTACGCATCGGGTTCGCTATTATAAATTTTCCAAGCGTCACGAGTTGTGCACCTACGTTTCAGCTTAACTTTGATTACAGTTTTGTGGTTAAGAAAACTAGGGCAGTTAGAATCATATGAACTATGTGTGTTATTGTCGCAATTGATGCAAAATTTCCTTTCACATGATGATGGATGAGGTGGGTTTGCACATTCTTTGCATAATTCAATATTACGTCATCTGTTTTTTGTGTGGCAAGTTTTCGGCAAGTTGTGCATCTCATAGGATTTGGGATGTATTCTTCCACTTTGACTCTTTCCCAGCCTATATTAATATGATCTGGGCGTTTTATGCAATCGAATGTTAGAATTGCAGCACCAGTTGGTGTTTGGACACCTTTAACCATTTTTGTTAATTTAATAACTTCTATGATTTTTTGTTCTTTTAAATATTCTGTTAGCATTTCAGAAGGGAATGTCAATAATTTTTTTAGAGTATATTCTTCCCTGAGTTGAATTCAATGTTTTGCGAAGAGAAATTTTTACTGCAACAGTATCAATAAAAGAATTTTTAAGAAATTTATCAGCTACTCTTCGATTCAATTCGATTACTTCCGAATAATCGCGAGAGATATGTTTGAGGCCTTTTTCAATTTGGAAAACATTATATGAGGCTATTGGTTTTATAGAGCCATTTACTTGAATTGCTGTTGCAGTAATTGTTAAGAATCTTGGGATGTGGTCTTCGTTTGATTCGTGAAGTGGGAGTAGGACAAAATCTGAAGCTCTTGGACGTTAAAGTTTGCTGTTTTCCACATCATTCAATTCTTGATCCGGGTTAAGACCCTTGAACCTTTTTTTGTTGGGAGGATCACTCCCATTCATCTTTACACTTGTGTGCTTTATATTGGGGTTGTAACGGAGGTCTTATATGCGGAAACGGATGCGGAGTTCAGAAATTGATCTCCGCGGATGCGGAGTTTTAACGGAAGCGGAGGTGGAAAAACAATTTGAAACTATTTAAAATACAAGATTTTATAAAAATGTTAGTATTAAATAAACATTAGGAGGCAACCTAGATTTCCAGCCGAAGGAGCTATTTTTATGAATTGATTATTCCACCACCAGTAAAATATATGATTATAATTCTTATCAGGATCAATAAATACACTCTTGCAATACACGAACAAATTTTTTTTTTTAATTCATTTAAAATTGTATGTATGCAAAATATTGCCATCTGCGTAGTCAAATGTACATAAACAATTGGTGTCAACGTAACCAATGAAACACAAAAACCAAAAAAAAATTAAATTCAGCAGTTCAGCTATCGCCTGAACCAAAATTATTATATTTTTTGCAAAAATGACAAAATGGCGACTGTTTGAGCAAAATTGTTCGAAAAATAAGAAGTCTGTTTAACAAAAATAGAAAAAATTAATATTTTGACTTAGTTTTCGTTCATGCGATACCCATACATGTGACGAATATGTGGAAAAAATTTTCTTTAGGATCGGCTCAGTAATTTTGGAGAAAAGACTGGCACCGTATGAAAAAAGTGAATTCGAGAGAAAGGAGAGTGGAAAGTGCGCTCAAATAAAGTGCAAAAATATACTTAAAGAGCTTGAATCTTATTGAAATTTCAACACGATATTTTTGAAGTGGTCTACTTTCAAAATCTGAACAAACGAAATTCATACTAGGTTGTACCCATAACCATTTCTTATGAAACTAACTAAAAAAAATAACTAAGTTTCTAGCTATGGTCGAGCTAATCTTATTTTAGCCACTTACCAGCACAAAAAATAAAATGTGAATTAACTTATACATACACTGAATTTTCCACTTTGTAAGCTCTAAGCTTGATTTTATGACTTCCGTTGCACCTCCGATTTAACGCATTAAAATTTGCGGAGGCGGAAGCGGAGGCGGAAGCGGAGGCGGAAGCGGAGGCGGAAGCGGAGGCGGAAGCGGAGGCGGAAGCGGAGGCGGAAGCGGAGGCGGAGGTACGATATCAAGCGGAAGTTCCGCAATTGCGGGTGCGGATGCGGAGCTCCGTTACAACCCTATCAAATAAAATATAACTTATCAGTAAACGTCTAAGAAATATCAAAGTAATGCTTGTAAAAGAGTGTTTTACTATATATTATATTATTTTTTTAGAAAATTCACAATTTTTATTTTAACAAAATGAAATTATTATATTTTACTTTGACAACGTAAAATAGTTTTATTTCTATTGTATGCAATAATTATAAGTATGTACGTTTATAAATATCATGCATTTAGTCATATACATTAGAGCGGTTCAAAATAAAAATTTTTTGATTTTTTCACGATGTGTCAGCGGATAACAGTAGCCTTATATGTATGTCTGGACAAAGCCTATTACTAGGATTAAGGTTAATATTGAAAACTGGATTAGCGCCTTCTGCTTTAAGTAGAAAACCCATTTTCCAAAATATTGACTTAAAAAATGGTGCAAGTAACAGACGCTATAAAATTTTCAAACAAAGTGAGTATGGATTTCGGGAAACTATCGATCGGGGAATCAAAATCCCTGATTTGTTTTTCTTCTTCTTCTTTCTTTCTTTCTTACAAAAACCGACGATTGACCGGACAAAAGTAAAAAGGTACCGATTCGCCACGTTCTAGTTGCAACACCTCAAATAATATTTTACCGCCGATCCAATGGTACATCATTTTTTATGTACTGTTATTTGCTTAAAAGAATGCCGAAACCGCATATCATTATCTTATTTCAAAACCAAGATATCTGCATTATTCTAAATTAACAGAACTATTTTTTTTTTCGAATCGGAGTCGACAAATTTGCATATTAAGGTGATTCAATTTTTTTTTTTATTTTAAACAGTTACCGTCAATTGGGGAATTCGAATCCGTGATTAGTTTTTCTTCTTCTTTTTACTTTTTTACAAAAAAAATTGAAAATTGACCGGAAAAAAATTAAAAAATTCCGATTTTGTACTTTAAAGTTGCAAAATCACCCCATATTTTTTTGCCGCCGATTTCGTGTTACATTATTTTTAATGTACTGTTATTTGCTTAAAAGAATGCCGTAAACAGTATATCATTTTCTTATTTCGAACCTGACATATCTGCATTTTTCTACATTAACATAACTAGCATAATTTGAACTATTCTATAGATTATTCTATCATTTTCAAAAGACATCTAAGCTTCACAAGTCGGATATATTGTCCTCTTGTATAAACATTGTCAGAATCATAACAGTAGGTAGTATTTGAATTTTCGGTGGATGTCGATAATTTACCCATGACTGTTCACTAGACATGTTCAAAAAAAAAATCATGTTCTAGGATACTTCTAGAACACTCGATTTTCGAAAATTTATTCATATTCGAGTATTTCCTCATTTAAAAAAATTTTAAAAAAAAATTTTAATTTTTTTCTTATTTATAATATTTTTTTTTTAAATATTTTTTCGATTTTCTTATGTACACATAAGGAAGTATCGAAAAAAAATTTCTCGATATTTTTTAAGGCAATACATGAGCAGAGAAATTGAGGTCTCCTCGCGAGTATAGCTTCGGTGTTTCTTGTATAACAGCTCAAATCCTTTGTTGTTTTTACTGCATTCACCTTATTACACTTTAACTTGAAATTGTCAATGCCACTACATGAATTTCCATTAAAAAAATGAAAGAGAAAAACTGACTTTTTTTGAACATGTCTACTGTCTACCCTAACAAAGTTTCAAAGGCTGTTAAGTCACTATTTAAATACATCAATAGGACTCTTTTTATTACCAATATCCGATAAAATTACATTATTCTTGCGTAGACATTTAACCCACGAATCATTCTTCATACTCTGTATCGTATCGCAAATTGTGTTTTGACTTAAAACGGAAAAATTACATGCATAACTGTTGTCTAAATTTCTTATGCTACCCTTAAAATTGTCATGGTTTCTGTTTTCCGTCCTTATTCCACCGAACACAGAATGCAAAACTTCGATCACATCGATATTTACGTATTTTAACTTTTGCGCAATTTCTGAGCGTATGTAAGATCTCTGAGAAGCAGTATCAAGAACAGCACGAGCCTCAATTTCTTCCGAATCTAAACATAAGTCAACGCATAGTGTTTGCAAATAAACTTTTGGTGTTTCTCATAGGGTTGCTAAGGTATTCTCATTTTTTTTTCTTTTTATCCGAAAATTTACTTATGGAATCACCTTGCGATTCGCCAAATCTCGGGCATACAAATAACACGTACCTTCGGGAACACCAATAGCATTTTAAGTTTATTTTACACTTATTTGATATATAATTACGTTTTAAGCATCGAAAACAACAATTTGACCTTTTTAAAATTTCCTTGCGCTCATCCAAAGTTAAATTACGCGCCGTTGCATAATCTTTACTTTCATGTTCTAAGGACTTACAAAATTTACATTCATACCTTTTCTGGTCTTTAGAAACCAATTAAACACTAGCACTTGGAAGTTCTTTAGATTTTTCCTTCGATTTTGTTTTCTTTGGTGTTTCTTGATCAGTTATTAAGCCCAACACACCTGATTTTCGACCTCTAACCTGAGAAACTCTGCTTTGAGCTGTCCAGATTCTAGTCGTTCTTTAGCTTCTCTTTGTCCACTACTCTGCCATGCAATCAAAATTTCTTCGGAAAGAGAAGACAACCAATTGATACAGCATTGCAGCGCACTTATCCGTCATTACGCCCAACGTCTCTAGTAGGGGTGGCAATCCCGGGATCCTGGGATTTGCTCTAAATATAGGCTAAAGTAATCCCGGGATTACAAAGAGACAAACCCGGGATTTTCGGGATTAGAAAAAAATTTTATATTATATAATAAATATTCTTTTATATGATATATTTAAGTACAAAATATGCAAAATAATTGTTTTCAATACATTTGTTGTGCATGAAACATATTGCATCGACCTGCAAAATGCACTTCAATTGTGTCTGAACCTTAAATTGATTAAAAATATTTTTTTTAATTGTAGCAATTTTTTGTTTAAGATTTTCTTATTAAAAATGTCACATAGCAAAAAAAATATCTTTTTTAATACTTTGACTAATTTTAAGAATTTTTTACTAAGTGCGATTTGTATTGAAAATTGATAGTTCATGAGAAAAATGATAAAATGCGAAATTAAGAATTTAAGAATTTTTTACTAAGTGCGATTTGTATTGAAAATTGATAGTTCATGAGAAAAATGATAAAATGTGAAATTAAGTGTGTTTGTTTACTTTCCCAGTAACAATTATCCAGTAAAGAAATTTTAGAGAGTAAGAAAGTATTTGCTCACAGAGAAAAAAATTTTCATAAAAGTAAACAAACGCAATCCAGTAAAAATTCGTACAAACTGACAAGCAAAAAAAATATTTAAGTTTTTCAAAACAATTTTTTTTTTATTTATGAAAAAATATTGACAATCGTCAAAATCATATGTTTTTCTTTTTGAAAAATGTAAAGGTAACATTTTATCCAGTAAAAACTAGCAGGCTCTCTCGCAACAAATTGTCACTTTATTCTCTCACTGCCTCTCTCGTTACTGGATATTTTTTGTTAACAAACACAATCCAGTAACAATTGTTACAAATTCGTACAAATTTTCAGTTAACAAACAGACCTATTTGGACTAAAATTATTTTTATCAATAACGGAAATACTAAAAATACAATAAAAAACAACATAAGCAAAATATCTATTTCTTATAATAAAATACAAATCTGCAACAAATATATAGGTTTGTCTTCAAAAAAAAAAAAAAAAACACAGCCGACCTTGGTTTGACATTGAAATTTTGACCCATACCAAGACCTACCAAAACTTAAGTTCTAAGATATAATTAAACTTTTGTCTGAAGCTTTTTTTCTAAAATCATCAGTATCAACTTAAATGAAGCACACTTATGGGTGCGTCTACTGAGAGCGAGCCATTCGGTGCCAATAAATGCCATCACTGTCACATTTGAAGAAGGTGATAAAGTATTAATCAAGTACAAAATGTGGTACACGAATTTTTCAATGTGAAAATGAAATTGATAGTTTGGTCGTAAATGTTTGATTATCCTCTATCATCTCCTTTTAATAGTGACTATCTTCTACTAGTCAAACTAAGTAAATATGATTTAGATGTATTAACACTTGAAGTGTTCTAAGTCAATTTTTAAGCTATTATTTTTTCTATTATTTTGCGTTCTTATTCTTCATTGTTACGCTGTGAAATAAAGCAATTTAAATTTTATATATACAATAGTATAAGCTTCTCGTTTTTTTTTTTGTAGTTCTGTATGCATTTACTAGAACTATCAATCCCGGGATTGATCCCAGGATCCCGGGATTGGAAACTTCGGTCCCGAAAATCCCGAAACTCAAAAAAGCTCCGGGATTGCCACCCCTAGTCTCTAGTGCTCAAATATATGACTCCACTTTATCATACGTACTCGCAAAGGATTCTTTTTTGTTTCCCCTAAAAGCATTCTGTAGCACATGTCCAAGTAATTCACAAACGTAATACGAGTATTCCACGCGTCTAAAACAGTTCAACAAACTGGAAATTGCTTTTCCTTAACTTTCTGATGTTGATGGGAAACTGCTTACAAGATCATTGACGCTAGAGCCTGGTACTGTAGCTTATAGTAAATATTGAAATTTATCTTCCTCTCGTATTTTTGAATCTTCATGTACTTTTTTTTAAGCACTTCAAAAAGGTAACCACTCCTTTATATGACCATTGAATTTTGGCAAATCAAACTTTGATAGCTTCAATATTTTCGACACAACAGTTGTCGAAGAACTTCTCGGAATTTGATCACTTGCAGCAACCGGTGATAAATCCTCTACTTTCATTAAAGCGATGTTTAAATATCAGCAGATTCCATTCCTTCTCAGTTTCGTCATCCTCTACACCCAAAAAAATCTGCTGTAAGTGTTGAAAAATGCTGTAAATATTACTGCATTTATCGTCATTTTCGAACCGAAATCATTTGCAGTCATTATTGCAAATGTATCGTTGTACATTTGTAGAATTAGTTGTGAAATTAAAAATTGTGTAGTAAATTTCACAGCAAAAGCATTATTTATAAAACAAAATTTTGTTGTACTGCTCAAATTCTAAAAGTCATAATTTTTGCTATCAAAAATACAATTTCTATTTTGGATTCTACATCTCGATTTGTGAAAGTAACATCCGCTTGAGTTCACTTTTACAGCATTTTGCTGTGATAAATACTCGAGACTCGTAAACAAAATACATACTGTAGCGAAATTTGGTTTATGCTAGAAAACTCTTGAAATAAATACCAACAAAAGAAACTAAACGATATTAGAACAATCTAGCGCAAAGTGCAGTTTTTGTACTAAAAATAATAAACCGAACAGACGCTGCAGTACACAATAAAAAAATCGACAACCGAGAGAAATTATCGCCGTCGTACAACGTACAACGCCATCTAGCATCTAGCATCTAACATTCTGGATAATTGTGAGCTCAACGTCAGTGCGCTATGCTGGTGAATTGTGGATAGTGGTAGAATGCACGCTACAAAGTAGCACTTAGTAGGTTGTAGATAATGGTAGAATATACGCCATCTGGCAGCTAGTAGATTATTTGAGAAAGTGATGCCTGTAGTATAAAAGGGTGTCATTTGAGTTTTCGGACACAGTAGAATTAAAACAGCGAAGAGGAACACTTGAATTAAAGCAATATAGTGAATACAGTGTGATCCGTAGTAAAGTAAAACAGTTTTCTATAAAGTGTTAAATTAATATTAGAATTTGAACGTTAATAAAATAAACCATTTTATAACTAAATAAGTTTGTGTGTTTTTAATTGTTACACAATCCAGTGATCGAACTCAGAAAAGTGTGAGAGATCGAAATTATCGTCAAAGAGGCAGAAATTTCGTAACAATTGGTGTCAGAAGTGGGATTGTGTAAAAAGAATTAACAATCAATTAAAAAAAAAAAAAAATAAATAAATAAATAAATAAATAAATAAAAATGGTTAAGTTTGACGAACTAAAAGTGGATCAACTGAAGAAGGAGTTGCAGCAGCTAAGTCTGCAATCTACTGGCGGAAAGGTGGAGTTACAGAAACGCTTACGGCAGGCTCTTGAGGCTCAAGGTGTAAGCCTGGAAGAGCATGAATTTTATAGTGATGTATCAGAATCAGCAGCGAAAGTGGAAGAAGCTTCTGGATCAGCGGCAAGTGGTGAAGTTGTAGATATGTCAAAGTTCGAGAAAATGTTAATGGCGATGACGCAGACAATAAATTTACAGATGAACAGCAATATCCAGGCCGTACGGGAAGAAATTAGTCAGAGCTTAAGTCAAAATGCACTACAAATGAATAGCAATATTCAGGCCGTTCGGGAAGAAATTGATCAGAGCTTAAGTCAAAATGCACTGCAAATAGACCAGAAGTTAAGTCAAAATGCACTGCAAATAGACCAAAAGTTAAGTCAGAACGCGACGCAGATCCACGAGGCTGTTCGAACGGAGGTTGCCAAAATGGTAGATGGCCTCGATGCAAAAGTGACTGAGTTACGAGATGACGTTGAATCATTCAAGGAAGAAGTTCAAAATAATCTTGAAAAAGTTCAAAACAATTTTGAAGATGTTAATAAAAGGATTCAACAGTTGGAAATAAGTGAACCAAGCACACATAAGTGAGCGATTGGCACACCTTTCCTATCCTGACAAGCTAAGTGTCGTAGCTAAAAAATTCAAAATAGAGGCGTTTATTGACGGCATACGTGATTTAGAAACAAAACGCGAGACAATGAGGAGCCCGAAGACAACATTTAATGAAACAGTAACGGTTGCCCTCACGCAGGAGACGATTGCGTTAACATGCCGCCCATCACTGAAAACTCGTCGGATGGAGGTGGAGGCTGAAAAGAAAAATTCATCGTTCGCCAGCGGTAGCTTCAGTGGAAAATGCTACAACTGTGGTAAACAGGGACACATGGCACGTGACTGCAAATCACGTCGTAAACGATCTGCATCACGTTCACCAAGAAAAATAATTGGAAATAGGGTGGACGATGGCGAAAATGGTAGCGAGCAGCAGTCGTTAAACTAAAGAGAGTCAGTACAGCGGGGCGTGAGCTGACTCTAACAGATGACTGCCCCATAGTCTTAGTTTCGAAGCTCTGCCGAAATTCCAACAGTCTTACCATAGGTGGAAAAATCAACGAAAGACCATGTGAGCTTACCTTGGATACAGGCGCATCGCATTCAATTGTGAGGAGAGATTTATTTGATAGACGACGAGTAACGCCATTAAATAGGATCCAATTGAGAACAGCGACAGGAGAAATTGCGCAAATTGTAGGAAAAGTTACAGCGAATATTCTTATCGGCAACAAAACTGTGGAACAAGATTTTATTGTTGCAAACATCACCGATGAAGTTATCATTGGCGTGGACTTCATGATTCGACACGGGTTCACTTTAGATCTTAAGAAAAAAACGTAAAAAGGTATGCCAATGTAGAGTTGCCTTTAGACATTGGCTGTGGACAAAAATTAACAATTGCAAGAGTCTACATAAGTAAACGCTGTCGAATTGAACCCAACACCGAAGAAATTATTTGGGCCACAACAAATGAAGACTGTGGGACAAGCCATCTGTGGGTAGTGGAAGCAGATAAGAAAAATTTTAAGAAAGACCTGATTATTGGAAAGACCCTAGTAAACACAAGAACAGACAGAAAAATACCGGTGCGAATTTTGAATCCAACAAATAAGTCAAAATGGATGCAAAAAGGTGAACTTATAGCGCAATGTGAGAAAGTTACGGCTGTGATAAATTGTGAAAATGACCAGCAGAACACACAAGGCCCAACTTTAACAAAATCGTCGGCCTTGGATGAATTGACGAAAGAATGGACGAAGGAGTTGTCTGCTCAGAACAAAAATAAAGCAAAAAGGTTTCTGCAAAAGCATTGACGGATATTTGCGTCCAAAGGAGAAAATAATGGCCGAACATCAGTTGTCAAACATCGCATTGATACAGGTGATTTTCAGCCGATTCGTCAACCTCCAAGGAGGCTAGCACTCGCTAAGAGAGAAGAAGTGACGGGCCTTATAGAAGATATGGCGCGAGAAAATGTCATTGCACCATCAGAAAGCCCATGGAGTTCACCGGTCGTACTTGTGAAGAAAAAGGACGGAAGTATGCGATTCTGTATGGGTTACAGAAAACTGAATGACGTCACCAAAAAAGACAGCTACCCGTTACCTAGAATCGATGATACACTGGATACGTTATCTGGAGCAACATGGTTTTCCACTCTAGACTTACAAAGTGGATATTGGCAGGTGGAAATAGATGAAAAAGACAAGGAGAAAACTGCCTTTAGTATTGGGAATGGTCTATGGCAGTTCAACGTCATGCCGTTTGGTCTTTGTAACGCTCCAGCTACGTTTGAACGGTTAATGGAACGAGTTCTCAAAGGACTACATTGGAAGACTTGTCTAGTGTATCTCGATGACATAATCATCATGGGTAAAGATTTTGATGACCACTTGAAAAATCTGGAGGAAGTGTTTGAGCGCTTGGAGGCAGCTGGACTAAAATTAAGTGCGAAAAAGTGCTCACTTTTCCAGCGTGAAGTCAAATATCTGGGGCACAAGGTTATGTCAGAAGGAATACACACAGATGAAGATAAAATAAAAGCTGTGAAAAATTGGCCACGACCATCTAATCTTCATGAGTTGCGAAGTTTTCTGGGTCTATGCACTTATTACAGACGCTTTGTTCCTGGTTTCGCAAATGTTGCAGGCAGTCTACATGAGCTGACACAGAAAAATCGAAAATTCGAATGGAGTGGGGCACAGGAAACTGCATTCCAAAAACTGAAAGAATTACTGTCCACAGCGCCAATACTCGCGTACCCAATACCCGGCAAAGAATTTGTATTGGACACCAATGCGAGTAGCCATGGTATTGGAGGAGTTTTGTACCAAATCATCAATGGTCAAGAAAAAGTCGTCGCATATTTCAGCAAAATTCTGTCGAAACCTGAGAGGAATTATTGCGTAACTCGGAGAGAGTTACTGGCAGTAATGGAATGCGTGAAACACTTCCATAAGTACTTATATGGACAGCACTTCCTCCTGAGGACAGACCATGCGGCATTAAGGTGGCTACTTCAATTCAAGGATCCTGAAGGTCAAATCGCACAGTGGATAGAACGCTTGCAGAGCTATGATTTCACCATAGAGCATCGCAAAGGAAGCCAGCATGGAAATGCGGATGCACTTTCCCGTCGTCCATGTAAAATTGAATGCGGTCATTGTTCGCGAACAAAAAATAAAGCTGGATGTGCGCCTTTTGAACGTTTTGTCTGAAGAAAAGTGGACAAAAGAGGAGGTAAAACGGGACCAGCGCAATGATACAGATTTGGCAACTATAATTAAGTATAAGGAGCTGGGTAGGAAACCGGCGTGGCAAGAAATTTCAAATGAAAGCCAAATCTGTAAAGCATACTGGGCGCAATGGCAAAGTTTGGAGTTGCATGAGGGTTGTCTCTACCGAATCTGGGAAAGCGAGGATGGTAAAACTCGCTCAAAACTGCTGGTATTCCAAAGGCCAAATTTAAGGAAATAATCGAGGATTATCACAATGGATCGAGTGGTGGACATCTGGGCATAACGAAAACCGCAGAAAAAATAAAGAAACGGTTTTATTGGGTAGGATGCCAAGAATCAGTTGCTGACTGGATCCGCCGTTGTGACCAATGTGCAATTGCTAAAAGACCAAGGCAACGCACTCAGGGAAAAATGCATCAGTATAACGTTGGAGCTCCCTTTGAGAGGATAGCCATGGATATAGCGGGACCTTTTCCAATCAGCAATGCAGGAAATAAATACATCCTTGCGGTAATTGATTATTTCAGTAAGTGGCCAGAAGTATATCCCATTCCCAATCAAGAAGCAAAAACAGTGGCAGACATTTTCATCAAAAATTTGATTTGCCGATATGGAGCTCCACTTGAGTTGCATTCCGACCAAGGATGAAATTTTGAGTCGACACTTTTTAAGGAGGTTTGTGACATGCTTGGAATACAGAAGACACGCACCACAGCTTTGCATCCTCAGTCCGATGGCATGGTCGAAAGGTTCAACCGTACTCTAGAGGAGCATTTAAAAAAGGTTGTTGATAAAGGACAAAAAGATTGGGATGAGCATCTACCAATGTTTCTGATGGCTTATCGGTCGGCAATACACGATACCACTACAGTCACGCCAGCAAAAGCCATTTTTGGTACGGACTTAAGGCTTCCAGCAGATTTGAAGAATGGAGTAAGCTTTGTCCCAGAAACGACACATACTGACGATTACATGTTGCGGAAAAGAGAAGAATTAGCAGATATACACGAGCTTATCAGGAGACGTACTCAATTGGCTAGCGACAAGATGAAAGCTCGGTATGACCTGCGAGCAAATACTGAAGGGTTCAAAGAAGGTCAACTAGTGCTGCTACATAACCCACAACGAAAACGAGGCTTGTCTCCTAAATTACAGACTCATTGGGAGGGACCTTACCAGATCGTCACAAGGATTAATGATGTTGTGTATCGAATCCAAAAATACCCCGGTAACAAAAGTAAATTATAGGTAGTCCACATCGAAAGGCTGGCACCTTATACTAGAAACGGAGAGACTCTTGTTCGGGACTAACAAGTTTAAGCGGAGGGCAGTGTAGCGAAATTTGGTTTATGCTAGAAAACTCTTGAAATAAATACCAACAAAAGAAACTAAACGATATTAGAACAATCTAGCGCAAAGTGCAGTTTTTGTACTAAAAATAATAAACCGAACAGACGCTGCAGTACACAATAAAAAAATCGACAACCGAGAGAAATTATCGCCGTCGTACAACGTACAACGCCATCTAGCATCTAGCATCTAACATTCTGGATAATTGTGAGCTCAACGTCAGTGCGCCATGCTGGTGAATTGTGGATAGTGGTAGAATGCACGCTACAAAGTAGCACTTAGTAGGTTGTAGATAATGGTAGAATATACGCCATCTGGCAGCTAGTAGATTATTCGAGAAAGTGATGCCTGTAGTATAAAAGGGTGTCATTTGAGTTTTCGAGCACAGTAGAATTAAAACAGCGAAGTGGAACACTTGAATTAAAGCAATAAAGTGAATACAGTGTGATCCGTAGTAAAGTAAAACAGTTTTCTATACAGTGTTAAATTAATATTAGAATTTGAACGTTAATAAAATAAACCATTTTATAACTAAATAAGTTTGTGTGTTTTTAATTGTTACACAATCCAGTGATCGAACTCAGAAAAGTGTGAGAGATCGAAATTATCGTCAAAGAGACAGAAATTTCGTAACAATACGATAAAAAATATTCAATGTTCGTTTATTTATATGATTATATACATTAACATTAAGAATTACACAGAATGTACAATTGTACACTTAACAGTGAATAGTGTTTCTTTACATAGACGTCCTCAATCCACATTGCGTCATCATAATTAAATAATTTAATTTTTAAGTTGATGTAACTTATAAAACTACCTTACAATAGAGCTTACCTCACTTTTTTCCACTTTCTTTGTTCGTCTTCGAATTGCAAACCAACTTACTGGGAAATACATATGAGTCATTCCAGATGAAAACGTATAAAAATGGAAATTTCGTTGCTGAACTACTTTGAATTTTGCTCAAACCTTGCGAAATTCTTCGTTAGGGTTCCAAGAAAAGAAATCCAAGGGCTTTTAATTTTTGGATGCGTCAGTCCCCGCCAGGCCGAATTGAAGCATATGTAAAACGTAATTTTTTGGCTTCAATATTTTAAGCTATAACAATTTTTCTGTTTAAGATGTAGACACACTTGAGATGGCATCTTAAAGTTAAGAGATTCTAGTACTTGTGCAATGAATAAAAATTCACACAATCAGTATACGCGAAAATTACACGGTGCTGAAAATACATGTATTTTTTGATTTTTCGTGATTTTCAACTGGCTCCAGTGTCGCGACTGTTGGATACAAATCATTAATATTTCTTATAGATCAAGTACACATATCGGGTAAGAAATAAAATCTTGACTGACTGGCTGAGCACATAACATTATCAGCAATTTATTACTCTCCAAAGAACAAAATCGACCATTTACAATTGACATACTTTTTTGATAGCTTAGGTAATAAATTTTAGCTGCGGGTGGCTACAGCGATAAATGAGGTGCCCGGTTCATTTTTCCATTTTTCATACTTTTGGACAAACAACGAAAAACGTTTGTCTTCATCTATGTTAGGTGAAAAATTAAAAAGTATTTCCCACATAAAAGCTTAAAAAATTTCTTACTCAAAGCACGTCAGATCAGACTTTCCAAGTTTTATTTGCGTATGTTTTTGAGAAAACAATTTTGGACTTGGCCGGTTTTGATACCAATGAACTGGACTGGCCGGTTTTGATTCCAAGACGTTGGAAAAAAAGTGGGCTTTTCCGGGTTTGATACCAATGTACTGGACTTGGCCGGCTTTGATTCCAAAGCGTTGGACTAGTTTTGAAAGCAAGTTCATGAACTTGGCCGGTTTTGAAATTCATGCGTCAGAATATCTTTAAAAATGTAATAATTGTCAAAAAATTTTTTTTTAATCTAAAACCATTGTAGAAAGATAAAGCATGGTCTAGATTTTTATATATGAGAATATCTCAAAATTTTATTTTTTTGGACTTGGCCAGTTTTGCAACTGGGCGCCTCAAATATACCTTTTGGGAATCAAAGCTTACCTCACTAGGGCTCTGGAAGGCCCTGACCAAAAATTCCAGCCTTGATATCATCTCTTCAGGCCAGCCAACTTATTTCGAAAAATCCATAATCTAATCGATTTTGCCATAGTAACAAATTTTCTCCGTAGGCAACTAAAAACAGAAACCAGCCTGGAGCTATCATCAGATCATCCGATAATAATAAAAATAAAAAAGCCTTCGAATCCTAAGAACCAATCCTATGCGCGCACAAACTAGCTAGGTTATCGTTAATACGTCAGTTCTCATCTTATCCAAAATCCCCCACTATATAAGCAAGATGTTGAAACAGCTGTTACTGAGCTCAACGCCGCACACTGTTATATTTTGAGAAAAAATGGACAAAATCAAATTCCCGTCGATAACAATGCCCAAAAATAACGAGGTCGGTCTCATTCGAAAGGTGGTTTCATGCTTTTTTTAGAAAAATTGTCCCGAATCGAGATCCCAGCTTTGGGCATTTCTCAGAAATGCCCAAAATATGGTCTTTTTCACTTTTAGACAGTTTTTCCCAATTTTAGTACAATTTTGACTCGTATACATATCCGATGATAATTTATTTTGAAAGTCGAGAGTATATATATATATATATATATGAAATATTATGAAAATATATTATGAAAAAAAAATTTTTTTTCGTATTATAATGACAAAAATGACAAAAATTGGGTTTTTTTTGTCATTTTTGTCATTATAATACGAAAAAAAATTTTTTTTTCATAATATATTTTCATAATATTTCATATATATATATATATATATACTCTCGACTTTCAAAATAAATTATCATCGGATATGTATACGAGTCAGAATTGTACTAAAATTGGGAAAAACTGTCTAAAAGTGAAAAATACCATATTTTGGGCATTTCTGAGAAATGCCCAAAGCTGGGATCTCGATTCGGGACAATTTTTCTAAAAAAAGCATGAAATCACCTTTCGAATGAGACCAACCTCGTTTTTTTTTGGGCATTGTTATCGACGGGAATTCGATTTTGTCCATTTTTTCTCAAAATATAACACTGTGCGCCGCACAGTGGCGCCTTTTGCGATTTCGCGTTGCTAAAATCATAACTTTTGAACGGGTAAAGATATTTGAGTAAAGTTTTTTGATTTTGGTTGGTAATTTCTGTAGATATGACATATATAAGATTCAGGTTTGAGGCTTAGCTATAAATACCTTTAAAAAGAGGTGAAAGTCTAAATTTCGAAATTTTTGGTTTTTAGTAGTATGAATTCATAAAAAAAAATTTTTTTTTGTATAAATTTTAGTGCGCTTTATTCAATTAATGAACTTTTAATAATTTAAAAATTTTTTAAATACTTTTTAAAAAAAAAAAAAATTTTAATTTTTACTAATTCATTATGCATTTATTTTTTTTTATCTCTTAACATAATTTATAAACAGTCTTCCTCAAAGGCTAGAAAAGTTTTTAAAAAAGGGTTACAGTAATAAATTAGGTAATTTCTTTAAAAAATCAACAACAATCTACAATTCTATAAAAATATCATCATTATTTTGGATATCTGAGAAACTTAAAACAGTACTACAGAATTTATCAGTGAGTTCTTTTCGTGACCTAACGTGCCTAAGTGATGAAATCAAAGGATCTGAAGATGCTGAAAGTATATTGAACAAGTCCTCATTCTGTCGAATACGTGAAATTTTACATGTATTGCTATATCTGTACTTCTTATAATCTTTGTTTTTAGACTCTTGGGCTTCTTCTGATAATTCTCCTATGGGTAAGGCTTGATAATTGATAATTTGTCCACTATGAGCTAAGGTATTATGGACAAAGGGTGTCAGTAATTTTTGGATGTATTTATGTTCTAATATGTGTGCAGTTTCCTTGGTATACTTTTCAAATTTTTCTACTTTAACGGGTTCTCTACAGGATAGTACGTTTAAAATAACTTGTAATCTTTGTATCACGTCCTCATCGACTCCCGTTATTTCTGAAGTTGTTTCTGGTTTCTCAAAAAATCGCCTTGCTGTGTTTCCGTTATATCTACTATAATACCCAATTTTTCTCGAAATTGATCTTGTATTATTTTTTTTCTTAACTTTTGGACTGAGTTATTGAGCCTTAAAATTTGACTTTTATACAAATACAGGTACAAAATATTGTGCTACAAACCTCAAACATAATACATGTTCAGCGAAAAAGTTTAACTACCTAATAAGCTAAATTCCTTGTATGATATCTACCGTAATAAAACAGGTATCTATAAAGTTGGCCTGCACTAGAGTTCAATGTTATCATAAGTGCATCTATATGTATTCTATACAAAAAATACAGCTTTATTCTATTTGACATTACTAGATATTTTTAAATTGCACTAAAAACTTAGATATAAGGCAAGTATTACTATTTCGCTATACAAAAGCGAATTTTCTTAAAAAGAGTGAAATGATTTGGAAAAAGTGACAAATCAAGCGTTTTGGAGGTGGGGTAGAGCCCATATTATATGGACAGAAGTTTTCTAGGTACTCTTTACATATGCATCTATTTGCGTCAAATAGTTTTGGAAATAGGAAGAATAAATTAAGAAAGGGGCGTGGTAACGTCCATATTTACAATTTTTAATTTATTTTGAGTGATGTCTATATTCGCTAAAAACATTCTACCAAATTCAGATTAACAATTTCCAAGTCAAAATATCATAGACTGAAAATCGTCATCACACAAAAAATTCAGTTTTATGCATATCATGTCACATAAGTAGCTATAACTTCTTACCTGGCAAATATTGGCATGTAAGACCTATATGATTTTTGTTGGCAACTATCAACTATAATTTCTCATTCACCAATCCTTGATTGACATTGATTTGTGGATTATAGGCCAAGGTAAATTTGAAAAACTATGCTAAAAACGACCTTTTTTGAAAAATTCATGAAAATTACTAACTAAAATTTTTTTTCTACATCTTGTGAAAATTATTTATTTTAAAATACCATAAATTCAGAGAGCGTACTTCAAATTCCCATGTTTATTCAAACTTTTGAAATTTTTCATTTTTAAAATTGCGAAAAATGTAAAAAAATGCTATTTTAATGAACGATAAAAAGTTATCCAACTTTGAGCACCCATAAAAACCAAAACACTTGTCATAAATCAAAAAAGTTTTCGGTTTTAGAACCTTTGATCAATTATCTTTTAAATAAAAAAAAAAGTTTCGAAAATCAGAAATCGAAAATTTGATTTTAGCAATCACTTTTTGAAAAAGGAGCCACTGTGCGCCGCATTAACGCAGGCCATACATCACTCACCCAGAAATTGTAACAGAGACACAAAAAAAACTACAACTTCCAATGAAATTTCAAATATAATAAAATTAAAAAGGACAAAGGTCACCGGAATCAAAGCACTAACTAACAGCAACATAAAAAAGTATTCAATACTGTCTAGAAAAAGTTTCTCCAAAACAGTCATCAAACTATTCGTTATGGAAAGCAGCGAAAGAAATCAAAACTCCTTAGCAATCCGAGTCACCTATTCACCTCTCTCTAGGCAATTAGGTTGAGTTAGATTCTGAAAAAATAGCCGCCTTTGCTGAACATCTCTACTCAGTATTTAAGCCAAATCCACCAAAAACCAGCTTCCAACTTCATTCAGTTAACGATAATAATATCATATCGCCTACCAGAGGAAACCCATGACATAATAAAGAAGGAATTGAGTCCTCAGAAATCTCCAGGATATGATCTTTTCACAAATAAAATGCTAATACACTTCCTGTTAACGTACATAAGATCCTAAAATCCTATTTAACAAACAGGTAAACAGGTACAGTCAAGTTTAAAACTTTCATTTTACGTGACTTTATCATCCAAGCAAAAGTACATCTAGGTAGCGCACTAGGACCACTTATCTACCTTATATATACAGCAGATCTGCCCATCGATGCAAACCTCATAAAGGGACGTCCATAAATTACGTGAGTCCAAAAAAGAGGGGGGGGGGGGGGAGGGGGTGGTCCGAAAAAATCTCACCAAATCTAATCAAGGTGGAGGGGGCCAACAAAAATCTCACGCCAACTTTTTAATGCAGAGACTATACATTATTATAGCAGATTATATTTAAAAATTAAAAGGCAAGTCTCACGGAAGGGTGGAGGGTCCCGTCCCGTCAGAACTCACCAAATCTCACCAAGGGGAGCGGGGTCCTTATTTTCAAAGAAACACTTCAAGATATTAATGGACGGCCCCCAACATCAACGATGCTGACACCTTCTGGTAGGATTAGCCATGAAATACTTAGGAAATTTGCCTTTCGTTAATAACGATCTACTAACTAGATAGCTACCCATATAAATAAAGCGAAATAGCACACCCCATTTTAGAAAATTATATTTCACCCATATATAAGCGTATTAAATAATAACAATCCGTACATAGGTAGAAACTCTTGATTTACCATAGAAGGCATAAAACACTTGACGTCAGAAATACAGTGAATAACACTGGACAATTTCTATAAAATTTATGATTCAGTACTATGTGACGACTTAAAATAAGAGTTTTTTACCTGGAATTATTTAGTTCTAGATAGTTGTAAGATATTGTTTAGTTTTAAGTATAAAATAAATCAATGAAATTTTCCTTTTTTTAACTTTTTGGAAGAATAAATGCTAATAAAAACGATGCTAAGTAATAAAATAAAATGTTATTTTTACAAAATATAAATAGAAATTAAGAAACTCTTAGATAAATACGAATGTATATTAAGAAAAAATACAGTACGTAATGTAATGTATTCTAAATAAACTCTATAAATCTTCAAAGAAATTTAATAAATAGCCCATGTAGAAACATGGGGACAGTTGTGACGAGCTGCCGGCGAAGGCAGTAAAAAGCAGGAGTAGCAGCAGGTATATTTTTGAGTCGGTAGTTTGACTGCAGTGGGTAGAGTAGGGCTTGTGACTGATCAGGCAGCGAATGTAGGCTTGTGCGAGTACGTTATTCTGTATAAGTGACACATACGGGTAAGTTTAAGCTCGAGTTTCCATTGCGCTTTCGCTATCCTGTATTTGATAGCCATGGCGCACAGTGGTCGATTTTTGGCATTTAGGTGTACATAATCGTTTATTTAATATCGTATATACATTTTTCTAAAATGAGGATAGCTTTTACATAAATTTGTGTCGCGGAATTGAAAAATGACAATATTTTTTTAAAATTATTTCTAGTTTTTACGATAGGAACCACTTTTTCCAAATATTTTATGTGCAATGATCTCTTTAAATCACCTGTCAATATGTTCCATTAAAATTATTAAATACCAATGCAATCAAAATGTACCAGACGGATTACGTTATACTACAGCGTCCAATAGTTGATGAGATATTATGAATTTGAATTTCCTCTTATAAAGGTGGGCGAAGCAACGCCCATTTTTCCAAACTAAACTATGCTTAAAACCCTCCATAAATCATAAGAAATAGCTGTAAAAAAATGTTATCCATCTGCGACAAATAGTTGGTATACATTTTTTTTCTCATATTAAAGGGCGTGGGACCATCCATTTGTTCATCAAAGCTTTTTTTTGTTCGTACCTATAAAATGTGTACCAAGTCTCATTTATCTGCGTCAAATAGTTGATGATATATGATAAATTTGGTTTTGGAGGGCGTGCTATCGCCCATTTTTCTAAACCAATTTTTCCGAAGACTTTATATAGACCATAAAAAGCATTTAAAAAGCAATTATGAAAATCCGTTGTGTAGTTCGTAAGTTTATATGTGACAGAGAAACGGTTTTTGCATATAGAGGGTGTGGCCCTGCCCATTTTTTTTATTGAAACTTACTTTTGCTCGAACCTTTTATATATGTACCAAGTCTTATTCATTTGCGTTAAGTAGTCGATGAGATATGATCGGTCTTCGTAAAAATTCTTTTAAAAAAATACTTTTGTACTATATGAGGGCCACCCTAAGTAAGAGTCTTATATCCTAACTTATGCCTCTTAATATAAAAGACACGCGGTGTAAATCCATGTGAATCTATTGAGTAGTCTTTGTAAAAATGCTATTTTAAAAATATTTTTGTATGAGAGCCGCCTGATCGATACTGACATACTGTTAAAATTTCATTCAAATCGGCCTAATAGTTTCCGCGTCCATAAAAGACAGACTAAATGGCAAATACAAAAATATTTCCTTGTGAGTAACAGATTCCTCTTTTTGAGCACTGGAAGTGGTATCTATAATTAGGAAGAAATCACGTCAGGGCAAGTCAAGGCAAATCAAATTACACTCAATTGATGTAGAATACTACCACAGAGACGTTCATATAGAAACAACAGTGGTTCAAAGTGGAACATTTTTTATTTCTTCCACAGAAATCAAAACTTCACGAAAACAACAAACCACGTGTTCGGCCCACAAAATGCATCAAACAGTCACGTTTTGTGAGTGCATTGCACTCTCCTGAATCACTTGTGGGGTTTCTGACCTCCAAATGCGTCAATAATGCTCATTAACGTAGCCAAAAATGTACAAACGAGTTTCTTCAGAAACTCGATTTTTTGCAAAAATCACAGTCATAATTCATGTTTTCCAAGGCCCAATCAAAGAACGTATGGCGCTACTGGTGGTGCGATTTCTAAAGTTGTTGAGTCAATTGGACCTTGTCCGCATGTAGATCCAAATTTGTCATTACTATTTAATGCAGTGTGGACGTGGAGAGGTCAAGTTCTAGGGCACAGTGATCAATTGAAGTAAGTGGGTCGTTTTCAACACTTCACTGCTGCGATGTTTTCGGTCAAACGTCCGGGCGAAGTCGGTGTGGTGTCTTCAGATCTTACTGTGAGTCAGTCTCTTGGAAGTTTTTGATTAGAGTGTGCACCAGACATGTTCAAATAAACGGCATGTTCAAGAATACTTCAAGAACACTCGTTTTTCGAAAATTTATTCACATTCGAGTATATCCTTATTGAAAAAAATAAGAAACAAATAGTCCTAGGGTTGCTACCAGATCTGCAAAATTTTCATTTTTCGGAATTTGGCCAACAAAATTAAGTAAGTTTAAGTTTTTTCATATTTATAATATTTTTTTTGTAATTTTTTTTCGATACTTCTTTATGTGAACATATGCTACTTTTTAAGCCTATATGTAAATAAGGAAACTGTGGTCTGCGAGAAGAGCTTTGTTGTTTCTTGTGTAACATCTCAAATCCTTTGTTGTTTTCACTGCATTCACCTTAATACATTATAACTTGAATTTGACAATGCCACTACATGAATTTTCATTAAAAAAATAAATAAAAAAAAATAATTTTTAATTTTTGGTCCAAAAATTGTCAAATTAAATTTTTTTAAAGTAATGCATACACTGTTAGTTAGAGTGACTAATTACACAAGACCACAAAAAAAAATAGGTCTTGTAGTTGGAAGATGAGGTATCATACGGTATGTATTTTGGCGTCCTAAACACGAATCCGAGGTCAGAATTTTCATCACCCTCAGATTTTGACATAACCTCAAAATTATACTTTCAAATACGTCATACATCCATATTGACTTTGTAACGTTATTTGAATCTTGTAATCCAATTTTGACTTAAGTTCATAGGGAAAGTTCCAATTTGAAAACACAAAGCAAGATAAAACACGCATTTTACAGTGCTGCCAATGCAAAAATTCGTCTTAAGTGTACAATTGAGAAATTTTATATGTAAATTCGGTTCGTTTTAAGAAGTAGTTCACTTTAAACGGAATCGTCTTAGGCAAAAAATATTCATGTGTTCACAGAGAAAAAACGAAGTTTTTTAAATTTTGTTCACTTTAGCCAGTTAAACGGCTTAAACGGGGTTCGGTTTATATCACTGTAGGCTTAAAAAATAATGGAAAGTTTTTTTTCGGCACTTTGTCATGTGTACATAAGGAAAATCGAAAATTAAAAAAAAAAAATATTATAAATAAGAAAAAACTCAAATTTTCTTCATTTTTTTTTGCCAAATTCCGAAAAATGAAAATTTTGCAGCTCTTGCAGCAGCTCTAGAACTATTTTTTCTTTTTATTTTTTTAAATGAGGATATACTCGAATATGAATAAATTTTCGAAAATCGAGTGTTTTTGAAGTATTCTAGAACATGCCATTTATTTGAACACGTCTAGTGTGCACACACGTCTCAGAAGGAACATGATAACCACCAAAGTTTTCGACAACGCAAATTTTCGAAACGAAATTCAACAATTTTTACTTTCTCTTTCACTATGTAGCGTTCCATGGTAAATTTCCTGCTATTTTCCTGCTAATTTCCCTAAGCCTCTTGTTGATACACCCGTTACTATGATGAACTTGTGAACGCCAAATGATGACTTATTATCACTTCCACTGGCTCTCACTAAAAATCAGAGAAACTGCACGATATCGACTTTGAGGCAGCCCTACTACGCCGTACAAATTCATTGTACTTTTAAAAATACTTTATTTACATATTCTTTTTTTTTACTTTAACAGGAGTGTGAACAATAAGCCTTTTTTTAAACTAGACTTAAACTAGATTTTTCATTTAATTCTTTTTTAAGAAAACTACAACTATTATATCTTATACGATGTAAAAAAGTAACAAGTTTGAATGTGTAGTTTTTTTCTAAAAATTGATCAACTTTTGTTAACAAAAATCTTGATAACAATAATAACAAAAATTATCAATAATGAAACCTTTATACACAAACATGTCTTTTACCATTAAATTAATATATATCCCCTTTCAAAGCTAATGTTCTTTAGGTTTTAATTAAAAGTATTACAAAACATTCGCATACTTTTGATTAATGTATGCTTTAGTATGATAATTATATGTTCTTATAGAAGCAGCTAAGGTTTGTATCAAGTGCTGGTCTCGTTTGCCTGATGGAGTATAAGAGTCAGAGCCTCTTCCGCTGAAAAAAAAAATAACAGAAAAAAAATGCAATTAAATACTATGAAAAAAGAATTTAATAATATCCGCTGCATTATAATTCTGAAAGTTTTTAACAAATTTCAAGACACGATGTTCCACGATATATCATAACTATAAGAGATATTGAAAAACTTATAACATTTTTGAAATGGGCATTGCCAAGTTAATGAAAAATGATACAAAAAAAAAAGAATGAATTTTGTTCCTAAATCGGACACTTTCGACCTGTAAATATCAATATTTTTTAATGAAATTTTTTCAGGGTTTTATTTTTTTACATAACACAAACTACTTTTCATAAAAACAACATATAAATCGAAAACTCGATTGTTTTTTGGTCACCCTAAAAAAAACCATTTTAAAATGAATTTTAATAGCTTTTTTAGCATCAAAAATTTATATTTTTAAAAAAAAAAAAATGTTTTCTTAAACTACATGTAATTCTCTATTACATAAGGTAACGGGAACAAATTTATCTTCTTCAAATATTTAATGGAGACCGTTTAAAAAAAAAAATTGAAAAATTTCTCATAAGATTTGTGTTTAACATCATGTAAGACCACGAACGCACACATATAGATCAAATTAGTGTATGAAAGATGTATTAGACATTTAATTTTACATCGAAATGTCCTGAGTCGTTATCAGCAAAAATCTTTTGTTTTACAGTTGTAGATCGATAAATAAAAAAACTTATTTTAAGCTCATTTTTCAGCCTTTGGGTCAAAAGCGACTGGCCTGTTTCCAACAGAAACACTAAATTTTTATGCAGATTTTTAACCCCATTCTATTAGAAAAGGCGTGTGGAGCGAAACATTTAACACTTTTTCACATTTCATACATTTCATGGGTGCTCTAATATGTATGTATGTGCCTTGACATCATCACTTAGCACCATAAGTTCTCAACCTGATTCAATATGGGCGAATGAAGCCCAAACCTCGCACCTCGTACACTCCGTATTGATGTCACGGTCGACTTAATTTATCTACCAAACTACGTTGTTACCAAGCTTTTTTATGCTTTATTGGATATAAAAACTTACATATTGTACATACTATATAATAGGGAAATTTAAAATCTGATGCAAATGACTTTGCAAAATTATGCAATTCCAAATCTTCGTACCGAATCGTGAGCTCTTTTTCATGATTTCTTTACAGCATTTCTTGCTATTATCAGGTGTAACTATTGAAATCCAAAACTCCATTTTTCATTTAGACAGAAATGTACTTATACTCGTATGTAG
This sequence comes from Tricholauxania praeusta, assembly GCA_949775025.1. Taxonomy (NCBI): domain Eukaryota; kingdom Metazoa; phylum Arthropoda; class Insecta; order Diptera; family Lauxaniidae; genus Tricholauxania; species Tricholauxania praeusta. The sequence goes on from OX459028.1 coordinate 94,463,990, forward strand.
TAATTTTAGTCTAACCGATATTAATAATAAGAGTAACTCAGACGGTTAAGATGTACGCACCTCAGAGCACTGACATAACGTAGGAGGCCTAGGTTCAAATCTGATCTGTTTGCTTTTAAATTTCATCATTAAGTGTCATCATTAAGCTTTCTTGAATATAAGTAGATATCTAGTGCATTTTTTATCTGCTTCCAAAATGTGTTTCTACTCAACGTCCAAGGATGCGTATTTCATTTGCTTCCAAAGAAATGCTTCTATTAGCATTCAAGGTGGAGTATTTCAGATGCTTCCAAGGATGTGCATTCCCGCAAGGACATCCTATGCTTAAAAGATATGCAGTGAGAATGGTATTGGAAGCAGCTTCCTGCTTCTCTTGAAGCACATTCGAAGTACTTTGTGCGCGTTTCGGTTTCTTGTTGGGTTGTATATTTGCAAGAGTTTAACAAAAGTAGGTCAGTATATTTTGTTTTTGCGAAAGAATGCAATATCATTTTGCAAAGGCACTGGTTGCAAAAGCATTTATACCACATTCTGAACAGTCCTAATAGCACAGGCCAATAAATTCAAGTGTTTTGTTGCAACAGAGCTACCAGTGCATATTCCTGAAAGGCGACGTTGCCATGATCAATTTTACTGAACAAAGTTATAGTCCAGCACGTTCTGATTTTTCTATCTGCATTTTAAGGTCATAAGAGGCTGCATTTATAAAACCTAGAAGCAACAGAGGAGTAAAATCTAAGAAAAAATAATACTTACAAAAATTCAAACATTTTCTGACTATACATAAGCCCTCCACCCCTCTCTTAACTATTTTTAGAGACTTTTTGCATAGTTTAATGAAATAATACTCTAAAAATAAAGAAATATGTATTGAAGAAAAATTGAAAATTTTTGATTTGTTTTTGAATTAATTTATTGAAATTATGTTAATAAAAACCATTAAGAACGAAGTTTATACACATACTATCAATAAATAAATTAAAAATTAATGTTAACGTGTTCATTTATATTTCGCTTGTTGTGTATGCTTATTAGACATGTTCAAATGAATATCATGCTCTAGAACTCTTCAGGAACATTCGAAATTCGAAAATATATTCACATTCGAGTATATCCTAATTTAAAAATATAAAAACCACTCCTTGCTACCAGAGTATTTCATTTATTATAATTTGAGTAAAAATTTGAGAAGAGATTTTTTTCTTACTTAAAATCTTCCCATTTAATTTTTTTTTTTTTTCGATTTTCCTTATGTACACATATGAATTAGCTGCAGAGATTATGCGAAAAGGCTCTTCTCCCGCATCAGAAAGCAGCAAAACATTAACACTATTTTGCTAGAAATTAAAATCTTTTAATATATATACATACTTATGTATCACGGCTTGCTGGAAAATAATTTAACCCTAAAGTTGCATCTCTAAAAAACTCATGATGCTACATATTCGAGAGACCTCACCGACATTTTCCTTCACAAAAAAAATTTAAGCACCTCGGACATGTACAATTTCTTATATTTGGGAGTATATATAATACACCGCGAATTAAGTTTCTCATCAAAATTTGTACCGGCATGTGAAAGTACTACTCTTCCCCTTTCCATGCATTCCACATACATAAATCTGTATTTAGACCTGTGTAATAAATTTCAATATACGATATACATATATGGAACGTTCCGGGACAGTGGTCTCCCCAAAATTGAGCGCAGCGGAAAAGCGTTTTTAAGGTGTCAAAATGTTTGTATGCTCAAGAGCTTTTATATGAGAACGGGTGTTTTCGAATTTTTACTTTTAACAAAATGGCGACCATAAAACGACGCCTACACATATGCCATAATCATAATCGCTTGATTTTTTTTTTTTTAAGAAAGGCTGTGAAGGGAGTGCAGTGTATACTTTTTTTTCAATAGCAGGTGGTGCCATGCCTCTAGAGGGAAAATACGTTGTCACGGCTAAGCTAATGGATCGATTTTAATAAAATTTAGTTTAGATAAACCGAACAATAAGAAAAATAATTAGAAGCCCCTAAGAGAAAAATATGTTGACACAGCTGACTTAAGGGGTTATATCTCCCTAATTTTTGTTTACTTTTTCATTTTTTTTTTATTGGCTTAAATCAGGCCAAAACAATCCTATAATCGAAATCTACAGCGCCCAAGTACCGATTTAAGCTCAAAATTTTTTTGAATCAATTTTTTCCAAGAAACTTTGATGTATAGCATTTTGAAACTTCAAACGCGTTTTTCTCGAAACCATGTTTTCAAAATCGGCGGGCAGTATAACTCAAAAAGTTTACATCCGATTGACTTGAAATTTTAACAGTAGCTTCATTGTTTGATTACACTAGCCGACACCAATTTTTTATGATGTAGTTAGGTCCTCATAGTTCAAAAAAATTGTTGATGCATTTTTCTCACGGTTAATTTTTTTTAAAATTTTTTTTAGTGTATTTTCAGTTTTCAGACTATATCTCATTCAAATATAAACCGATTTTGTTCAAATAAATATAAAAAAGGTAATAAAATTCCCCGCAACTCGTGTAGAGGAAATTTTCGAGTTTAAAAACAGCTTGGGAGATAAAAGCTGAAAAAATTGATTTTTTTGAAAATTCGTATCCAATTAAAAAAAAAACTTTAAAATTAGAAATACTTAAAAATACATCATTTTAACTCTTTGGGTATAAAATACAAACTCTTCCAAAAAAAATAATGCTAAGTTTTTGAAATCCCGTTCATTAATGCCGAAGTTATAGCCAATTTAGTATAAATTTTCACAATTTGATTTTACCAATTTTTCAGTTTTTTCTTATTTATAGTCCAGTAGAATTAGTCGTGAAAATGAGAAAAAAAAATAATTCGTTACAGCACTCTGACAGCGGAACATTGTAAAAGAGGACAAAATAAATCGAACCGACAGCAGCTATCCGGGGTGGAATGGGGTGCATTTTTAGAGGTCGAACAAAGATTTTGACGATTTCTGGCTAGATTGTGCATCCTATCAAAAAAAATTTAAGGTAAAAGTTGTAGGAAATATAAGGATCTACAACTTTTGCATTAATTATTTTCACCTTAATTTTTTCAGACGGAAATATTAAGAGGTTATTGTTAAATAAAAATCTTTTTATTTCCTACAACTTTTACCTTGAACTTTTTTTGATAATACAGTAGATGACTGATATAAGAAAGTCCGAAAATGCACTGAAAATCTTTCTTATGTCCGTGATTTCTTATAAACAATAAAACGGATATAAGAAAGATATTTTCTTATATGCATCAGTAGCAAGCTATATGTAAGAAAATTTCTTATAAAGAGTACTTATTTGAAACAAAATCAGTTAATATTGTTAGATACATTATTTCGTATCGTTTATTTGTATGTATGTATTTACGTGTGTGTGTATATACATATCTAAACAACATGTGTGACTGTCAATATTGCTTTGCGTTCACATTATCGAGTATGCCATCAAACATCAATTGCAGAACAATTTATTAGCGTCCAAATCGAAGTAATCTGCCTGAAATCTAATTTAAAATGAAAAATGTTCACTAGGCTTTACAGTCAATTCACACAGGTTGTATAGTTCGACAAGATAGCAGAAAAATCAAAAATTTTTGAAATCCATCCAACATGTGTGTCAAGCGGTCCATCATACCGTTCACATTATCGAACATTGATGTTGTCACACCATGTTGGACAGCATGTGTGATAATGTGAAATGGGCTTTTAATGACGGAACAGTGTGCCCAGATGTATGTACTTACAATTTTGTAAAAAAAAAATATATTTTGCCCTAAATTAAAAAAAAAAAAGAATTTCGGAAAATACTTTCTTATACACGTTTAATTTTCTATGCAATGAATAGAGTTTTTCGTCAAAATATGTTTCTTATAGCAGTCTCTTTCTTATATGCGTTTTTCTTATAAGAGGTTTTTTTAGCACGCAGCTATATGAAACTGTGCATGGTGCTTTAGGAAGTGTTTCTTATAACCGTGTCTTTCTTATAAGAGACTTTCTTATATCCGTCGTCTACTGTATACACAATTTTGCCAGAAATCGTCAAAATCTGTGTTCGACCTCTAAAAATGCACCCCATTCCGCCCCGGACAGCTGCTGTCGGTTCGATTTATTTTGTCCTCTTTTACAAGAGCTTGTTCAACAATGTTCCGCTGTCAGAGTGCTGTAACGAATTATTTTTTTTCTCATTTTCACGACTAATTCTACTGGACTAATAATAAGAAAAATCTGAAAAATTGGTAAAATTAAATTATGACAATTTATACTGAATTGGCTATAACTTTGGCATTTATGAACAGATTTTCAAAAATTTGGTATTACTTTCTTTTTAAGAGTTTCTTCTTTCCAAAGAGTTACATATATTGATGTATTTTGAAATATTTATATTTTAAAAACTATTTTTAATTGGATACAAATTTTAAAAAAATCAATTTTTTCAAATATGTCAGCTTTTATCTCGTAACCTGTACCTCGTAACCAAAACCTGTCTTTACAAGAGTTGTGGGAAATTTTATTACCTTTTTTGCGAAATCTATTCGATTTATTCGGCTTATATTTGTATGAGATATAGCTTAAAAAATGAAAATACACTGAAAAAGAATTTTTAAAAAAACTAATTGTGAGAAAAATCGATCAACATCACAAAAATTTAAGAAAGTTCATGGAACAAAAAAAATGTCAAAAACATCGGCTAGTGTTATCTGTTGAAGTACATACGATTTTAGCGATTAATTAGCAAGAAAACAAGTTATAAGCAATTAAAGTCGATTTTTTTCGTCGAAAACACAATTTTTTGTTAAAACATTTGTCATTTCGCGAAAAAAAATTCTAAAAATATAATCATGTGTACTTCAACAGCAAAACTCATGTAGATAATGAAAAAAGTTTTATTTTGTTATGGGTGGAGTTGGACGAGACTTCTACTGCCCGCAGTGGAAGACCTTTTTGAAAAAGCGGCTTACGGTAATCACTGCACAGCACCCATTTTGTAAAAAAATAACAATAAAAATTTTTTTCTCTTCTTCAAAAGTAGCTTAATCCAATGTTATATTATTTGTATACCTTTAATTACAAATGTCCTTTAAAAAAAATAGTTAAAACTAAGGGAGATATAACTCCTTAAGAGACCGAGTAGATCCTAACAGAATTTCATAAAAATAGGAGCATTAGTTTAACAGTGAAAACGTTATTTTCTTATTAGAGGCGTGGCACCACCCATCCAAAACTCAGGATTCAATCTATCTCCACACCAAATTTCATCAAAATTGATGAAGAGGCTCAGCCAGAGACAGCGTTTTTTCTCATTAAGAGCGGTGTCAATCCTCATTTAAGAACTAAGGGCTTCTAATTACATTTCTTTTTTTCAGTCTATCTTCAAACCAAAATTTACTAAAATCGATCCATTAGTTTAGCCGTGGTAGCGTACTTTCCCGCTAGGGGCGTTGCACCACCTAATATTGAAAAAAAGTACACTGCACTCCCTCTTTCACAGCCTTTCAAAAAAAAAAAAAAAATTCAAGCGATTATGATCATGACTATTTACCAACTGCCTACTTATACATAGACATCTATGTGTAGGAGTCGTTTTATGGTCGCCATTTCCTTAAAAATAAAAAAATCAAAAACACCCTTACTCATATGAAAGCTCTTGAGCATACGAACATTTTGACACCTTGAAAACGTTTTTCTGTTTTGCTCAATTTTGGGCAGACCACTGTCCTGGTTGACATGGATCGTCCCATATACATTAGAGTGACCAAAAAAAAATCGAGTTTTCGATTTTGATGTTGCTAATACGAAAAGTAGTTAGTGTTATGTAAAAAAATAAGGCATTTTAAATTTTATTAAAAAATATTGATATTTAGAGATCGCTAATGTACGATTTATGAATTAATTTCATTCAATTTATTTGCGTGTGATGATAACTCTTCCCAAAAAATTATTCCGCATGAGATACGGCCCGTTGGTATCGATTCCTTTAGTTTCGGGTCTGCTGAGTACGATGGTGATAGTTGTTTTGTTATACAGTGACTGAGTATCTTGGTAGAATCAAAAAACTCCTAGAAAACATCGAAAAAACACTGCAAATTTGGGTTCAAGTGAAGTAAACTTGTAGAACAAATTTTTTTTTTGGTCTAATGCTCTAATATTGACCAGTCCCGATGTTCCAGTATTTTTTATCAGAAGACCAGAGTGATAGAAAAATGAAAAACCTTCGCAAAAAGGCTAAAAATCAAGCTCAACTCAAGTTTAAATGAGATATATTCAGGTAATTAATTTTCTAAAGATGGTTTTCCGAAGTATTTTTTTGCGATAAATCCGAATTTGGCCTCAAAATTGACCCATCACATCAGAATTCTGAAATATTTGAGGTTAAGTACCTAAAAATTAGGTTTTCCGTCTACTTTTGAGGACATGTATGGCACTCAAAACAATTTGTTTAGCTTAACTTTAATAAACCCATCATTTAGTACCGTTCTTCCCCTTTAAAACAAGCTTTTAAATGGCTATCTGCAATGTTTCCTCGCAAAGTTACAAACATTTGAAAGTGACATGAATTTTTTGAAGAAAGACTTGATTTTGAACTTTATTTTTATTTAACTAAGTATAATCGTTTATTTAGCTGAACGTAAAGAGACCCTTGGTTATATATAACCTTCGATTTTTTGAACAAGCTGAACATTAGTTGGGGAACTTTGTCAAAACGTGTAACGCTATAGATGTTCACTAATGCATCGTAATAAAAAAATTCTTGCTGTACAGCATTCTGGCTTAAAGGTTGTGTACTTTAATGTCAGAAGCATTAATTTGAGCAAACTTGACTACTTAAAGTTCGTGTTTGAAAACTCCTCTGTGGATGTGATATGTATGTGTTTTTGAAACTTGGTTTTGTGATGATATTAATGACTCTCTTTATAATTTAAACAACTTTAGACTCCTGAGAAATGATAGGATTGGAAGAAAAGGTGGCAGTTTACTGTTGAAGCAATTTAATGCCAAAATTGTCAATAAATCTTCAGCTGATAGTAACATTGAATTTCTAAATATTTGTATTTCTGATAATAACATTAACATTTTACTGTCTTGTGCATTAGCTATGGAATAGTGACATATGGAGATTATTAATATTTGTTTTTCGATACGCTGGGACCGTTTATTTTGTGAGGTTTGATAAAAAAATTCTGGAGCCAAAAAATTATGGAGATGGGAGGAGGGCAAATGGCGTCTCATAAAGGTCAAAGTTGAAAAATTTGGGAGATTTTCAGATAAATCAGCCCATAGCTGCTCAGAAGTAGCCCATAGAGCTATAGGTTGTAGGACCGACCCTCAATAATTTTTCATGCCTAACATTTTTTTGAAACAAACTTACCCCCTATCTCCACCCCTTTGGGGGGTTCCCATACAAAACTGATGTTTTTATGAAATTTACTCAAAACGTTCACAATGCTACCAGGGTGCCCCTAGATGATTCAAATCTATTACCAACCCCTATTATTTTATTCTTCCCAACATTTCTTCAGAATATACCAACCCCCTATCTCCACCCCTTAAGGGGCTGCCCATACAAAATTGAAACTCTTACGGAATTTGGCTGAATACTCCTACCTTTCCACCGCTTCCAGTGTGTCCTAAGAGGATTCTTTTGTATTACCGACCCACATTAATTTTTCATGTTTAACATTTTTTTCAAACACACTTACCCCCTATCTCCACCCCTATGGGGAGTTCCCATACAAAACTGATGTTTTTATGAAATTTACTCAAAGCGTTCCCGATGCTACCAGGGTGCCCCTAGATGATTCAAGTCTATGCCCAACCCCAATTAATTTATTCTTCCCAACATTTCTTCAGAATATACCAACCCCCTATCTCAACCCCTTAAGGGGTTCCCCATACAAATTGAGTTTTTTACGGGATTTGGCTCTTTCCAACCCTCCAAGGCGCTACTAAATGGTTGGATGCTATTACCAATCCCCATTAATTATTTATACCTATAATTTTTTTATCAATTTACCCCCTTTCTGCTCCCCCTTATAGGTTTCCTAAACAAATAAACGTAAAAACCACTTTGGAACAAATTAACCTAATAAATACTTCTTCAAGAAATAGCCCCCAATATTTTTTAAAGAAATGTAAGCTTGTATTAACCTTCAATAAGACATGATTTTATTATTGTTCGTTTCGTTGAATCATATTAATTCATTTTTATTGTGCGAAGGATATTTTTTGCGGTTGGCGCTGACGACCTGAAGTAAAAATTCTTTTTCTTTTTCATTTCGACAAAGGACGTTGTTGTATTCCTCTATTAATTTTATGCCTCTTTCGGCAACATCATTGACTACATGTAATTTAGACACGATCTCTTGCGCTAGCTGGTAGTCTTCACGCTCTACTCAAGTTTCTGTTTCGGTAGAAATGAAGTCTGTCGGCAATTTGAAGCGTAAAAAAAAAGTTAAAAAAGTTTGATGTCTCAGACGTGACGAAATGGCTTAAATCTTTTGAGTTAAATTGTTTCCAATCCAATTTCACTCTTTTAACGCCTTGGTATAAATCAGTGGTCGGCACCACATAGCACAATTGTGCGCTCAAATGTTACACGCATTCTTATGCTTTCATTCAGTTGTCGAAAAACCATTGACAAAGCAACATCATGCGAGGATGTAGCTATTATCGTCTGTTATGCACATAGAGAATTTTTTTTACAGCTATGGCAAATGAACAAATTTGCAACGAAAAGTCATTATGACGCATTTTAAAGACCTTTTCGTCACCAATTCGTTATTTTCTTTTGACGACACATAGCAAAAAATAAATTGCGCTCTAGAATTTAGAATCTGAATACCTTTCCTAATCTTTTTTTATTTTTCAATTTCTGCCGCAACATTCATTTCAAAAACGATTTCTGCAAAAAATTTCTTGCGGTGCAGCCTCTCTCCTCTCACCAACACAATCACACTTTTAATTTTGCCGACCCCTGCTATAAATATCTCTCAGATTTTTAGTGAATGTCTTGCTCGTCATCCTCACTCTTTTCATCAGATGATGTCTCACTCTTCTCCTCAGAAACTATGACTGTGCTTTCCTCTTTACCCATATCAAACGCACGAATTGCTTCAGCCATTTTTGATGTTGTAAGAGACGCTCGGATCGAATAAAGCAAGAGCCATAGCTTCGTCACTGATATACCAAAGATGTCCAAAGATGACGTCTGAGACATCAAACTTTTTTAAACGCTTCAAATTGCCGACAGACTTCATTTCTACCGAAACAGAAACTTGGGTAGACCGTGAAGACTACCAGCAAGCGCAAGAGATCATGTCTAAATTACATGTAGTCAATGATGTTGCCGAAAGAGGCATAAAATTAATAAAGGATTATAACAACGTCCTGTGTCGAAATCAAAAAAGAAAAACAATTTTCAATTAATAAGATTCAACGAAAGGAACAATAATAAAATCATTTCTTATTGAACGTTAATACAAGTTTACATTTCTTTAAAAAATAAAGGTGTCTTTTTTTCTAAAAAGTATTTATTAGGTTAATTTATTCCAAAGTGGTTTTTACGTTTTTTTTTTTTTTGTTTAGGAAACCTATATAAGGGAGAGCAGAAAGGGGGTAAGTTGTTAAAAAAATTATAAGTAGGTGTGAAAAATTAATGGGGATTGGTAATAGCGATTTAGTAGCGCCTTGGAGGGTTGGATGGAGCTAAATTGCGTAAGAAATTCAATTTGGGGAATCCCTTAAGGGGTGAAGATAGGGGGTTAGTATATTGTGAAGAAATGTTGGAAAGAATAAATTAATAGGGGTTGGGCATAAACTTGAATCATCTAGGGGTACCCTGGTAGCATTGGGAACGTTGGGAGTAAATTTCATAAAAACATCAGTTTTGTATGGGAACCCTCCAAAAGGTTGGAAAGACGTGATAAATATGTTTGAAAAAAATGTTGGGGATGAAAAATTAATGTGGGTCGGTAATAAAAAAGAATCCTCTTAGGACACACTGGAAGGTAGGAGTATTCAGCCAAATTCCATAAGAAATTCAATTTTGTAGGGGAAACCCCGTAAGGGGCGGAGATAGGGGGATAGTATGTTCTGCAGAAATGTTGATAAGAATAAATTAATAGGGGCTGGCCATAAGCTTGAATCATCTAGGGGCACCCTGGCAGCATTGAGAACGTTGGGAGTAAATTTCGTAAAAACATAATTTTTGTATGGGAACCCCCTAAAGGGTTGGATATAGGGGGTAAGTTTGTTTCAAAAAAATGTTAGGCATGAAAAATTATTGAGGGTCGGTCCTACAACCTATAGCTCTATGGGCTGCTCCTGAGCAGCTATGGGCTGATTTATTTGAGAATCTCCCAAATTTTTCAACTTTGACCTTGATGAGATGCCATTTACTCTCCTCCCATCTCCGTAATTTTTTGGCTCCAGCATTTTTTTATCAAACCTTACAAAATAAAAGGTCCCAGCGTATCGAAATCGAAAAAACCTGCACTATTCCATAGCTATTGTGCATACAATCCTAATAAATGTTATTGTTTAGATCCATACTTCTCTGATTTAAATAATTTCCTAATTGATTTTGATCTCTTTATTATACGTAGTGATTTTATTTTAACCTCTTATGTCTTGATAATATGTCAAAATCTATTTATGAAAATGTTGCGTCTATTGGAATGTCAGTTGTAAATACAGTCAAACTTCTTTATAACGAACTTCTATTCAACGAAGTTCTCTCTACTACGAAGTGAGTTGAAGTACACAGCTTTCTCGTTCTATTTTAAGTGTATTTTGATCTTCTTACAGCGAATTTCCTTATAGCGAGATTTTCTTTAAAACGAAGACATTTTGCTACTGAAAATCAAACTTTTATGCGTTTCTGCTGTCTACTTCTCAACATGCTTACACGAAAGGCAGATCTATAGAAACCGCACTTCACACACTAGTGAGCAGCATTAAAAAATCCTTTGCATGTAAGGAATTCGCCCTGGCGGCGTTCCTGGATATTGAATGAGCTTTTAACAACGTTGACCCAGGTATTATTATCAACGAACTGCAGAAGCTGGGTATCAACAGTTCCATAGTTGAGCTGATTAAAAAGCTACTGACAAACAGAGCCATTACCTCAAATCTTGGCATTTCCGAAGCTAATAGGTTTGTCCGCAGAGGAACGCCGCAGGGTGGAGTGCTATCTCCTCTACTGTGGAATCTGGCAATAAATAAGATGCTCATGTCACTGAAAAGGCTGGGCTGTAAAGCTATTGCCTATGCCGACGATGTAGCATAAATTGCATGTGGTAAATTCCCAAACACACTGTGTGAAATTCTTCAGAATGCTTTAAACAGACTCGTCTCATGGGCAGATGAGGCTGATTTAGGCGTAAATCCGAACAAAACTGAACTAGTACTCTTTACTAGGAGTCACAAACTTCCAATTATAGTACCACCTTCGCTAAAGGGCGTTAGACTTGTCTTAAAAAGTAGTGCAAGGTATCTTGGTCTGATATTGGATAGGAAATTAAGTTGGAAAATAAATGTTGTTGAGAGAGTTAGGAAAGCAACTGTAGCACTATACTCTTGTAAAAAAGCTGTGGGGAGAAGATGGGGGCTATCACCTCGTATTATTCATTGGCTCTACACAGCGGTAATTCGACCGATTCTGTTATATGGCATTGTGTTGTGGTGGCCTGTCTTAGACAAGGTCACCTATTACAGGCAATTGCAGAAGGTTCAAAGAGCTGCTTCCATGTGCATCAGTGGTGCACTGAGGACCACACCGACTGATGCCTTGGAGGTCCTCTTTCATCTCGTTCCCCTTGACCTGTTTGGTAAACGAATGGCAGCATGTACCGCCATTAGACTCAGGGAAACTGCTTGCTGGTCCGAGGGAAGTACAGGACACTCAACTATCCTTAATAGCTTGAATTCCGTACCCTCTAAATTGGACTACACTATTCCAGTAATCTCATTCAAGAGAGATTACGTAACCCATATCCCATCTAGGGATGACAGGAAGGGAGGAATCCCGGGGAGAAGGAACCATATTAATTTCTACACGGATGGCTCCAAGTTAAATAACCAAGTGGGTTATGGTATTTACTCTAAGGAACTGAAGATAAGTATTGCTGCGAGGTTACCAGACCATTGTAGTGTTTTTCAGGCAGACGTTATAGCAATAGAAGAAGTAGCATCCTGGCTGAGAATAAATGTGGTATCCAAGAAGGGTATTAATATTTATTCAGACAGTCAAGCTGCTATTAAATCCTTAGAATCAGTCTTCCTAAACTCACTAGTGGCCCAACAATGCCGCTCGTCTCTAAATGAGATGGCTCAGCATTTCAACATTCACCTCATCTGGGTGCCTGGGCATAGGAACATTGATGACAATTGCAAAGCTGATGAACTTGCTAGGCAGGGGACTACTGCACAAATTCCTCAAGACAAGGAAGGTGTTGCCATGCCACTTGCTACCTGCAAGTTACTGCTTAAAGAAGACATGATAAAAAAGGCTAACATAAGATGGATCCAAGGATTAACTTGCAATATAACAAGACAAATCTGGCCGGAATGGAACGCTAAGCGATCTCTAGAACTGATATCCCGCACTAGACACAGTGTCTCGTCAGTTGTTGCAGTAATAACTGGCCACTGGCTTATCGGCAGACATGCGGAGAGATTAGGTATTCGGTCTTTTGACTACTGTAGAAGTTGTGGAGATGTGGAGGAGGAGGAAAACATTAAACATTTTCTTTGCTCCTGCCCTGCACTTGCTAGAAAACGCCACAAAACACTTGGCTCGTTTTTGTTTAATGACCTGGAGGACCTTAGACATGTTAGCATAGGTCAGTTATTTAGTTTCATTACGAAATCTGGATGGTTCAATGAGAGGGTATAGTCAAGTACCCTGTGGTATCACAATGAACCAAACTTGGTCTAAGTGAGTCAGTTTTTGTAACTGACTGCCACTCCTACCTAACCTAACCTATGCGTTTCTGCTCTCCTTAAAGCAAATTTTTTTAAAATAATTTTCTGTTAAGCATGTCAATAAAACTACATACATACAGAGAAAAAAGAAAACATTTTAAGGGGATCCCCAAAATATGAAAACAACAACAATCAAAAAAAAGAAAGTTTCTTCACTATTAATGGTGACTATAGTTCAGTCAGTGTTCAGTGATAGAAGTGAAAATGTTGCAACGAAAAAAAGTTATTTATAATAAAAAAAGTTGTAGAAGGCGTGACATTTGACGAATTTCGAAACTTTCTGTAGAAAAGGAGCAACGTACCGACTAATGTGTATGCTTCTCTTAATGTATTAGAAGACTTTGTTGTAGGAGAAAAATGGAGGAGTGCAGTCCAAACCAAAATTACTGACTTCTTTAAATAAATAGTAAAAAAAATTATATCTATATAACGAATTTTCTATATAACGAATTTTTTTCTGGTCCCGTGCGTATTCGCTATATGGAAGTTTGACTGTAATACTATCCCAATGCGTTTTTCATGCAATGATAGCCCTAGTCTTTTAGATTATTTTATTGTATCTGATTTGTCATCTGTGCTTTTGTTTTTGACCAAATGTTCTTCTTGTCGGATCATAACTTATTGTTCTGTACGTTAAATCAGAACCTTTCACGTTATATCAACAGTTATGTCTTCGCGACTTAATCGGTTGACTACGTAGCGCTATTTACTGATACTTGTCTCAGTTCCTGGAATGATATATGGTTTTGCAAAACTATTGACGAATATTTTTACGAATTTCATAAATTATCTTTTTAATAGGCATGTCGAAATGCATTATCGAAATATGTCTATCCAAAACTTATTATGCCCATGGTTCACTACTAGCGTTCAAAAATCAATTAAAATTCGAAACAAAATACATAATGCTTGGAAAAGGAATCTCTCGTCTGAAAACTGGGAGAGGTTCAGAGTTGCCAGAAATAGCTCTGTTGATGTTATTAGGCAGTCTAAGGTACAGTATTGTTTCACTAAGCTAGATTCAGCCCTTCCCTCAAAAACTCTATTGAAGAATTTAAAAAATTGAGTATTGGTGAGAAAAACTATACTGTATGTAATGCTAATCCTGATGCTCTAAACGACTTTTTCTCTCCATGTCTGCGCCTTCTATAAGCGATGGCATTGAATACCCAGAAACACAAGTTCATCAGAGTTTTCAGTTTACATCGGTTAGTGAGGATAGTGTTAGAAAGAGCATTAGGTCCAATGCTATTGGTGAGGATCATGGTATCCCAGGATCCCGAGATTCCGGCATTTTTCCAGTCCTGACAATCACGGGATTATTTCCATTGAAACCCGGGATTAATTAAATATTTATAAAAAAAAGCCGCCATAAGTCTAAAACTTGCTTCGTTATTGGATCATGAATTCAAAGTCTTAAAAAATGTAGTAAATGTACTTACTTCAACCCATTAAAGTAAATATTGAAACCATATTGCTAGTGATATGGATCTATATAAATACGACATAGCATTAAATTTCATGCTAGATGAAATCAAGCAAAATAAATCTCCTTTTAACAATCTCTTATTTTATAAAATTATAGAGAGAATCAAACAAAGAAGGACAGTTTTATCTGACATTTTTTTATTTTTAATGAATCCTTACTTTTCCAAAGCTCCATCACTAACAATTGTAAAAAACAGTTACAGAAAAACCTCTGTAAGTCGAACTTGAAGGGAGACGCCACAAAATTCGGATTATATAGTTTTTGACTTATGGATGACTTCGACTTAAGCGAATTTTGTCGACTTGTAGAGGTTAAAATTTATTCCAACTAATTTTGAGTTAGAGAGGTGAAATGAATATAAATTCTAGCTATAGAGCTATTAAACAGTGGTGTGTACCAGAGATCTGCAATGAGTAGCTAAAAATAGCGTATACTCAAATCATGAGTCATTATTTATGAGTCTAGCACTGATTCATAGTTACGCAGTGCCCATACTCATACTTTTATCAACTCAAAATCTTGAAGCACTTTTACTACTCCGACTCTCTATGATTGCGTTGCTAACGGCTGGTGCGTGTTTGCGTTTAACTCTGATTTAAGCGAATAAGTATGACAAGAAAAAATGTAAATATAAGTATGTTCTGCGTATGACTTGTAAGTACAACGGTATCGCACTCCGTGAGAGAGCGAGAGTGTTGCGACAGACAGATCAGTGTTGCATTTCTGATCAACTTGTGCCAATTTATTAATTTAACTATGTAGTGTAAGTTTTAAAATTTTTTGATTTTTAAGTTTTTTTAAATGTTTCGTTATCAAATAAAAAAAAAATTTAATTTGTTGTTACTTTATTCGCATATCCAGCGCACAGTTGGTTACACAGTGTTACTTTTCTACTCAATATTGTTTTTCAAAATTGTTCACCAGCTAGCTTGCTCATGTACTTCTCTGTGCAGCGGCAATGATATTCTTCTCTCTTGCATTCCATATTAAACAATACATAATAGGGGATGATTTTTGTAAACAATAAAATCGCGTCATTCAAATCAATCGCAGTAGTCAAGTATTTTTGTGAATGATTTGTGACTCTATGCAGCATTGTGAGCACCGAGCAGAGTCAAAAGCATGTTCGTATTTACGATGATTTATGCTTAAAGGCAAGAATCTTATTAATACGCTGACTCACTTGATAAAAAGCCAGCGACTATGAGTCGCGTATGAGTAGTTGCTCATCAACGATTTATACGCACTCGTACGTTTTCTTTAGCAAGTGACTTTGAGTAGCAAAAAAGCGACTCGTTGCAGATCTCTGGTGTGTACTGCAGTAGGACCAAACTATTTCTGATAATTTTTCAATCGACAACAATAAAGTAGCTTCGCTAAAGTTCAAATGAAATCACGTGTTAACGTCAGTCATAAATTCTTTTATCATTTCATAGAATTGGTTTATTGTATAAATAAGCTTTTAAATGATTTCTAAGAAACAATGATGTACATTGTCGGCATGTTCTTAAAGTCGGTATCTTATTTTGCTTCGTGCTATAGAGGTAATTCGTTTCAAATAATCGAGTTACAGAGGTTGTAAAATCAAACACTGCTACGTTCGAGATGCAGAGGTCAAATTTATATTTTCGAGTTATAGAGGGAAAATATGTACTGAATTTATTTGTAGGGACTCACTAATTATTTCGACTTATAGAGGGATCAGATTTCGAGCAATGGAGGTTTTTGGTATTGAAGGGAAGGGAACACAACATTTTTTCGAGTTTGGGAGGTTTTCGACTTATCGAGGTTCGACTTAAAGAGGTTCCACTATACATGATATTTTGTTCAAATTGGAAAACGAGACTTACTCCAATACCGATGACAATGATAACAATGAAATAAGAAACTTAAGTCCACTCGCAAGTTTAAAATAAAAATTACGTTTTGTTTTAAATAACAGTTTGCAAAATTCCTTCAATAGGACAAATTATTCCTTAGTTGATGCTCTATATAAAGAAATATATATATTTTGTAATGGTGGGGACAGGGGCTTATATTTACAAAAAGGTTTTAGCTTCCTGGCAACCATTCAGCCGACAAGTGTTGCAGCTTTAATATTTTTAAGGTCATATTTTCAAAAATAATAGGAAGTTTTTATATGCAATTTAATTTTATATAAATATTTCCTCATAAAGAAAAGACTTGATTATTATAACGTATAAATTTATATTTGAAACGATAATTTGTTATTTTTTTTAATGTTATGAAGAAATTTTTAGTTTTTCTATTTATTGTTTTAAATATATAATATTGCCACGTTATAAATAGTCAAATTATTTTAATTTTTTCCAACGTATAGGTAAATTTATATTAATTATTTTTAGAATTTTTAAGCTCCGGGACTGTCCCTGGATCGATTTTCAAGTCCTAGAATCAAAAACGTCTCGAAAATTGGCATCCCTAGTGAGGATGGAATATTCCTAAAATTTGTTAAATTTATACTTGACCATATTCTTAGTCTTTTGACGCATATCTTGAACCACTGTTTTACCACATCTTCGTTCCCTAACTCTTGGAAAATAGCCTTGGTCACACCTGTTGCAAAAACGTTGTCGGCAAGTCAACCTAATGAATTCAGGTCAATTAATATATTATCATGCTTGTCTAAGGTTTGTGAGGCTCATATAAGTAGCCAAATATTACTTAAATGAAAATAAACTTCTTTCGCCACTCCAGTCCGGGCTTAGAGCAGGACACAGTTGCGCAACTGCCATTGTCAAAATAATGGATGACATAAGGAAATCGTATGATGGAGGAGGTATGAGGCGTCCAGTTGCAAAACTGAGGCCAAGTCCAAAAAAAATCAAATCAAAATTTGTTGATTACTATGTCAAAACCTGCCAAGTCCAGTACATCGGTATCATACCCGGCCAAGTCTAAAATTGTTTTCAATATGTTCAAACATGTTCAAATAAAACTCAAAAAGTCTGATCTGACGTGCTTTGAGTAAGAAATTTTATAAGCTATTATGTGGGAAATACGTTTAGACCACTGTGAACCATTGGTTACTTTGCAAAAAACTTAAACGTGCATACGGGTTCAGGCTTTCGTTTTCAAAGGGTTAAGGGTAATAATTATTCAAAAAATAAACTACTGAATTCAGGTGTCCCTCAAGGATCAGTCCTTGGACCGATGCTCTTTTCAATCTTTGTGAATGACGTTTTCTCAAAGTGCAAATATGTGACTATACATGCCTACGCAGATGATGTCCAAATTTATTTATCTAGACGGGATGGCCTTTGAGAAGACTTATGTTGCAGGATCAATGAAGGTCTTGATTCCATTAACAATTGGGGTTCAACTCAATGCTTAAAAATCGTTTATTTTGCCTGTATCTAAGAACGAAATCTATATTGAAGACATACCCAGTTTAAGTATAGGCGAAAAAAATATGAAAGTTATTTGCAAAACGTGAAACCTTGGCTTTCATATAAATTCAATGTTATCGTGCACAGACCACGTAAACAGTGTATTCCAAAAAATGTATTTTATTCTACGAAATCTTAGGATGTCAGCTGACTAATATACCATACACCGGTTGAAACCAAATGTAAACTTGTTGTTCAGCTCATTGTTCCCTTCATATCTTGTGCAGAACTAGTCCACAGTAAATTTGATTCTCATTAATACCATCCGACTTTGGAACTCTTTGCAGAGTCAATTTAGATCAATTCATGAGAGCGGAAAATTTGGGCAAACTAATTATACATATTAACCAATCCTCTTTGTATTATAAAAGACCCTTGTTGTAAGTATACGAATATTATTTCGAATAAATTGAATTAAATATTTTTTTTCCATTTTTCTTTTCTTTCTTATATTGATTTTTTTTTTATTTTCATATTGACCTCTTAAGATAATAATTTGTAAAAATTTTCATTTTAATTTGAATATCACGACAATATGTACCCCGCTGATTAATTAAATTATGTAATTCTGCGTCCAATTAGAACTCTTGGGAATTAGAATCTTCCATATATTAGAACCTGCATGATTGAATACTCTAAAATTAGAACTAGTGGTTCTTATTTCAGAGAGTTTTCGTATCTAAGTTTTTTGCACATTTGCGATTCCAATTTTTATATAATTTGATTATTTTAAGGTCACTTTTTATTTTGCACTAAATAAATTTATAAAAGGCTGATATTTAGCGACCGGATGGAAACAAAATTAAAAATTAAAAAATAAAATAAAATATTAATTTTTTTGAAAAATTGGGAAGACTAAAATTTTATTTTAAAAAAGATTTTTTCGTTTTAATTTCCCGACGTTTCGAAGTTTTTTGACTCCTTCTTCAGGGTTACAATTATAAACTAAACAGTTAATTTCCTTAAATAATACAATAAACATCGACATATAACAAAGAGAGTATGAAAATAGAAAAAAGATCTTAACAGTGCGAAACAATTTTTTTGCTTTTTAAGCATATGTACATTATGAGCTATTGTAAGAATTATGTGAGTAAAATGTTGTAGATGCAGCTTATGTTATCAACATAACATTTTACTAACATAATTCTTACAATAGCTCATAATGTACATATGCTTAAAAAGCAAAAAAATTGTTTCGCACTGTTAAGACCTTTTTTCTATTTTCATACTCTCTTTGTTATATGTCGATGTTTATTGTATTATTTAAGGAAATTAACTGTTTAGTTTATAATTGTAACCCTGAAGAAGGAGTCAAAAAAACTCCGAAACGTCGGGAAACTAAAACGAAAAAATCTTTTTTAAAATAAAATTTTAGTCTTCCCAATTTTTCAAAAAAATTAAGTCTTTTATTTTATTTTTTAATTTTGTTTCCATCCGGTCGCTAAATATCAGCCTTTTATAAATTTATTTAGTGGTTCCGATTTTTGTTTTATAAACTTCAAAAAAAAAAATGAAACTAAAAACGGGGAATCACCATTCTCGTATTTTTTGACGCACGCAATATAGGTACATATACATATTTGGTCATACGCGTATGAATGTTTAACACACATGTAAATATTTGGGGAGTCTTGATTGAAAAGTGAAAACGATAGCTTATTAAAGTGAAAGTGCTAACTAAATATGTCTAATAGACGTAAAAAAAATACTTTGTTTTTGGAAATCAAAGTTAAGGAAGAAGGAAGCTATATTAGATGCTGCTTCCAACACTCAAAACAGAAATCCTTACACAGTGTTGAACATGCGGAAATGGATGCTCTTCTTTGAACTTGTACAAAAATAAAGTTTTTTGAATTAAATTGCCTAATTTTTTTTTTTTATGAGAAAAAAACAAAGAAATTAGAATATTTCGGATATAAGAATTACCGAAAAACAAAGTGATTCTAATTTGCGAGTGTTCATTGTACTTATGAACTACAGGGCGCTGATTGGATTATTATTATTATTAATTAGTGAGTAAATATTGTATATAATTTATTCTGATTTGTAATGAAGTTGATAATGATAATAAAAATAAAAAATAACTAACTACTCGTATGCATGTCGATACATATACCTAAAAGGTAACAAAAAAATAATTGAAAATTCAGCTAACTGGCCTTTTCACTCCAATTAAAAGAGAGTATGAGTTTGGGAGTATTCATGGAAAGTGATCATACATACATACATATGTTGGGAATGGAGTTGTATACAGAACTTTATTTACGTAATCATTAGATCGAGAATTTATTGAATATTGACTTTCAGACAATGATTTTTGCAATGAAAATGGCACATTTGAAAAAAAAAGTTTTTAGTTCATGTTTCATGAGTTCGTATTAAACGAAACTATTTTTATATATATGTATGTATCTAAAATAAAAATTTAGAAATTATTATTTGAGTTTGCGCTATAGGAATGATTATGAATGAAACGAACAAAAGTAATGGCAAGCCGCTAGAGCAAATGAGTCATTGCATAATTATTTAGCAAAATTATTTTATTTTGATGTACAGCTTAAAGTACCAGAGTTTGATTTACCTGGCATTGTTTGTTCTAAGTACACGTTCAGCCCATGTTTGTGGCCTTGGAATTTCTCTGTTGACACCAACTTGTTTCTTGTCTAAGTAGTCAATAACATCATCATAATAATTTGTCCTATAGTTGTACATATACTTGTATTGCAGAAATTTGGGTCTGAAAATTATAAATATAAATTCAATTTCGAAATGCAGTTTTTTGTTTTTTTTTTTTTTTTTTTTGAGAGTTATGAAAAATATTACCTCACCCAGTGTCTGTATAATTGCACAGGCTTTCTGTAACCATCGTCTTCTGGGGGAGGTGGCGGTGGCGCTACAGGCTCTGGTTCTTCTTGAGCTGTTTCTTGTGCTACAGTTTCCCCAACAGGAGTACCGGCTTGAGGACCAGAAGTTGCCTCTAGAGTACCAGTAGATTCAGCAGGAGCTTCTGCTGCAGGGGTACTTTCATCAGCGTCATCAAATCCCCAGGGGTCTTCTTCATCGCCCATATTGGTTATAACTAATTTTTAATAACAATTTTAAATGTGTTATTCGTTTATTTTACATAAATAAAAAAAATAAATATATAATGAATCTGATTTATAAAATACAAATTTGCTAAAAAGAAATACAAAAGCAATATAATTTACTGCTTTTGATTCATAGACTTTTTGCTTAATAAATTGTTTAAGCTACAACCTTAGAAATAATATGATGTTGATAGAATGGGTAAATGAAAAAGACTAGTTACTTAAATATAACTTGCGTGTTCTAAACTAAAAATAATTTGTTTTTTCTTCTGTGCTATGAAATAAAATAAAAGTAAAAGGTACACTTAATACCACAAAAGATTTATTTTTAATTACTTGAAACGAACAATACAATTAACCTGTAAACGCAAAACAATATAAATTTTAAGTTTACCGTTTGTATATTCAACTTATTTTATTTGTTTTAAAAGTCTTAAGGCATTTTTTTGAAATTTTCATGAAACATTTAATGGACAAACTGAAAAACATTTAAAGTTATATTGAAACATTCATATAAAGTTTAATTTATACTTAACTTGGGTACATATACAAAGTTGAACTAGCCAAAAGAATAAAATTGTGGCCAATTTCATTTTTCTCAGCCGTTAAACCTTAAAAAAATATATTTAACTATTTCGTTAAACATTCCGTAAGATTGAGAATGAGAAATTACTTAATAATTTTTCGCTAAAAAATAAAATTGGGAATATTATAGAAAGAAGAAAATGGAAAGAATATCAAATAATTCACAATTTTTTATCACTATCATTTCTCATCGAGCCAAAATATTTTTTGTTTGACTGTGAAAATAAAGCTATGTATGTTGACGTAAATTATAACAGATTTCTTGACTTTCCCTAATCTTCTATATATTAATACGTGAACATCGAAAATTGTGGTACACTTTTTTAGTATTAATTATAAAGACAAGGGAATGAAACTTACATCATTGGAAAGGTACTGTTCTGTAGATTTGCTCAAAAAAAAAAAAAAAATAATGTGTGTATGTTGCCGTTAATTCAGGTAAAATAAAGTAAGCATAGACAAATGATTTCCCTCATACAAAATGCTTTAACCCCTAATGGGAAAAAACCCTGTCACGGGTGAGCCACCTCACCGATTTTGTTGAAATTTGATTTGGGAGAAATTGAAGCTTGAGCAAAGATATTTGTTTTGTGTGGGTGGTGCCACGCCCCTCACAAGAAAAAACGTCTCCACCGCTAAACTAATGGACCGATTGTGATGATCTTTTTTTGGATATAAATTGAGCCCCAAAAAATTTCTAAACACTCTTAGTTCTTTTAATACACTTACTAATACACTGATTTTGATGAAATTTAATTTGGATATATATTGAACCCTAAAAAAGATTTCTAAAAACTCTATGTTATTTTAGTGGGCGTGGCAGTGCTCCTAACAGGAAACCGATTTTACTACTAAGCTAATGGAACGATTTTGATGGAATTTGGTGCAGACATAGATTGAATCTTGAAGTATTTGGATTAAAGTGGACGGTTTCACGCCCCTGATAAGAAAATATGTTTTTACAGCTAGGCTAATGGACCGACTTTGATGAAATTCGGTATAAGGATAGATTCTTTGTTACTTTTATACGCGCTTCATTAGAACATACCTTCATGATTTGAGCTATGCCGATCTTTCACACAATCGAATGCACTGAGTTGAGATATACAACAGCTTCGTTCTTTTTATTAGTGGGAGAGTGAGGATTATCTATCTATACATAAAAATGCAGTTGCAAAACGGCTCCATCCCTCCTTAACTGTCATAACACCTGATAATCGCTAAATTGTTTTGTTGTTTTAAAGGAGCCACGCCTGCACCAGGAAAATACTTTTCCACGGTTAGGCCTTTGGACTGATTTTGATGAAATTTGGTTTGAAGATAGATTAAACTCTAAGAAAAGCTATTAAAATCTTTAAGTTCTTTAAGAGGGCGTGGCACCGCCACTAATGGGAAAAAATGCAGTCACAACTGAATTTAATAAAATTTAGTATGTAGATAATTAGATTGAATCTTGAGTAAAGATATTTGTTTTTAGTGGGCGGTGCCACGCCCTTAATAGGGTAAAACGTTTCAAGACTAAACTAATAGACCGATTTTGATGAAATTTGGTACAGAAATATAATGAACCCTGGGGAAACGTATTTGATTTTAAGTGGAGGGTGCGATGTTTTCACAGCTAATCTAATAGACCGATTTTGGTGAAATTTTGTATGGAGATAGATTAAACCTTGAGAAAAAGTATTTGTCTTAAGATGGTGGCACCACGCTACAAACAGGAAGATATGTTTTATTAGCTAAACTAATCGACTGATTTTGATGAAATGAGATAGGGATAGAGACAACATGTTACCATGATTTTTATTTTTTAAAGCGATGACAAAAAAAAAGCTATTTTTTATATCAGTTTTTTAGTACCAAAAACATTTTTAATTGTTGAATTTCAACCACTGGATGAAACTAGTATTAATTATTGCGTAATTCCAAAATTTTTCGAGCAACTACTCTTCTAATCCTATCCCAATTTGCTTCATATTTTGCTTGGTTATACTCTAAGTTAATGACAAGTTAGCATTTTATTTATGTCTTTAAGGACAAAGTTCCGAAGAATGCAAAATAGTAATTTTCCAAACTGATAGAGAAACAGTTTTGTTGAAGTTAAAAATAAAAAACATCAAACTTAATCAAAAAAATAGTCCACATGAAAATAGGATCTTTAGTGACATCAAGGATAGTAAAAATAAGAAAACTTTTTTCAAAACTAAATTTCAAAATATTATTTTCAAAATCACTTTTTGTGTGTTTTAATTGAAAGAGGACTAAAAAACCCTGAAAGGAAATTTTTTAAAAATATTAATAAGCTAACAAAACCCGGTGCACGTTGTTACGCCTCAGCAAATAATATATAATATGGCCATTTCTCTGATGTCGAATGCGACCGTCGTACACTTTTAAAGTGAAATATGCAGTGAAAATGGCAATTTTTCATAAAGATTTTAATATTTATGTAAGAAATTCACTTTATGTAGGTTAAATGTAATAGGTAATTCAACTTATTACAAAGATTATTTAGATAGATTAAATTATATTAGAAATGAATAAAATAAAAGTATTTAAGTATAAAAAAAGGAAAAGGTTAACACGCGGCTTTCAATTGACTGTGCGACCCGACACGGCCTGCTACATCAATTTCTACTGATCAACTAATCTCTCAACTTCTTCAGCTCACATTCTGCCATCCGGAAAGGTCTGTGTCCCACTGTATCTCGTTCCACGGTTTCATATAATCACAACTAGTTCGCGTTTTTCTTTGAACCTCGAAATCTCCAATTCTTTTAACATCGTACCTGCCAATGCATTTGTACTTGGTCACCTCATATGGTCCTAAATAATTGTTTGCTAGCTTCTTTCCTGAAATAAATTGAGTGCACTTGATGGCTACCAGATCACCAGTTTCGTACTGCTTCTCCGTTTTGCGACGTTTATTAAACTGTTCCTTGTAGGTTTTTTGCGCTGACAATATTTGCTGTCTGGCTGTTACTCTCAGATCATCTCTCATGCTTCAAATAATTCGCTTTGTATGGAGTTGTTCAGCATAGTATCCACCTCATTCCGCATACGAACACTAAACATAAGTTCAAAGGGTGAAAATCCTGTTGCCTTACTCATTGTGCTATTAGTAGCTCTTTGGGTTTTCGTTACGTGCTTATACCACATTTCCGGTTTATCTGCTGACAGCTTTGAAAGGATGTTTAAAACCACTTTATTATTTCTGCTTAACCGTTTCCTCGAGCTACGCCTGTAGTCACCAACACATGTTCAATCAACTCCGACTTGCACCACTCCTGGAAGGAAGTAGCGGTAAATGCGGTGCCTTTATCACTGATGATTCTCACTGGACCCCCAAAAATATTTGTCCATTCTTGTAACTTCTCTGTTACGGTTTTTGTTGGGTTCAGCCAGACGAATTTACTGAACCCATCCACGATAGTCAAGATATATTTATACATTTTCGAGGTAGAATCCATCAGGCCTAAGTGATCCACATACAAATCAGTTAAAGGTTTGTCTCCTTTTTCTATGGGACTTAGGAACCCTTCCTGTTTCCCAAGCTTTTTGTTAAATAGAATGCATTTCACGCAATTTTGAATAATGCTTTCAACTTTTCCACGCAAGTGTGGTATGTAATACTCCTGCTCGATTGCGTGAAGCGTTTTTTCCACTGCCAAGTGTCCTTTATCATGCATGTTTCTTATGACTTTCTAATATCCATTAATTTAGGAATTACTAAAAGATTCATGCCTTTACGCTGCTTATATAAAATATCACCGATGACTTTATAGTTCTCATATGGTTGCGTTGTCAAAATATTCTTTATTGCTCTGGTACGTTCGTCCTGGTTTTGTGCTTTTTAAAGTTTGCTGCAATATCTGCTTGTATATTCATTACCATAGGATATCTGCTTAGAGCGTCGGCGTGCTTCATTCTGTTGCCTTTCCGATGTTCTATGGTGTATCTGAAGTCATGTAGGTATAAAATCCATCTTGCTACCGCTGGAGCAATGTCGCTATTGGTAACTGTGCCTTTAAACGCCTCGCAGTCTGTCACCAGTTTGAACTTACAGCAAATAAATTATTAAAATGGAGCAAAGCCCTAGTTAGTGGCTCATTTAATGCATAATTAGTCTTATGATATTTAACATAAAAAAAAATTGAAAAACGTAATTGCCTGAGAGGCACATTAAACTCAATTTTTTCGAGAAGTGAAAAGTCTATATTGCCACGAATAATATCATATACAAACATTAGAGATAGAATTTTTCATCTTTTTTCAAGAGACTTCAAATTTATCAGCTGACAACGCGCACTATAACGGGGCATTGGGTCAGTAAAACTTAGAGACCTTAACGCAAATTTAACAAATTTCTTCTGAATTCTTTCTAAACGTAACGAATTAACAGCATAGTACGGATTCCAAATAAAAGCAGCATATTCAAGCCTGGATCTCACAAACGAGGTAAATAAAACTTTTAATGTATACGGATCATCGAAATCATAGCTATACCTTTTTAAAAATGCTAGTAAGGCGTATGCTTTGGGGATAATGAAGTTAAGGTGATCATTAAAGGTAAAACTACAATCAAAGAAAACACCAAGATCACAAATTTTCTTCTCAGAATTTAGTAAAACCCCATCAATATGGTAGGATGACAGAACCAGATTATTAGATTTTGAGAATGAAATATATGAGCATTTGCGAATATTTAAATTCAGACGGTTTCGTTTAAACCAATCAAGGGCATTATCTAGCCCACTTTGTAACAAAACAACATCTAGACTAGAGCGAATGATCTTATAAATTTTCAGATCATCCGCATATAGCAAAAATTCAGAATGTGAAAAGCAATTACATATATCATTAATATATAAAATGAAAAATAAGGGACCAAGAATGCTACCCTGAGGCACTCCAGAACTAGCAATAAAAGGTCTCGACTTAACACCGTTAAGTTCCACAAATGATACCCTACTACTCAAGTATGATTTAATCCAGCTAAGGAAACTCGAGTGAAAGCCCATTTTTGAAAGTTTAGCTAGTAGAATCTTGTGAGAAACTTTATCAAATGCTTTGGATATGTCCGTGTAAATTGAATCCACCTGAAAACTCAATTCAAAAGCTGAAATACAATAATTGGTAAAAACGGCAAGGTTAGAGACCGTAGAACGACCAGAAACAAAACCGTGTTGAAAAGGGGTAATAAATTTTTTAACTGCAAAACAGACTTTATCCTTGACGAGATTTTCGAAAAGCTTAGAGAAAGTAGAAAGTTTAGAAAAGGGGTTATAATTGCAAACATCATTTTTTGAACCACTTTTGAAAATGGGAGTAATGGAAGCAATTTTCCATTTATCAATAAAAACACCCATTTTCAATGACATATTAAAAATACATGTTATGGGCACAATAAGAGAGGGACATTTTCTTAAAAACAGAGGACATAAGCCATCAATGTCTGTTTTGGTAGTATTTTTAAGACTTGAGATACCTTTAAGGACATCATCTTCAGACAAGGATAGAGTTCCGAAAACAGTAAACAACTCAATATTGCTAACAATAAGGGGATCATTGCAATCCGCATCCAGTTCAGAGTTTGATTGAAAAAAGTCAGCAAACAAATTGACTGAATTCTCAACACTGGTAGAACTTTTGTTACCCCAGAAAACCTCAGATGGAACATCTGCAACACTTTTCTTTGATTTAACATACTGCCAAAAAGTTTTCGGACTATCTCTAATATTACATTCAATCCTTAGAATATATTTTTTATAAAGAAATTTGTCTAAAACATTAAACTCCCTTGAAAATTGTTCAAATTTAGCCTTATATTCAAGATTTTTCGTGGCGATATAGAGTTTAGCAAACTTATTTCTTAAATTTTTAAGTTTTTTTAAGCCTTTAGTATACCACGGAAGTTTGTGGATTTTTTTAGCACTATATGGGATATTATTTTTACAGTTTGAATGAACTTTATCCAAAAAGATATTAAAGCAAGCCGAAACATCATTTTTGTCAAACAACATATTCCAATCATATGAATCAAAAATATTATTCAAAATCTCGAAATTGTATAAATTAAAGTTGAACTTATAGTTCTCTTTAAGATCTCTCTTAGGAGTCTTCAAAAATTCATACAACTTAATTTCTAAAGTCAAAGGTATGTGATGATAACCTGGCGGCGAAAACGGAAATAAACATTCAATCAAATCAAAATTGATATTTTCCGAGACAAATACTAAGTCAAGTATTCTATCGAGTTTATTTTTGAAAAAATTTACTTGAGCTAAAGCAATACTCAAAAAGGAATCATTTAAATAAATTTCATGTTCAGAATTTACATTTGACGGTGGCAGGAAAATATCATTTGACAAATAAGACCAACAAACTGCATTTAGGTTAAGATCCCCAAGGACGCAAAGATGCGAATTATTATCGCTACCAACATTAAGATTGATGATATTATCAACATGACCACGGTATAATTCATAAGAGCTATTAGGTGGTATATAAGATGTGCATAAAAATAACGAACCCGAACCTCCATCAATGGAAATGCAAATCTGGTCAAGCAAAGAATCAATGTTTTGAAGCTCGATAACCGATGAGCGAAGACTACGTTTAACTGCAATCAGTACACCGCCTCCTCTTAAGCAGCCAGACTTAACAACATCTCTATCTTTTCGATAGACAACAAAAAATTCAGCATCAAAAAATTCATTGTCCGAGAAATCAGAATTTAACCACGTTTCCACCAAAACAAATACATCATAATCAAGTTGTGAAGACATACGATAGACAGCATTGCATTTCGTACGCATACCAGACATATTTTGAAAATATATCTTAAGTGAACTAAAACATGTAGATGCAGGATTCACAATTTGCGTGCGTAAACCAACAGCATTAATTATGTTTGAAGAGGAACTTGACCCAGTTTTTGAAAAGGGCGGACTTTGATGTCACATGGCCAAAGCGCAGGCTTAAATAGATTTTTATAAAAACCAGGAGTGATTCCCAACTTAAAATTGATGCTTCTAAGCTTATCCAATGTAACACCTTTTTTGATGAGAGGATAGCAAGCAAGGTGGTTAGAGCTAACATCGGCATGTTTTTCAACATATGAAATTATGTCTGAATATTTTACTGTGGGTTTAAATGATGATAGATGCACCCACTTTTTGTTCACGGCAACATCTAATTCAGCAGAGTTATTATTTCCCACAATCGGAGCTCTTATATTTTTCTTTTTTCTTCGAACAATCTCAAAATCAGATGACTGCTTTTCCACCAGGGTGTTTGTTAGCAGCGGAGAAGATAAAGCCTTAGCGGGATCAACAGCAACATAACTCGTTGCAGCAGTAGTAGCCAATACAGGATCACCAACAACATCATTCAAATTAGATGACTGCTTTTCCAACTGAGGAATTAAATACTGCACGGAAGAAGAAGCATCAACTGAGACAGCCTCAGCATCAGAAAAAACGGGAACAACAGCAGACGAAGAGTGCGAAAGAGCATCAGCATCAGCACTAACACAATTTACAGCATCAACACTAACACAATTAGCAGCCACCGGAGAAGCAAAAGCGCGAGAGCGCGAGCGAGTGCAAATAGCATTCTGCATAGGCAGATTATTTATGACAGGCTTAGCCAAATTTTTTTTATGCACATAATTCACAAGTGCAGAGTTCAACGCACTCTTTTTTTCTGTCTTTTGCATACACAAATCAGAAAGTTTACTTTTAATTTCACCTAATTCGCGGGTTAAATTGGTAATTAGAGAAATAATATTCTCACCGACGCAATTTACGCACTTGTTTTTGCAATTATCGCAATTTAAAACAGACTTAGGCATGACTCGATAAAAAACACGTCTGCTTACAATAAGAGACAGTCAAAGACTGACTACTCCAGTAGTACAAGGGGTGCCAACTGTTTTCAAATTTTTGTAATAGTATAGAGCTGAAATCATCTTTTGGTGCGTCGTTGTGAAGCTCTGTATCTGCTATTGGTGAGAAAATTTTTAAAATCTTTTAATCTTCGCAATAGCTATCTGTTGTTTTTCTCCGATTTCAAGTTTTGCGTCCTTTTTTGGAAGTATGATCAGTGGCTTCGTTATCATTGCATAATTTTCAATGAACTTTCGAAAGTATCCCGTCAATCCAAGAAATGATTGTACATCTTTTATATTTTTTATTTGAGGGAACTTTCTAACTGCTGCAACTTTTTCTTCATCTGGTTTGATTGTACCATTTTCCAATATCTACCCCAAAAATGTAACTTCTCTCTGGAGAAATTTGCATTTTATCCAAATTGTGCTGCAACTTCCAAAACAGTTTTGAGTTTCTCCAGACCCTCGATTTCTGTGGAGGAATAAATAATTATATAATTCATATTCATCTGCATTGTTGAATTATTAAATAAACCGCGGAAAACATGATTGACAAACCTGAGAAAAACAGCTGGTGAGTTGTAGAACCCGAAAGGCGCCCTATTAAACTCGTAGACACCTTCTCTTGTTATAAACGCCGTATACTTCTCTAAATCTTCTTCTATTGGAACGTGAAAAAACCAGGGACATAACTATTTTAAGTTTTATGTCGAAAAATTGGTTTATAATTATTATGAATAAGAAATATTTTATTAGTTGTCAATAACTATTATTTTTCAATGGATTCTTTTTTACGTTGAGTCATAACTATTATAAATAAGAAATATTTTATTAGTTGTCAATAACTATTATTTTTCAATGGATTTTTTTTAGGTTGAGTCATAACTATTATGAATAAGAAATATTTTATTAGTTATCAATAACTATTATTTTTCAATGGATTTGTTTTACGTTGAGTCATAACTATTATGCATAAGAAATATTTTATTAGTTGTTAATAACTATTAATTTGGAAAAAATATTTTTTACGTTGTTTTGGTTGACAATGGGCTTTGGCCATCACCAGAGTTGGTCCCAACTAAAAAAGTGTTCGATTTTGGTCTGTTTTGAAAAAAAATTTTGTACCAATCGTTGGAAAGAGGTCGAAGTCGAAAAAAAAGGTCCCAAAATGTGCCCGATTTTGGTCCATTTTCGAAATTTTGTTTGCACCAACCTTCGGAAAGAGGTCGAAGTCGAAAAAAAGGGTACCAAAAAGTGCCTGATTTTGGTCCATTTTCAAAATTTTGTTTGCACCACTCTTTGGAAAGAGGTCGAAGTCGAAAAAAAAGGTCCCAAAATGTGCCCGATTTTGGTCCATTTTCGAAATTTTGTTTGCACCAATCTTTGGAAAGAATTCGAAGTCGAAAAAAAAGGTCCCAAAATGTGCCCGATTTTGGTCCATTTTCGAAATTTTGTTTGCACCAATCTTTGAAAAAACGTGAAGTCGAAAAAAAGGGTACCAAAAAGTGCCTGATTTTGGTCCATTTTCGAAATTTTGTTTGCACCAATCTTTGGAAAGAGGTCGAAGTCAAAAAAAAAAGGTACAAAAAAGTGCCCGATTTTGGTCCATTTTCGAAATTTTTTTTATGCACCGGTCGTTGGATACAGGTCGAAAATAGATTTTGGTCATCATCAAAGGTGGTTCCGAGTCCCAAAATGTGCCAGATTTTTGTCCAATCAACACACGCGAACATAAGAGCAGATAACAACGCACGGCATTTCGAAAATAACCGACATCAATGATTGGTGAAAAAAAAAATTTTTCGTAAATGGATCGAAATCGGGCACATTTTTGGACTCGGAACCACCTTTGATGATGACCAAAATCTATTTTCGACCTGTATCCAACAACCGGTGCATAAAAAAAAATTTCGAAAATGGACCAAAATCGGGCACTTTTTTGTACCTTTTTTTTTGACTTCGAACTCTTTCCAAAGATTGGTGCAAACAAAATTTCAAAAATTGGACCAAAATCAGGCACTTATTGGTAACTTTTTTTTTTCTACTTCGACCTCTTTCCAAAGATTGGTGCAAACAAAATTTCGAAAATGGACCAAAATCAGGTACTTTTTTGTAACCTTTTTTTTGACTTCGACCTCTTTCCAAAGATTGGTGCAAACAAAATTTCGAAAATGGACCAAAATAGAGCACATTTTGGGACCTTTTTTTACGACTTCGACCTCTTTCCAAAGATTGGTGCAAACTAAATTTCGAAAATGGACCAAAATCAGGCACTTTTTGGTACCCTTTTTTTTCGACTTCGACCTCTTTGCAAAGATTGGTGCAAACAAAATTTCGAAAATGGACCAAAATCGGGCACATTTTGGGACCTTTTTTTTTTGACTTCGAACTCTTTCCAAAGATTGGTGCAAACAAAATTTCGAAATTGTACCAAAATCAGGCACTTTTTGGTACCCTTTTTTTCGACTTCACCTCTTTCCAAAGATTGGTGCAAACAAAATTTCGAAAATGGACCAAAATCGGGCACATTTTAGGACCTTTTTTTCGACTTCGACTTCTTTCCAAAGATTGGTGCAAACAAAATTTCGAAAATGGACCAAATCGGGCACATTTTGGGACCTTTTTTTTTTTGACTTCGACCTCTTTCCGCAGATTGGTCCAAACAAAATTTCGAAAATGGACCAAAATCAGGCACTTTTTGGTACCCTTTTTTTCGACTTCGACCTCTTTCCAAAGATTGGTGCAAACAAAATTTCGAAAATGGACTAAAATCGGGCACTTTTTGGTACCTTTTTTTTTTGACTTCGACCTCTTTCCAAAGATTGGTGCAAACAAAATTTCGAAAATGGACCAAAATCAGGCACTTTTTGGTACCCTTTTTTTCGACTTCGACCTCTTTCCAAAGATTGGTGCAAACAAAATTTCGAAAATGGACCAAAATCGGACACATTTTGGGACCTTTTTTTTTCGACTTCGACCTCTTTCCAAAGATTGGTGCAAACAAAATTTCGAAAATGGACCAAAATCGGGCACTTTCTGGTACTTTTTTTCGACTTCGACCTCTTTCCAACGATTGGTACAAAGTTTTTTCAAAACGGACCAAAATCGACCACTTTTTTAGTTGGGACCAACTCTGGTGATGGCCAAAGCCCATTGTCAACCAAAACAACGTAAAAAAATATTTTTTCCAAATTAATAGTTATTGACAACTAATAAAATATCTCTTATGCATAATAGTTATGACTCAACGTAAAAAAGAGTCAATTGAAAAATAATAGTTATTGACAACTAATAAAATATTTCTTATTCATAATGGTTATGACTCAACGTAAAAAAAATCCATTGAAAAATAATAGTTATTGACAACTAATAAAATATTTCTTATTCATAATAATTAAGTATAAATCAATTTTTAAAAATAATTATTAAAATTCGGCAATTTTTTCAATCTGAAAAAAGAAAATAATAGTTATTTTGGGTCCCTGGAAAAAACGCGTTTCTAGGTCGATAACAGAACAGAACAGCGGAACTGGAAATTGATCTTTCTGTACGATCATGTTATGTTCTCTAAAATCAATGCAGATTCGTTTGCTGCCATCTTTCTTGTTCGCCAAAACTATTCCGCTGCAGTAATCCTATGTTGAAGGTCTGATTATATCTTTGCTGAGCCAATCTTCTACTTGATCTCTTATAATTTGCCACTGTGCATATGGTACACGGTTAGGCAAGTGTTGTATTATTCTGTCTTCCTGCAAATTTATTTTCATACTTACGAGCGAATTTACTTTTTCTGCATTTACTGGGCTGTATGATCGTACTAAATTATCGACTTCTATCTTGTACTTTGATGGAACTTCATAGGATTCTCTCTCGACTGTGATGTTCATTACTGAGTGCGCGTGGCTGCTATCTGCTGTAAGACTAGTAAATGTGTAACCGTTTTCATCAGAAATGTACCTGAACTGTTTAATAATATCAAAGCCCAAGATTACATCGACCATGATTCCTTTTATCACGTCATTTGTAGTATCAGATTGTATTAAACCAGTTGCTTTAACACGATTACCGCCTAGACCAACAATATTTCATCGCGATTGAATGTTTTACTAAAGACACCTCTGCGCCGGTGTCCACCAGACATGAAACCTGCACATTATTTTTTTTACGCTCTTCAACATATTTTTGTCCACTGACACTATATTCACCGCAGCGGTATTTTCCACGTTTGCATTGCAGTTTTTCGAAATATGTTCCGTTTTGTTGCATTTAAAACACTTCGTGCTAGCCCTACAATCACTTCTTTTATGTGATGTGGAGCCGCAATTAAAGAACGGGTTTTTTACTGTATTCGTTTATCCCTACTTTCTCACAGTCAACACTTCGTTTCTATTATATATTTGATTACCGAACTCTCTTCAACTTTACCCATATTAGCAATTTTTCTCATATTCTAAACATATTCCTGGAACGTTTCACTTCATCTCTTTTTCCGCTCGCGTAGTTGTTCTTGTAGTTCTGCGCTTTCTACTTTATGAAACTCATCGCACAATAATTTTTTTAACTGTTCGTACTCACTTACTGTCACAGATTCCAAAAAAAATCTTTGTCGTACTTTTTATTTTATTGCGAGCATGTACGTATTTTTGTTTTGCCGATAATTCATACGCTTCCGCCTTACTCTCAAAATTATCGAACCACTTCTTTATTGGAATTGTTTTTCTATCACAATCTGGAATAATGTTTTCAAAACCTTCCGACGAAACGCTTGTTTCACTTTTTAGAGCTAACAACCATACAGCTCTTTAATGCTATCATCACTCATACCGGATGCTGAACTTATTTTTCTTTTATGCACTCTTCTGCAAACTCTTTTAATTCAGCCGGCTGGAGGGGAATAATTTTTTCTTTGTCTTTTCTATACTTTTTCCGTATTGAGCGAAGATTATTGCTGTTTTCACTTTGTTCTGCGTTAGTTTTGCTAAATTCATGTATAATTGGCTCTGACCGCAGTAGAGGTCAACTGTTATGTGGTATCACATACATACCAAATCTAACGAGCAAAGAGTGCATACGGACAATGGTGAGAGCAGAAGACATGACATTTGCTTACAGATCAAATCTAACTCTCAGCAGCATCTTCACACAAACAAAGACAAAAATTGAAAACAAAGAAAAAAACAATGTAATTTACGAAATAACGTGTAGTGGTGACAAAAATGGGAATTGCGGGAAAATATACATTGGGACTACAAAACGCGCGCTCGAAGTGAGAATGGGAGAGCACAAGCGCGACATCAAAAACAAAAAACAATCAACAGCAATAGCGCAACATATATTAGAAACAAACCACACAGCTGATTTTGACAATGCTAAGATATTGGACATAGAAAGAAACCAAAACAAAAGACTAACGTTGGAAAGTCTTAGAATTCAGGAAAAGGGGGAAATGACAATGAACTACAAAGAGGACACAGACAACATTAGCAATAACTACACAGTCGCCATACAACCGTGAAAGTGTAGAAAG
Organism: Tricholauxania praeusta; assembly: GCA_949775025.1. Taxonomy (NCBI): domain Eukaryota; kingdom Metazoa; phylum Arthropoda; class Insecta; order Diptera; family Lauxaniidae; genus Tricholauxania; species Tricholauxania praeusta. Next base: position 94,498,985 of record OX459028.1, read on the forward strand.
CCGTGTTTTTTATGTTTTATGTTTTTGAATGTTTAAATAAGTTTACATGTTCAGTGTTTTATTTAAAAATTAAATTAAATTAATGCAGTAAAGTAATTATTATTTGTAAGTTTTTCAATGTGGTTTAAAATATTTTAATTAACTTTTTCATATTAGTGTATAATTTTTGTAATTATTTTGTGTTTTTAGAAATAAAAATCCCCTGAAGAAGTCACCAGAAAAGTGACGAAACGTTGGGACAAAATTGACTAATGATTTTTTAGTGCAATTAAAATTCTCTGGTCAAAAACCTCTAAAACCTAAATTAATATAAGACTAAAAATTGACCTAAAAATTCAAAGTATAAAGCTATCGGAGAGGACACCGAAATAACTTGCCTAAGCATCCACGATTTAAAAAGCACAAAATGAAGAACTTTTATGAACATGTAAAATTAAAATATTCAGCACATATATGCGCAACAATGAAGAATTATTGTAACCAGAAACGAAGACTTGCCAAACAAAAAGGACATCTCAGATTTTTGATAATTTGTAAGGAATATGGTATCTCACCAAATCACATAAAATACACAACACAAAAAACCAAACAAAATTTTACATCAGACACGGTATTACAACAGTACAGAAAAATAGAAGAAACTTTTCACCAAAGGTTATTGAACTTGGAAATTAAACAAGTCAACATAAACATAAAAGGCACAACAGATCACATCCTTCATATTGAGTTGAGCATGAAATCTACATTGAACGCAAACGACTACAACGAATTTTTATTACGACAGCTATACGCATACAGACATGTCTCTGACAACACAAAAATGGCACACGACAAAAAAATCGGGGAGCTAAAACGACTCCACATCAACAAATTTGGTTTTATTTTAAATGACAATTAGTTTGAGAACAAAACAAACATCGACTTCCCAGAGGACAGCAAGTGGCTTCTCTCGCTGGGAAAAAAATTCACACTGCCAATTACAAGGAAAAATTTCTCACCAATTCACATCATAGCGGATTTAGAGCAACATATCCAAACCATGGACGACGACAGGGAAAAAGCAGTTGCCAGATCAACGATTTCAAATAAAATTATTGCATTCAAAAACAGGGTAAAAAACACGAAGAAAGAGAAATTTATACTGAAGACTTACGAGACAACCAAAAAATTTATCAAGCAGCACAAAGACATCATTATAACACAATCAGACAAGGGTAACAAAACTGTTGTTATGTACAAAAATGATTATTTAAACAAAATGACTGAAATACTACAAGACAAAAAGACATATAAAACAACAAGAAAGGACCCAACAAAAGAATTATTAAATAAAAACAACAACATAGTCAGAACATTAAGTGAAAAAAACTATATCGACACTTACCTCAGATACAGACTTTTAAGTCCGTCCGCTACAGCCCCAAGATTATATGGTCTTCCCAAAATCCATAAAGAAGGCACCCCTCTACGACCTATCTCCTCCTCAATGAACGTACCTTGCTATAAGCTCTCAAAATATGTAGGGAGTATTTTAAAACACATAATTTCTGACAAATACAATATTAAAAATGCAATTGAACTGAAACAAAAACTATCAACCTACACTTTAACAGATGACGAAATAATAGTATCTTTTGACGTGATTTCACTTTTCACTAACATTCCAACATACTTGGCAATAAAAAACATAATGGGGAAATGGGGCAATATAAAAGACTTGACAAAGATACCACGGCGACAATTTCTAGAGATTCTAGAATTTTGCTTAAAGGACAATAATTATTTCAAATATGACAATACAGTGTACCATCAAATATATGGTATGCCTATGGGCAACCCTTTATCTCCGACGATAGCTGATATAGTACTTGACAAACTACTTGACGATGCAATAAAGCAACTTGACGATGTTAATGTTAAAATAGGTTTCCTATACAAATATGTTGACGACATATTGGCAATAATCAATAAAAATGACTTGGACATTATTCTGAAAACATTTAACGATCAACACGAAAAAATTAAATTTACTGTGGAAATTGAAGAAAATGAGAATATCCCATATTTAGATGTAAAATTACACAGAAAACGGGAAAAAATTGTTTTCGACTGGTTTACTAAACCAATATCTTCAGGGAGACTTATGAATTTTCATTCTACACAACCACTACAGCAAAAATTGAACACAGCAACGAACCTCATAAGAAAAATGTACACCCTCACAAACGCACATTTTCTTGACAAAAATATTTACAAAATAAAGACGATTCTGAAGAACAATGACTACCCGACAAAATTAATTAACAACCTTATAAAAAAGATAATACATAATAAGAACCGAAACCCCAAAATCCAACAAGAAAATACACAGTCTGGCAACACTGACAAACAATACTGTGGTATCACATACATACCAAATCTAACGAGCAAAGAGTGCATACGGACAATGGTGAGAGCAGAAGACATGACATTTGCTTACAGATCAAATCTAACTCTCAGCAGCATCTTCACACAAACAAAGACAAAAATTGAAAACAAAGAAAAAAACAATGTAATTTACGAAATAACGTGTAGTGGTGACAAAAATGGGAATTGCGGGAAAATATACATTGGGACTACAAAACGCGCGCTCGAAGTGAGAATGGGAGAGCACAAGCGCGACATCAAAAACAAAAAACAATCAACAGCAATAGCGCAACATATATTAGAAACAAACCACACAGCTGATTTTGACAATGCTAAGATATTGGACATAGAAAGAAACCAAAACAAAAGACTAACGTTGGAAAGTCTTAGAATTCAGGAAAAGGGGGAAATGACAATGAACTACAAAGAGGACACAGACAACATTAGCAATAACTACACAGTCGCCATACAACCGTGAAAGTGTAGAAAGCCGAGTTTTTTATGTTTTATGTTTTTGAATGTTTAAATAAGTTTACATGTTCAGTGTTTTATTTAAAAATTAAATTAAATTAATGCAGTAAAGTAATTATTATTTGTAAGTTTTTCAATGTGGTTTAAAATATTTTAATTAACTTTTTCATATTAGTGTATAATTTTTGTAATTATTTTGTGTTTTTAGAAATAAAAATCCCCTGAAGAAGTCACCAGAAAAGTGACGAAACGTTGGGACAAAATTGACTAATGATTTTTTAGTGCAATTAAAATTCTCTGGTCAAAAACCTCTAAAACCTAAATTAATATGTCAACTGTTATTGTTTTTACACAATTAATCGATTGGTTGAGCCCCCAAACGTAAGAAATTCACTTTATGTAGGTTTAATGTAATAGGTAATTCAATTACAAAGATTATTTAGATAGATTAAATTATATTAGAAATGAATAAAATAAAAGTATTTAAGTATAAAAAAAAAAGGAAAAGGTTAACACGCGGCTTTCAACTGATTGTGTGACCCGACACAACCGACACGACCTGCTGCATCAACTTCTACTGATCAACTGCTCTCTCAATCTTCAGCTCACATTTATGTATACATACATACATACATAATAATATTTAAGATTTATATAGTAATCAAAAAAAAAAAATTTAATATTTATCTTTATCAAATTAATTGAAGAGATCCATTACATCAAAGAAAACAGGAAACAGAAGATATTTTTCTTAAAATTTATCCCTTAGCTGTTATAACATTTTTCCTGTAAGGGGCGTGACACCGCCCCACTAAAAACAAACTTTTCTTTTCAGGAATCAGTTTGTCCCCATACCAAATTTGATCAAAATTGTATAGCGACGCAGTCGTGGCTTAAAGGACTTAAAGTCCCTACTAACTTCTTTTACGGAACAATCTATCTTCTAACCAAATTTCATTAAAATCGGTTTATTAGATTAACCGTGGAAAGGTATTTATTTTTGCCAAAAAAAAAATATGCGATTATGTTGTGCTATGGCAGTTAATAAGTGGTTTAAACCGTTTTGCAACTGCCTATTTATTACACTTACGTTTGTTTTATTTTTTTTTTGTACTCGTTTTTTTTTTAATTATGTTCATGGAACTCTGTTTGAACAAAAATTTTGACACACTTGCTGCTGTTATCAATCACTAAATGAGAAGAAATGATGTTTTCTATATTATTTGTGTCATTAGAACATGAACCAAAGCAAATTAAAAATTTACAGTTAATAGAGATGTGTTTGATATTTTTGCATTTTTTAGCTAATTAATGATGGAAGAGAGATCCTGAGGAATGGCTATCCTCATGTGTCAATAAATATATATTGGGCATTCCATACCAAATCACCGAGGCTTTGGCCCGACCCTTTTCGATTTCTCTAATTTTTTGATATGTTTTAGTGCGTAATAAAAGCAACAAGCACACCAATTTCCAGTCTTGTATTCATATTCATATCATATTCCCATGTATTAAATATTTAAGGCAATATTCAATATTACAAAAAAAAGAGAAACTCCACTTATGCAAGTTTGTAGGTGGTTTGCTCACTGTTGTTAATGAATTCTGTTTAAAGTGGCGTTTTCATGTTATCTTTCTTGATCTTCTACCCATCCCATATCACAAATTTTTGCCATAATAAGCGAGATGGACATATGTCACTCTTGCTATAAAAGTTTGACATTAAGACTTGTGTATTTGTAAGCAAATCACAATATATTTTTTAAAACAAAAACTTCCACCGAAATTAACGACTTTGAAGACGAAGAAACCATTGCAGCCATGGAAATTATTTTTCAAGCTCCTCATCATCTTCAGAAGATGACGAACCATCGCCTCCAAAACGAAAGCGCCGCTCATGAGTACGCGAGTTTTATAAAAACCGCAACTTAGATGGTGCCTTTATAGCCCACTTTGTTCTTCTTAAAATGTCGGATCCACAGCTTAAATAGCAGCTTTTAAAACAGCATTATTCATACTGTTTACTTATTTAACTTGTTTATCTCATCTTGCAAAATTCTATTTTTAGCAATAGATACTTTTAATCTTCTTACTACTTTTTGTTTCATTGTTTTTTTTTTTTTTGAAAACTGTCAAACTTGACACTACATAAACAACAACTATAAAAATTACTGCCAATTTTATAGCATGTAATCAACTTTGATAGTAAAAGTTCAACTTTTTCAACTTTCCTGACCTCCTGATATCACAGAGGATATCAAATGCTATATAAGTAGCACATATATGCCTATTCACTCTGGCATTCTCCAAACGCATTTGGTTCTGCTCGCATGCTTTTCTTTCTTACAAAAATTTGATAGTAGAAGATCAAGAAAGATAACATGAAAACTAAGCATAATGCTTTTATAATAACTTTTAATTTCTCTGTCATGGACTATTCTGCTGAAATACCCATATGTGTTTTTATTTTAGGTCGATTAAATAAGTGTTACACCGATCGATGAAAAACCGAGCGTGTGTAAACAGGCCTTGGATACGTGACAAGAGTACGTAGAAAAAAGAAGAAAATGAGTTGGAGTTTGTACGTCATTCGAAGCGGTAGACATTAAAAATAACTAAGTTCTTGTATTCTTTAAGATTTTACTAATTGTATTCACTGAATTAAATAAATAAATATATGTTAATCATAACATAAAGTGGCGACGAGTGAAAATTGTAACGCAAAATAAAATTTACTTGTAATTACAATGTCAGAGACAATTGAGGAGAAGCTGGCAAAAATGCTTTTGCAAATGCAAGAGCAGCAGCACAAAGATAGTGTGGCGATGCAAAATATTCTTGCAAAAATTATTCCAGCAAATGATTCTAAAACTGAAGTAAAGTTTGCGGGTAATTCAGAATACATAATCGAGGCACTTGGTTCGACCATTTCAGAATTTTGCTACGATGTCGACCATAACCTCACTTTTGACACATGGTTTGCTCGCTATGAAGACCTTTTTGAACATGATGCAAGTAAATTGGACGATGCAGCGAAGACCAGGTTACTTCTGAGGAAGCTAAACACAGTTGTACATCACAAGTATGTCAACTACATACTTCCAAAACACCCCCGTGAATACACATTCGCAGAAACCGTGTCGTTGTTGAGACAACTTTTTGGAATACAGGCATCACAATTTAACATTCGCTACAACTGCTTGCAAATTACTAGAGAGCCAAACATGGACTTTATTACGTATGCGGGAGTTGTCAACAAGCAATGTGAACTTTTTGATTTGAAAAAGTTAACAATTGATCAGTTTAAATGTCTGATTTTTGTCATGGGACTCAAATCACCATCAGATTTTGAGATGCGCACAAAGATGCTCAACAAGCTAGACAGCGGAAATGAAATAACTTTGGACACACTGTCAAGAGAGTGCCAAAGAATAATTAATTTAAAAGCAGATACTGTGCTTGTAGAAAATCATCAAAAGGTAAACGTCAACAAGGTTAAAGCAAAAAGCAATAATGACAGCTACAAAACGGAGAGGAAAGTTCCTAAGACTCCATGCTGGTACTGCGGTGATTTTCATTATGCACGCTTCTGTCCGTACAAAAAGCACAAATGTGGAAATTGTGCAGAAATTGGACATAAGGAAGGGTACTGTGACCGCAACAAAATCAACAATCAAAAAAAAACAAAACAACAACAGCAAAATAATTCTGATGCTTTAAAAAAAATTTATAAGCCGAAGCAACTCGTACAGAATTGCGTATATTCGAAAGGAATTTTTGTAACAAAGAAAGTTGAAAGTCAACGAAAGTACATCAATGTGCACATCAACGGGACACTTTTACGTCTTCAGTTTGACACAGGGTCAGATATTACAATCATTTCAAATCAGCATTTCAGTCAACTGAACATCAAGGAAACTGAGCCTGTAGATCAATCAGCACGGAGTGCAACAGGAAAGTTACCACTTACATCACAATTCAAATGTATAGTCAAAATCAAAGAGACTCAAAAATCACTTTTATGCCGGGTGACTCCAATAAACGATCTTAATGTCATGGGTCTTGATTGGATAGAGGCTTTTCAATTAAATGATCAACCTATTAATTCTGTTTGCAACCAAATACAGAACAGTAAGGGGAGTGTTGAATCATTTTCAATTAAGAATAAAATTGCTCAGTTAAAATTTTCTTTTTCAGATGTGTTCGATGGCAAAATGGGACTTTGCAATAAGACAAAAGCTATATTGCAAACGAAACCACAGGTTCAGCCAGTCTTCAGACCAAAACGCCCCGTTGCTTATGCCATGCAGCAGCTAGTTGAGAGAGAGTTACAGCGTCTACAAGACTCAAACATCATATCACCAGTAAACTACTCCGACTGGGCTGCACCCATTGTTGTCATTAAAAAAGCTGGTGGCGGTATACGTGTGTGCGGCGATTTTTCCACTGGACTGAACGAGAGCCTCGAATCACATCAATATCCACTTCCATTGCCAGACGACATATTTTCGAAGTTGGCGAATTCCAAATACTTTAGCCATATTGATTTGTCGGATGCGTTTTTACAAATTGAAGTTGACGAAGCGTCAAAGCATCTACTTACAATCAACACTCATATCGGTCTCTTCCGCTACAACAGAATGCTATTCGGTGTAAAGACTTTTCCAGCCATATTTCAACAAATTATGGACCAGATGTTAGCTGGCCTCCCAGGGGCAGCCGCTTATATAGATGACATTTTTATATCAGGTATAAACGAAGCGGAGCATAATAAAAATCTTTACGATGTACTCAAAAGGATTAAAGAATACGGGTTCAAGGTAAAATTCGATAAATGTGAATTTTACAAAACTTCAGTGAGTTACTTGGGCTACGTCATAAATCAACAGGGTCTCAAGCCAAACCCAGAGCGAATTTTAGCTATTACTAAAATGCCAGAGCCAAATAATGTAAGTGAACTGAGATCATTTCTTGGCGCAATAAATTTTTACGGCAAGTTTGTTAGCAGCATGCGACAGCTTAGAGGACCGTTAGATGAACTTTTAAAAAATGATGTTCAATTCATATGGCAAAAAAAACATAATCAGTGTTTTCAAGAATTAAAGAGAATTTTGTCATCAGACATCACATTAGCACATTATGATCCGACACAAAATATTATTGTAGCAGCAGATGCGTCTGGATATGGACTAGGCGCATGCCTTTTACATGAATATGAAGATGGCACCATCAAAGCTGTTTGCCACGCATCGCGATCTTTAACACCTGCTGAACAAGGCTACAGTCAAGTGGAAAAGGAAGCTCTCGCTCTAATTTTTGCAGTTACCAAGTTTCACAAAATGATATACGGGCGTCGATTTAAGCTTCATACCGACCACAAACCCTTGTTAGCCATTTTTGGGCGAAAAACTGGTATTGCGGTTCACCAGGCTTCAACTTCAACTTAACAAACGTTGATGGATGTATAATGTTTGGCGATAGAATCATCATTCCTCCAATTTTTCGCAAACGTATTTTAAAACAACTTCATCGTGGACATCCAGGGATAGAAAGAACAAAAGCTATCGCTAGAAGTTATGTCTACTGGCCTAGTATCGACAACGATATAAAAATGTTGATAAACAGTTGCAACAATTGTGCAGCAGCAGCAAAAATGCCTGTAAAATCAACTTTACGACCATGGCCAACAGTCAAAGTATGGGAACGTGTCCATATCGATTACGCTGGACCGATTGATGGCTTTTACTTTTTACTAGTTGTCGACTCATTTTCAAAGTGGCCGGAAATAATTGAGACAAGATCAATATCATCACAACAAACAGTAAAGATGTTAAGCGAAATTTTTGCTCGCTTTGGTTTACCATCAACACTCGTATCCGACAACGGTACGCAATTCAAAAGTGCATATTTTGAAGATTTCATGAAAAAAAATTGCATAAAGCATCTGTGCATCAGCCCATATCACCCAATGTCAAATGGACAAGCTGAAAGATTCGTAGATACATTTAAGAGAGCACTTAAAAAGATGGAAGGAGAGGGGTCGGTCATAGAGAATATGCATACATTTTTACAAACGTACCGGTCCAACGAAAATCCTCAAATTCCAGACAAGAAGTCACCAGCTGAGATAATGCTTGGGAGGCGAATGCGCACAACTTTAGATCAACTTAAGCCGCTTATAAGCAACAAGCTGCAAATGTCGACAGTCGCGACTAAAATGAAAGAACAGTTTGATAGAAAACATGGAGCTATCCAAAGGCAATTTCAACAACATGATATGATTTTTGCAAGAGTGCCGAATGGAGTTAATCATTTCAAATGGGCTCCTGGAGAAATCATCGAGAGTCGCGGTGCTGTTATGTACAACGTGAGACTTGCAAGTGGCAGAATAATAAGGTCGCATATAAATCAGCTTCGACGACGTGTTGTTAGACAAAACGATTTTGAAGACCAAACGAAACCGTGGGCTTCAGCACTCGAGGTTTTTGAGCAACCATCCGATATTACTCAGGTTGGACCTGAAATCATCATCACCGAAAAAGATAATGAACCAACAACACCTGCTTGTTTGGAAGATGAACAGCAAACCTTCGACACATTTCTGCCTTTACGACGATCCAATCGTAAACGTAATCCTGTGTATAAGTTCAACGCTTCGTAAGGACTCAATTCAAAAGGGGAGGTGTTACACCGATCGATGAAAAACCGAGCGTGTGTAAACAGGCCTTGGATACGTGACAAGAGTACGTAGAAAAAAGAAGAAAATGAGTTGGAGTTTGTACGTCATTCGAAGCGGTAGACATTAAAAATAACTAAGTTCTTGTATTCTTTAAGATTTTACTAATTGTATTCACTGAATTAAATAAATAAATATATGTTAATCATAACAATAAGTAAAAATTATTTTTATTGATATTTTATCTTAATAATATTTACGCTAATAATATTTAATCAGTCTTTCTTCCCACTAAACGAGGTGTTCCTCAAGGGTCTGTCTATACATAAATGAACTTTCTAGTGTGTTAGAAAATTGTAAGATTCATATCTATGATGATGATGTTCGAGTATATGTTAACTGTAAACGTGATCATTTTTATGACTTAATATCTCATATGAATAGTATTCTTAAAAGTATTGTTGAGTGGGCACTCAAAAATGGCTTAAGCCTTAATCCTAAAAAATCTAAATGCCTAGTGATTGCGAAGAAAGTTATTGACATTTTCTCTGCCCCTCACCTTGTATTAAATGGTGACTATATCGAATACGTTGACTCGGCGAAAAATTTGGGGTTAATCTTCAATAGAACGCTGACTTGGAATAATCATATAAATAACACTGTCGGGAAGGTCTATGGCATGCTTCGTGTCCTATGGACGAACCAGTACTTTACACCTTTTCATATTCGTATGCTGCTTGCTAAAACATATCTCGTCCCATCAATGATATTCGGTTGTGAAATATTTGCTAATTGTGATAGTTTAAGTAAAGCCAAATTGAATGTTTTATTTAACACTATTGTTCGTTATGTGTTTGGATTGAAAAGAAGGGACCATGTTTCCCAATATGCAAAAAAAATATGTGGCTTAACCTTTGAAAACTTACTTAACTACCGAACGCTTTTATTGTTGTATAAAATTATTAATAATGCTGCGCCACATTATTTGCTTTTGAGATTAAATTTTTCTCGATCCAGTCGAACAAATCAGCTTAATTATTTGCGTTTTACTTGCTTGACGTCTGAAAAGCAGTTTTACATTCACTCTGTACGTCTTTGGAATGCGCTTCCTAATAGTTTAAGATCTTGCAATAATGTTGTGCAATTCAAAAACAAATTAGCTTTACACTTTTTTTCACTGTAATATTTGAATAGTTTAATATTTTAAGTAATTAAATAGCTAAAATATGTTAAATAGTTAAAACTTTTATACAAAGGTTTTAATGCTATTCCTTCGTTTTATATTCATGTTTGTTTAATTACATACTTTTCTGTTTGCTTAAGGTTAGTTATTATTGTAAAAATATTCAAGCTCTCTACTTAAAAAAATATTTATACTTCTATGCTACCGGTACTGTTATTAAGGTTTTAAACTTTGCTGTGCCGGTTTTCGAAATAAAGTGCTCTTTACACGATGTGGATTTTCCATATGGATATTTCCATGTGGATTTTCATATTAATGATCCATGAGTAAATTTTTGTCGTGTTTATACGATATGTACTTTTCATGTGTGAAATCAATCAGCTGTTAACATAAAATGAATCAGCTGTTGACATAAAAACATTTATAAACATTTTAAAATGGAACGCGATAATCAAATAATAGCGTCGTGTGCATTAAAAATTGCGGTTTTAGTAAAAAAAAATAAGCAAAAATTGAAAAAAAAGAAATATATAAAAAGGAAATTGTGGAGTCACAAATGGCTATTGAGAAGAGATGAGGATTTTGGATATGCTTCCATGGTTCTCAAAGAGTTCCAAATTGAAGATCCTGGAGCATTCAAAAATTTTATGAGGATGTCAATCGACACTTTTACCGAGTTGCGCAATAAAGTGTGTCCACTATTGATTAAAAATGACACTGTGATGCGTAAAGCATTATCTCCCGAATTAAAGTAATTTCCTTACGCAATGTTGTTTTTGTAAAATAAATTATATATTCTCTATATTAGATTGATGTGCACACTTAGATTTTTAGCAACTGGGCAGAATTACCAAGAATTGGCATATGGTTTTCGTGTCTCAGTTGCGGCGATTAGCTTATTTGTGCCCGAGGTTTTAGCCAGCATAATCAAAGTTTTGGATGAATTTTTCAAAGTAATATTATATAATTCAAAAAAGAATTTTCTGATATTAATGATTCTGAACATTTACAAAGGTTCCTGAAAGTGATCACGAATGGGAAAACATTGCTGAAGATTTTGAGCGTCAGTGGAATTTCCCCAATTGCTTGGGAGCAATAGGTATGAATTTTGTTATTTTTCTTGTTTTCATTTATAAACATTCGCCTTTATTTTTAGATGGCAAGCATATAGCCATAAGGGCAAAGAAAAAGGATGGATCGTATTTTTACAACTATAAAGGATTCAACAGCATTATACTTCTTGCAGTTGTTGATGCAAATTATAAGTTTGTGTATGCTTGTATTGGGGGAAATGGTAGAGCGAATGATGCAGCAATTTTTAATGATTCATATCTTGGTTTGGCAATAAAAAATAGTACTCTTCAATTTCCATCAGATAAGGAATTGCCTGGAACCAATACTAAAGTTCCATATGTGTTTGTTGGTGACGAAGCTTTTAGGCTCACTGACCGCATTATGAAGCCGAATAGCAATCGAAAAGTAGTAGAGAATAGAATATTTAACAATAGATTGAGTAGAGCTCGAAGAGTAGTGGAAAACGCATTTGGGATTTTAGTTACAAAATTCCGTATATTTCAGAAAGAAATAGATTTGCCTGTGGATAAAGTTGAGCAAATTGTACTAGCTGCGTGCGCCTTACACAATTTCATAAGAACACGGGATGGAACGAACAAATCTTTGCTAGATAATGAAAACACTAATTCTATCACATTAACAGAAGGAACCTGGCGAAATCAAGTTTATATTACGGATTTGGAAAGAGCGCCCGGCAATCGAACTGGGGAAAATTGCAGAGGAATTCGTGAACATTTCACTCAATACTTTAATAATATTGGCTCTGTTCCATGGCAAATGGAAGCCATAAATAAATTTAATTTTTGATTTTATAAATGACTGTTTTTTTTGTTCAGTAATTATTTATTAAAAATATTAAGGATCGAATAGGTATTTAGCATTAGTATGTTCCATCATCATTCGTTGCTTGCGCTTGCCGTCAAATACTGCCGTGGTGATGTTTTCAATAACTTCGTCCAAAATGTTCTCATCCTTAATTGTTTCCAATTCCACCTCAAGGAATTTGCAAATTCCGATTGCGCGACTTTCTGGTTTTTCTTTGACCGTTTTTAATAATTTAGAAGCTGTCATAAGAAGGTCATCCTCTAAACTACTAGAGTCACGTTTTGTGTTCACTTTTTTAATTGGAGTGCTTTCATTGGTGCTCTCGTTTGTCATTGATTCATCTAAATTCTGGAAAAGCATTTAAACTGTATTCACTTTCTAAATTAATTCAAAATGAAAGAACTTACAATGGATAAGTTGCATTTGCTCTTGCGAACTTGCACGAATTCTTTAATGAATCCCATTTCCTCATACCACCAGGAATTGCAGTGGAAGGAATCTTCCAAAGCCGCGCCACTTCTGGTTTCCTTCTCTTTAGTATTTTCTTTGGTGTACTGGCCACGTAAATAGGTCATTTTATTCTATGAAAATAAACAGGTAAGATAAATCCAATGTAAAAATTAATTTGCCTTACTTTCACGTCCGACACCATAATTTCAGGTAAAATTCCTTTCAACTCATCAGTTATTTCGTTCAATGCCTGATATCGCGCGTGTTTGTTGTGATAATAAGGATCACGGGGATTATATAAAACCTCCTTCTCCTTCCACATATCAATGAGCTTGGAAACAGCTTCTTTGCTCCATAAACACTAATTTAAAACATATTTTATATATCAAATTAATTAAAAATCATTATAACTTACCTTCTTTGCGTTCGACATATTCAAAATCAAATCAAATTTTATGTCTTTTAATAAAGAATACTAATTATTATTATTATTATAATCAAATTTTATGTAAACAAAACAATAGAAACAGCTGTTTTCGTATAGATCCACACAGAATTTAGAACTGATTCTAAATCAAATTTTTCCATATGGAAATCTATACAGCGTTACCATATGTTAATTTTTTTTTCGTTTACACGATATGTATGACTTTCCATATGGAAAAAGTGACAGTCCATATGGAAAATCCACATCGTGTAAAGAGCACTTAAATAAATACGAGTGGACAAATAATGTTTTTGGTTTTTGCATTTGATGCATTTATGACCAATTGATTTGGTTGGAATCATTGGAATGCATGGAATCAGCACTTTTGAATTAGTTTAATTAAGCTATAGTTTTTGCCTTCTATATATAGACCGAGTCGCAAAAGCTATGCCTCTTAATATAAGGACCATGTGTAGATTCGATGTGTAGTCTTCGTGAAAGTTCTATTTAAAAAAATGCTTTTGTATCAGGGCCATCCTTAGTGTGCACCCAAAATAAAACTTTTACAGCCTAAGCTGTGCCTCTTAATATAAAAGCCACGTGGTGTAAGCTCCATGAGAACCGGTTAAGCGGTCTTCGAGAAAATGATACATAAAAATATTTTTGTATGAGAGCCACTCTAAATATGCACCCTAAATAAAAGTTTTATAGCCTAAGCTATGCCTCTTAATATAAAAGCCACGTGGTGTAAATTCCATGAGAATCGCTTAAGCGGTCTTCGTGAAAACGATATTTAAAAATATATTTGTATGAGGGCCACCCTAAATATGCACCCGAAATAAAAGTTTTATAGCCTATAACGCCCGTCTGATTGATACTAACATACTGTAAAAATTTCATCAAAATCGACCAGATAGCTTCCGCGTCTATAAAAGGCAGGCAACTAAAAATGAATTTTATAAGTATAAATTATACTGGGCACAAGTTCTTCTGCAAGTTCTAAAAGAGCGTAATTGAGAGTAATTGAGCGTAACTAGATCGTATCGTGTATACGTATACAAATGTGAACGCACAACATCGACTCAGTTCTACTTCAGAAGCCAAAGAAGCAAGACCTGTGTCAAATAATTACTAGCTAGCGTATTTTTTGTTGCGTATTTTTTTCTAAAAATTGATGATACACCCGAAAAAATTTGATTTATTAATTTAAGTTTCTTATTGATATTTTTAAGTTCTTTTTAGTAGTATTAAGTTCTTAATTATAGTTTTAAGTTACTTTTTAATAGTTTTAAGTTTTTTACTATTAGTTTTAAGTTCTTAATTATAGTTTTAAGATACTTTTTAATAGTTTTAAGTTTCTTACTATTAGTTTTAAGTTCTTAATTATAGTTTTAAGATACTTTTTAATAGTTTTAAGTTTCTTACTATTAGCTTTAAGTTCCCAATTATAGTTTTAAGATACTTTTTAATAGTTTTAAGTTTTTTACAATACAATAGACCTACACTGTAATCCATTGCTATCCAAAACAAATTTTCAAAACGAAGATGCACAAAATGAATTGAAGAGACTTCAATGTGACACCTCCCTTCCCATTTAGCGCGGGCTTGAGTTTTGGAGACAAATCGATGAAACTAGATATCCGGTTTTAAAAAATAAAATGTTTCATCTGTATTCCATGTTTGGTACCACATATTTTTGCGAAGCAACTTTTTCTTCTATGATATTCATTAAAAATAAGCAAAGAAACTCATTAAGTAATGAACATCTAGAGAATTTATTACGAATAAAGGTCTCTAGTATTGAAATAGACTTCGATGAATTAATAAAATATTCAAAATCTTAATTAATTTTCCTTTGAAAATCCTTTAAATAAATAAAATAAATATATAACAACTAATACAACAATTTAATTGACTAGATTTAATAACCGTTAGAGTTTTCAATACGTTTTTTAATTTGATTACAACCAAATAAGTTTAAGTATTTTGAATATTTAGCTTTCACCTTAAATACGCAAAGCACATAAAACCTTTCAAGCGCACGATAACATTCTTTTTTTCAGTGCAAAGCACAGATAAGTTCTATGCTCACAATGTGTTTTCAGTTCAGTTCACCGCAAGCATTGAAGAAGGCAAGACGTGTGCCGCTTGTTTTCTTATTTTTTTTTTTTTAATTTTTATTTCATATGGTTGTTGTACCACTACATGTAAACAAAATTTTTGCATGCGTACTGGTGCCCACCCCTGAGTATAATAGATAGAACCTAATGAGATGACTAGTTGAATTTTTTCTTTATGCAAAATCCACATTCTTTTTCTGTTTGTCCAAATTTCCGATTTTGTAAGGCAATAAAAGCTTATATTTTTTGAAATCTTGAATTCTAGATATTTTTGAAATTTTTAAAGTCTTTTGAAAATTTTAAAAGTTTTGAAAATCTTCGCAATTTTTGAATTTTTTTAATTTTGAATTCTAGAGCTTTTCTTAATTTTTTAAAGTTTTTCACTATTTCCAACTTTTGAAAATTTTAAAAATTTTTGAAAATCTTTGTTATTTTTGAAATTCTTATATAAATAAGATGATAACTACGGTTTCAATGTTATCACACTAAAACTACTGCATGAATTTCGATAAAAAATCTATTTTTTAATTTCTTAGATGGTCATTTGGTCATTTTCCCATAAAAATATATGCTTAAGAATGAAAATATGTCTGTCTGTAATCCATAGACGTGGAAACTACTGAGTTTTTGAAGGTTTTTTTCGAAGGAAATACTTTGGCCGCTTATCAATTGTTTGTGTCACCCCTACAGCTTTGATATTTGTCCGAAGTCCTCCTTCGAGGAGACTCAAGAAATCTCTTTTCTGAGTTCGCGACTATAACCACCAGGAGAGTCTTTGGAATATCGTTAATTGTTTGTGTCACCCCTACAGCTTTAACTTTATTCCAAAACTTTTCTGTGCCGACTTGGGTTGGCCGGTCTAGGGCGTGAACGAGCCTGGAAGGGCGCCGTACTTGCCTACTTTTCAACTCTTTGGTGGCGATAGGGATGTCCCTCGCCAAAGGTGCGGATGCGTAGAGGACCCGAAGAAACCCGAAGGCTTCAACTTCAAAACGAAGTCTAAGGCAAGCAGAGCATTTTTGCGTAGAGCGGACCACTGCGGAGCACCAAAACTCCGTTTTTTCTGTACAACCGAAGTTTCCCGAGGAAACCCGAAGGCTTCAAATGCAAAACGAAGTCTAACTAAGGCAAGCAGAGCATTTTTACGTAAAGCGGACCACTGCGGAGCACCAAAACTCCGTTTTCCAGTACAACCGAAGTTTCCCGAGGAAACCCGAAGGCTTCAACTTCAAAACGAAGTCTAACTAAGGCAAGCAGAGCATTTTTACGTAAAGCCGACACTTCAGAGCATTAAAAGTCCGTTTATCCGTTACACCCAAAGTTTCCCGAGGAGCACACGAAGGCTCCAACTACAAAACGAAGAAAACCCAAGCAAAGCATAAAGTTAGAAGGTAGAACAAGAGTCCCTGAATCAAATAAATAAATTATAAATGAAAAGTGAAGTAAATTAAATAAAAAAACAAAGAACAGTTTAAATATAAAATAAGTGGTTCTGATTTAAGAACGCCTGGACATCCGGCGAGACATACCGTGGCAGAAAACTTCCTTACACTATCAACCAGTGTTTTCCACAATGAAGGCCCAATAGCTGCCTCTTTCAAAGCCGCAATCGTCCTGACTAGTCACTATTTTTTTAATTCCACCCACAAATACTCAATAAAGTCTATGTTTACGTGTAAACTTTAAAGTTTCTCATATAAACGGCAACACTGTCCAACTGCAACTCGTCAGTTCTTTTCCCAATACGTGTCAAATATTCCAATCTCAATTATCGAAACTCGACACTCGTATATATCGTTGTCTCTGTTGCTCTACCGCGATAGATGGCTGACCCTGACATTGGAAAATTGCATACATTAGCAAATTCCACGTCAGCGTTTTTGACTGTCACTATTCAAAAATCTCTAGAAAGAGCTGAAAGTTTTTGAAATTTATTTTTATTAAATCTACTTACAATCTAGCTTAAGACTAAATATAATTTACTTAAAATAAAGCTTAAGACCAAATACTATAACTTAAACCTACTTACGTACTAATTAAAAGCTTAAAGTGATGAGTGAAAAGTGTTTTTTACTTAGTCGAAATTAAAGTTCCACTTTAGAAATATTATTGACGTTTTTCAAGGTTTTTGCCACCATAACCTCATCGTCATCAGCAGTAGTTACCGTAAGGAATCGCTAGCAAAAGGAATCGCTAGTTTTTGTAACCTTTGCTAAACATAACGACAACGAACAGTCACCAGATTCATCGCAGCATCATCGGCGGAAACTTCTAGCAGCGCACCGACATCGCCAACGCAACCACCAGAGCAACAGCAGGAAAGGATTCCCATCTCATTCAACACGCCGTTACCACCAGGTATTTCTTTTGCCGTTTTATAAAAAAAGAAAGTTTTGTGCCCCGTACAAAACATTTGGTCCTTCGGCCTATTCTGAGCCTACACTTATAAAGAGATATTGCTGCCAGAAACATTTGATCCTTCGGCCTACTCTGGGCCTGCACCTGCTAATTGATTGGTGCTATTTTTTCTAAAAATTTTAATCAAAATTTCTCGAAATTTCCAAGCACCGTTTCGAAAGGTATCACGTGTTAGAATTTATCATATATTATCATTGCTCATACTCGGTACCGTTGTTGCCAAGAAAATTTTCATCTTACGATTTTTGCTCGGCACCGTTAAGAAAAAAGTTTGTGCAGTTATTTATCTCGCTCGATTTTTGTTGCTCAGCACCATTGAATAATTCACGCTTATGTCAAGTCAAGAAATTGTATCACTTTTTAAAGAAAACAAAAGGTGAAGCTCACGAAATAGTGAAAAAAGTGCCTCTCACGAATGATGGCTTCGACATAGCGTGGAATAATTGAAAGTGTCAATATGAGAATAAACGCATTTTAATTAACCAACAGTTGAGAATTCTTTTCAGTCTTCCTACTTGCTCTCAAGAATCAGGAAGTTCAATTAAAAAACTTCAACGCGAAATAAATAATTGTATTTCTGCACTACAATTATACAAAATTGACATCAGCAATTAGGGCTCGATATTTGTTTATCAATGCTCAGTACGTCTTTCTGAGTATACCCTCTCCCTATGGGAGCAATCAATATCCAATAGAATCGAAATGCCAAAATGGCAAGATTTTGATACTTTTTTGACAGACAGATTTCGAACCCTAGAAACTGTCTCTGATATCAAGACACCAGTTTTATATCAGCCCAACAAATCGTAAACAATTGCTCAAAAACCGCAGAAGTAAATTCGCTCTTTCCACAATAATGTTGAAGCTTCTCAATGCAGATTATGCAAAGAGATAATCCTGTCGAAGTGATGGCCCTCGTGGTACCAAAAGTAACGGAAAAATTACCATCTCTTACTTTTGACATATCTCAGTTTGCGAATATGCCTACCTTCAAATTTGCAGACCCTAATTTTAATCGGAGCTCTTCCATAGATTTTCTAATTGGGGGAGATATATACCCCTAAATACCATCTCAACATTTATCGCCAACTCCAATAGCAGTTGTCTCACATTTTACCGAAATATTTCTGAATGAACAACTTAAAAAATTTTGGGAAATTGAAGAACTCCCACAACTCTCAGACGAAATTTGTGAAGAAATTTACACGAAAACTACTACAAGGAAATCAAATGGCGGATATATTGTCGATTTACCCTTTAAATTAGAATTTCGAAATTCTCAGGCCAATCAAAATTCATTGCCCGAAGTAAATTTCTTCAAAATGAAAAACTTTTTTGGCTGATGATAAAGAGCATCTTTTCCCTTTGGGCTCCAAAATTTTACACGAAATTATATATGTTGATGACGCGTTGGCAGGCGCTTACGATATTACGTCAGCTAAAAATAATCGTGATCAACTGAAAAACATTTTACTCTCAGCGGGTTTTGAGTTGCAAAAATGGACGTCAAATTCAAAAGAAAAGATCTTCCTCCAGATCATTTGTTGCACGCCGATTTTCTTTCTCTAGAAGACAAAAACTTAGCTAAAACTCTGGGGATTTGCTGGAATGCAAAATTTGATTACTTTTATTTTAATGTTCAATCCCTTGAACACAAACAAAACTACACAAAAAGAGAAGTGTTGTCAACAATTGCAAAATTGTTTGACCCAGCAGGTTGGCTGTCACCAGTTATAGTGACACCGAAAATAATTATGCAACAGCTTTGGCTGGATAAAACTAACTGGAATGATCACATAAAAATTCAGTCACTTCACAAATGGCAAGCCTTTGTAACAAGCTATGACAAAATTAACTTGATTAGGATTCCTCGATGGGTACATTTTTCACTCACGAGCAAAATCGAATCTCATGCTTTTTCAGATGCCCCTGAAAAAGCATAGACATATGTATTTTCTCACTTACTTGTCTCAAAGAAAAAAGTAGCCCCAGTCAAAACAATATCCTTGCCCAGACTTGAGCTATGCGGAGCAGTTTTGCTGGCAAAATTGGTTTATGCTGTAATACCACAACTTAGTCTAGAAAATAGTTACGAAATTTTCAAGTGGACAGAATTGTGCTTTCCTGGTTGCAAAAAACCACCATGCACATAAAAAACTTTTGTTGCGAATAGAGTTACAACTATTCTAGACAAGGTCGGCATTGAAAGCTGGTCTCATGTCGACACACACGACAATCCCGCCGACCTAGCAACCCGGGGGCTGCATCCTTCGGACTTAAAAAATAGTGAGCTTTGGTGGAATGGATCTTCGTGCCTAAAACTTCAAAAATCTCAGTGGCCACAAAGTGCATTATCAGTACAAGCAGATACTATGTTGGAAATCAAGCCAATCAAATCTTTTTTCACTATCTCGGCGGTGAATGAAAATATACTGGAACGATTCTCTTCGTTGCCCAAAGCATTGCGAGTCATTGCATATTTATCGATTTTTTCATCAAACTCGACAACCTGAAAACTCTAATTACTTTTTTCCTTCAAAAAACATCTCTTCTGAAGAACTCAAGTTTGTAAAAATGAGACTCATAAAAACTTCTCAAGAAGCGCATTATTCAAAAGATTATCAAAATTTCTCAATAAAAATTCAATCGAAACAAAAAGTCAATTATTGACATTAACACTATTTCTGGATCATTAAGGCATTCTAAGAGCAAATGGGCGCTTATCATCTTCCCCAGCTCTTGACTACAACGAAAAGCATCCAATAATTATTGATTATAGCAGTCGTTTTGCTTGCCTGTTGGTAGAATTTATTCACCATATTTTCCTTCATGGTGAAAATCAGCTAGTTCTTCGACTAGTCCGTCGTGAGTTCTGGATACTCAAATTAAAAAACCTAATTAAAACTTGTATCCACGACTGCAAGACTTGTGTAATAAGCAAAAAAAAGGATAACTCGGCCAGATTATGGCAGCCTTACCTCCCGAACTCACAACGTTTTCACGCCCCTTTACAAATACCGGTGTGGACTTTGCTGGATCCTTCGAAATTAAAAGCTTCACGACCAAAGGTTATGTATGTCTCTTCGTATGTTTTGCAACGAAAGCTATACACCTTGAGCCTGTTAGTGATCTCTCATCGCAGGCCTTTTTAGCAGTCTTTTCACGATTTGTCTCCCGTAGAGGTTGCCGGGATAATATTTATTTCGATAACGGTACAAATTTCATAGGAGCTGTCGGAATCCTTAAAAAAGACTTCAAGCAGTAACGAAATATGGTTATCACAATCTCTCGTGGCATTTTATTCCAGCCTCCGCACCTCACATGGGCGGCTTATGGGAAGCAGGCGTGAAATCTTTCAAGCAACACTTCAGAAAAATCGACGGTCAGCTGAAATATACATTTGAGAAGTTTGCTTTTCTACTCTCTCGAGTAGAAGCCTGCCTGAACTCGAGGCCACTCAATGCAGCGTCGGAAAACGTTTTGGATTTGGCAGTCCTCACGCCAGGTCATTTCCTGATAGGAGCCCCTTTATTATCTCCAGCAGAACCAGAAAATACATCCGCATCTGATAGTATTTTAAACCGCTGGCAAAAAGTTAAAGCTATAGCTCAAGAATTTTGTCGCCGATGGAAGGACGAATACCTTAAAGAATTGCTGAAGCGTACTAAGTGGAAAGTCCCAAAAATGGATCTGAGCATTGGAGATCTCGTAGTCGTACGGCAAGAACCTTTGTGTCCCACAGAATGGAGATTAGGACGGATAACCAAAATCTACTTCGGTAGCGATGGACGAGTTCGTGTAGCAGTCAATACATGAACTCGTACTGATTCCCCAGTAATTCGTACCTTCTCATTAACATTTCGTTCTCATAAACATTTCGTTTTCATAAACGCTTCGTTTTTCATAAACATTTACTCATAATAAATTTCCTCAAAAATAATCCCCCAAACAGGAATTTAAACCATTTCTAAAAAATCTCAATTCATGAATTTCGTTAGTCAATTTTCATCATTTATTTTGAATATTTGCCTCTATGAAAGTTTTTTATCTATTACTCATAACATTTATATTAAAGAAATGAATGGGCTTTAGGTCAGTTTTTTTAAATTAATAATTTATTCTTCCAATATCTCGAACTCCGTCGGAGTTCATAATCAAGGACTAGAAAGAAAATTACATATAATCTAAACAATTTGCACTAACAATAAAATAAATAAGTATTGCTCACAAAAATTAAAAAACTTAAAGGTGAACATTGACTTCAAAAAACACAACGAACAAAACTACAAGTAAACATTGAACAACGAAAAAACTTAGAAAAATATTGCACTTTAAAATATTGCACTTCTGTTTTCTTTGCCTTCCAGCTGTCCAATGTTTTGATTTCAATTATGTGTTTTGCTCTTTTAGTTTTTAGCTCTGCCTTTGAGTTTTCTTTGTCTTTATCAAATGTCTATAAATATGAGGTTTTTGTGTAGGTGTGTCAATTATGTGTAGCATCTCGAGAGTAAATCTACGCGCGTAATTCTTTTCTTGTTGCAGTATTTGTATATTGTCGAAATCGGGAGAGTATCCAGTTTTGCGACAGTGGGCTGCAAGTGCCGTTTTTTGTTCTAATGGTTTGTCAAGTGCTTTTTGGTCAGATTTATGCCTTGCTATTCTAGACCGTAATTTTGTCTTAGTTGTTCCAACATATACTTTATTGCAACATATATATTTCACCTTTTGCGATGCAACTGAACGTTGGAAAACTTCTTTGTGTTGTCGGTAGAGCATATTTCGGTCCATGTGAGAGTAGCCACTTTATGTCTTCTGGTATTTCTTTATTTGTTTTGTTGATAAACCACAGGATTGTTGTATACTGGACGATGAAACAATGGTTTCATTTGACGTAGTCTCGCTATTCCCTACCATACCGGTTGACTTAGCACTTAACATTATTAACAGAAAATGGACAATTATTGAACAGTATACACAAATGACTAAAAATATGTTTATGGACATTTTAAAATTCTGCATCAAGGACAACAGATATTTTAAATATGACGGAAGAGCTTTCCTGTAGTTGAAAGGAATGCCGATGGGGTCCCCTGCGTCACTAATAGTAGCAGACATAGTATTAGAAGAATTACTTGACAAAGCTCTTGAAGAACTTGTTACTAAAATAAGAATACTGACCAAATATGTAGACGATCTATTCACCATAATTAAAACAGAAACAATTAAAGACACCTTTTAAAAGCTCAACACATATCATAGACAAATAAAATTCACAATAGAAAAAGAAGAAATCGGAAAACTTCCTTTTTTAGACGCACTGGTGATTAGAAAAGATAATACTATTAAAATGGACTGGTATCAAAAACCTACGGCTACTAGACGATTGATTCATTTTTATTCTAGGCATCCAAAAAAGACAATAATTAATACTGCGAAAAATTTCATTATACGGATTTTGAACATTAGCGGCAAAGATTTCCACAAGACTATGAGAGAAAAATAATGACTATGCTGAGTAAAAACGATTTTGCAGTTTCGACGACAAAAATACTTTTAAAAGAATATAAGCAAAATGATGCGGCAAAAATCAACGATTCACCAAAAATATTCAAATCGCTCACATATTTACCAGGTTATTCTGAAGAATTTAAAAAATCAGACATGTACCATAAAGACGAATACAGAATTGCATTTAAGACCGCCAATACACTACAACAACTATTTAGCCAGACAAAGTGCAAAATTGACAAAAATGACAAATCGAATTTGATTTATCAAATTTCGTGCGCAGGTGACGGATCCAACGAATGCAATAAAGTATATGTTGGAACAACTAAGACAAAATTACGGACTAGATTAGCAGGGCATAAATCTGACCAAAAAGCACTTGACAAACCATTAGAACAAAAAACGGCACTTGCAGCCCACTGTCGCAAAACTGGACACTCTCCCGATTTCGACAATATACAAATACTGCAACAAGAAAAGAATTACGCGCGTAGATTTACTCTCGAGATGCTACACATAATTGACACACCTACACAAAAACGAATCAACTACAAGACAGACACTGACAACTGCGCTCATATTTATAGACATTTGATAAAGACAAAGAAAACTCAAAGGCAGAGCTAAAAACTAAAAGAGCAAAACACATAATTGAAATCAAAACATTGGACAGCTGGAAGGCAAAGAAAACACAAGTGCAATATTTTTCTAAGTTTTTTCGTTGTTCAATGTTTACTTGTAGTCTTATTCGTTGTGTTTTTTGAAGTCAATGTTCACCTTTTAGTTTTTTAATTTTTTTAATTTTTGTGAGCAATACTTATTTATTTTATTGTTAGTGCAAATTGGTTAGATTATATGTAATTTTCTTTCTAGTCCTTGATAATGAACTCCGACGGAGTTCAAAATATTGGAAGAAAAAATTATTAATTTAAAAAAACTGTCCTAAAGCCCATTCATTTCTTTAATTTAAAATCAAAAGAGGTCATAAAATTTACAAATACATAATATTTATATATGGGGTAAAACACACGAAAACGCCACCTGAAAAAATTTTTGGCTCCGATTTGGGTGAAATTTGGCATGATTGTAGTATTGATGTCTGGCAATAAAAGTGTGTTTAAGATTTTGCCCTAATATTATTTGTTACGTAAAACGTAGATACGCGGGTATGGAATTCACGATTTTCGTATTTTTTCAGAATAAGTGTTTTTTTTCGAAAATTCATAGCTTACAGCAAACTTTATCAATTAATAATTGGTGAACGTACATTTTTAGGTTTTTACTTTTCAAAAAAAAATATTGATTTTGAAAAAAAAAAAATTTTCGAATTGAAAAGTATTTTTGCATTTTTTTTTAAAAAACCATATTTTAAAATTTTTTTTTTTTTTTGAAAAAAACTTAATGCCGTAAAAATTTTCGTGGGAAAAAAATTATTTATATATATATATATATTAGGGTGATTCAAATTTTTTTTTTTTGGTTTTTTTTAAGGTGCTGTTGCTTAAAAAGTAAGTTTATGATATGAAGAAAAAGTTCATGAAATTTCAGCTCTGTAACTCAATTTTATAAGGTGGCGCCGGAGCCTGTTAGTTTTACATGTAAATTGTATGGAAAAATTATTTTTTACAAAAAAGGTATCTAAATGAATAGGTGATTAGTGTTGTTGAGCTGAAAAGGGTTGTTTTTCGACGTAATTTTTTACGCTGAATCCGAATCTGGCCTCAGGACTGACCCATCATGTCGGAATCCTGAAATATTTGAGGTTAATTACCTGAAAAATGATGTTTTTTGTCTACTTTCGAGGTCATGTATAGGATTCAAAGAAAGTTGATCAGCTTATTTTTAACAAAAGCATAATTTAGTACCATCCTTGCCCTTTAAAATGAGCTTTCAAGTGGTGATCTGTGATGCTTCCTTGCAAAGTTGCAGCCATTTCAAGGTGACATGAATTTGAAACCCGTTGGTTAATATTGTTGGGTTGCAACCCTTTGTAGGGGATCCAATTCATGTCACTTTAAAATGGCTATAACTTTGCAAGGAAACATCACAGATCACCACTTGAAAGCTCATTTTAAAGGGCAAGGATGGTACGAAATGATGCTTTTGTTAAAAATAAGCTGATCAACTTTCTTTGAATCCTATACATGACCTCGAAAGTAGACAAAAAACATCATGTTTCATGTAATTAACCTCAAATATTTAAGAATTCCGACATGATGGGTCAATTCTGAGGCCAGATTCGGATTCAGCGTAAAAAATTACGTCGAAAAACGACCCTTTTCAGCTCAACAACACTAATCACCTATTCATTTAGATACCTTTTTTGTAAAAAATAATTTTTCCATACAATTTACATGTAAAACTAACAGGCTCCGGCGCCACCTTATAAAATTGAGTTACAGAGCTGAAATTTCGTGAACTTTTTCTTCATATCATAAACTTACTTTTTAAGCAACAGCACCTTAAAAAAAACCAAAAAAAAAAAATTTGAATCACCCTAATATATATATATATATTTTAAAAAAAAATTTAAGAGTTAAATTTCAAAAAATTTAAATGAATTTTTCAATTTTTTTTTTTGAAAAATCCATTTCTGAATATTTTTTTGTTTTTATAATTTTAGGTTTTTATTTGTACCTACTTACTTTTCAAAAAAAAAAACCGATTTTGAAAAAAAAAATTTTTCCGCAAAAATTTTGAGAATTGAAAAATATTTTTGCATTTTTTTAAAAAAACCCATGTTTTAAAATTTTTTTTTTTATTTTTAAAAAAAACTTTGATTTATTCTGCGCTTAATGCCGTAAAAATTTTTGTGGGAAAAAAAGTATTTATATTTTTTTTTTTAGTTTTAAAAAAAATTAAAAAGCTAAAATTTTATAAATTGAAATGAATTTTTGAAGTTTTTTTGAAAAATCCATTTCTGAATATTTTTCCGGTGAACTTCAGATTACAGCTTGATACGCAAGCTTTAAAATGATATGCCATAACATGAGGGCAAGTAGTAAATTAAAATGTTTGAGCCGCTAAGCGCGCGCTGTACTACGCGATGAAAGGCTACTGCACTGATTTTAAATTTCAGTTTTAGTTTTCAGGTTAACGGCTCAAACATTTTAATTCACTACTTGCCCTCATGTTGTGCAAGTTTGTTATGGGTCAATCTTTGAATACTTTTGGTTTTCTTCTTGAGGTTAATGACAAATTTTTAATTTTTTTAAAAAATTATTTAATTAATTGAATAGACATATTTATGTATATTAAATTTCATCTATGTATAAATAGGCAATTGGTTAACAGCCATAATCATAATCGCTTAATTTTTTTAGTGTTTAGGAAGGCTGTGAAGAGAGGGGGTGCAGTGTATACTTTTTTTTAATAGTAGATGGTACCACGCCCCTAACGGAAAATACGTTGCCTCGGCTAAACTAATGGACCGATTTTAATAAAATTTGGTTTGGAGATAGACTGAACCATAAGAAAAGTATGTTGTGCAAGTTTGTGTATGGGTCAATCTTTGAATAATTTGTGGTGTTTTTCATGAGTTTAATGATCGGTTTTTAATAAATTAATTAAATAGAGATATGTATATTTAATTTCAGCCTGACGTTTCGCTACTTATTTGGCAGCATTTTCAAAGGGTTTTTAAGTTTATTAAATTTTTTAAATTTTTACAATTTTGAACATTTTACAACAATTAAAACGCAATAAAACACATCTAACAAAACAGAAAAGTTAATAGACAACGATTAAAACTTTTTTACAATTTGAAGGCCACTGAATAATTATTGTTTATGATGTCCGTGTCCTCTTTGAAGTTAATTACATTTTCTCCTCTTTATTGTATTCTTAGGATTTCCAGTGTCAGTCTCTTATTTGTTTTGTTTTCTGCGTCTAAGATTTTGGCGCTTTCAAAATCAGTGTATGCTTTGTCTGTGATATGTGTTGTGCGATCGCAGTTGTTGTCTTTTCATTTCTGATATCTCTCTTGTGTTCATTTAATTTTATACGAAGTGCTATTTTTATACCCTACACCGAGGGTATATTCACTTTGTCTCTCCGTTTGTAACACATCGAAGGGGGTGTGGCAGGTATGAAAAAGTATATATATTCCTGATCAGCGTCACCACTTGAGTCGATTTAGCGATGTCCGTCTGTCTGTCTGTCCGTCTGTTAAAATCAGGTTTACGGGAAAACTAAGAAAGCTAATTGAATGAAACTTTCACACACAGATCACATCTTCTTGCAGACATCTGCCATTGAAAACGGGCGAAATCGGTTGACGGGCACGCCTACCGCCCATACTCTATGTATATTTACCCAGGCCAATTTTGAAAAAAGTTGCAGCGATTTTGATGAAACTTGGTAATTTGGTGCACATGTGAACCAAATTAGGATAAGCTGGGTTTAAAGTTTCCAAAAGTTCTTACAGGGGTGTGGCACAGCCCTAAATTTTATCATTTATACCACCATATCTTGTAAGCCGTTCAAGATATTGCGATGAAATTTGGTAAACGGATACATATCAAATATATCTTGTATTGAGAAAAAAGGTGGAATCGAAAAAGTGGGCGTGGCATTTTCCAACTGTTTAAAATTTTGATTCCGTATACCTCAAAATTGGCACAAACGATTTCTACAAAAATTTTGGAGACCGCTGAAAGTAGTCATCAATACAAGCTCAGCCACTTTACTGAAAAAACTCGTTGAAGGGCGTGGCACCGCCCACAATATTTATAAACGTTATATTAAGAGAATCAGCAACGTGTTCGTTATGAAATTTAATGAGGTAGATAAACTTGCTATAAGGTCTCTTATTTCAAAAATTTGGTCCAATAGGAACTGTGGGCGTGGCACCTCCCATATATGCAAAAAACGTTTATTGTTATAGAAAGTGTGCTATGAGAGTAATCTTCATAAAATTTGGTGCATCGATGTCAGTTACTATAAGCTTTAAAAATAAATGAATTTTGACGGGTTTGCATCAGTGGGCGTGGCACCAAACATATTAACATAAATTTATAAGCGCTGTTTTAAGTGAACTATTGCAGCAATTTTTATGAAATTTAATGTAAGTGGCTCAGTTGCTATATAGTATATCTGAATCAAAAGTGGGCGTGGCACCTCCCATACAAAGAAACTACGGTAAGTGGCATATTTATCGAAATATGTGAGCAATCATACTAAAATTTGGTGTAAGGGGTTTGATTATGGAAAGCTATTTCTGGATCAAAACCGGGCTGGATTGTACCAGTGGGTGTGTCACCGCCCTAAATTTTAAATTTAACTGCGACATATATCGCGAACTATACAAGCTATTGTGCTAAAATTTAATTTGTGGATGTCGATCACAAATATAATTTATTGAACCACAAAGGTGGGTGGAATTGGAGAAGTGGGAGTGGCATATTTAAAATTTTTCATATCTATTCAATTATTCAACATTTTCCATATTCTTTCGACTTTTTCAACCCTTTAACTTTTTCCAATATATCCTATATGTATTTGTTCGACTTTTTCAACCTCTTTCAACTTTCTTCATAAGTTTCTTTATTTTTTCGACTTTTTCATCAATTTTGAATAATTTAAAATTTTTTCAACTTCTTAACTTTGCATGTTATTTGATAAACCACATTCCCTTTGTTATTTTGGTCAATTTTCGCTTTTGTTTGTGTGAAGATGTTTCTCAATGTTTTATTTGGCTTATATGCCAAGATTGCATTCTCCGCTCTTATTTTTTTTCTCATGCTGTTGCCGCTTGTCAATTGTGGTATATATGCGATGTTGAAATACTTTTTCTCTCCTCCATTTTCAGTGTTGCCAGTAGGTTGTTTTTGATTAGGTGTTGCGGTTATTTGTTTATTTTTGTCGATTTTGTTTTTGATTATGTAGTTTATTAAATGTGGTGGATAGTCATTTTTCCTTAGTGTAGTTCTGATTTTTTTAATATTTTTCTGTAGAAATTGAGTGTCAGTGAATGTGATAACTTAATTTATTAAATTTCCTGCTGCGTTTATTTCTTGTTTTATTGGTTGGGTAGAGTGGAAATTCATGATCCTACCCTATGCTATGTCTTTGGTGTACCATTCAGTGTAGATTTTACTGTTGTGTTTTTTACACTTGTTGATGGAATCAAAAATATTTCTACTGCTTTAGGCGTTAAAATGGAAGATAGTGATATCAGCTCTTTTGGCTTGGTCAGATGAAAAAAACAGCTTTGTCAAAATTTTGCTCGGTCGACAAACGCGATGAGCTTATGAAAAAGTACAAAAGTCGCAATTTGCGCCTGTCTCAAGTATGTCGGACGGATATAGACTCCAGAATATATCTCAATGATAGCTTGCCACCAGCTGCCATTAAATTAAAAAACACTTGTCGCAGCCTGGTAAAAAATTAGAAAATTGTGAACTTCAAACTTCTTCTTTCTGCTGCTACTATAACCACTGTCAGTGGCGCTCGACGGCAATGTACGCTGAGGGATCTTGTGCAACTTCTAAACAAGCAGACTGATCAGCAATAACATATTAGAATTTCTGTGGAACCTCCTTAATTAGTTCGTTATAACCAGCTCATTATAAGTAACACATTTTATTTTAATTGCAATATTTTTATTTGTGTATATAGTTTTAGTACCAATATTAACTTAACTGTTTCCTTTTCTTTTTATATCCATGCGCAAATTTTTCTGGGGCTAATTTTTGACACTGGGTAGCGTAATTGGTCCCATTGTGAGTCATAACTCCTTTATCATATACTTTTCTTCTAAGGCAAAAGATTCTTTACGGAGTGGCTATTTTAATGCTCAATCTCTTAAACCGAATTCTAATTCTACTAAGCTAGATGAAATTGGTAATGTTCTTTACGGTAATTATCTTGATGTTGTAGGAGTTTCGGAAACTTGGCTGAAATCATATCGTCACCTCAGAGTGTAAGTGTCCTATCAGTAAAAACATAAAACTGAGAAAACCGCGTTTTAAAGTTATTTAGTCTGCGATTTGTGATTGAAGGATTATTAATATTTTTCTTTATTATTTTGCCTCTCTGTAATTATTGAAACTTACCTTTTTCTGTATTTAAAATTATTCGGATTTGTATGAGTTAGGCCATTTGCATTCTGAAACTCCACGTAAAAGGTATATTACGTTTATTCCAAAACACACAAAAAGTCTTCTTTTTTTATTCGTGAACATGTTTGATGGGAGGCATAGGAAAACGGGTATATAGAAAAATCTATTTTAAAGTGTTTTGGCTGAACCGTTTCGTCACGCGTAGTACTAACTTTCACGCCACGCTCATGCTAGTGTTATATTTTAGACCAAAACTTTTAAATTACTGAGCCGATTTTGACAAACGAAGTCTAATAAAGCTACCAATACTTCAAAAATCTATTCAAAGAGGGCGCTGTAAGCAAAAAATAAAATATAATAATTACGTAAGTCACAGCTCATAAAATACTAAGCCGATATCGACAAACGAAGATTTTATCTTTTTTTTTACTAAGAGGACTAAAATGAGGGTACATATATTTCAAAAATTTGTTCATAGATGTTGCTATAGGCAAAAAATTATTATATTGTATAAATACATATAAATATGTGACACCTAAATATTGAATTCAGCGAAAACGGTACATTCACGAATTTATTCGGAAATTCGCAAGAGTCACTCAAAAACAAATACAGCAGGCCTTGGTTTCGACGAATACTTAAAATAGGATCAAGAAAAATTATTCAGGAAAGCTTGCTTTCGAACCTTCATTCGTTTGCATATCGTTTTTTTATAATTTTTTTTTTTGGAGTGCATCTTTCAGCCATAGTTTTTCTTGTAGCTGTCTTGAATTAATATTCAAGGTTGTTCAATTAAAATTCAGATAGCTATTTTTTTTATTTAACTTTATATGTAACATTTCATGTTTTTTTAAACTTAAATGCAAATTGCACTATGTCTCCCTTTGAGTTTTAATTGTTTCTCCTTGAATATTAATTCAAAATTGCCTTAACTTCAAGAAAACCCATGTTTGAAGAGTCTGCTCCAAAAAAAAAATAAAAAAAATCGAATTTGTCATCTTAGCTCGACCATGGCTTCGATTTTTTTTTTAATTTTTTTTTTTTTTTGAAGCAGACTCTTCAAACATGGTTTTTCTTAAAGTTAAGACTATTCTGAATTAATATTCAAAGAGGAACAATTAAAATTCAAAGGTAGACATAGTTAAAATTGCATTTAAATTAAAAAAAACACGAAAAGTTATATAAATAGCTATCTCAATTTTAATTGAACAACCTTGAATATTAATTTCAAGACAGCCTTAGCTTCAAGAAAAACTATGGCTGAAAGATGTACTCAAAAAAAAAATAAAAACGAGGCCAGCTAAAAGGCCTTTTTTGGTCGCTTGGGTCGCTTTTTCGTTTTTCATACGAAGTGTACTAAAAAACAAATTGATTGCGCGGTTCGCGGGTTTGATCTAGGAAGCTGACATTTTGGGAGAATTTTCTTCAAACCCGATTCTATTATATCGGCACACAGCACCGCAAATTTTTAAAAAAAAAAATATAAAAATACCTCCTTTGGGTGTATTTTTTCCGCATTTTTAGTCACACGAAAAATGTGGGCGTGGCTGTACAACAGTGGGTGGCGACTCCAATTCAACTAAAAAACCCAAATTGCTATATCTTGGCACCTAAGGCAGACTTTTTCTACGTTTAAGTAAGTCGGCTTTTTCGTTAAATTTCAACAGAATTGAACATAAACTCTGTCCGCGCAGTTTTCAGGTTTGAGCTAGGAAGCTCAAATGTTGGGACAATTATTTTTATTCCTCAAGCTATAATATCGGAAAAAATAAACAAAATCCCTGTCCTAAAGTTTGAAAATAAACACCCTAATGTACATATAGTATTAGGGCGGATTAAATTATATTGAGAAACATTTTTTAGTCCGGAAACTCCATTTTTCTGAAAGTTCGTCAAATCTTAAACAAAAAAGTCCACTACACCATATGGCTACAATTAATTTCGAGCCTGCGAGTTTTTATTTGAAGTAGTTAAAACTATTCAAACTGTTTATAGCGCCATCTAGTGGCATCTCTGATGTATCTCTGATAAAATCAAAGCGCGAATCGTTCTGAAAGTCTCCAATTACGGAATTTGTGAAGCACTATTTGTGCATTTGAATGGCAGAATGAGCAATCTATTAATTGGAGTTGTATATTTACCACATGGTAATGTAAATGAGCTAGATAATTTTTTAAGCTTGTGTATCCGGTATGAGGATATTATTGTTATGGGTGACAGTGTCAACCGGGACAGTGGTCTGCCCAAAATTGAGTGCATTGGAGAAACGTTTTTAAGATGTTAAAATGTTAGTATGCTCAAGAGCTTTCATATGAGAACGTGTGTTTTCGAATTTTTTTTTTTTAAGGAAATGGCGACCATAAAACGGCGCCTGCCTTTAGATATCTATGTATAAATTGGCAGTTGGTAAACAGACATAATCATAATCGCTTAATTTTTTTATTTTTTAAGAAGGCTGTGAAGAAAAGAAGTCCAGTGTATAATTTTTTTTAATAGTAGGTGGTGCCACGCCCCTAACGAAAAATACGTTGTCACGGCCAAGCTAATAGACCGATTTTAATAAAATTTGGTTTTGAGATAGACTGAACCATAAGAAAAGTAATTAGAAGCTCTGAGGTCTGAAATAGGGCATGGCATCACCCTTAATAGGAAAAAACGCTGTTTTAGCTGAACCGCGTCATCGATTTTGATAAAACTTGGTATAGTGCTAGATTGAATCCTGAGTAAAGATATTTCTTATGAGTGGGCGATGCCACGCCTCTAATAAGAAAAAACGTATTCACTATACCAATTTTTATCAAAACCGATGACGCGGTTCAGCCAAAACAGCATTTTTTCCTATTAAGGGTGATGCCACGCCCTATTTCAAAACTCAAAGATTCTAATTACTTTTCTTATGGTTCAGTCTATCTCAAAACCAAATTTTATTAATATCAGTCTATTAGTATGGCCGTGACAACGTATTTTTCGTTAGAGGCGTGGCACCACCTACTACTAAAAAAAAAATAAAACACTGGACTTCCTTTCTTCACAGTCTTTTTAAAAAATAAAAAAATTAAGCGATTATGATTATGTCTGTTTACTAACTGCCTATTTACATCTACATAGATATCTATATGTAGGCGCCGTTTAATGGTCGCTATTTCCTTAAAAAAAAAAATTCGAAAACACACGTTCTCATATGAAAGTTATTGAGCATACTAACATTTTGACATCTTATAAACGTTTCTCCAATGCACTCAATTTTGGGCAGACCACTGTCCCGGTTGACATGGAACGGTCCATATATACACTCTAAGAAATAGAAACAGCGATGTGTGCAATCGCTATATTAATTATTGTAAAATTACATACTTTAATTTGTATAAATACTATTACATGAGTTTAATTACACATCTCATATGTTTCGATAAAAACTCGAAGAATTTTACACAAAATGTGTATAGAGACATTTACAAATTTATGAGTGTAAATTCACTCACTTTAATCGGTATTATTTTAAGTTTCTCATGCATTAGTGCTTATGATTCGATATAACTTTTTTGCTACTCACATTATACATATACGACATCATAACATAAACAAAGAAAAGTATCAATGTTCCATGTTAAGTTTAACAAAAGTATTCGCGTGATCATTTTCAATTAAATTATTTTTACATATAACAATATATCAATTAAATAAGCAATAAAAAAAACATAAAAATCCTTAAATAATTCTTGGAAATTTTTCTTATTCGTTTATGTTTTTACCTGGTTTATCCTGAGAATTCACGGTCAAAAATGTGTAATTGACTTACACATTTTTTGTAGTGAAAATAATATTTACACATCGCATGGAAATTACTATATTAAATATAGTAAGCCTAGTTTCCTATATTTAATATAGTAATTTTTCTGTGAGTGTAAATATATGGATATAAATTTATTTTTAATTTTTCTTTATACTTAAACTCCGAAAATAAAATAATATTCCTAAGGTATAAAAATAATTGATTTATTTTTATTAATAAAATACTTGAACTAGCAAATATTCTAAGAAATTAATTAGAAGGACAGTAGCAAACAAAACACGAGGGACGACGACATAAGCCTTAACCAAAATAGACGTGACGAGACGGTAGCAATTGAACGAACGTTTGCACTCGTTTCGTCTGTTTTGACATTTAACCCAAAATGTTACGCTAGCCAACGAGTCGAAAAAGCTGTTATGACGAGTAGCAACGTATTGAAGTTCGGTTCTTACGGAACAACACGTCTCGTCAAAATGTTTCGTTCACTTTCGATCAATTACGTTGGTTCATTTTGGCTTTCAACATTGGTTTACATACACTCGAACTTACTCGTTACGTCTCGTCTCGTCTATTTTGGTTTAGGTTATAGCAAGACACGACGGCCAAACGATGTATTAACAAACATGTAAGTTGAACGTCAAGTCAGTCGCGAATGGGCAGTCAGACTGTCCACATCGCTCCTTTTGCCTTATTAGCACGCTAGCAGAGATTTCGGTCACTCCACGTTAATAAAGGCAACGCGCAAACACTTAGTGTTCAACCTAAATTGGAGCGTTGGGCGTTGACTTTACCAGCGCAACGCTTTGGAGTTGAGCGCTGAACCTAAATAAGAGCGTAGCGTTAAATGTCATGTAGAGTTTATTTGTTTACTGTTTGTGACAGAAAACAAAAATCAACATATGAAAATAAAAAATTATCTGCCAACGCTATGTCAAAATTGGAAAATCGAATACGTTGGCGTTAGAGCGTTGCTTATTTCGGTTGGCTTCATACAAAATGTATGTGCATGAGAGAATTTTGACAGCAAAACGACGCTGGCGCTCCAATTTAGGTTGAACAGTTAGAGATTAGTTTGTGTTGGGATCTCAGACCGTGAACATCGTCTTTTCGCCTTATTAGCACGCTGGCAGAGATTTCGGTCACTCCACGTTAGTAAAGGCAATGCGTAAGCACTCAGAGATTAGTCTGTGTTGGGATCTCAGACCGTGAACATCATCTTTTCGCCTTATTAGCACGCTGGCAGAGATTTCGGTCACTCCACGTTAATAAAGGCAACGCGCAAACACTCAGAGATTAGTTTGTGTTGGGGACTCAGACTGTGCACACCATATTTCTTCGTCATATTAGTACATCGGAAGAGATTTAGGTCACTCCACTCTAATATTGACACCGCGACATCAAACCTAAAACTTGTCTGTTGAACATCCAACATCGTTTCTTCGCCGTATTAGTGCGTTGGCAGAGACTTCGGTCACTCCACTCTAATACTAGCACCGCGACATCGAATTTAAACTTGTCTGTCGAACATCCGACATCGTTTCTTCGCCGTATTAGTGCGTTGGCAGAGATTTAAGTCACTCCACTCTAATACTAGCACCGCGACATCGAACCTAAACTTGTCTGTCGGACATCCTACATCGTTTCTTCGTCAGTAGATAAGCTATGAGAGTTCTGTGACAAAATGAGCAACTTTTGTATGTAAATTCCCATACAAAAATTTAAGGTCTAATTTTGCCAAAATTGCGACATCTCAGGAATTTAATATGCAGACAGCATGAAAGTAGGGTGTAGCGATAAGCTGGTAGTAACCGCAGCCGCGACTTGTGACTTGTGAGTCGCGGCTCATGAGTAAGTAGATAAGAGTAACTGTCGGTGGGGGATCAAGAGTAACCGTCGGGGGGGGTCAAGCAGGTTACAGTGCTGCTTCTATGATATTACGCATGTGCATGCAGTACAGTTGTGGCCGCAGTCACGCTGAGCGTGTGAATTAGAATTTGTTGTAGGTAGATTATGATGCAGCAATGATCATACACGTAGGGCAATGTGTGTTATTAGGGCTTACGAAAGTTTACCCAAATTGTGGGGGTTTTAGAGATAACCCCACTCCAAAATGTGGGATTCAGGGGATTTCCCCAAATTTTTCCTTATGCAGCGGTGTGCTGCAGCAGAGTTGGTTTCAATTTACAGAATGGGGATAAGCGGTGAAGTAGAATTTGTTGTAGGTATATGTGATATGCGACTTAAGCTATTGAATAGATTAAAAAAACAAACGATATGTGTTATTGTTGTAATATTTTCTTTATTTTCCACTTTTATGTAAACATTATGCATAATAAATTTTTTCATATGCAGTCAACACCAATTTTGACCGCAGCCGTGCCCAAATGTAGAGTTAAAAATTTGGTACTTAATAGCTATCCATCACATTTTTAAACGAATTAAAGTTTTTACAATCCAAAGTGTTGTATTAAAAATATAAAAAACATAAAATGGAATCGGGAAATATTAATGTAATATTAAAAAACGTTAAGGTTGCACTTGAGAATGCTCAAAAAGATACAAGCTTAATGAGGGAGGGTATCTGGAAATGTTCCAAAGCTTTACGATTACTCAGAGATGTACACTTACGGAGGGTAGCAACTGTTGGGGTAAAGCATCAGGTTATGAGTGCAATAGGCCTAGTGCAAAGTTATCGCACTCAACTGAAACATTTAAAGAGGACTACAGGTGCAGGTCTTTCCCGAAACGTCTCCAGGAGTAATCGAACCTATCTGAAGGTTAGGTGGGAGGATACTGAGTCAGCCTTCGGTGGACTGTATGTGGAATTTTTTCTTCTGTAATTGATTAATTTACTAAGTTATTTATTTTATAGATTACGTACAGGTGTGATTGTAAATTTGACCAACAAAGACCCAAAGGGTTTCCTGGAGGACTGCAGCAAAGTCTTCCAGCGGAAAATAAAAACTTCTTTGAGGGGTGAGGTAGCTCTTAAAGTGAATGCGGTATTTTGTGGCGAGTTCCAGAGCATCAAGGGTGGAGAGGAAATTATTGAATTTAAATACATGAACACGAGGAATGTACCAATTTACCAGGAAACAGATCTGGATACATGGTTCCGTGAAAACGTACAGGATGTGATCTTGAAGAAGCTGGAGGAGTTCCAGGAGCGTGATAGGGGTTGGGCATTGTCAGCCATCATAAATGTGGCTGTTAACATCAACAAATTTACGCCGCAATTAGGCTCATCATACATCCCACTCCCCAAGCAAATTACAACTAAAAAGGCTTGTGTTAATGTTAGGAATGACGACAACGCCTGCTTTGCTTGGGCAATCATTTCAGCTCTCCACCCAGCTGGGGTTGATTCCAACCCCAATCGTGTATCATCATACCCCGATTACAGAAATATTTTGCATTTAAGGGGAACTCAATTCCCGATGACAATGCGACAGATCCCCCACTTCGAGAAGCAGAATCATATATCAGTAAACATATATATTCTACAGAAAAGTAAAAAACAGCAAGGAGCAGCATGTAAATCTCCTTATGATCCAGAATGCGTACCATTCCGAGGATGAAGAAGAAGATGAAAAACATGATGAAAATAGTGAAACTGTCAGATACCATTACGTGTGGATAAAAAATTTATCTCGGCTGCTCTCATCACAAGCATCCTCTCATAATGGTAACAAATTTTTCTGTGACCGCTGCCTCCACTATTACCAATCATCATCAAAGTTAGAGGCACATGCTGAGGATTTTGGGAAACAGAATCATTGCAGGATCCGAATGCCTAAGGATGAGGAAAGGTACATTAATTTTAAAAATTTTAGAAATAAGTGTATGGCTCCATTTGTGGTATATGCCGATTTGGAATGTGTTTTGGTGAAGTCAACTCCTCCAAGGAGCACAGCTACCCAAAATAAGGTAACTTCTCAAATTACATACCAAAATCATATACCACACAGTGTAGCCTTTTATATTAAATGTTCATATGACCTCACGCTATCATCCTACAAAAGCTATCGTGGTGTAGATTGCATTGAATGGTTCGTGCGGGAATTAGAGCAATTTGCTGAGGATGTTGAAACTGTGTTTCTTTGCCCGTTACCAATGGATACACTATCCATTGATCAGAACCTTGAATTTGAGATGGCTTCCACATGTCACATATGTGAGAAACCGTTCA
Source organism: Tricholauxania praeusta (assembly GCA_949775025.1). NCBI lineage: Eukaryota > Metazoa > Arthropoda > Insecta > Diptera > Lauxaniidae > Tricholauxania > Tricholauxania praeusta. The sequence continues at coordinate 94,537,586 of OX459028.1, forward strand.
CCCCTGAAGATTTAAAAGTTCGTGACCACTGCCATTTAACTGGTAAATATCGCGGCCCCGCACACGAGGGATGTAACATCAATTTTAAAGACACTCACACAATCCCGGTTATTTTTCATAACCTTAGTGGTTATGATTCCCACTTTATTATTAAAAATATTGCCAAGGATTTAAAGGGTCGGGTAGATCTGTTATCCATAAACAAAGAACGTTATATTTCATTCACTAAGCGCTTGGAAACTTAACATAAAGTTCTCAGTTTTTCCTGTTGGTTGTTTTGGAGAAGAACACTAGTGTACAATTTTGGGGTTCATCTCGAGAACTGGTTTCTCATATACTTTTTTCGATGTATTTTGGGGCGTTTATTCCAAAAATGGCAACCATTTTTTTTTTTTTTCTTAAGAATCGTTTTCGAGATATCCCTAAAAAACCCCTTTTCCGGCAATTTTTTCATTTATTTGACTATATCTCCATAAATTTTTTTTGACTCAAAAATGATTTTCAGTACTCGAAAGATATTTGTTTTTCCTTTCTAACGATATGCTGTTTGCTTGAATCGGATAAGATTTGATGGAGTTACAAGCGCTCAAAGTTCAAAAAAACTGACTGTTTTGGTTGTTTTAAAAATTACTAAATTTCAATTGCGGATGGATTGGCTTTTGGTTGATCAGAGTAAAGTTTCTGATTGCTTTCCACCTGGGGATTGCCAGAGCGATCTCTGAGCCAACCATTAGCAAGTTGACACACAGCCTCCCCGCGGCTCCATCTGGGTAGCTATCTCCGCATCCGCTGAGATAGTGAGCGAATGTGTGCAGCGTGTCCTCCCTGGAAGTAAACTGGGTTGTGCGCAGGGTTTGGTACCCGCCACGTAAAAAAAACACTCCAATGAAGACTAAAAAAGCCTCGGACAATGAACCCCTCAACGTTGACGACCACTGCAAACGAAAAAAGGGACTATGATTTAAGGATATGCACCTGGAATATCCGGACCCTCAATAGGGAAGGTGGCTCTATCGAATTGGCGGATGCCCTCGGAAAAATTAAGGCTGACATCACCGCCATCCAGGAAATAAGATGGATAGGACAAGGTTGCTCTAAGCAAGCAAGTTGCGATATCTACTACAGCTGCCATGCGGAGAGGCGCGAATTGGGATGCGGATTCGTAGTAAGCAAGAGACTTCGCCACCATATCTCCAGGTTCACACCTGTGAGCGAAAGGTTGGCTACGATCCGCGTCAAGGCTCGATTTTTCAACATCAGCTTGATTTGCGCGCACGCCCCGACGGAGGAAAAGGACGATGCTGTCAAAGATGCCTTCTATGCGAGACTCGAGGAAGTATACGACTGCTGCCCGGCCCATGACGTTAAAATTGTACTCGGGGATTTCAACGGAAAGGTCGGAAGAGAAGGTATATTTGGCCTTACTGTCGGTCAGTTCAGCCTTCACGAGACCACCTCAAACAACGGTCTACGGCTGATCGACTTCGCCGCGGCGCGAAACATGGTAGTAAGTAGCACCAGATTTCAACACCTTGATATCCACAAGGTCACCTGGCTTTCCCCTGATCAGAAAACACGCAACCAAATCGATCATGTTGTGATCGACGGAAGGCATGCTTCGAGCGTGCTAGATATTCGTACGTTCCGGGGAGTCAATATTGACTCCGATCATTATCTTGTTGCAGCCAAGATACGCATGCGGCTGTGCAATGCAAAGGATGTACGCTCTGAAGCGTGTTACGGCGCAGGAATGATGCTCGAAAATTTTACCAACAAGTCAAGCGTCTGACCCAAGGTTTCGAGCCCGGAGCATCTACCTGTAAAGATGAACATGGAAATCTGGTTACGGATACGCAGGGTACACTGAGATTATGGAGGGAACACTTTTCCAAGCTGCTTGCTGGCGATGACTCCACCAATCCCGCCTTTGGAGAAATTAACCCGATACCACCAATCAACGACGATGGTTTGGACGTACCACCACCTAGCCATGACGCGGTACGAGTTGTGATCCAACGACTTAAGAACAACAAAGCGGCTGGTGCCGATGGCCTGCCAGCTGAATTGTTCAAGACCGGCGGCGATGAGCTGATAGGGTGTATGCATCAACTCATCTGCAAAATATGGCTAGTTGAAAGCATGCCCGACGATTGGAATCTCAGTGTCCTTTGTCCTGTACTGAAGAAAGGTGACCCGACAATCTGCGCTAACTACCGGGGAATCAGTCTTCTTGCCATCTCTTACAAGGTCCTGTCGACTGTACTGTGTGAAAGACATAAGCCGTTTGCCAACACACTGATTGGGCCTTATCAGTGCGGCTTTAGACCTGGTAAGTCCACCATAGACCAGATCTTCACACTACGTCAAATCCTGGAAAAAACCCACGAAAAACAGATCGATACCCATCATCTCTTTATCGATTTTAAAGCAGCTTTCGATAGTCCGATACGGGATTGCCTGTATGCCACCATGTCTGAGTTCGGTATACCTGCGAAGCTGGTGCGGCTTTGCAGAATGACGTTGAACAACACAGCCAGCTCCGTTAGAGTAGGAAGGGACCTCTCCGAACCATTTGATACCGAACGAGGTTTCAGACAGGGCGATCCATTATCCTGCAACCTCTTCAACTTTGTGATGGAAGGGGTGTTGCGAAGAGCCAGTGTACATCGTAATGGCACTATTTTCTACAAAAGTGTCCAGCTCCTTGCATATGCCGATGATATTGATATCATTGGACGTTGTAAGCGAGATGTTACTGCTGCGTTCTCTGCTATCGAAAAAGAGTCAGCGAAAGTGGGTTTGACGGTGAACGAGGGCAAAACAAAGTATATGCTGTCCACAAACAGGGAGACGCGGTGTATTGGATCCTTTGTTACTGCGAACAACTATACTTTCGAAGTTGTCAAGGAATTCACCTATCTTGGCACCGCCGTGAACACTCAAAACGATGTCAGCCTGGAGATAAAGCGAAGACTAACTCTTGCTAATAGGTGTTACTATGGTCTCAGTAAGCAATTGAGTAGTAGAGACCTCTTTCGCCCGACAAAACTGACACTCTACAAGACGCTCATCTTACCCGTGCTACTTTACGGCGCAGAAGCATGGGTTGTGTCGCAGACTGATGCAGCCACGCTTGGGGTGTTTGAGAGAAAAATTCTTCGCAAAATCTTCGGTCCTGTTCACGTCGGCGACGACTACCGTATTCGAATGAACCACGAACTGTACGAGCTCTACGCTGACATTGACATAGTCAAGCGCATCACTATTCAACGTCTGCGCTGGCTGGGACATGTTGTGCGTATGGACGAAGAAGCTCCGGCGAAAAAGGTGTTTGATGCGGAAGCCGCTGGGCGACGACGAAGAGGAAGACCATGCCTCCGATGGAAAGACCAAGCCGAGGAAACCCTATCCACGCTTGGTGTGAATGATTGGAGAAGGCGTGCGCAAAGCAGAGGCGCCTGGAGAGAGCTTTTGAGGTCGGCCGTAACCCGGTAACGGGTTGTTATGGCCACCCAAGTAAGAAAGTAAGCGCTTGGATGAATATCTAATAAAGTTTCGGTTTATCGATTCATTGAAGTTTATGAGTAGTAGCTTAGATGCGTTAGCCTCCTTGCTTACAACCTTTCCTCATTTAAAGACAGAATTTTCAGGTTTTCCTGAACATCAATTTAATTTGCTAACTCCCTTATGATTATTGTGATGATGTAGAGAAATTTTTAGATACTTCCCTACCTGATATTTCACAATTTTATAATAAATTAAATGATTGCTATATCAGTGTAAAGGACTATGAGCATGCGAACCAAGTCTGGTCGGAATTTAATTTGGCTAATTTAGGTGAATATTCGGACTTATATCTAAAAACTGATATTCTTTTACTTACTGATGTTTTCGAACAATTCCGTGTAAGTAGTCATAAAACATATGGCTTGGATCCAGCTCATTACTTCACTCTACCTGGTTATACTTGGGATGCTATGCTTAAGTATACCAATATAACCCTTGAGCTAATAACAGATGTTGATATGCTCATGTTTGTAGAGCGAGGTATTCGTGGAGGGCTTAGTCAATGTAGCAAGCGGTATGCTAAGGCCAATAATGTGTACCTACCTGATTATGATGTTACTAAGCAATCAAAGTATTTAATGTACTTTGATGTTAATAATCAGTATGGTTGGGCTATGTCACAATATCTTCCACATGGCGACTTTAGCTGGGTGGAAGATTACCAAAGTTTCAATGTTGTGAATGTACCCGATGATTCTAATATTGGATATATCCTTGAAGTAGACTTAGAATATCACAGTGGATTACATGATCAGCATAATAACCTACCGTTTTGCCCAGAACATGGTGCACCTCCAGGATCAAAACATAAAAAATTATTAGGTACTTTAAAGTATGTTATCCACTATCGAAGTCTTAAGCAGGCTATTAAATATGGGCTTAAATTGACTAAACATCATCTCCATGGCTCAAATCTTATATTGACCTGAACACCGATCTCAGAACAAAAGCTGATAATAAGTTTGATCAAGATAGATACAAACTATCAAATAATGCTGTGTTTCGGAAAACTATGAAAAATATCCGAAAACATAGCATTATCAAATTGCTGACGAAGTGGTTGGATCGATATGGTGCTGAAGCCTATATTTCTAAGCCCGAGTTTAAGGCTAGAACCATTTTTACTGATGACTTGATTGCCATTGAGTTGAATAAGACTGAAATCTTTTTCAACAAACCAATTTATGTGGGGATGTGTATACTTGATATAGCCAAAACAACCTTATATGACTTCCATTATGGCTATATGGCTGAACGGTTTGGTTCAAATTGTACCGTATGCTACACAGATACAGATTCCTTCATTTATGAGGTATGTTGCTCTGACTTTTACCAAACTATTCATGGTGATTGTGAAAAACACTTTGATACAAGCGATTATCCTGCTGCGAATCCATTCAACATTCCCAATACTTTTAATAAAAAAGTATTGGGTATGATGAAGGATGAAAACAAAGGAAAAGTTATGCAAGAATTTGTTGGTCTTCGCTCAAAAATGTATGCGATTCGGGTAGAGGGTGTAAAGGAGGAAGATGAAGCCAGAAAGTCAAAGGGGGTCAAAACATGTATAGTTAAAAATAAAATAACTTTTAGTGATTATCTTGAATGTCTCAATAGTGGCGAAAATAAGGTGATCGACCAAAATTTAATCCGCTCTGAAAAACATGAGGTTAGCAGCATTACCCAAACAAAGGTTGCTCTAAGCCCTCACGATGATAAGCGATTTTTGATTGCGAATAGCTGCAATACGTTAGCGTGGGGTCACTACAGTATTATAAATGCTGATTAATCATTATTATTATTATTAATATTATTATCATATACTGTTAAGAAACAAAAAATTAATGTAATATTCTATCCTAACATTTCAGATTTTGTTAGTATTTAAGATTATGAAAATAATAAACTAAAAATAAAAATTATGTGACGGTTTTTTGTTATTCTAATCAGTTTCTAAAGTTGTGTATGGTTAGATTCAAGTGTTAGGAATTTTTATTTTTTCAATTTTTGTTTGCAAATTATTTCAATGAATAAGTAAATAAAATAAAATATGTGTCAAACTTGACCTACACAATTTTAAATAATATACTATGAATCATAAAAGAAAAAGTGTTGTGATATCATGATATGTTTTATTTTCAATAACTCAGTTTACAAATTTTTAAAGGTAAAAGAGATTATTATTTTTTTAAATTACTTTCTTGATTTTACCAGTTAAAGGTAAATATTCTATTACACGGTCATGTATTACTAAGCAGTATGCTGTTAGCTGGTATAGGTTTGGCTGTTTCAAGAGTCTTATATTCAACTACATCTAACAGTGGTTGTAGCTCTCTCATATAATAACTTTGCTGAAATTTTATATACATGTCATATAAAATAGCATATTGACCCATATCAAAACGACTATTCAAATCATCATATGGATATGAGTCAGAGTTAAGATAGACTTTTAGGTTAGATATGTTGCAATGATCAAACGTGTTCCCAGCATCTCTATTTTTATTCTTTTGTAATCCAATTATAATAAATCGCGGTCTCTCATTTTGTGGGGTTAATTTTACATTCCACAAAACCTTTGTACTATTTGTTAGCAGAGGATTAACATGACATTCCCAACTTTGAAATGCGATTGGTATAGGATTTTTACTACTGATAACTTTAAACATCTCCAATTTTGCAAAGTCCGATAATTGTACATGAGGAATTTTCCAAGTTATATCTTGTATTGTTAATTGTAATTGATCGTTTGAATTAGTTGCATGGAATGACCGCTCATCAGACTTACAACGTTGAAGAATCAACTCATGTTTAGAATTGAGAATTATTTTATTATAATCTTCAGCGAAGCCTAACAACATTTTTAATGGAACACAGCAACTAAAATGTCTTTTTTCTAATATGAAATCCTCCTCTGGGCACCAACTGGCGTTTTTCAATGATTTGCTTTCAGTTTTGTTTAAAGATACAAAATTTTTCATAGTAGATGCAATTCCAATTACGAGTACGATCTACTTCAAAACCATTGATTTCATAACGAATTTCATCGAATAAGTATGCTATAGAATTGTTTTTAAGTTTTACATCTGTTGCTGGACTGGTACCTTTCACTATAAAGCCATGAATATAAATCATACTTTCACATGGTAATACATATAGATCTTAATTTTGGATTGGTATACGAATTTCATCATTGTTGTTGAAAGTTTTTAGATAAGGTGAGTAAATATGATATTCTTTTTTAATAATACTTTCATCATGTAAAGGTTTCTGGAGCACGTTTAATATATCAATCATAATTGAAGTTTAAGTCCTAAATTAATGAGATAGTGTTTATTAAGTTCTTTTAATGGTTTCAATTGACGCTTATAAAACTTATTTGTAGTCTTCTTCTCAAAAGATGATGGTGAACTAAATGATAAATCTCTTTGTATGATGTTTTTGTTATAAATAATCATTATTCAGGCTTAAAGTGTAATCTAATGGTAATTTTTTCACCTCGAAAATTTATAAGATTCCCGTCTTGATCTAAAATCTTAATAGTTATGTTGTTGATCTCTCTGCAGTTCACGGGTAAATAAATAACATTTCGAGGTTTCTCATTTATTTTATATCCAGGTGGAACCTCAAGAGAGATCTCATGAAAGGCATGTACTGATGTACATATTATTAATATATGACCCGATAGTTACATTACATTCAATGCGTATCATGTTCACATTTGTTATATTCGTAGGTAAATCAGATTCGAATTTAATTGTTGTATCTTTTTTTCCATAAGGAGATGGTTGTTGAAAATCACTCTCTTCTAACTCTATCACTTCTAGAGTTGATGATGATTTAGCAGGCTCATTAAATTCAATCAACTTTACTTTTAAGAGTTTTTTACTAAAACCAAGCAGCTGACCTATACTATTCGGTTGCGTAAAATCTATATCTATAGAAGTCGTTATTTCGGTTTTTAGAGTATTGTTGTTAGACTCAATTAGAAGAAAAATTGATTCATCAATGTCTTTAGTGGCTGAATTTAAGAAAAAGGCAATATCTTCTAGTTCATATGATCCAACTGGTATTTTAATAATATATTCTCCTATGTGGAATAAGTTGTTCTTAACATCTACATTAGGTATGGAATTAAATGCTGCAAAATCGATAAGTTCACAAACATATCTTGTTGGTAGCTCGATTGGTGGAAAATATTCACCAACCAGAGGTGATGTATTTCCGCTTAAGGAAAATGTTATCGACATTATGAGTTTTAAGTGATGAATGAATATCAACTCATAATTGTTTTACTATTTATAATGAGAGAATTTTTTTATACTTCAATAAGCAGTAATAGTATTTTTAAGATAAAAAGAATAAAAATCAAGTTTTGTGTTTTTTATTTATGTATACATAACTTTATAAATTTTCTTAATAGTAAGACATTTTTTTCAGAACAGGTACAAGATTTCTTCTTATGGTACTTACAAGCTACAGATGCATTAATTTTATATAAAGATTTCAAATTACAGCATTTGAAATCATCTAAATTATAAAAAGGAATTTGATTCATAAAAAGATTTTTGATCCATATCGTTTTTTCTAAACCTTTAGCATAACCAATGAATTTTTTATCCTTAAAAGTTTCGATGTATTCTACTACATCTAATAAAGTTGAATCACCATCTTCCCACTTTAATCCATGATGGTGATTGCAAAGCCAGTTATTTGTTGTTCTCTCTTTCTCCGACAATATTGAGTGCCGAAAAGGAGGTTGAATAATAAATGTTTTAGGTTTTATGTCATCCGATGAAATACTAATTTCTTTTGCAATAAAGTTTTTATTGATATAAAAACCTTGTACATCCATAACTAAAATTGGACTTTCTAACATTTTTATTTGAAATCTTACTACGACTGTAGAAGTGACAACATAGTTTGTATCTTTAAGTCATAATAAAAGTTCATTATATCTATTGCTTCAATCCATTTTTTATCAACGTAGTGACAGTTACAAGTATCAGGTCCACCCGCTGTTGTTGTATCTTTCGACCATATACAATTTGAATAATGATCACCATGTATTGATTCAACTTTTGTATATAGGTTATATTCACTGAACTTATTTTTAAAATTATTTAAAATAGTTTTATGTTCGGGCCATATCAGTTTTTCATCATCTAGGAAATTATTCAAAATTTTTACACGGATCTCATTATTCATTTTTTTAAAACTTAAGAAAAGGTTCTTTACACGTTGACTGGTAGTATCTTACTGATTAATATTGTAAAAGTTGAATTATGATATTTCCATTTCTAAATCCTGTTTATATTGTTTAATATTGATTAGGGTAGCATTTGAACGTGTAGTAATATCATCCTCAGTTACGGTTTCAATTTCACCATTACTCAAAATTCGTTCCGATTCAACTTGACGGTATTCAAAGCAGGAGATACATGATGTTATCCTTGTATTGAAGCTGGAAGTGCCTATAAAATGGTTGTACACTTCTATGATTCCAGCAATATTTTTTTCTTTTTGTATTAAATCTTGCCTAAATGCTTCTATAGCTTGTTGTACAGTAAAAAAATTTTCTGTAACTGGTGAAGGTGTTTGTGTCGTGTGTATAGTTCCTAATTCTTCTACGCCTTTCCATGGTACATACTCATTTTGATCCCATTTCATCAGTTTAAAGTTCAGCTTTATTCTTACAAGATCATTGTTAGGTAGCCTTACAGCAAATTCAGTCTTTTCAAATTCATTCAGATTTAAATCAATAGGTATCGCAGCAGATAATATTTGTACAATACAAATATATGATAATAATATGATGAAATTATATTTCATTTTAAGTTATTAGATTGATATGTGGTCTTGTTAAAGGTTGAATTGTGAATGAAATGTAATTTTTTAATTTTGCCAATTTTATAGATCAGTTGATGGTACTATCGGCATAGTCTTATCCATATTATTTTGGTTAGATTTCATTAATGTTATACTCTCATTTTTACCATTATTTGTGTTTTTGCTGTTGTTGTTTTTATTGTTACTTCCGCTCTCACTATTGTTATCCATATTTTCAACATCTCTTTGATAACGGCTTTTATGAGAATTGTTGACTGTAATAGTTGTATCATGATTCATTTTTCCAATATTTGGTTGAGATGTGTGTAACCATTCTGTGGGATTTGACTCAAAATCAGTAAACTCACATGCTGGATGAAAATTAATTTTACTGATTCCCCATTCCGGTACAGCACCATCAAAAGTTTTCCCCATAATTGTAATAAAACCACCAAGGACTTCAATTTGAACATGTTGACTAAGATCAAATTCAAATATAGTTGAAGATAGTGAATTTAAAATATCAACTCCACGGTATGCTAAATATTAAAGTTCTTCTTCCATGAATTGGTCGTAGGTACACTTCCAGATTCTTCATGCAAATTCCATAATTTATTATAGTGAAATTTTTCCATTTTGCATAGCAAACACAATATTTATCTTCAGATATAATCTGTTGAATATGAAACATTTTAACTTCTTTCTTTAATGGTCTACATGTAAATGTCTATCTTCATTATTATTATCTTCTTATATATATATATATATATATACTAATATGATGAAGAAATTAAAATGCGGTTAACCGCAACTGATAAAAAAATTGTTGTTTTTGTATTACTTAATATAATGCAATTAAATTGAATCTTATTAACCCACCCAATTGTAAGGGATTTTCTAATTTTCACTATAAAACCAGAATAGATTCAATAATTGAAATCAGTTGAAAAGTTTCCATTACCGAGTCTATTACCGAGAAAGTTTAAGAGAAAAACAATGAGGGCAATCTTAAAAAAACTATTCCAATCGCCCAATATTAAGTACTTACCGTTGAAGGATATGGAGGAAAACGTTGAATATCATGTAAACAAAATAGAACGAGTAGAAACGAGGTATGGTGAAAGTGTTAGATGTCTTGTCAATAATGGATTTCACATTTATATACCCAAGAGATTCCTCATTATCACTAAAAACCAGATAGACTACTTAAATGAGACTTCACATATTTTAATTAAGGTTAAGGATTTAAATGGAGCGTTTAACCTGAACATTGAAAAGAAGAATGAAAATATATTCTATAGCATGTATAATAATCCTAATAACGATGAATTGATGGGCGCCTCGACATAGAGGAGCGGCCATCAGGAGAAGGAAAGAAGCTGAAAAAATAATTCTTTTGTAATTAAAACACAAAAAATAAAAAAATAAACATATAAAAATCAAGTTTTTTGTGTTCTTTATTTATAAATAAGTATATAAATTTAATTAGTATTTCAGATTAGACTTTGACATTAAAAATTGAATACATAAATGTACACAATTTACTGTGTTAAATTTCTGATACTTGAAATAATTATAGTTGATATTTTTTCCTAAATATTTTATTAACTCTTTTGGTGGTTCTAGGTTTCCAAAGCTGTCAAAATATTCAATATCATTATCCTTTTTCCAGTAAGCTACCCAATGTGTACCCGACCCTTTTCTAGAATCCAAATTAGTTATTCCACATTCTACCTTACGTGGTTTACTTGGAAGTGTATCATGCATAAATACACCTCTAAAATTTGGAATATATTTCCCATATTCTCTCAGATCCACGTCGGAAAGAGCCCTTTTAGGTAGCTTCATTATTAGTTTTTTTGAAATGGTTTTAAAAATAGTCCAAGACCTTTTTTGTATGGTTTCAGGTACATGCTTTTTCCCATTGCAATGGCCTCTAATGTATTATTATGACGTTTTGCTTCAGCTAGCTGCTCATTTCCATTTTTAACTGCATTTATAGCTTTTGTAATACCTGCTGCACCACCAGCTAGACCACCAAGTACACCCAGTGCTGCAAATATTGGTGCTAGAGGAAGAAAACCTCCAGATTTAGGCAATGGTATTACTCGTGGTGTTTCAACTAAAGTTTTTTTTCCTTTGAAAATATTGTTTACAACTTTTCGTGATATTTGTATAGCATCATTTATATTTTTTGTCTTCTTTATATTCTTTCTTGCACTTTTCAAAGCATGTTTAAATAACTTGTGCCTATTTATTTTTGATTATTTTTTAGGTTTCTGCAAATGGTTCCCATACCAAGTTTTGTTTTTGCCTTCATTGCATTAGTTACAAACCAAGCGTTTGTTTTTTCACCAAGACTACCGTCAGCTGACTTAACTCTCTCCCAAGCTTTTTCAGCTAAAATTTTATCGGCGATATGGCGATTTTCTAAATCCTTATTTTTAGAGTATACTATATCATGTGTACGGCAAGCTGCATCTAAAGGGTTGATTCCTCGATCACCTCTGGCTAAACGTTTCTTTAACTTTGTACCAGGTCCACAAAATTGATAACCTGGCAGATGTAGTTCAATGGGTTGTTTGTTGATTACGCTGTTTAGAAAACTTTTCCTGAAACGGATGGATGATGACTGATTACTTTTTTATAAATTATAGTCATTTCTATACATTTCAAAGTGAGGTATAAAAGTGAAGTGATTAAAAATAGATAAAAGGACTTGTTATATATATCCAGGGCAGGCCCGTGCGTGGGGGTTTGAACCCCCAAACCCCCCCCCCCCATTGGGAATTTTCGCACATAGGTTTTTATGGACATTTGAATGAAAAATCAAAAAGACACAACTCATTTTTTTTTTAAGTGAAAGAACTAAAATGCCAATAAAGCTTCGGAGCCCGAGTATTTCATTTTCGACAAAATTTGCGTTCTCTAGATATTTTTGAACCAAAAAAAACGATTTGGGACCACTGTGCGTCGCTAAGGCTAAGTAACACAAGCGTTTTTTCAATGCGCGTTTAAGCATAGCTTCGGCATAAATAAAATCAGCCTCAATGAAAATTCATGCACAAATCTATTCGCGCCATATACAGTGAAATTCCCCAAAACCGGACAACCACCGTCGCAGTATTTTTGTCCGGTTATTGGAGCGTCCGGCTATCGGAATGTATTTTGTATGGAAAAGTTAGTGAGTGTCGCTGAAATATGTCCGGTTATGGCAGCTGTCCGGTTATGGGGGCTGTCCGTAATGGGGAATTTCACTGTATTTCAATTTTGCATGACAATTCAGGTGACATGTGGATAAATGAAGTTCAACTTTGGCGTCAACGCATTGCCGGGCAAGACATCAAAAACGCTTCGTGTTATGGCAACTTTGATAACATCAACAAATGAACGCTCCTTTTCAGTGTTACGTTGTCTAAAGACATACCTCAGATCAACTATGTTCGAAGATCGGCTGAACGGCTTAGCCTCGCTAAGTATACTTCGCGATATCAAAATCAATGTGGAAAAAGTTTTGGACGAGTTTTTTCAAGTACCTCGCAGAATTAGTTACTTACGTAATGATAACTGAATATCGAATCATAACATAAACAGATGTACATATGTAATACATATTATGTATGTGTTTTATTATAATTAAATGTCTATTAGACCGAGTCAAAACTTAGATTCATCCAGACACCGATGCAAAAGTTAAAAGGACCCTTAAAAGCGATATCTGCGTCATTTTGTTTTCGATCCGAGAAAAACCAATGGAGCACTTTTGATTCTCCTGAAGGTCCTTTTTGGCTAAAAACGTGTTATTTACTCGTAACTTTTATTCCTTCACAGAATGGATACCCGAATTCAGTCGAAAAATAAAGATTGCCTTCTTGCAAAAAATTCGACGCTAAAAAATTTTAAACTATTTGTCTATTATAGATAATATTCAGTCCCAAAATCCGATTTTTCCACATTTTTTATATGGAAAAAACAAAATGACACAGATAGCGTTTTGAAGAGCGTCCGAGAGTTTTTCGAAAAATAAAAAGACATTTTTTTTTTAAACTTTTTTTTTGAAGCTGCATTTTTTCTTAGACCAAAATGTTTTTTACATTATTAAAGTATAACTATTCAAGACTTATCTCTGAAATTTTGGTCCAAAAATATTCCTCAATAAGTTAGAAAAGTCCAATGCCGTGAACGACCTCAAAATTTGTGGTGAGCAAGATATTTGGATACTGGTTCATCCGAAAAAAAAAAATTAATTTTTTTTCGGCTAAGCAAATAGTTAGGGGGCGTTTTTTATTTTTTATTCGGATACATATTTCTTGACTTAAATTATAGCCTAAAATGACCTCAAGTTTGTGCACAAAAAATGAAAATTTTCTTTGTACGCCCGCCATTTTGTCAGAAATAAATATTTTTCAAAAATCAACGATCAAACTCTCCTTAATTTTCTTTTTTTCGGATGAACCAGCCTCCAGATATCTTGCTTACCGCAAATTTTGAGGTCGTTCACGGCATTGCACTTTCTTACTTATTGACTAATATTTTTGGACCAAAATTTTAGAGATAAATCTTGAATAGTTATACTTTAATAATGTAAAAAACATTTTGGTCTAAGAAAAAATGCTGCTTCAAAAAAAAATTTTAAAAAAATGTCTTTTTATTTTTCGAAAAACTCCCGGACGCCCTTAAGGGTTCTTCTAACGTTTGAGTCGGTGTCTGGCTGACTTTATTTTGCTTCATACAAATCGACACGGTCTAATGTCTATATTAAAAGTAAACCGTTTTTTGACGTTTTTTATGAACATGAAATAATATGAAATGTTCGAGTTAAAAACCCCCCCCATGGATGATTCCTGCGCACGGGCCTGATCCAGGCATCAGTTGTCATAATGCGTCTTTTAAAACAACATATATCATTAAAAGTTAAAAATATTGATACAAAATTAAATGTCACAAATAGGATTCGACACAGTTCATTGCTACCAAACTCTATTCGAGCTCTTATTGTCGGACTATCAAATTGTGGGAAAACAAATGTGATGATAAGTCTTATTGAAAGCCCTAATGGTTTAAAATTTGAAAATATTTACTTATACTCAAAGTCGACACACCAACCAAAATATAAGTACTTGGAGCGCTTAATAAAACCTATTAAGAGGATAAATTTTTCAGCATTTTCCAACAACGATGACGTGCTATCCCCCGAAGAAGTAAAACCAAATTCAATATTTATATTTGATGATATAGCTTGCGAGAAACAAAATCATGTACGATCATATTTTTGTATTGGGCGTCATAAAGCAGTTGATAGTTTCTATTTATGTCAAACTTATACACACATACCAAAACACTTGATTCGCGATAATGCAAATATGATTATCATGTTTAAGCAGGATGAGATGAATATAAGACATATTTATAATGATCATGTTGGCTCCGATATAAGTTTTAAGACATTCTATGAATTATGTGCAAATTGTTGGAAGGAAAAGTATGATTTCCTTGTTATTAGTAAGGATGATCCAATGCATAGTGGACGTTATAGAAAAGGATTCGATGTGTATATAAGCATATAAAAGTAGTACCAATTCATTTTTGTTATCTTAGTATTAAAACTACTTCCAAACTGATATCTGGTTGGTTCCAGTTAAACTGCTAACTACTATCCGATCTATTCCTGTTAAACTGCTAACTGTTATCTGATCTGTTCCTGTTAAGCTACCATCTGGTCTGTTCCAGTTAAAATGGATGAAAATCTACTTAAAAACCTCATTAAGACTCGAAATATTCTGAAAAAGAAATATAAGAGTATTCAACTTGGAGAAGCTGCAAATGATGAGCTTTTAGAAAAAACTTTTAAGCCAATAACTAATCCATTAAAAGAAATAGTTCATGATAGGAAAATAAAAAGGGAAAATCATTCGAATAACTCATTCAAAGATAGTGATTACAATTTCCCTATCAGTAGCACACCATTTAAAAAAAGTAGAAATGATTATAAAACATATCAGAGTGAAAAAAACTCCTCAGCATTTAAATCATTTGATGATGATGATGATGTTGATGAAGATAATAATGATAATACTGATATTATAGATAATGATGATGTTAATGAAACCATTACATCACCATCTAAGAGATATATTGAACCCAATTTATCAAACATTTCTATTAGAAAATTGGATAAAGCTTATGGTCCTCAAAGAGATAAAAATCAAAAATGGAGATTTGGTAGTGAAATCATTACTTTTAATGATGACAACGTAGTTATTGGTAAATCAAAATGGCCTATTACACGAGGTTTATATGAACTTTTAGTTTTTAATAATCCAAAAGATTATAATGATGGAGATTTAAAAACTTATCAAGAAATATTGATGGAGACTAATATTTATAGACAAAACTATCAGCCTAATGGACAAATCCAAGGTAATCGATCAAGAAAATATAAAAATATTATTCAAAACCTGATTAAAGAAAAAACTCGTTAAGGAGGTGGTTTAATGAGATTAAATATGAAAAAATCGAATTATATATATTGGGATGATCCAAATGAATTAGTTGATAGACTACGTCTTTTAATTTCATCATCATCAGCTGGTCACTCAAACCATAATAATGAAATTGTTTCAATTATTGAAGAATTAAGTGAAGCAGGGATTATTGTATAAGTAATGGATACAGTGCTCAATTATCTATATTCACAAAATGCCTCTCGATAAAATTGGACATTATATTAGTGAAAGTGAGGGAAGGTGCCACAAAATAAAAGCCGGATTCCACTTTCAACTTGCATAGAATCAAAAATATTGCAAATCCTATATTGGGAAAAGATGCTGTTAATAAAACTTTTTTAGAAAGTACACTTCAAACGAATTCCCAAGAATTAACTAAACATATTGAGAAATCATTTACAGAAAAAATTAATATTATTAATATAATTAATTTATAGAAGAACAAAACAAATTACAAAGTAATTTAGAAGAAGTACTAAGACAGGTGAAATATTTACTCTCATATAAAATTGAGTTCTCAGCAGAAACTGTTAATAGATCAATTATTGCGTTAGAAACACGAATTAATCAAACAATACAAGATAATAAAGAGTCTTTTGAAGATAGAATAAATAGTGTTGATTTTACTCTTAAGAAAATAATAGAAGCTAAAGATGGAACGGCAACAAATAGTTCAGGAACTGCATAAACAAGCACGAAGAAATTTCATCCGACGTTGAGTAATAATAAAAGGTATAGATGATCTTTGGCAAGCAGATCTTGTTGAGATGGGTGCTTATTCAAAATACAGGGTGTTTTTTTAGAGGTATAGAGCTTTTAATTGAAAAAAACACAAGAAAATCGTTTTAATGTCCATCAATTTGGCTTTATCGGAAGGATAATTTTATGCCATTAATGTTTAAATATGATTTCGGGCATGTGGCCGCAGCGGCTGGCTCCAATAAAACCAATTCTATAGGTCCAATTTTGAACCACTTTTTCGAGCATATGGGGCCGTATGTCGGCAATAACGCCACGAATGTTGACTTCCAAGTCCCCTAACGTTTCTGGTTTGTTGGCGTAGACGAGCGACTTCACATATCCCCAAAGAAAATAATCCAATGGTGTCAAATCACACGATCTTGGTGGCCAATTGACAGGTCCATTCCGCGAAATTATGCGCTGATCGAATGTTTCCTTCAATAAATTGATTGTGACGTGCGCTGTGTGGCATGTAGCGCCGTCTTGTTGGAACCACAACTCATCCACATTCATGCCATCCAATTCGGGAACAAAATAGTCGGTTATCATGGCTCTATACCGGTCTCCATTAACGGTAACTGACTCTCCAGCATTATTTCGGAAGAAGTATGGCCCAATGACTCCACCAGCCCATAGAGCACACCAAACAGTCAGTTTTTGTGGATGTAATGGCGTCTCAAGGGTCTCATGTGTATTCTCTTCACCCCAAATGCGGCAATTTTGCTTGTTGACGTAGCCATTCAACCAAAAATGAGCCTCATCACTGAACAAAATTTTGCGATGAAAATCAGCATCGAGATCAATCTCATTTTCGGCCCATACACCAAAATCACGACGCATTGCATGGTCTCGCAGCTTTAATTCTTGCACAAGCTGGATCTTGTAAGGTCGCAAGCCAAGATCTTTGCGTAAAATCTTCCATAAAGTTGATGGACAAAGCTCCAATTGCTGTGCACGGTGGTGAATTGATTCATTCGGGTCCTCTTCAACATTTTGCTCTACAGCGGCAATTGTTTCTTCGGTGCGCACTGTTCGACGTCTCTGCGGATGCGTATTATCACATAGAGTAAACGTAGTGCGAAAACGACCCATGGTTAACCGAATTAATTGCTCTGATGGACGATTATGTCGACCATAAAATGGACGGAGCTTGCGGTAAACTTCGCGAACTGAACCATTATTTTCGAAATAAATTTGCACGATTTGCAAGCGTTGTTCTTTTGTCAACCTGTTCATGATGAAATGGCAAACCAAACTGAACATAAATGACATTAGAGTTGCCAGATTTGACCATAAAATGCCAGTTTTATCTCTATTCGAAAAACAAACCTCTAAAAAAAACACCCAGTACAACAAAAATTATCGGTTTATTTTAACTGTAATAGATACATTTTCAAAGTTTGCTTGGGCTGTTGCTGTTAAATCAAAAGGTAGTGAAGATATTACCAACGCGATGAGAACAATTTTTTTACAAAAAAGAATACCAAAAAACTTGCAAACAGACAATGGTAAAGAGTTTTATAATAAAATATTTGGAAATCTTATGAGGAAACATAATATTAATCACTATTCGTCATACAGTACACTGAAAGCTTCTATTGTGGAACGTTTTAATAGAACATTAAAAGAAATGATGTGGAAAAAATTTAGTTTGCAAGGAAATCATCAATGGATTAATATTTATAGAGACCTTATAAATCAATACAACAATAATAAACATAGAACAATTGGAATGTCACCCAAATTTGTCAACATAAAAAATATACTCTCTATACTTAAACGAGCTTATAATCATGTTAAAATTTTCACAAAAGGTAAACAAAAAGTTTGAGATCATGTACGCATTAGCAAGTATAAGCATGTTTTCAATAAAGGATACACCCCCAACTGGACTACTGAAATCTTCAAAATACGCGTCATACAAAACACTAATCCTGTAACATATTTATTGGAAGATTACCAAGGACAGACAATTATTGGAGGATTTTATGAAAACGAGTTAATGCGAACTCATTATCCAAACACATATTTAATTGAGAAGGTTATAAAAACTAAAGGAAACGAAATTTTTGTTGAATGGTTGTGGTTTTCCTCTGATCATAATTCTTGGGTTAATAAAAATTATATGGTGTAATTTCTTATTGAAAAAAAAAAATAAAGAAAATACTTACAATATAATACAACAACAACACATATCGTTTGTTTTTTTAATCTATTCAATAGCTTAAGTCGCATATCACATATACCTACAACAAATTCTACTTCACCGCTTATCCCCATTCTGTAAATTGAAACCAACTCTGATGCAGCACACCGCTGCATAAGGAAAAATTTGGGGAAATCCCCTGAATCCCACATTTTGGAGTGGGGTTATCTCTAAAACCCCCACAATTTGGGTAAACTTTCGTAAGCCCTAATAACACACATTGCCCTACGTGTATGATCATTGCTGCATCATAATCTACCTACAACAAATTCTAATTCACACGCTCAGCGTGACTGCGGCCACAACTGTACTGCCTGCACATGCGTAATATCATAGAAGCAGCACTGTAACCTGATTGACACTCCACTCTAATACTAGCACCGCGACATCGAACCTAAACTTGTCTGTCGGACATCCGACATCGTTTCTTCGTCATATTAGTACATCGGCGAGATTTAGGTCACTCCACTCTAAAGCCTAAGCCAAAATAGACGTGACGAGACGTAACGAGTAAGTTCGAGTGTATGTAAACCAATGTTAATAGCCAAAATGAACCTACGTAATTGATCGAAAGTGAACGAAACATTTTGACAAGACGTGTTGTTCCGTAAGAACCGAACTTCAATACGTTGCTTCTCGTCATAACAGCTTTTTCGACTCGTTGGCTAGCGTAACATTTTGGGTTAAATGTCAAAACAGACGAAACGTTCGTTCAATTGCTATCGTCTCGTCACGTCTATTTTGGTGAAGGTTTAATATTGACACCGCGACCTCGAACCAAAACTTGCCTGTCGAACATCCGACATCGTTCCTTCGCCGTATTAGAAGAACACCCAACATACCTTTTCAAACGTGTTTTATTATCTAACAGTAGTATGCTTAAAAAATATCACTAAGTACACGCTATTGCAAAACTTTTTATCTTATCTAACGGTAGTATGTTTAGAAAATATCACTAAGTACACGCTATTGCAAAACTTGTTTATTTTACCTAACGTAATGTTTAGAAAATATTTTTGAGCACACGTATGTATATATAGACAAATTATTTTTAAAGAAAGACGGAGATCGAAAAAAACGAATTAATCTAATAATCAAATGAAAAATAAATGTTTTTGTAACGAAACACCATGAAAATAATCCTGGACACCACCTGACGTATATCCCGGCGAAAAACATCGTTACAAATGGCGCCCGAACAGAGACTGTGAAAGTGCTAACAGTAAAAATATAAAAAAAAAAAAAAACTTTGAAAACTAAAGACAAACATTGTATAAGTATAAATAAACATATTGAGTGAGAATAATAGATCAGTCACAAGGAAACTGTGTACCAGAAAATAACAAAGCTTAGAGTGAAATTAAAACAATCGAAAAAAAATTTAGATTGAAAAAAAAAACTTTAAGTAAATTAAATCAAGTCAAGAAAATTACGATAAAATGGTGAAAACATCTTGGGTTTGGTTGCTACAGAAAGATGATTTAACTCCATACGCCAGCGAGTTTAATTTCAGTCCTTCCGGATCAGTAGAGGAGCTAAGAAAGCGGTTTACGGCAGTCATCAATGCAGAAACAGATCCAGAGGTTTTAGAGTGCTTTAAGGAACTGGAGGTTAAGCACGGAAGAAGTCCATCTCCAATGCCGAAAACCAAGAGTCTACAAAAGAACGTACCAAACAAACAGATACGACAAACAGTGCCCCAATTAATTCAACCATGGCTACAAATACCAATTTCGGCTCAGGCTACTCAAACATCATTGACAAAGTGAGGAAGTGGTCTGAAAAATACATCGGAGGCATGGATCCATTGGCATTTATTGAACGAATCGAGGAACTGGCAGAGGTCTACGACATCGACAAAAATCAACTTCCACGTACCATGCCCGAATTACTACGAGATCGAGCCTTGGCAAGGTACCGAAACAACAATATCGGCTGGAACCATTGGAAGCATTTTAAAACGGACTTCTGCCGCTTTTTCCTTCCAGCCCGCTATTTTGAACAGCTGGAAGATGAAATTCGACATCATCAACAACGCCACCGCGAGCCATTTAAGGACTATGTTATCGACTTACAAAATATGATGAGACACAAGATAATATGTGTGACACATCTGCGAAATCTCCAAGAAGTATTCCGACGGCTGCGAGAAGCAAAACTACGTATAAATCCTGGCAAATGTGAATTCTTCAAGAAGGAGCTAAAATACTTAGGCCATGTCGTCAGCGAGCATGGAATTCATATAGACCCAGACAAGATAGCTGCTATACAGGAATTAAAACCACCAAGAATCATCCGTGAATTACGCCGCTGTTTAGGCATTGCGTCTTGGTACCGTCGCTTTGTACCGGAATTTTCAGACGTAGTGTGACCCCTTACCACACTGCTCAAGAAAGGAAAACATTTTAAGTGGGAAGAAGCACAACAACAAGCATTTGAAGCTTTAAAAAGAAAACTGACGGAAGCACCCATCTTGGCTTGTCCAGATTTCACAGTGAAATATACCCTGCAAACAGACGCCAGCAACTATGGATTAGGAGTAGTACTCACACAAGAAATAGATGGCGCTGAGAGAGTGATTGCATACGCGAGCCGACATCTTAATAAACTTACTTACTTACTTAATTGGGTGGCCATAACAACCCGTTACCGGGTTACGACCGACCTCAAAAGCTCTCTCCAGGCGCCTCTGCTTTGCGCACGCCTTCTCCAATCATTCACACCAAGCGTGGATAGGGTTTCCTCGGCTTGGTCTTTCCATCGGAGGCATGGTCTTCCTCTTCGTCGTCGCCCAGCGGCTTCCGCATCAAACACCTTTTTCGCCGGAGCTTCTTCGTCCATACGCACAACATGTCCCAGCCAGCGCAGACGTTGAATAGTGATGCGCTTGACTATGTCAATGTCAGCGTAGAGCTCGTACAGTTCGTGGTTCATTCGAATACGGTAGTCGTCGCCGACGTGAACAGGACCGAAGATTTTGCGAAGAATTTTTCTCTCAAACACCCCAAGCGTGGCTGCATCAGTCTGCGACACAACCCATGCTCTGCGCCGTAAAGTAGCACGGGTAAGATGAGCGTCTTGTAGAGTATCAGTTTTGTCGGGCGAGAGAGGTCTCTACTACTCAATTGCTTACTGAGACCATAGTAACACCTATTAGCAAGAGTTAGTCTTCGCTTTATCTCCAGGCTGACATCGTTTTGAGTGTTCACGGCAGTGCCAAGATAGGTGAATTCCTTGACAACTTCGAAAGTATAGTTGTTCGCAGTAACAAAGGATCCAATACGCCGCGTCTCCCTGTTTGTGGACAGCATATACTTTGTTTTGCCCTCATTCACCGTCAAACCCACTTTCGCTGACTCTTTTTCGATAGCAGAGAACGCAGCAGTAACATCTCGCTTACAACGTCCAATGATATCAATATCATCGGCATATGCAAGGAGCTGGACACTTTTGTAGAAAATAGTGCCATTACGATGTTGCTCTTCGCAACACCCCTTCCATCACAAAGTTGAAGAGGTTGCAGGATAATGGATCGCCCTGTCTGAAACCTCGTTCGGTATCAAATGGTTCGGAGAGGTCCCTTCCTACTCTAACGGAGCTGGCTGTATTGCTCAACGTCATTCTGCAAAGCCGCACCAGCTTCGCAGGTATACCGAACTCAGACATGATGGCATACAGGCAATCCCGTATCGGGCTATCGAAAGCTGCTTTAAAATCGATAAAGAGATGATGGGTATCGATCTGTTTTTCGTGGGTTTTTTTCAGGATTTGACGTAGTGTGCAGATCTGGTCTATGGTGGACTTACCAGGTCTAAAGCCACACTGATAAGGCCCAATCAGTGTGTTGGCAAACGGCTTAAGTCTTTCACACAGTACAGTCGACAGGACCTTGTAAGAGATGGCAAGAAGACTGATTCCCCGGTAGTTAGCGCAGATTGTCGGGTCACCTTTCTTCAGTACAGGACAAAGGACACTGAGATTCCAATCGTCGGGCATGCTTTCAACTAGCCATATTTTGCAGATGAGTTGATGCATACACCCTATCAGCTCATCGCCGCCGGTCTTGAACAATTCAGCTGGCAGGCCATCGGCACCAGCCGCTTTGTTGTTCTTAAGCCGTTGGATCACAACTCGTACCGCGTCATGGCTAGGTGGTGGTACGTCCACACCATCATCGTTGATTGGTGGTATCGGGTTAATTTCTCCAAAGGCGGGATTGGTGGAGTCATCGCCAGCAAGCAGCTTGGAAAAGTGTTCCCTCCATAATCTCAGTGTACCCTGCGTATCCGTAACCAGATTTCCATGTTCATCTTTACAGGTAGATGCTCCGGGCTTGAAACCTTGAGTCAGACGCTTGACTTGTTGGTAAAATTTTCGAGCATCATTCCTGCCCCGTAACACTTCGAGTTTCTCACGCTCGTGCCTTTCCTGCTCTCGTTTCTTGCGTCTGAAAAGGCGCCTCTCATCCTTTCTCTTTTCCCGGTAGTTTTCGTGCACGGCTCGCGTTGCTGCTGACTGCAGGGTTCTTTTGTAGGCGGCGTTTTTCACTGCAGTAGCTTCGCGACACTCCTGGTCATACCATTGATTTCGCGGAAGTGGGCGTCGGAAACCAATGACTTCCTCAGCGGCAGAGCGCATGGAGCGGGATATATGCGCCCAAAGTCCACCGGCATCATCGGGTAGAGAGTCAGGTTGAAGGAGCAGATCTGAGAGGCGAGCGGAATAGGCTTCGGCCGTCCGATGTGATTGCAGCTTAGCGACGTCCAGCTTTCGTTGCGTACCAGAGCGTACATCCTTTGCATTGCACAGCCGCATGCGTATCTTGGCTGCAACAAGATAATGATCGGAGTCAATATTGACTCCCCGGAACGTACGAACATCTAGCACGCTCGAAGCATGCCTTCCGTCGATCACAACATGATCGATTTGGTTGCGTGTTTTCTGATCAGGGGACAGCCAGGTGGCCTTGTTGATATCGAGGTGTTGAAATCTGGTGCTACTTACTACCATGTTTCGCGCCGCGGCGAAGTCGATCAGCCGTAGACCGTTGTTTGAGGTGGTCTCGTGAAGGCTGAACTGACCGACAGTGGGGCCAAATATACCTTCTCTTCCGACCTTTCCTTTCCGACCATCTTAATAAAGCTGAACAAAATTACTCACCTACGGAAAAGGAATGCCTAGCAATTATTTGGGGAATAAGGAAAATGAGACCATATCTAGAGGGTTACCACTTTACGGTTGTGACAGATCACCTTTCATTAAAATGGCTAAATTCAATTGAAAGTCCTTCAGGAAGAATTGCGCGGTGGGCTCTGGAGCTACAACAATATACTTTCGACATCCAATACCGTAAAGGAAAGCAGAACGTTGTTGCGGACGCATTATCCAGACAGCCAGTAGAGGCTTTGTGTAGGCTGAGTGAAGAAGAAGAAAAGCTTCTGGCTCAAAAAGAAAATAGCAGAAGTCACAGGAAACCCTCAAAAGTATCCCAACAACACACTCGAAAATGGAAACCTATATCGCCACACACCACAACGTTTCAGTGAAGAGAACGAAAAACAGTGGAAATTATGTGTAGCCAAACCACTACGCAAACAGGTTCTATGGGAAAACCATGATAGTCCATGCGCCGGCCACCTAGGAATACTGAAGACGATCGCCCGCTTATGCCAACGATATTTTTGGCCAGGCATGTTCCGCGACGCCAATCACTACGTACGTCATTGTGAAATATGTCAACGTCTCAAACCCAGCCAACAGCCGGCAGGGCATATGCTGACGAAACTCGCGGAAGAAAATGGTCCATTTTATGCGCTGATTTTATGGGACCGTTACTTCGGTCAAAACCAGAGCTTGAAATAAACTTTTATAAAATTTTTTTTTAGATAAAAGTAAACTTTAAACTTTTATTTTTGTGAAATAAAAGTAAAAGTTTTCTTAAAACTTTTATATCCGAAAATAAAAGTAAAAGTTTTTTTTAACTTATATTTCAAAAAGTCAAAAAAAAATTTACTTTTATTAATAAAAGTTTTTTTTAAAAGTTTTTCTTATCTTATATTTTTAACAGTCACATGCAAAGAGTTTTTTTTTTTACTTTTATTTTTCAAAAGGCGAAAATAAAAGTTTTTTTTGTATGAAAGAACGAGGAAAATCCTAAAATAATATCTTGGATCACTAAGCAAAAAATTTCAAAGGACGAAACTTAGGATTATTGATAATAAAGTCCAAAGGAAAATACTTAACATGTTTCTGAAAAGAATGAAATATATGATAATTATGCACTTATAATTTTTAGAAAAATTGTGCTCAACGCATCAATGGGATGAGGCCGAAAATGGATTTTGGGAGTGACAGGGGAGGTTCCTGACCCTCCTAAAGAGGTGTTTTGTTCCCATTTTTCGAAAAAATTTTACTGCACGAATCGATGGGAAAAGGCCGAAAATGGATTTTGGAAGTGACAAGTGAGGTCCTCGACCCTCCTAAATGGGTTTTTTGGACCTAATTTTCGAAAAAAATTTTATTGCACGAATCGATGGGAAAGGACCGAAAATGGATTTTGGAAGTGACAAGTGAGGTCCCCGAACCTCCTTAATGGGTTTTAATAATATTTTTATTTGTGTTTTTGGAACAAAATTTCATAATAATAATATTTTTGTACAGAGCTTCTTGTTCAGTACTTTTAGTGCAAAAAACAACAAAAAAATTACAAGCGCAAAATGCATTAAAATGGGCAACGAGCTGCTAGCCTACTATGTAATGTTTCTTGCGTTGATCTGTTAAGAATCACAGCAGTAAACAAGACAAAAACTTCTACATTTTAATGCAATTGACCTTGTAATCTCTTTGATATCACACATTTCTTGACGAGCGCTTCGTTGTCCGCTTTTTTGGCGATCCGAACGAAGTTGCAAGTACTACATGTAAATATCGGCGAGCTCACCGAGGGTAATTTTTTTATTTGTGTTCTTGGAACAAAATTTCATAATGACAATATTTTTGAACAGAGCTTCTTGTTCAGTACTTTTAGTGCAAAAAACAACAAAAAAATTACAAGCGCAATGTTATGGAATTAATTATATATTAATATTTTGTTGTATTGGGTATTTGTTTTAAATAGGATGGTGACACGCCCCCAGGAAGAAAGAACATAAGAAAACTTAAATAAACACAAATAATCAAAAATTAATAAAAAAAAAAATATTAGATATTGGTTTTAAGTAGGACGGTGCCACGCCTTGAATAAAAAAATATGTTTTCAAAGCTAAACTAAAGGACCCATTAGATCCTAGTCAAATTCCAATAAAATCGGGCGATTAGCTTAACAGTGAAAACGTTTTTTAGTTTTAGAGGCGTGGCACCGCCTACTGAACTAAAATATCTTTAATCAGGATTCCATCTGTCTCCATACCAAATTTCATAAAAATCGATGAAGCAGCTGAGCCAATACAGCGTTTTTTTCATTAAAGGCTGCCACGCCCTAGTATAGAATTCAGAGCTTCCAATTACCTTTCTTATGGTTCAGTCTATCTCCAAACCAAATTTTATTAAAATCGGTTCATAACTTTAGCCGTGGAAACGTATTTTCACTTTAGGGGCGTGGCACCGCCTACTATTTAAAAAAAAGTATACACTGCACTCCCTTTCTTCACAATCTTGTCAAAAAAAAAAAATTACGCGATTATGCTTATGGCTGATTAACTACTGCCAATTTATACATAGATATCTAAAGGTGGGCGTCGTTTTATGGTCGCCATTTTCTTAAAAAAAAAAATTCAAAAACACCCGTTCGCATATGAAAGCTCTTGAGCATTCATTTTTTGTCTGTCTGTCTGTCTGTCTGTCTGTCTGTCTGTCTGTCTGTCTGTCTGTCTGTCTGTCTGTCTGTCTGTCTGTCTGTCTGTCTGTCTGTCTGTCTGTCTGTCTGTCTGTCTGTCTGTCTGTCTGTCTGTCTGTCTGTCTGTCTGTCTGTCTGTCTGTCTGTCTGTCTGTCTGTCTGTCTGTCTGTCTGTCTGTCTGTCTGTCTGTCTGTCTGTCTGTCTGTCTGTCTGTCTGTCTGTCTGTCTGTCTGTCTGTCTGTCTGTCTGTCTGTCTGTCTGTCTGTCTGTCTGTCTGTCTGTCTGTCTGTCTGTCTGTCTGTCTGTCTGTCTGTCTGTCTGTCTGTCTGTCTGTCTGTCTGTCTGTCTGTCTGTCTGTCTGTCTGTCTGTCTGTCTGTCTGTCTGTCTGTCTGTCTGTCTGTCTGTCTGTCTGTCTGTCTGTCTGTCTGTCTGTCTGTCTGTCTGTCTGTCTGTCTGTCTGTCTGTCTGTCTGTCTGTCTGTCTGTCTGTCTGTCTGTCTGTCTGTCTGTCTGTCTGTCTGTCTGTCTGTCTGTCTGTCTGTCTGTCTGTCTGTCTGTCTGTCTGTCTGTCTGTCTGTCTGTCTGTCTGTCTGTCTGTCTGTCTGTCTGTCTGTCTGTCTGTCTGTCTGTCTGTCTGTCTGTCTGTCTGTCTGTCTGTCTGTCTGTCTGTCTGTCTGTCTGTCTGTCTGTCTGTCTGTCTGTCTGTCTGTCTGTCTGTCTGTCTGTCTGTCTGTCTGTCTGTCTGTCTGTCTGTCTGTCTGTCTGTCTGTCTGTCTGTCTGTCTGTCTGTCTGTCTGTCTGTCTGTCTGTCTGTCTCTCTCTTATGCACGCGGAAACTATCCAGCCGATTTTGATGAAATTTTTACAGTATGTTAGTATCGATCAGGCGGGTGTCATCTATTATATAAAATTCATTTTTTGTCTGTCCGTCTGTCTGTCTGTCTGTCTCTTATGCACGCGGAAACTATCCAGCCGATTTTGATGAAATTTTTACAGTATGTTAGTATCGATCAGGCGGGTGTCATAGGCTATAAAACTTATATTTAGGGTGCATATTTAGGGTGGCCCTCATACACAAATGTTTTAAAAATAGCGATTTCTGATGAAACTTACATATTGGATGATAAAAATTTTATTTAGGGTGCTTACTTAGGGTGGCCCTCATACAAATATATTTTTAAATATCATGTTCACGAAGACAAATAAATCGATTCGCACCGAATTTACACTACGTATCTCTTATGTTAAGAGCATAGCTTAGGCCACAAAACTTTTATTTAGGGTGGCCCTCATACACAAATATTTTAAAAATAGCATTTTCTCAAAGACAGCTTAATCGATTCTCTTGGAACTTACACAAAATGGATTTTATATTAAGAGGCAGAGACTAGATTGTAACAATTTTATTTAAAGTACAAAATTAGGGTGGCCCTCATACAAAAATATTTTCAAATATCATTTTCACAAAGACAGGTTAGTCGATACGCACCGAATTTACACCACGTAGCCCCTATGTTGAGAGGCATTGTTAAGGATACAAAACTTTTATTTAGGGTGGCTCTAACACAAAAATATTTTTTAAATATTATTTTCTCAAAGACTGCTTAATCGATTCTCTTGAAATTTACACCAAATGACTTTTATATTAAGAAGCACAGATAAGCTTAAAAAAATTTATTTAGGGTGCATACTTAGGGTGATCCTCACACAAAAAGATTTTTAAATATCACTATCACGAAGACAAGTAAATCGATTTACGCCGAATTCACACTACGTATCTCTTATGTTA
This sequence comes from Tricholauxania praeusta, assembly GCA_949775025.1. NCBI lineage: Eukaryota > Metazoa > Arthropoda > Insecta > Diptera > Lauxaniidae > Tricholauxania > Tricholauxania praeusta. The sequence goes on from OX459028.1 coordinate 94,566,059, forward strand.
AGAAGCATAGCTTAGGCTACAAACATTTTATTTAGGGTGGCCCACACACAAAAATATTTGTTAAATATCATTTTCTCGAAGACCGCCAAATCGATTCTCATGGAATTTACACCATATGGCTTTTATGTGAAGAGACACAGATTAGATCGTAAACATTTTATTTAGGGTGCAAACTTAGGGTGGCCCTCACAAACAATTTTTTTAAATATCATTTTCACGATAACAGGTTAAACAATTCACACCGAATTTACACCACGTAGCTCTTATATTAAGAGGCTTAGCTAAGGATACAAAACTTTTATTTAGGGTGGCCCTCACACAAAAATATTTTTAAATATCATTTTCTCGAAGACCGCCAAATCGATTCTCATGGAATTTACACCATATGGCTTTTATGTGAAGAGACACAGATTAGATCGTAAACATTTTATTTAGGGTGCAAACTTATGGTGGCCCTCACACAAAAATATTTTTAAATATCATTTTTACAGAGCCAGGTAAGTTGATTCACACCGAATTTACACCACGTACCTCTTATGTTAAGAGGCTAAGGATACAAAACTTTTATTTAGGGTGTCTCACACAAAAATATTTTTAAATATCATTTACTCGAAGACCGCCAAATCGATTCTAATGGAATTTACATTACATGGCTTCTGTAATAAGAGGCACATATAAGGTCAAAAAAAAATTATTCAGGGTGCATACTTAGGGTGACCCTCATACAAACATATTTTTAAATATCATTTTCACGAAAACAGGTTAGTCGATTCACTCCGAATTTACACCACGTAGGTCTTATGTTAAGAGGCATAGCTTAGGCTACAAAATTTTTATTTAGGGTTGCCGACATACAAAAATATTTTTAAGTATCATTTTCTCGAAGACCGCTTAATCGATTCTCATGAAATTTACATCACGTGGTTTTTATATTAACAGGCACTGCTTAGGTTTTTAAAATTTTATTTTGGGTGCATACTGGTGTATTTTTTAAATAGAATTTTCACGCAGACCGCACATCGAATCTACAACACGGTTGAGGTGAGGCGATGCGCACAGGGTAATGCTAGTATATATATATATATAGATATAAATTTATTTTTATTTATACTTGAACTCCGAAAATAATTGATTTATTTTAAAATAATATTCCTAAGGTATAAAAATAATTGATTTATTTTTATTAATAAAATACTTGAATTAACAAATGTTTTAAGAAATTAATTAGAAGGACAGCAAACAAAACACGAGTGACGATGACATAGCACACGACGGCCGAACGATGCAAACACCCGAACCTATCGTGCAACCAAACTGACAGTATTAACAAACATGTAAGTTGAACATCAAGTCAGTCGCGAATGGGCAGTCACGTGCTGGACACAATTAGAGCGGTGGCGGTAAAGGGCGACGAATATTCGCTGTCAAAAAAAAAAAAGCGACGAAAAATCGTTTGCACAAACACAATTGCGGCGGCGACTGCTTTTCACGTCTGATTTCTTTTGAGAGAATCCTATAGGGAAAAGAGAGTGAGAAAAACAAAATTTGTAAACAATAAATTTTGCTGAGAAAATTGTACTGGCAAAGAGAATGACAAAGAAATGCAACACTGATCGGACGGTGAAATAGAATTAAATCTAAATCGACGGCGAATCGTCGCAGCTCAACAGTCGTACGCCGCAATTCTGTTCAATTTCACATGATCAAGTAATTATATAATTAATTTAATATATTTATAATTTTTGACAGCGAATATTCGTCGCCGCTTTACCGCCACCGCTGTAATTGTGTTCAAAGCATCAGACTGTCCACATCGCTCCTTTTGCCTTATTAGCACGCTGGCAGAAATTTCGGTCACTCCACGTTAGTAAAGGCAACGCGCAAGCACTCAGAGATAAGTCTGTGTTGGGATCTCAGACCGTGAACATCGTCTTTTCGTCATATTAGTACGTCGGCAGAGATTTAGGTCACTCCACTCTAATATTGACACCGCGACATCGAACCTAAAACTTGTCTGTCGAACATCCGACATCGTTTCGCCGTATTAGTGCGTTGGCAGAGACTTCGATCACTCCACTCTAATACTAGCACCGCAACATCGAATTTAAACTTGTCTGTCGAACATCCGACATCGTTTCTTCGCCGTATTAGTGCGTTGGCAGAGATTTCGGTCATTCCACTCTAATACTAGCACCACGACATCAAACCTAAACTGTCTGTCGGACATCCGACATCGTTTCTTCGTCATATTAGTACATCGGCAGAGATTTAGGTCACTCCACTCTAATACTGACACCGCAACATCGAACCAAAACTTGTCTGTCGAACATCCGACATTGTTTTCTTCGTTATATTAGTACGTCAGCAGAGATTTGGTCACTCCAATCTAATATTGACACCGCGACCTCGAACCAAAACTTGCCTGTCGAAGATCCGACATCGTTCCTTCGCCGTATTAGACGAACACCCAACATACCTTTTCAAACGTGTTATATTATCTAACAGTATGCTTAGAAAATATCACTAAGTACACGCTATTGCAAAACTTGTTTATATTATCTAGCGGTAGTATGTTTGGAAAATATCACTAAGTACACGCTATTGCAAAACTTGTTTATTTTATCTAACGGTAGTATGTTTAGAAAATATTTTTAAGCACACGTATGTATATATAGACAAATTATTTTTAAAGAAAGGCGGAGATCGAAAAAGAAACTAATAAATCTAATAATCAAGTGAAAAATAAATGTTTTTGTAACGAAACACCATGAAAATAATCCTGGACACCGACGTATACGCCGGCGAAAAACATCGTTACAATACCTGCAATTTAGCTTGTCTACAGCCTATTTTACAGCGTTGTAACTTGTCTTTAGTTCACAACAATGTTCCAACCCATTATATCAATTCTTTTAACTCTTCGTCCTTATAAGATTATTTTCTTGTCAGTAGGATCAACTCTGTAACTCTGTCCGAACAATTTTATTTGCCAGCTCTGAATTCTAAGCACGCTTTTTTAATTATGGCACATAAATTTAGTTCTAACTCTGTTCCTATTACAGTTTCCTTTAGATGTTATGAGTCGGCCAATCTTAATGCCTTACGTAGTGATATCGAGGCCAAAGATTTTTCGCCTATTTATCAAACCAATGACACTAAATCACAGTTACAATTTTTAAATGCAACTTTAGCAGATTTATATGGCACTCATATCCCTCTGCAAACTAAAACTGTTAACCGCTCCACCAATAACGGGTTTAAGTGTACTGTACTTTTTAGTGCTATACAATTAAGAGATCTTGCTTTGAAAGCATATGTATTAGGGTGGAGCGAAATTTTTTTTTTTCGATTTTCGAAATGGGCCATATGCGAAAAGATGCTCCATAATATACGTAATACAAAATATTATTGGTACTTTTTGATATTTTAATGTTTTGTACTGCCGCAAAGACATAGAAGATTTGAAAAAAAAAATTATGTTACGTAGCGTATGTTTGTATGGAATAAAGTCAATAAAAGAGCTTAGACATGTCCAATTTGTGATTTTTGTTATAATATTAATGTAGAAGTATGAAGCAAGCCACATAAATTCTATAATTATAGTGTTGGAAACTATAAATATCCCACTCTAATATAATAAAATATTTACGCAAATTCGTACTCCTTTTTAGTATTAAAACAGTTATTATTTTTCGACATTCTAGCCTTATTTTGATGAAACCAACTCTTTTTTCTGAACCACATACCACATACGCACCTTTCAGTTGCCTGAAATTGAATTTGCGGTAAAATCCTCCAAACTATCCGGATTTTCAATGCTTTCAGAAATAATCTCTGTCGATATATGTATGTTTCAGTAGAGGCGGATCCGAGAAAGAAACAGCATCACAGTTGATCAATTCAGTGTAAGATCTAGCCTGAAAATTAAATTTCGGCAAAAAAAATTGTTGAATAAGACCGGACGATGCGGTTTCTTTTTTCCTTAGTTCCAGTATCTTTTTCAAGGCTGAAATCTTAACAGATCTTGACTTGTCTGCAAGCATCGATTTTAAGATATTTTCAGGATGATCAAAATAGCCATTTCTCTGAATAACAGGGTCAACTATTTTTTTTAATGAATCACTAACATAACGAGAAATCCAATTTGTTCGGTGCAAATGTTTGGTACCATAAATGCAAATTGGTTGAGTTTTAATAGTAAACCACATAGGAGAATATATTTTTAAGATAAAGTTTGTAAGAATCTGTGGATTTTCATAGGCTTTTGCTGTGCTAACATACAATCTTAAAATTCTGTTGGCAGTAGTAAGCCATCTCGAATAAATTATTTTACCGGGATTTCTTTTCAGCAAGCTTTCCGAACAAGTGCTCATATTCATAGCTTGGCACATTTCTTACAGGTATAATTTATCAGTACTTAAACCATTAGAGAGCTTGGGACATAGTTGTGAGTACAATTTTCAAAGTCGTTAATTGTGATTTCGTATTTTCATTGTATGAAGAACGATTTAATGCAGTGGTGGGCATGGAAATCTAACAAAAGGGCTAACCAACAACATCAAGCAACAACAAAAAAATTTTAAAGTTTTTTTGCTGTCATTTTCAAATTCGCCAACAGCACAAAAAAAAACCAAATTGCACTACAAACAAAAAAAATTGCTACATTTGTCAAGACCGGTGCTGCCCAGAGGACGAGCAGGCGCTCAAAGAGCGTAAAAATGAGATCGTTAAGACGCTTAAAGAGCGTAAAATAGCGTAAAAGAGCGTAAAAAACTGTGCACGTATACAGAATTATCAACACATGTTTATCGTTGCTTGTGGTAGCGGGCACCACTGGTCAAGACACAATGCGGCGCCGTCGCTTATGCCTTTGTGTTTTTGTTTTCATTTGAATTCAAGTCAACGCTGTGCCTCGACAGCTTTGAAATTCTGCAAATTTTTTTGCACTTGCTTGTGCGTCGAATAACGGTGCGGGCAATGAGGGCGGATAGGGACACTACGTGCCCACCACTGATTTAATGCTTTAATTGACCGTTCTCTTTGAGAACTTGTAGCTTGCTGAAGCTCTTTTTGGGACCGTTTTTAAGATGTTACCATCAAAAGTTGAAGCGAAGCTAGACCAGAGATGGCATTTGGGTTTTGTGAAAATGTACTGAATCAAGACTTCAAATGTACTTTTAAGAGGCTGAATGTACTTTTTTTGTCTTCAATACCGAAATAGGTACAAATGTACCGAAAATGCCAATACTGCGCTAGACTGGAGCGTAAAATCCTTTGTTTACATCTTTCTCATCGCTGGTTGGCCTCTGCTTTCTTTTTTCTGTGCAACGCGTAATGTTTGGTTGGCTTGCGGCAGTACTAAGACTCAAAATTTTTAAAAAATATTTATATACCTATAAAAGGTGATAGACGGAGCACCTTTTCCGCACTGGCCCATTTAGAATATGTAAAAATAAAAAATCTCCATAGAGCCGCGCTCCACCCTAATATGTATATAGAAAATAGTTCACTTAGCAATAAGCTTATTTATAAAAAATACTGAAAAATAGCAAAGAAAACTATTCGCAAACATAAGAAAAGATTCGTTTCTAAGTATTTCTGCAGATGCAATTCAGCAAAATATATTTGGGCCAGAATTAAAAATCTGGCGCATCTAACTATGATAACAATTTCTTTGATATTAATCCTGACGAATTAAACTCTTTTTTTTATCAGTGTCGTCCTCTTTCACATCTAGTTCTTATATTAATTTCGAAGATTTAATTGATAAAAATGGTAGTCTAACCTTTCGTAATATTAATGAAACTGAATTATTTTGTGCAATATATAGAATTAAGTCGAATGATATGGGGGTTGATGCAATTTCTATATGCTTTCTAAAAATTATCTATCATTTTATAAGTAACCATATTTTGCACTTCAATAACAGTATTTTTACAACCAGTTGCTTTCTACTTTCTTGGAAAACTGCTAAAATAATACCAGTGCACTGAACATTTCAAACCAATCGCAATTTTACCCGCCTTTTCCAAAATAGTCGAATTTATTATAAAGAATCAACTCACTAGTCATGTTGAAAGTTTAGTTCACCCATGTCAATCAGGGTTTCGCCAGAATCATATCAATGTTCCTTCGCACAATTTTCTACATTTCTTTTACTTTTTTTCATGCGTTGCTCCTAGAATTTTCAATAGTTTACCCAGTAATATTCGTTGTATTCGTAATGGTAACAAATTTTTCAAAGAAGTGAAATCATGGCTTTTTAATAGTGATTTTGATATTATAGATTCAATTATTTTTGTTCCATCTTAGTATCTCGATGATGTTTATGCTTATTATCTAGGCTTTGGTATTATAATTTTCTTTATCGCCTTTCTTTCTTTTGAATGTAAAACTGAATTATATTGATAAAGACCCCACTACTTACCTTATGTATTATTTGTTAGTATTTTCTTAGGTTTAATGCTTTCGTCACTTGTTCTTTGAACAACAGACTGCATTTTATTAATCTTTTATTTAGTTTTAAGATTATTGATAATATTGTTTAATACAAATCTACGGATTAATAAAGAATTGATTGAATTGAATTCAATTGAATAGTACTACCTCATTGATTTTAAGTTTGACTGATGACATTAGAAAATCACTGGGCATAAAGCAGCCTTCTGTTCTTGCTTTGCTAGACTTAAGTAAAGCTTTTGATTCCATTAATCACAATATTCTTATTTCTAAACTATACAATCAATTAAATGTTTCACGTACATCTTGTAAACTTCTGTTTTTCTTTTTATCAAATCGCTCACAGTTTGTGAGCTATGGAGGCAACTCGTCTAATATTCTTAGACTGTCCTCTGGCGTACCCCAAAGTACGATACTAGGTCCATTGCTGTATGTAAATGACATCGTATCTTGTGTCTCCAAATCTACTGTTCGTATTTTTGCCGATGACAGCTTTAATCGCACCTTTTCCGACTGTGTCGTCAAAGTTCAAGACAGAAAACTAAAATCCTTACATTCGGTGATGCTTACAGCATTTATACCTTAAGTAATATATCTTTTAACACCTGCTCCGTAAGCAACACCGACTCTGCATCCTGTCTCGGGTTAGTTATTGAGCCTAGTTTGAAGTTTGACAGACATATCAATCAAGTTATTTCTCGCGTTAGCTTTTTGCTTAAAAAACTATACAGCTTAAATTTTTCCCTCCCTTTCAAAATAAGACATCTTCTAGCATATGCTATCTTAATGCCACATATATACTATGGCTTAGAAATTTACTCTGGTACTAATCAGGGTAACCTGTATAGACTGAACTTGTGTTTTAATAGAATAATTAGGTATGTATACTACCTGCGACCTAGAGATCATGTTTCTGATTATGTACACCAATTTCTAGGGTGCTCATTCGTAAACCTTATTTCAATGCGATGTCTATATTATTTCTATTGCTGCATAAAATACCAGCAACCTGTATATATCATCAATTTATTTATACTTGAACGCTCTTTTTCTATAAGAGTAGCAAGACTTCGGAATCATCTGCCCCCGCAGCTAAAAATCTTTCCATTACCTCCTAGAGACTTCAAGAAGCTTGCCTTAGTACATTTGTCGCGTTCTGAATCATAATTTTTTGCTTTTTATAAATAAAAACTACTTTTTCTTTTTGCCTTATGTTTCTTAAGTGCTCATCGCTCACAATTGATCCATAAAGTGTAATCCCAATGTCTTTCCTATTTCTATTTTCCAGAAGACTGTGCGTTAGGTTTTTCATTTTCATTTTTTCGTTTTTATTTAAGTTTGCTAAATTTTGAAATTTATAAAGCGTTTTAAACTCATCAATATAAGGCCCTTGCATGGGTATTTAGATAATTGATTAATTGAATTGAATAAATAAATAAACCTACTTACGTACTAATTATAAGCTTAAAGTGAAGAGTGAAAAGTGTTTTTTACTTAGTCGAAATTAAAGTTCCACTTTAGAAATATTATAGACTTTATGCTACCATAACGTCATCGTCATCAGCAGCAGTCACCACAAGCAATCGCTAGTTTTTGTAACCTTTGCTACAGAGAACGACAACGAACAGTCACCAGATTCATCGCAGCATCATTAGCGGAAACTTCTAGCAGCGCACCGACATCGCCAACGCAACCACCAGAGCAACAGCAGGAAAGGATTCCCATCCCATTCATAACGCCGTTACCAGCAGGTATTTCTTTTGCCATTTTATGAAAAAAGAAAGTTTTGTTCCCCGCACAAACAGTCTAGGTTCGGTGACTGTGGAGGTGCGTCAAGCACTTTAGTACACTTCTAGAGCAACCCGCTTCTTGCTTCCCTTTTTTTAAATTCTTGTAATTTATTTGATGCGCCTACAAAATTAGTAGCATTGTCACAGAATATTTGTTTTGGAGTGCCACAGCGTGTGACGAATCTTTTAAGTGCAAGTAAAAAATTATTTGTAGATAAATCTGACACAGTTTCAATGTGTATTGCCTTTGACGCAAAACAGACAAAGACAGCTGCATACACCTTATAAGGCTGGTTGCCACGAAGACGAGATGTAACAAAAAATGGGCCACAAAAATCTACTCCTGCGACAAGAAATGGTCTTTCGGCTCTTAACCAGTTCGCCGTCAAATTTCCCATGATTTGCTCCATTAATTTGGGATTGTAATGAAAACATTGAATGCAATTACGCACCACCTTACGGACTACTTCACGTCCATTGACAATATAAATTTTTTGTCGAAGGATGCTTTCTATGAAGGAATTCTAGGTATAACTGAATGAAGCGATGCTGTTTGGGCACAAGCGCAGGAAATTTTGCATCATATGGTATATCAGCATTTGTTAGGCGACCACCGACGCGTATTACTTGCACAACAGAATTGTTAACATTTGTTGAATCGATAAATGGAGAAAGTTCTTGTAGCACGGGGCTTAAACTTATATTTCTGTTTAAATTTTTTATTTCTGACTTAAAGTGAATTTGTTGGATGTCAGCAATAATTTGGATAAAGTCGTTGTCTATTTCTTTGGATGGTAAATGAAGAATTTCTGTCACCGTTGTTGTTTTTTCAACAGGAATTTTGGTAAAGACGCGAAATAAGTAACATACGATTCGTACGATGCGCCAGTATGATGAATTATTTTTTATAATTAATTCTATGATAGATTCATTTGAAGGTTGGTTTTCGCAGAGGAGAACCACATGTTTACGCTGTTCTTGCTCAGCTATTTTTGAAGACTGATTCATGTCTAAATTAGGCCAAGTTTCTTTCTCGGCTTTTAGAAAATTAGGTTCAGTAAACCAAATAGTGTTTTGTAAATCGATAGCACTGTGCCCTCGCGACACAATATCAGCTGACGGAACATATTTCCAACTAATATTCTAAATTAAATATTATTAATATTCTAAATTTGCTACAAAGCAATTGAGCGTCGATTAATGCATTTTTAACCACTGCAAAACTGTTTTGGAATCAGTCCAAAAATAAATTTCTTTGATGTATGCCAATTTTTCTTTGACCCTGTTCCAGGTGCGACTCAAGAGAATTGCAGCACAAAGTTCAAGGCGAGGGAGCGACTGTGCTTTAAGGGGCGCTACTTTGGACTTCGCTATTAATAAGTTCACATTGTAATTATTGTTCACTTTGGTTCGAATATAAACGCAGCGGCCATAGGCGCGTTCTGAGGCATCCGCAAAGTCGTGCACCTTGCAAGCTTTTCGTAGGCAAGTAAAAACATATCGTGATATTTCAATTTTATTGATGTTCATCGAATCAGTGTTGACTGTTTTCCACATTTCACTTAAGCGTGGTGGAAGTGTGTGTGTCCCAGTCTAGATTTTGCAACCAAATTTCTTGCAAAAGTATTTTGCAACGGATTACTATGGGGCTTAAAAGTCCAAGAACGTCATTAATTTTGGCAACAACGGAAAGTACTGATCTTTTTGTTGAGATTTCTGAGATTAACTGAAAAGTTGAATTGAAAACAAAAAGTGTCGCGATTTGGCCTCCAAGACATGCCGAGTGCTTTAGTTATTCGATCCTCTGTGAGTTGAATAGGAACTTCTTCGGCAGATGATAATGATGAATGATTTGAGTTAGTAAGGAACAAACCATGAAGTTGAAGTATACTTGTGATTTCTTGACGATTTTGATGCGGTTCGTCAAGGTCCTCAGCACCTGTCAGCAGATCGTCTACTTAAAGATCAGAGCGAAGAGTACAAGCTCCAATTGGATACTCATCTTGGTGAAGGTCGGCCTAATAAAAAAGACATCTTATTGCCAGAAATGGTGACGAAAATAAACCGTAGGTGACGGTGTTCAATTCATATAATTGAAACGGATCATCTGAATAATTTCTCCACAGAATAATTTGGAATTTGCGGTCTTCTTTGTCAATAAGAAACTGATGGTACATTTTTGAGATATCTGCCATCAGAGCATATTTATGAAGCCGAAATGATAAAAGAGTGACAGTAAGTTGCTGCTGAATAGTCGGGCCTACATCATTAAGCGTTACATTTGACGTAGTGCGAGCAGATGCATCGAAAACAACGCGTAGCTTTGTGCTTTCACTCTGTGGACGAAGCACAGAGTGGTGCGGAATAATGCAATATGGGTTTTCGAAATTTATCTGCGATACTGGTGACATGTGATTAAGTTTCTCGTACTCGACCATGAATTCTTGATACATTACTTTTAAATTTTCATCTCGGTTTAAGCGTAGAAACTGATAGAAATCGCTTACGCACCATGTCGTATGATTCATCCAGAATATTTGTGTGTTGCTTAAAAGGAAGCCGAACTTCCAGCCGACCATCAGGTTTAATTTTTATTTTTGAAATAAAATGATCTTCACATTGTTGTTCTGATTCGGTTAACTTTGAAATAGTTGAAGCGAACTCCTCTACTTCCCAACATTTTTGTAATAGCTTGTCAGTAGGTGTTCGAGACGATTCTATAGACAAATTTCAGATAAACGAATTTTGTCTTGGAAAAGAGTTCAATTTGCCCCCAATAATCGAACCAAATTCAGAATTAAAAAGGCATTTAAGGTTATGTCCTAGAGAAATTTTACCTTCAAGAAGCGACTCAAAAAATAACTCTGTATTTAAAAGAATGTCAATTTTCTGAGGCTTAAAAAACTGTGAGTCGGCTAAAGTTATAATTATTTTTTAATGAGCCTTCTGTTCAGTACTGTTAGTGCGAGAAAAACACAAAAAAATTACAGCGCAAAATGCATAAAAAGAAACAAATCATTTCTTTTGGGCAAACCAGCAGCTTATACTAGTTTCGATGACCGCTACGTCATCATCATCAGTAAGCTTTGTTCGCCGAAATTTAATAGTCTACTAGCATACTATATCATACTTCTTGCGTTGACCATTTAAGAATCATCGCAACAAATATAAACATAGTGCGCCAAAAACTACATTTCCTTCTTCATATGCAATTGTTCTTGTAATCTTTTTAATATCACACATTTCTTGACTAGCGCTCCGTTGAAAGCTTATTTGGCGATACGAACGAAGGTGCAAGTGCTAATATGTAAAATCGGCAAGCTAAAGTTATAGCATGGGAAATTTTCCACACCTTGGTGTTAATCAACTCACCAGGTTGTTGTGGTGTGATTGATTTTGTGACAAAAAATTGTGTAGTGCATTCGAAGGCAGTGACCCTATGGTCAAAAATATTTTCAAATATCATTTTCACAAAGACAGGTTAGTCGATACGCACCGAATTTACACCACGTAGCCCCTATGTTGAGAGGCATTGTTAAGGATACAAAACTTTTATTTAGGGTGGCTCTAACACAAAAATATTTTTTAAATATTATTTTCTCAAAGACTGCTTAATCGATTCTCTTGAAATTTACACCACATGACTTTTATATTAAGAAGCACAGATAAGCTTAAAAAAAATTTATTTAGGGTGCATACTTAGGGTGATCCTCACACAAAAATATTTTTAAATATCACTATCACGAAGACAAGTAAATCGATTTACGCCGAATTCACACTACGTATCTCTTATGTTAAGAAGCATAGCTTAGGCTACAAACATTTTATTTAGGGTGGCCCACACACAAAAATATTTGTTAAATATCATTTTCTCGAAGACCGCCAAATCGATTCTCATGGAATTTACACCATATGGCTTTTATGTGAAGAGACACAGATTAGATCGTAAACATTTTATTTAGGGTGCAAACTTAGGGTGGCCCTCACAAACAATTTTTTTAAATATCATTTTCACGATAACAGGTTAAACAATTCACACCGAATTTACACCACGTAGCTCTTATATTAAGAGGCTTAGCTAAGGATACAAAACTTTTATTTAGGGTGGCCCTCACACAAAAATATTTTTAAATATCATTTTCTCGAAGACCGCCAAATCGATTCTCATGGAATTTACACCATATGGCTTTTATGTGAAGAGACACAGATTAGATCGTAAACATTTTATTTAGGGTGCAAACTTATGGTGGCCCTCACACAAAAATATTTTTAAATATCATTTTTACAGAGCCAGGTAAGTTGATTCACACCGAATTTACACCACGTACCTCTTATGTTAAGAGGCTAAGGATACAAAACTTTTATTTAGGGTGTCTCACACAAAAATATTTTTAAATATCATTTACTCGAAGACCGCCAAATCGATTCTAATGGAATTTACATTACATGGCTTCTGTAATAAGAGGCACATATAAGGTCAAAAAAAAATTATTCAGGGTGCATACTTAGGGTGACCCTCATACAAACATATTTTTAAATATCATTTTCACGAAAACAGGTTAGTCGATTCACTCCGAATTTACACCACGTAGGTCTTATGTTAAGAGGCATAGCTTAGGCTACAAAATTTTTATTTAGGGTTGCCGACATACAAAAATATTTTTAAGTATCATTTTCTCGAAGACCGCTTAATCGATTCTCATGAAATTTACATCACGTGGTTTTTATATTAACAGGCACTGCTTAGGTTTTTAAAATTTTATTTTGGGTGCATACTGGTGTATTTTTTAAATAGAATTTTCACGCAGACCGCACATCGAATCTACAACACGGTTGAGGTGAGGCGATGCGCACAGGGTAATGCTAGTATATATATATATATAGATATAAATTTATTTTTATTTATACTTGAACTCCGAAAATAATTGATTTATTTTAAAATAATATTCCTAAGGTATAAAAATAATTGATTTATTTTTATTAATAAAATACTTGAATTAACAAATGTTTTAAGAAATTAATTAGAAGGACAGCAAACAAAACACGAGTGACGATGACATAGCACACGACGGCCGAACGATGCAAACACCCGAACCTATCGTGCAACCAAACTGACAGTATTAACAAACATGTAAGTTGAACATCAAGTCAGTCGCGAATGGGCAGTCACGTGCTGGACACAATTAGAGCGGTGGCGGTAAAGGGCGACGAATATTCGCTGTCAAAAAAAAAAAAGCGACGAAAAATCGTTTGCACAAACACAATTGCGGCGGCGACTGCTTTTCACGTCTGATTTCTTTTGAGAGAATCCTATAGGGAAAAGAGAGTGAGAAAAACAAAATTTGTAAACAATAAATTTTGCTGAGAAAATTGTACTGGCAAAGAGAATGACAAAGAAATGCAACACTGATCGGACGGTGAAATAGAATTAAATCTAAATCGACGGCGAATCGTCGCAGCTCAACAGTCGTACGCCGCAATTCTGTTCAATTTCACATGATCAAGTAATTATATAATTAATTTAATATATTTATAATTTTTGACAGCGAATATTCGTCGCCGCTTTACCGCCACCGCTGTAATTGTGTTCAAAGCATCAGACTGTCCACATCGCTCCTTTTGCCTTATTAGCACGCTGGCAGAAATTTCGGTCACTCCACGTTAGTAAAGGCAACGCGCAAGCACTCAGAGATAAGTCTGTGTTGGGATCTCAGACCGTGAACATCGTCTTTTCGTCATATTAGTACGTCGGCAGAGATTTAGGTCACTCCACTCTAATATTGACACCGCGACATCGAACCTAAAACTTGTCTGTCGAACATCCGACATCGTTTCGCCGTATTAGTGCGTTGGCAGAGACTTCGATCACTCCACTCTAATACTAGCACCGCAACATCGAATTTAAACTTGTCTGTCGAACATCCGACATCGTTTCTTCGCCGTATTAGTGCGTTGGCAGAGATTTCGGTCATTCCACTCTAATACTAGCACCACGACATCAAACCTAAACTGTCTGTCGGACATCCGACATCGTTTCTTCGTCATATTAGTACATCGGCAGAGATTTAGGTCACTCCACTCTAATACTGACACCGCAACATCGAACCAAAACTTGTCTGTCGAACATCCGACATTGTTTTCTTCGTTATATTAGTACGTCAGCAGAGATTTGGTCACTCCAATCTAATATTGACACCGCGACCTCGAACCAAAACTTGCCTGTCGAAGATCCGACATCGTTCCTTCGCCGTATTAGACGAACACCCAACATACCTTTTCAAACGTGTTATATTATCTAACAGTATGCTTAGAAAATATCACTAAGTACACGCTATTGCAAAACTTGTTTATATTATCTAGCGGTAGTATGTTTGGAAAATATCACTAAGTACACGCTATTGCAAAACTTGTTTATTTTATCTAACGGTAGTATGTTTAGAAAATATTTTTAAGCACACGTATGTATATATAGACAAATTATTTTTAAAGAAAGGCGGAGATCGAAAAAGAAACTAATAAATCTAATAATCAAGTGAAAAATAAATGTTTTTGTAACGAAACACCATGAAAATAATCCTGGACACCGACGTATACGCCGGCGAAAAACATCGTTACAATACCTGCAATTTAGCTTGTCTACAGCCTATTTTACAGCGTTGTAACTTGTCTTTAGTTCACAACAATGTTCCAACCCATTATATCAATTCTTTTAACTCTTCGTCCTTATAAGATTATTTTCTTGTCAGTAGGATCAACTCTGTAACTCTGTCCGAACAATTTTATTTGCCAGCTCTGAATTCTAAGCACGCTTTTTTAATTATGGCACATAAATTTAGTTCTAACTCTGTTCCTATTACAGTTTCCTTTAGATGTTATGAGTCGGCCAATCTTAATGCCTTACGTAGTGATATCGAGGCCAAAGATTTTTCGCCTATTTATCAAACCAATGACACTAAATCACAGTTACAATTTTTAAATGCAACTTTAGCAGATTTATATGGCACTCATATCCCTCTGCAAACTAAAACTGTTAACCGCTCCACCAATAACGGGTTTAAGTGTACTGTACTTTTTAGTGCTATACAATTAAGAGATCTTGCTTTGAAAGCATATGTATTAGGGTGGAGCGAAATTTTTTTTTTTCGATTTTCGAAATGGGCCATATGCGAAAAGATGCTCCATAATATACGTAATACAAAATATTATTGGTACTTTTTGATATTTTAATGTTTTGTACTGCCGCAAAGACATAGAAGATTTGAAAAAAAAAATTATGTTACGTAGCGTATGTTTGTATGGAATAAAGTCAATAAAAGAGCTTAGACATGTCCAATTTGTGATTTTTGTTATAATATTAATGTAGAAGTATGAAGCAAGCCACATAAATTCTATAATTATAGTGTTGGAAACTATAAATATCCCACTCTAATATAATAAAATATTTACGCAAAATCGTACTCCTTTTTAGTATTAAAACAGTTATTATTTTTCGACATTCTAGCCTTATTTTGATGAAACCAACTCTTTTTTCTGAACCACATACCACATACGCACCTTTCAGTTGCCTGAAATTGAATTTGCGGTAAAATCCTCCAAACTATCCGGATTTTCAATGCTTTCAGAAATAATCTCTGTCGATATATGTATGTTTCAGTAGAGGCGGATCCGAGAAAGAAACAGCATCACAGTTGATCAATTCAGTGTAAGATCTAGCCTGAAAATTAAATTTCGGCAAAAAAAATTGTTGAATAAGACCGGACGATGCGGTTTCTTTTTTCCTTAGTTCCAGTATCTGTTTCAAGGCTGAAATCTTAACAGATCTTGACTTGTCTGCAAGCATCGATTTTAAGATATTTTCAGGATGATCAAAATAGCCATTTCTCTGAATAACAGGGTCAACTATTTTTTTTAATGAATCACTAACATAACGAGAAATCCAATTTGTTCGGTGCAAATGTTTGGTACCATAAATGCAAATTGGTTGAGTTTTAATAGTAAACCACATAGGAGAATATATTTTTAAGATAAAGTTTGTAAGAATCTGTGGATTTTCATAGGCTTTTGCTGTGCTAACATACAATCTTAAAATTCTGTTGGCAGTAGTAAGCCATCTCGAATAAATTATTTTACCGGGATTTCTTTTCAGCAAGCTTTCCGAACAAGTGCTCATATTCACAGCTTGGCACATTTCTTACAGGTATAATTTATCAGTACTTAAACCATTAGAGAGCTTGGGACATAGTTGTGAGTACAATTTTCAAAGTCGTTAATTGTGATTTCGTATTTTCATTGTATGAAGAACGATTTAATGCAGTGGTGGGCATGGAAATCTAACAAAAGGGCTAACCAACAACATCAAGCAACAACAAAAAAATTTTAAAGTTTTTTTGCTGTCATTTTCAAATTCGCCAACAGCACAAAAAAAAACCAAATTGCACTACAAACAAAAAAAATTGCTACATTTGTCAAGACCGGTGCTGCCCAGAGGACGAGCAGGCGCTCAAAGAGCGTAAAAATGAGATCGTTAAGACGCTTAAAGAGCGTAAAATAGCGTAAAAGAGCGTAAAAAACTGTGCACGTATACAGAATTATCAACACATGTTTATCGTTGCTTGTGGTAGCGGGCACCACTGGTCAAGACACAATGCGGCGCCGTCGCTTATGCCTTTGTGTTTTTGTTTTCATTTGAATTCAAGTCAACGCTGTGCCTCGATAGCTTTGAAATTCTGCAAATTTTTTTGCACTTGCTTGTGCGTCGAATAACGGTGCGGGCAATGAGGGCGGATAGGGACACTACGTGCCCACCACTGATTTAATGCTTTAATTGACCGTTCTCTTTGAGAACTTGTAGCTTGCTGAAGCTCTTTTTGGGACCGTTTTTAAGATGTTACCATCAAAAGTTGAAGCGAAGCTAGACCAGAGATGGCATTTGGGTTTTGTGAAAATGTACTGAATCAAGACTTCAAATGTACTTTTAAGAGGCTGAATGTACTTTTTTTGTCTTCAATACCGAAATAGGTACAAATGTACCGAAAATGCCAATACTGCGCTAGACTGGAGCGTAAAATCCTTTGTTTACATCTTTCTCATCGCTGGTTGGCCTCTGCTTTCTTTTTTCTGTGCAACGCGTAATGTTTGGTTGGCTTGCGGCAGTACTAAGACTCAAAATTTTTAAAAAATATTTATATACCTATAAAAGGTGATAGACGGAGCACCTTTTCCGCACTGGCCCATTTAGAATATGTAAAAATAAAAAATCTCCATAGAGCCGCGCTCCACCCTAATATGTATATAGAAAATAGTTCACTTAGCAATAAGCTTATTTATAAAAAATACTGAAAAATAGCAAAAAAAACTATTCGCAAACATAAGAAAAGATTCGTTTCTAAGTATTTCTGCAGATGCAATTCAGCAAAATATATTTGGGCCAGAATTAAAAATCTGGCGCATCTAACTATGATAACAATTTCTTTGATATTAATCCTGACGAATTAAACTCTTTTTTTTATCAGTGTCGTCCTCTTTCACATCTAGTTCTTATATTAATTTCGAAGATTTAATTGATAAAAATGGTAGTCTAACCTTTCGTAATATTAATGAAACTGAATTATTTTGTGCAATATATAGAATTAAGTCGAATGATATGGGGGTTGATGCAATTTCTATATGCTTTCTAAAAATTATCTATCATTTTATAAGTAACCATATTTTGCACTTCAATAACAGTATTTTTACAACCAGTTGCTTTCTACTTTCTTGGAAAACTGCTAAAATAATACCAGTGCACTGAACATTTCAAACCAATCGCAATTTTACCCGCCTTTTCCAAAATAGTCGAATTTATTATAAAGAATCAACTCACTAGTCATGTTGAAAGTTTAGTTCACCCATGTCAATCAGGGTTTCGGCAGAATCATATCAATGTTCCTTTGCACAATTTTCTACATTTCTTTTACTTTTTTTCATGCGTTGCTCCTAGAATTTTCAATAGTTTACCCAGTAATATTCGTTGTATTCGTAATGGTAACAAATTTTTCAAAGAAGTGAAATCATGGCTTTTTAATAGTGATTTTGATATTATAGATTCAATTATTTTTGTTCCATCTTAGTATCTCGATGATGTTTATGCTTATTATCTAGGCTTTGGTATTATAATTTTCTTTATCGCCTTTCTTTCTTTTGAATGTAAAACTGAATTATATTGATAAAGACCCCACTACTTACCTTATGTATTATTTGTTAGTATTTTCTTAGGTTTAATGCTTTCGTCACTTGTTCTTTGAACAACAGACTGCATTTTATTAATCTTTTATTTAGTTTTAAGATTATTGATAATATTGTTTAATACAAATCTACGGATTAATAAAGAATTGATTGAATTGAATTCAATTGAATAGTACTACCTCATTGATTTTAAGTTTGACTGATGACATTAGAAAATCACTGGGCATAAAGCAGCCTTCTGTTCTTGCTTTGCTAGACTTAAGTAAAGCTTTTGATTCCATTAATCACAATATTCTTATTTCTAAACTATACAATCAATTAAATGTTTCACGTACATCTTGTAAACTTCTGTTTTTCTTTTTATCAAATCGCTCACAGTTTGTGAGCTATGGAGGCAACTCGTCTAATATTCTTAGACTGTCCTCTGGCGTACCCCAAAGTACGATACTAGGTCCATTGCTGTATGTAAATGACATCGTATCTTGTGTCTCCAAATCTACTGTTCGTATTTTTGCCGATGACAGCTTTAATCGCACCTTTTCCGACTGTGTCGTCAAAGTTCAAGACAGAAAACTAAAATCCTTACATTCGGTGATGCTTACAGCATTTATACCTTAAGTAATATATCTTTTAACACCTGCTCCGTAAGCAACACCGACTCTGCATCCTGTCTCGGGTTAGTTATTGAGCCTAGTTTGAAGTTTGACAGACATATCAATCAAGTTATTTCTCGCGTTAGCTTTTTGCTTAAAAAACTATACAGCTTAAATTTTTCCCTCCCTTTCAAAATAAGACATCTTCTAGCATATGCTATCTTAATGCCACATATATACTATGGCTTAGAAATTTACTCTGGTACTAATCAGGGTAACCTGTATAGACTGAACTTGTGTTTTAATAGAATAATTAGGTATGTATACTACCTGCGACCTAGAGATCATGTTTCTGATTATGTACACCAATTTCTAGGGTGCTCATTCGTAAACCTTATTTCAATGCGATGTCTATATTATTTCTATTGCTGCATAAAATACCAGCAACCTGTATATATCATCAATTTATTTATACTTGAACGCTCTTTTTCTATAAGAGTAGCAAGACTTCGGAATCATCTGCCCCCGCAGCTAAAAATCTTTCCATTACCTCCTAGAGACTTCAAGAAGCTTGCCTTAGTACATTTGTCGCGTTCTGAATCATAATTTTTTGCTTTTTATAAATAAAAACTACTTTTTCTTTTTGCCTTATGTTTCTTAAGTGCTCATCGCTCACAATTGATCCATAAAGTGTAATCCCAATGTCTTTCCTATTTCTATTTTCCAGAAGACTGTGCGTTAGGTTTTTCATTTTCATTTTTTCGTTTTTATTTAAGTTTGCTAAATTTTGAAATTTATAAAGCGTTTTAAACTCATCAATATAAGGCCCTTGCATGGGTATTTAGATAATTGATTAATTGAATTGAATAAATAAATAAACCTACTTACGTACTAATTATAAGCTTAAAGTGAAGAGTGAAAAGTGTTTTTTACTTAGTCGAAATTAAAGTTCCACTTTAGAAATATTATAGACTTTTTTCAAGGTTTATGCTACCATAACGTCATCGTCATCAGCAGCAGTCACCACAAGCAATCGCTAGTTTTTGTAACCTTTGCTACAGAGAACGACAACGAACAGTCACCAGATTCATCGCAGCATCATTAGCGGAAACTTCTAGCAGCGCACCGACATCGCCAACGCAACCACCAGAGCAACAGCAGGAAAGGATTCCCATCCCATTCATAACGCCGTTACCAGCAGGTATTTCTTTTGCCATTTTATGAAAAAAGAAAGTTTTGTTCCCCGCACAAACAGTCTAGGTTCGGTGACTGTGGAGGTGCGTCAAGCACTTTAGTACACTTCTAGAGCAACCCGCTTCTTGCTTCCCTTTTTTTAAATTCTTGTAATTTATTTGATGCGCCTACAAAATTAGTAGCATTGTCACAGAATATTTGTTTTGGAGTGCCACAGCGTGTGACGAATCTTTTAAGTGCAAGTAAAAAATTATTTGTAGATAAATCTGACACAGTTTCAATGTGTATTGCCTTTGACGCAAAACAGACAAAGACAGCTGCATACACCTTATAAGGCTGGTTGCCACGAAGACGAGATGTAACAAAAAATGGGCCACAAAAATCTACTCCTGCGACAAGAAATGGTCTTTCGGCTCTTAACCAGTTCGCCGTCAAATTTCCCATGATTTGCTCCATTAATTTGGGATTGTAATGAAAACATTGAATGCAATTACGCACCACCTTACGGACTACTTCACGTCCATTGACAATATAAATTTTTTGTCGAAGGATGCTTTCTATGAAGGAATTCTAGGTATAACTGAATGAAGCGATGCTGTTTGGGCACAAGCGCAGGAAATTTTGCATCATATGGTATATCAGCATTTGTTAGGCGACCACCGACGCGTATTACTTGCACAACAGAATTGTTAACATTTGTTGAATCGATAAATGGAGAAAGTTCTTGTAGCACGGGGCTTAAACTTATATTTCTGTTTAAATTTTTTATTTCTGACTTAAAGTGAATTTGTTGGATGTCAGCAATAATTTGGATAAAGGCGTTGTCTATTTCTTTGGATGGTAAATGAAGAATTTCTGTCACCGTTGTTGTTTTTTCAACAGGAATTTTGGTAAAGACGCGAAATAAGTAACATACGATTCGTACGATGCGCCAGTATGATGAATTATTTTTTATAATTAATTCTATGATAGATTCATTTGAAGGTTGGTTTTCGCAGAGGAGAACCACATGTTTACGCTGTTCTTGCTCAGCTATTTTTGAAGACTGATTCATGTCTAAATTAGGCCAAGTTTCTTTCTCGGCTTTTAGAAAATTAGGTTCAGTAAACCAAATAGTGTTTTGTAAATCGATAGCACTGTGCCCTCGCGACACAATATCAGCTGACGGAACATATTTCCAACTAATATTCTAAATTAAATATTATTAATATTCTAAATTTGCTACAAAGCAATTGAGCGTCGATTAATGCATTTTTAACCACTGCAAAACTGTTTTGGAATCAGTCCAAAAATAAATTTCTTTGATGTATGCCAATTTTTCTTTGACCCTGTTCCAGGTGCGACTCAAGAGAATTGCAGCACAAAGTTCAAGGCGAGGGAGCGACTGTGCTTTAAGGGGCGCTACTTTGGACTTCGCTATTAATAAGTTCACATTGTAATTATTGTTCACTTTGGTTCGAATATAAACGCAGCGGCCATAGGCGCGTTCTGAGGCATCCGCAAAGTCGTGCACCTTGCAAGCTTTTCGTAGGCAAGTAAAAACATATCGTGATATTTCAATTTTATTGATGTTCATCGAATCAGTGTTGACTGTTTTCCACATTTCACTTAAGCGTGGTGGAAGTGTGTGTGTCCCAGTCTAGATTTTGCAACCAAATTTCTTGCAAAAGTATTTTGCAACGGATTACTATGGGGCTTAAAAGTCCAAGAACGTCATTAATTTTGGCAACAACGGAAAGTACTGATCTTTTTGTTGAGATTTCTGAGATTAACTGAAAAGTTGAATTGAAAACAAAAAGTGTCGCGATTTGGCCTCCAAGACATGCCGAGTGCTTTAGTTATTCGATCCTCTGTGAGTTGAGTAGGAACTTCTTCGGCAGATGATAATGATGAATGATTTGAGTTAGTAAGGAACAAACCATGAAGTTGAAGTATACTTGTGATTTCTTGACGATTTTGATGCGGTTCGTCAAGGTCCTCAGCACCTGTCAGCAGATCGTCTACTTAAAGATCAGAGCGAAGAGTACAAGCTCCAATTGGATACTCATCTTGGTGAAGGTCGGCCTAATAAAAAAGACATCTTATTGCCAGAAATGGTGACGAAAATAAACCGTAGGTGACTGTGTTCAATTCATATAATTGAAACGGATCATCTGAATAATTTCTCCACAGAATAATTTGGAATTTGCGGTCTTCTTTGTCAATAAGAAACTGATGGTACATTTTTGAGATATCTGCCATCAGAGCATATTTATGAAGCCGAAATGATAAAAGAGTGACAGTAAGTTGCTGCTGAATAGTCGGGCCTACATCATTAAGCGTTACATTTGACGTAGTGCGAGCAGATGCATCGAAAACAACGCGTAGCTTTGTGCTTTCACTCTGTGGACGAAGCACAGAGTGGTGCGGAATAATGCAATATGGGTTTTCGAAATTTATCTGCGATACTGGTGACATGTGATTAAGTTTCTCGTACTCGACCATGAATTCTTGATACATTACTTTTAAATTTTCATCTCGGTTTAAGCGTAGAAACTGATAGAAATCGCTTACGCACCATGTCGTATGATTCATCCAGAATATTTGTGTGTTGCTTAAAAGGAAGCCGAACTTCCAGCCGACCATCAGGTTTAATTTTTATTTTTGAAATAAAATGATCTTCACATTGTTGTTCTGATTCGGTTAACTTTGAAATAGTTGAAGCGAACTCCTCTACTTCCCAACATTTTTGTAATAGCTTGTCAGTAGGTGTTCGAGACGATTCTATAGACAAATTTCAGATAAACGAATTTTGTCTTGGAAAAGAGTTCAATTTGCCCCCAATAATCGAACCAAATTCAGAATTAAAAAGGCATTTAAGGTTATGTCCTAGAGAAATTTTACCTTCAAGAAGCGACTCAAAAAATAACTCTGTATTTAAAAGAATGTCAATTTTCTGAGGCTTAAAAAACTGTGAGTCGGCTAAAGTTATAATTATTTTTTAATGAGCCTTCTGTTCAGTACTGTTAGTGCGAGAAAAACACAAAAAAATTACAGCGCAAAATGCATAAAAAGAAACAAATCATTTCTTTTGGGCAAACCAGCAGCTTATACTAGTTTCGATGACCGCTACGTCATCATCATCAGTAAGCTTTGTTCGCCGAAATTTAATAGTCTACTAGCATACTATATCATACTTCTTGCGTTGACCATTTAAGAATCATCGCAACAAATATAAACATAGTGCGCCAAGAACTACATTTCCTTCTTCATATGCAATTGTTCTTGTAATCTTTTTAATATCACACATTTCTTGACTAGCGCTCCGTTGAAAGCTTATTTGGCGATACGAACGAAGGTGCAAGTGCTAATATGTAAAATCGGCAAGCTAAAGTTATAGCATGGGAAATTTTCCACACCTTGGTGTTAATCAACTCACCAGGTTGTTGTGGTGTGATTGATTTTGTGACAAAAAATTGTGTAGTGCATTCGAAGGCAGTGACCCTATGGTCACTTATGGTTGTGGTGACACAATGTTTCAAGAAGTATGAAGTTCAGCGATACCTGAAACTTCACTGTTTAAGTGATCAAACTTAAGATTCAATCTTTTTGCTGTTTCTTCAGTTATAAAATTAATTTCAGAGCCAGAGTCCAGCACTGCACGGACTGGCTGAAATTGATTAAAATTATTTTTGATAAGTATGACTACTGTCGGTATCATTGTGCATTTAGTGACATGACTCACTAGTGACACAAGAGTACTATCCGTAGGGTTGCTTGAAGGTTGAGTTTCAGGATAGATATGTAATACTGTATGGTGCGATTGTTTGCAAACACGACAACGAGATTTTGACGAACACTTAAAAACTATGTGCCCGTGACGTAAACAATTGATACAGCGCGCTGTGCGCTTGGCAAATTCAAACCGCTGAGCAACAGGTTTTAGGGTAAATGAAAGGCAATTGCCTACTTGGCTGTCACAAGGGCGTGAGAGGCACGCTTAGTACAACTTATTAGTTTATTACGTTGTTCGCGTTGGTCAAAATCTTTTGTTCTGTTATGAGTTTCCAGACACAAACAACGCCTATCTAAAATTTTGTAGCATTGATCCCATGAAGGAAGACTCGCAATGTCTTGATTTTCATCATAGTGATTTTTAGAATCTTCATCTAATTTAGATCTTACAAAATGGATGACAACCGCTTCCATTACATTGATTTCCCTTCCAAGCGATAAAAGTGAGCTTCGCAATGCAAATGTTGTATCAATAAGTTTTCGTAATAATGCAGCATCAGCTTTCTTCATTAAATGTAAATTGAATAATGAAGAGATATAATCAAGGAAAATTAAAACTGGGTTGTCAAACCGATCTTGAAGCCTTCTCAAAGCTAGATTATAATTTTCTGAAGTTCCTGAATCGACTCTATTACGTTTAAGGCAGGACCCGATAAACAATTTAAAAGATAGTTAAACTTTTCAATATGTGGAATATTAACGTCGTCAGAGTTTAGCGACATTTTCAATAATAAAAAAAGTTAATGCAATCACTTTGATACAGTTAGACCCACGTTGATTGATGCCCCACGTGACTAAACTTCAATTAGTTTAACCTCACTTTATGTATCCCACGTTGGGTGGTAATGGGATGTCCTTTGTGGCAAGTGTAATGTCTCACGTAGGTGGCTATTGCGGCGATTGTTGATTACGACGGTGGGAAATCTTGGCAGCAGTGATAGCAATGGCTAACGATATAGATGCTATGCTCCGTAGTATCAGCGGTACAACTAAAGATGTCCCACGACGTTTCAATTGATCAGTCCTATGAAGCTACGTTGTATAATAGCAGCAACAGCGACGGCTATTGAGTAGGTTGGCAAGCTAGTTGGAATAAAAATAGCGCGTCCTATGCAACTCCTATGCTGATAAAATTAAATGCAACAGCGAGTAATAGCATTGGCAGCTGATGAAAATAATTTGTAACCACTTTGCGTAGCATTAGCGTCAGAGATATTTGCCGTGCGTCCTTCGACGGCTATTTGTGCCAAACTTATGCCGCAGTAAAATTATTAGGACAGATCGTGTCCTGTCACAGTCGCCAAAATGTTGGGTTTGATTTTAATAAAACTCTTTAAGTAATTTAAACTTGAATTTATTTGAACTTGATGTTCACTACTTGACAACAAATTTATCAACTGTGCTTTGACAGGTTTTATCCTTACATATATGTATGTGAATAAAAAAGAAATATGTATGTATGTACGTGAATAACGTATAAGAAAAAAAATCTAACTACGTATTTGCATAAGTATGTTTGTGTGTGAATATGTAATGAAATGAAAAATTATAGAAGTTCACAATAGTAACAAATCTTTAAAACTGAGAAATGTACATTATGTTATATTCAAAAATTATTTATGTTGTATTGTGGAAAAACGGTAGCATAATTTTTATTGTTTATTTTGTAAAAGAATGGTAACATTATTTAAGCATTTGTCTAGTTATATTTTAGTGTCAAATAATGTAAGCCCTGTGTTTCGCCTCCCTGGCTACATGACAATTTGATTAATTTCATTCCGTTTTTGACGTTTATGCCTTTGTCAAAGATATTCTTTAAATATCGCGGTCATTTTTTCGTCAGTCATTTGCTGAAGCCAGGAAGGTAAAAAACTGCGGTAAGTGAATAGTCTTGCTGAATTACTTTATATTTTATATGTCTTTTTTCTTATATAGAAATAAACCTAACCCAACCTAACCTAACCCACCAAAGTTAAAGTTACTTGCCGCTTTAATTTATTTAATAAACGCCAGGGTTAAATTCGCAACCTTCAAATGCAAATGGCACAAATTTTATTTCGCAGTTTGTGATTTCGCATATAATTTCTGCGATTGCGACTCTGCAACTGCAGCCGCCATTATATACAATACATTGCCTTTTTGCGAAATCATTAAACTGAGACTTCCTTGCCGAAGGTCAAGCCATTAATTTCGAGAAGCTGATGCCGCTAAGACATACGCCGCCACGTCGAAGCCCTCGCCTGCAGCCCGAGAACAACAACGACGCCAGTCTCGCCAGCAGCATGCCAGCTACAAGTACCACAGCCGCCGGTACATCAACCACACTGGTGCAGTCCTCAAGCATCATGTCATGTATAAGTGCAACAGATGCCAGCACAGAACACATGCAGATGCAACAGGTTGCCGCACATAACCCTCATGCCATAGCCTCAGCACCGCCACCGCCAACTACCCAGCCATCAGACGCCCAGGACAGTCATGCCGAAGCCATTATGGGGTCACCTGGAAGCACCGCTGCATTTGGTCAAAATGATATGGCGAAAATGCAAGATCAAATTGCGCAACTTACGCGCCAATTAGAAATTGCTCAAGTGAGGTTAAGAGACGCGAATTCCGTCCTTTCCGCTCCAGTGCAAAATAATCTGCATTCGTCCGCCATGCAAGCCAACGGTGAAGTTAACCTTGCACAAAGTCAGAACGCCATTTTACAT
Organism: Tricholauxania praeusta; assembly: GCA_949775025.1. Classification (NCBI taxonomy): domain Eukaryota; kingdom Metazoa; phylum Arthropoda; class Insecta; order Diptera; family Lauxaniidae; genus Tricholauxania; species Tricholauxania praeusta. The sequence goes on from OX459028.1 coordinate 94,592,804, forward strand.
CACAATAATATATTGACACCTACACATACATTGCCGGTGACTTCACAACAAGCAAACACGCCATATTTTTATAGCCAGTCTACTACAAATGCATTGCCGCCAAATTTAGCACCAACAAATTTGCATAGCCAACCAACAAGATGGAGTAACCAAATAATGAGGCCAAATGTTACGTCACCGTTTAGTGCCTCAATGGGTAACTGGAAGGTTATAGACCTACCAATGTTTTCTGGACAGCCAGAAGACTGGCCAATATTTTACACATCGTTTGTCGAATCAACTGAAGCCTATAATTATAGCAATTTTGAAAATAATCAACGATTGAACAAATGTTTAAATGGTGAAGCCCGCGAAATAGTAAAATCGCTATTAATTCACCCCGAAAACGTCAATGCTTTGGTGGAGCAGTTACGTGTTCGTTATGGTAGACCAGAACAACTTATTCATAGCCAACTGAGACAGGTGCGCGAGGTAGCACCTATTTCAGAGAGCGCTGTATACAAGTTAATTTCATTTGCCACAATCACTAAAAATCTTTCTGTATTTTTGCAGTCGGTCAACGCAGAGCAGCATTTGGCAAATCCTACGTTGTTGGAGGAACTTGTTGGAAAGTTGCCGATGAGCAAACGAATTGAATGGGCAAGATGTGCCGCCACAATTAAGCCATATCCGACAATCAGACATTTTAGTGATTGGCTGTCAGAAATTGCAAATTTGATTTGTACTGTGCAAGACTACGAGCAGCGGGAGCCAAGGCGCCGACCAATACTACACGCTAAAGAAACGCAACGTTACGATACCGCCAGCAGTGCTACAGTGCAGTATGCCAAATGCACAATATGTCGCGGACAGCATAAATCTCTGGAATGTAAACGTTTTCTCGACGCCGACGTTAAGGAAAGATGGACTGAAGCCAAACGAAGCCGCCTGTGCTTTAGCTGTCTGAAAATTGGACATTCAACCCGAGATTGTCGTAGTCGTAAACTGTGCGGTGTTAACGGTTGCTCAAGGAAGCATCACAAATTACTACACGAACAGCATGATACAAACGGCTCCATTTCCAGACAGTCTGCGCAAGGCTCTGACACTGTAAGTGAAGCGGTCTTAAATTGCACAACGAATACAAAGGAAAACAGATTACTTTTCCGTGTACTGCCTGTGACATTGCATGGACCAAATAAGTCTATTGATATATACGCGCTGCTTGATGAAGGCTCATCAGTTACTATGATCGACAGCTCACTGTTAAATGAACTGGGCTGAGTTGGTCAACGTAAGCAGCTAGATATTCAATGGTTTGGAGGTAAAACTATACAAGAGTCTACAGTGGTTGTCAATGTGAACGTGAGTGGACGGGGTATGAATAAAAGACACAGGTTATGTAATGTGCATGGAATGTCAAGCCTTAATTTGCCAATGCAGAGCCTTCATGTTAACGATGTGTGTAGTACGAATTATAGCAGGTTCAAGTCAAAGTTACTAGCTCAGCCATACACTAACGTAACTCCACAACTTCTCATTGGACTTGATCACTGCCATTTGGGTCTGCCGACAGGAACCATGCGTGTCAATAAATGTGGTCCATATGCCACGAATACGAAGTTGGGTTGGGTAATATTTGGTCCTACGAACGAAGGTTCTTATCAACGAGCAACTGCGTCATCGTGCTTATTAGTGAGCCCACCCAACGATTTGAAACTTCACAATATTGTAGCAGAATATTTCGAGACTGAGAATTTTGGTGTGAGAGCAGCGCCACCTGTCATAAGCGCAGCCGATTTGCGCGCGAAAGAAATTCTCAAGGCAACGACAGTAAATTTAAATGGAAGGTTTCAAACTGGTCTACTTTGGAAAAAAGATGACATTAAATTGCCTGAAAGTTATTCAATGGCTATGAAAAGGTTAGTTGGTATAGAGCGAAAAATGAAACGAAATGAAGAGTTTGCCGCCTCCTATAAAGCTATTATTAATAGCTACATCGAAAAAAGCTATGCTCGTAAATTGCAGCCCGCAGAAATTAGCACCTTTGGACCAAGGACGTGGTATTTACCGCATTTTGCGGTGGTAAATCCAAATAAGCCAGCCAAGCTTCGCCTGGTCTTTGATGCTGCTGCCTCAGCAAATGGAGTTTCTCTGAATTCTCAGCTATTGAAGGGACCGCAAGAATATCGTCCGCTGCCAGCAATTTTATTTCACTTTCGTGAAGGTGCCGTAGCTGTGTGTGCTGACATACAAGAGATGTTCCATCAGATAGCAGTCCAGCCAAGTGATAGGAATTCACAAAGATTTTTGTGGCGTGGAGGTGATGAAACAAAGCCTGTTGACGTTTATGAGATGATGGTGATGACTTTTGGGGCAGCATGTTCGCCTTGTGTGGCACAATATATTAAAACTTTGAACGCCTTGGAAAACCGTCACCATGATGCTCGAGCTATTCAATCTATATTAGAGTATCACTATGTTGACGACTTTGTCGATAGCTTCAAGACAACCACAGAAGCGATAGAGATATCTAAACAGGTACGTGACATACATAAAAGTGCTGGGTTTGTGCTACGCAATTTTATCTCAAATTCGCCAGAGGTGATTACAGCCCTAGGTGGTAGTGAAACTACACCTTTTATTAAATGTAAAGAAAACTTTCTTGGGCATGTATTGGCAGCCAGCCAGCGATGCCTTCAAGTATGAGCTAAAATTCAATTACGTAGACAAACAAGTTTTGGATGGTCACCGACAGCCAACAAAAAGGGAGCTGCTGAGCATCGTGATGTCGATTTTCGATCCTCTAGGATTTTTATGCCACTTCACTATTGCCGCCAAGCTATTATTGCGTGAGGTGTGGAGACGAGAGGTACGTTGGGATGAGCCGGTGCCTGACGACATTAATGCAGCGTGGCAGAGATTTCGTCAACGGATATCTCATGTAGCTGAATGTCGTATACCACGATTTTACTTCAGAAAAGGTTTGCCGTTAAAACTTCAACTCCACATATTTGTGGACGCCAGCGAGAAGGCCTTCGCAGCCGTAGCTTATTGGAGATCCATGAATGCAGATAACAACTTTGAAGTTTCGTTTGTTGCCGCCAAAACTAAAAGCGCACCACTAAAGCAATTGACCACTCCACGCCAAGAACTGCAAGCCGCCGTATTAGGAGTACGTCTGATGAAAACAATTATTGCCGAACACTCTCTCAACGTAACTCAATCAGTTCTTTGGAGTGATTCAAGAAATGTGCTAAGTTGGATCAAAAGTGAGCAGCGCAAATATAAGCCATTTGTTGCACACCGAATAGCTGAAATCCTAGCTGCTTCCAACTCAAACGAATGGAGGTGGATTCCCACTTCTGAAAATGTCGCTGATGAAGCTACACGAGCTAATAATGTCATTAATTTTAGTTCCTCGTCACGATGGTTTAGCGGCCCTACATTTTTGCTGACTTCTGAAGACTCTTGGCCTATCGCAACCGACACAATGCCTGCTATGGACGATGAAGAGGAAATCCATACAAATTTCATACTAACTGCCGTCGCCAACAAAATTATAGATTTTAATAGATTTTCATCTTTAGCAAAACTCAAACGGTCTGTCGCATGGATAATTCGATGGGCTCGGCGCTGCCGAAAGGAAGTAAAGCCTGGTCAAGAATATGGCCTAACAGCTGAGGAACTTGATGCAGGTCAGCGCTCATTATGCCGCATTGTTCAAAGGGAAGCATATTCTGAGGAGTTAAAATACATCGCGTCCGATAAGCCCTTGCCACGAGTAAGCACCTTGCATCAGCTACTCCCATATATTGATGATGATGGCATTCTTCGAGTAAGTGGAAGGATTGACGCAGCCAGCTGCCTTCCATATACTGCGAAGCGGCCAATTATTTTGCCGCCAAATCACGAGTTCACCAGACTTGTTGTAGCCGATGTACATCATAAGATGCTTCACCAAAATATTGAGGTAACAATCAGTGAGGTGAGACGCAACTACTGGATCCCGCGACTTCGTCAAGTTTTGCGTACAGTCATCAGTAACTGCTATGTGTGCAAATTAGAAAAGATTAAGCCAGTTGCACCATTGATGGGTCCATTGCCAGAGGACCGCCTTACGCCATATGTGAGACCGTTTAGCTACACTGGTCTTGATTATTTCGGTCCTTTAACTGTTTCTGTTGGTCGCCGGATTGAAAAGCGTTGGGTGGCACTGTTTACCTGCCTTACAGTGCGCGCCATTCATCTTGAGGTTGCTCATGACCTGTCAACTGATTCCTGCATACTGGTCATTCGGAATTTCATAAATCGTCGTGGTGTTCCAAAAAGATTGCGTTCCGATAATGGAAAAAATTTTGTAGGAGCTGATCAAGAAGCGAAGAGGTTTTCGGAGGTTTTCGATTGTGGAAAGGTGCAGGATGAGCTATCAGCAAGAGGAGTCGAATGGATTTTTAACTGCCCCAGCAATCCGTCAGAAGGTGGTGTGTGGGAACGAATGGTGCAGAGTGTCAAGAGTGCCTTACGCCATATGCTTAAAGAAATATCGCCACGAGAGCATACATTGACTAGTCTACTCATAGAAGCCGAGAACATAGTCAATTCAAGGCCACTTACTCATCTGCCGGTCACTGCCGATCAAGAAGAGCCGCTGACACCGAACCATTTTTTGCTTGGTTCAGCTAACACTTCAAATACGTCCAGTGTGAAAGAGCCACAGGAGCAGCTATGCGCTTTACGCAAGCAATGGCGTGTTGCACGTCAGTTGAAAGAACGCTTTTGGAAACGATGGATCACAGAGTATCTTCCAACCTTAACCCGTAGAGTTAAGTGGTGTCAAATCAAGCGAGACGTGGAGGTCGGCGATTTAATTTTCCTATGTGATGAAAACGTGCCCAGAAGGGATTGGCGTCGCGGTCGTGTAGAGGAAGTATTCAGGGGAGTTGATGGTATAGTGAGGCGTGCTGCAGTGCGTACCAGCAAAGGAGTTATTCATCGTCCAGTGTCTAAGCTAGCCGTTTTGAACCTGATTGATGGTGAAACGTGATCGTTTCACGAAGAGGGGAGTGTGGAAAAACGGTAGCATAATTTTTATTGTTTATTTTGTAAAAGAATGGTAACATTATTTAAGCATTTGTCTAGTTATATTTTAGTGTCAAATAATGTAAGCCCTGTGTTTCGCCTCCCTGGCTACATGACAATTTGATTAATTTCATTCCGTTTTTGACGTTTATGCCTTTGTCAAAGATATTCTTTAAATATCGCGGTCATTTTTTCGTCAGTCATTTGCTGAAGCCAGGAAGGTAAAAAACTGCGGTAAGTGAATAGTCTTGCTGAATTACTTTATATTTTATGTGTCTTTTTTCTTATATAGAAATAAACCTAACCCAACCTAACCTAACCCACCAAAGTTAAAGTTACTTGCCGCTTTAATTTATTTAATAAACGCCAGGGTTAAATTCGCAACCTTCAAATGCAAATGGCACATGTATTTTTTCTTAAGGAAACATATAACTAACTTCAAATTGGTTGCTTTCTGACCGAAAGGTTTAAATTTTATTTGTTTATTAAAAACTTTATTTTTTATAAATAATAAATAAAATTTTTATAAAACTTTATTTCATATTAATTGTAAAACATTTCTTGTCCTATTTCGAAAATTTCATTAACTTTTTCCCAATGTTTACTGAGAAATCGCAATTTAAAAAAACACCCATAAAACACATCATAACTTTTTAAAAAATACAAATTTTGCAAAAAAAAATATAAGGCGTTAATATCGATCAATAAATCTTCAAAGTTATGCAAAAGAAAAGCTTAAGTTTAATTAGTTGGTTTTTTCTGTACCCACTTGAGAAAACTTTACTCATTGTGATTTCTATTATGTTTCGTGTGCTGCATAGAAATTTCATTTTACATGCAATTCATATTGAAAATTTGTATTTCATTTTATTTTATTTATTCATGCTAAAAATTTGTACATAATTAATCGAGATTGGTTAAATTATAAAAATGAAAAAATATAAAAGAAAATATGCAAGATAAAAAAACGAATAAGTAAACTGGGATTTGAACATTGATCATTTTGGATTTTTGTTCAAATTTTCTCATATGAAAAGCAAAAAAAAAGATAGGGTTTGAGACTTCATACGTTCATTTATTTTTGATTGCTTTCTTTAGTTTATTTTTTTGTGACTAAGGCCTGTTAACTTATCTCAACTAAATCGTAGTTTAAACTGCGATTTGGTCTTAATCGCCGATTAGTCACAAACATCGATAACTTATGTCGTGTAATCGGCTATTAACGAGCAAATCGTCGATTTAAGTTAATACGAGAAATACGACTACGTTTAACGTTTGTTTTACTCAATTATTTAAATCAAAGAGTTTTTCTTTCAAATGGACTTTGTGAAAACTTTTATGAAGTTAAAATTATACAGAATCGCGAAAGGAAGCGAAATGCATGTTTTCCGCGATCTAATAAAAGGACAAAGTGGACTGAAAAACAGTTCCTCCAACGCTTTCGCATATCAAAACACACAGTCAGAGGGGTCTTGACGACTGACCATTTTGAGTCATAATAACTACATTATCTTCGGTTTCAACAGGTATTTTTTTCATATTAATTAAATTATTCTTTTTTTCTTCAATAAAGACCACTGAATTATTAACTTACATCAGTTCTCATCACTTTCAACTGAAAACTAATAAAAAAGAAGCTAGCCACAAATATTTTTAATAAAACGATGTAAATAACGGAAAACTTACAGCCATAATTAAAAAACAATACAGACGTGCAAAACTGGATACATGCGTTTTTTAAAGTTTTTGAAAAAAAATTAACTATCGTATACATTTTTAATTTATTTATTAATTTTGTATTAAGGGCCGTTAAATCAAAACCTGAAGCGGGCAGAAATCATTTAAGCTTACATAAATAGGCGTCGACAGAACCTATCATATATTTGAGTTTCAACTGCGTTCAGGTACCGCTTCGCGTTCGAGAAGTATAAACCTGTTTTATAAGTAAATAAGTAGTTGCGCCCTGTTCGGGTGTGCAATTATTTGGAAAGTTTTGTGTTGACAATTGCATATTACGATATACGTTTAGTATATATCCTTGATAATTTTTAGATTAAAATTATTATTTAAGACATAAAAGTCACTTGGGGCCAATTGACACAAGCATCTAGGGGGTACCCGTTTGGTAAATAGATTGTGACTTAATCGATTTATTTCTTAACAGAAGGGATTATGGTACGAACGTTAAAACGAGAAATTGATAGAGGTAACATCGATGATAGCGCTATGGCTTCTGCAATCTTTGATATACTGGAATGCAAGGTATCAATAAGAAATGCGATCTATAAGTACAATTTGAAAATAACGCAGTTGATACTGATCCACCTATGTCAAAAGAGGTTAAGGAAGGCTATTTTATATAATATAGGGGTGTTTTAAACTATGAATTAAAGTACCACAAGCGTATATCAATGTACCCCGTGTGTGGGGCAGTTTGATACGAAATTCTTTTTTTAAAAAACACTTCATAACATTTTTTCCAAATAAATCTGAGTTGAAATTTGTTTGAAATAAGTTAGTTATGTAAATAAACACTGAAAACATTCAGATACTTTTTTTTAAATTATTTTTGTCAATATGCCTCTTTTTTTCGTTTGTGAAGAAATCGTATCAATGTGCCCCACCTCCCCCTACAGAAGAAGAACAAGGATTTCAAAATCAAAAACTTTTTTCAAATCAGTTTATTATTAATACGTTTATGATCATGTGAGCATGAAACTGCCTAACATTGTCTCAGTATTGCTCACTACTGTAAGTTAACAGGCCTAAGTATCATAATTAAATGTTAAATTGAATAAAATTATGAAAAATGTAAAAAATAACTAAAAAACATAAAAATTTCACAATCATTTTACTTAACTACGATTTTCTATTGTAGCATAAGCGAAGCAAAGACGTTCACACACACATACGTATGTATGTAGCCGCGGAGCCGCTACCTCTGATAATTCTCTAATTCAGCGAGTTGGATGAAAGGGAGCTCTTGAAGCGAGTGGGGACGAGTTTAATACTCAAGTAGTATAACCCAATACCCCTCGGGCAGCAAGTCGGAAGAAAGCAAGCTCTTTAAAAATTACTCCCTCTCGCCTGTATGGGATATGTAAGGACGAGCTGTCTCTCGCGAAGCCGAGAGGCCGCTACTGCTGACAAATTCTAAGTTTGTCGAAAGCCTTTTCTTCATTATATGAATTCCACAACTTAAACCTAATCACCCCACGACGCACAACATTTCTCAATAAAAACGACTTTTAAGTTTGAAGGATTAAACCTTTACACTTAATCTTATCAAATTCACGCTTGGTGATGACCAGAGAGGCTATAAATGCATATTTGCATATTGCATATTTGGTACTTTAGAGCATATTTTGGGTTAGTTTGCATATTTTTGCATATTTGAGCATTTTCACGATGGCGTTTCCAAACACACCTCTGCCACCATCTCCAATTATTATTCGATGGGGCACTTGGCTAGAAGTAACAGTTTATTACAGCAGCAATTTTAAAGACGTATGGGCAGCTGTTGAAGATCTCAGTGAAGATTATGCTGAGGCCATTCGAATAACAAAAGGAATGCTACGATCTACAAGCTTAAAAGCTAAGCTAAGCTACATTAAATGTAATTTTTTAATACAGTAGAACCTCTGTAAGTTGAACTTGAAGGGAGACGCCAACAAATTAGAGTTTTCGACTTAAGGAGGACTTCGAGTTAAGCGAATTTTGTCAGGAAATGTGCGACTTGTAGAGGTTAAGATTTATGAGGGAGCATTGATAATGATGCGGTTTTCAACAGATGGCACGATATGTCATTTAGTTTTTGCTTGGCAGCCACATAAGCCGGATAACTTTTAACTTTTCTTGTAAAATGGATAAAACCGATTTTCGCTCATTGATCAAACATTATTTCTTGCGTGGAAAAACCGCGAAGGAAACAAAGGAAAAGCTTGATAAATATTATGGTTCATGATATTGTTTTGAATGACCGTCGAGTGAAGTTGAGAGAGATTGTCGACATTGTAAACATTTCATATGAACGTGTATTCAACATCTTACATGAACATTTGCATATGAAGAAGCTATCAGCCAGATGGGTGCCGCGATTACTCACAAATGATCAAAAACTGCTAATATTCTAAAATGGCTAAATTCCATGAATTACGTTACGAATTGTTGCCGCATCCACCTTACAGTCTAGATTTAGCACCGAGTGACTTTTTACTATTTCCAAACTTAAAAAAATGGCTCGCGGGAAAGAGATTCACATCAAATGATGAAGTAATCAACGAAACAAACTCATATTTTGAAGAGTTCGACAAAACCTACTAAGTATTTGAATGGCATCAAAAAGTTAGAATATCGTTTGACCAAGTGTATCGAGCTAAAAGGGGACTATGTTGAAAAATAAAACGAAATTTAAAAAATAAAGTGTGTTTTCATTGTTAAACCGGATCATTATCAATTCGCACTCGTATTCCATGTATTGATGTATTGCAGTAGGACCAAACTATTTCTGATAATTTTTCAATCGGCAACAATAAAGTAACTTCGCTAAAGTTCAAATGAAATCACGTGTTAACGTCAGTCATAAATTCCTTTATTATTTCATAGGATTGGTTTATTGTATAAGTAGGCTTTTACATTAATTTCTAAGAAATAATGAAGTACATTGTCGGCATATTCTTAAAATCGGTATCTTATTTTTATTCGAACTATAAAGGTAATTCGTTTCAAATAATCGAATTGTAAAAGTTGTAAAATCAAATTTTGGTATGCAGAGGTCAAATTTATTTTTTCGAGTTGAGGGAAAATATGTACTGAATTTACTTGTAGAGACTCACTAATTATTTGGACTTATAGAGGGGTCAGATTTCGAGCAATGGAGGTTTTGTGGCTTGAAGGGAAGGGAACACAGCATTTTTTCGAGTGTGGGAGGTTTCCGACTTATCGAGGTGCCACTGTTATAGTTGATTCGATTTTAAAATTCGAAACTCCGGACTAAGAGCTCAAAGAAAGCGTAAGAGTTTTTGAAAACGCAAAAAGTTGGGCTTCTCTAAATCGTGCGGATATCACTAACAAATTTGAAAGCGTGTGATTATCTGTAATTTTTTAAATCCATCAAATTCTTTACGAAGGTACTACTTCAAAAAGCCCGTTTTGTGAACAGTATTCTCCTAACGAGACAGCTCTATATAAATACAGACCCGTGACTGAAAAGCGATACAATTTTTTATTCGAGAATTTGAAGCAGCATTTAGTAGTTTATGCAAAATTTAAATCTTGTGGGCATGTAATATTTTAAGTTTTTGTATTTTTCAAATATAAAAAACCAACAGAAAACATAGTTTTTGATTTTTTTTTTCATGCAGGAACTAGTCCTCATGAAATTTTCAAGCTGTTTTTCGTGCATATTAAAGTGCATATTTGGTGTTTTTTGGGGCATATTCTATGCGCTTAAAACATGTTTTATTTTGCATATTTCCGGAATATCTGGTGATGACAATTCAAAAAAATTAACATAAATCTCTAGCTCTGAATCTAATTACCTCATGCACAGCAATCTGAAATAATAAAATGTTCCATTAATGAAATCATAAATCCTACTATAAATCTCCATTCCAAGCACAGCAATTATAAAGAAAATACAAGCAAAAAACTTTAAACTGTTATAAAATTGAATTCGAACAAACTGGAAGATTCGAAAAGTCTTTATAGCACGCTGTGCTTATTACTACACTTGAAAAAATTGAAAATGACACTCGATCAAAATCGGATCACGTGTAAAGGTGTTGTGTGCGGGAACGTTCTTTAAATATGAATTTTTGTAGTTGAACTTTGTCAAAAAAAATAAGCAAACAAAAACAGCATTTTTTGAGCAAATTTCATTTTTGAGACTTACACGCGAAATTAAAGCTCAATAAATACCTTATCAACTGATACCTATGTTGTTAAAATAGAAATATAAAACTGCTTAATTAAATCAAAATAAAAACTCTGTAGCGAATTAAATTTTGACGATCGTAATAAAATAATTTTTTCGTGTTTGACACTGGGCTAATATGACTTCATTCATGTTAAACTAATTCTTGTCTGTTATCTTTTTTTTTTTGATTTAAAAACCTTTTTGAGACCAATTGCGTTTATTTCCTCTCAAAATGTTAACTACATATTTAACTACAAATTTAACTACGAGGGTAAATAACATAATTGAGTGTGTTGGATGCGAAAATGGGCCCACCGTTCAATTTTAGTCCAAATTTTATATTCTTTTTGCTTGTCATCAAATGGTGTTGATTCTTGGTGGGTCGTTGTCTTCTTGGTGGTGGAGCTGGTGTGGTTGGGAAACAAAACCGGGGGTGCTTTTTGTTGATGTGGCTGGTTGTTGGGACTCTCTGCAATTGGGATGGCAGTTGCTTGAGAACATTCCAAAAGAATTCCTAGGACTGCAATTTAAATGCAGGGGTATAAAAATTGGCGTGCGTCGGCTGTGGTAGAACAGGTGCCAATGTTGCTGGAAAAATCCGATTACGTATGCATGTTCCGTGTAGCGACGGCTGTTGGAGCTCTTTGCTCGCAGTCGCAGGTTAATTTTTCTTCACTTAAGCAATCAATTAGTTTATGTTGCAGATGTACAGTAGATAGTATCACAAAAAAAAGTTTGAATGTCCGCCCCAGTTTGAAAGCTAATATTGAAATATTTTAAAGGAAAAACATTTTTTTTTGACCTCTACATTCGATGCTATTTTGTTTTTTTCTTATATCTCCGCTATTTGGAGTTCGATCAACAAGTATGGTATATCGTTGTAAATGTCTTAACATGGACTACATTTCATTCATAAAAGTCATTTGTCTCAGATTTTTTTCCACTAGTTGTATACATTAACTCAGCTTCTACCACCCTAATGTGCCAAGGGCACATCATAAAATTAAAGTCCGTACCAAATCAGTGCAAATATTTGGTCAGAATAATGAAATCATCTTTAACTTAAGTCTTAAAACTATGCAATGGTTTTTTCCAATCGACTTCCAAGATCATTGCGCTTTTATGTTCGTTTTAAACAATTTTATGTAGTGCATTTTTATACCATACACCGAGGGTATATTCACTTTGTCCATAAGTTTGTAACACATAGAAGGAGGCGTGGCAGGTATGGAAAAGTATATATATTCTTGATCAGCGTCACCACCTGAGTTGATTTAGCGATGTTCGTCTGTCTGTCTGTCTGTCTGTCTGTCTGTCTGTCTGTCTGTCTGTCTGTCTGTCTGTCTGTCTGTCTGTCCGTCTGTCTGTCTGTCTGTCTGTCTGTTGAAATCAGGTTTACAGGAAAACCAAGAGAGCTAATTGAATGAAACTTTTACACACAGGTCACATCTTCTTGCAGGCATCTTGCTATTAAAAATGGGCGAAATCGTTTAACTGACACGCCTACCGCCCATACCCTATGTATATATACCCAGGTCAATTTTGAAAAAAGTTGCAGCGATTTTGATGAAAATTGGTGATTTGATGCACATGTGAACAAGATTAGGATTAGGTTAGGTTTCAAGTTTTCAAAGCTTCCTACAGGGGCGTGGCACAGCCCTAAATTTTAACCTTTATACCACCATATCTCGTAAGCCGTGCAAGATATTGTTATGAAATTTGGTAAACGAATACATATTAAATATATCTTGAGTTGAGATAAAAATGGGCGGAATTGAAAAAGTGGGCGTGGCACTTTTCAACAGTTAAAAGTTTTGATTCCATATATCTCAAAAGAGGCCTAAACGATTTTCATAAAAATTTTGGAGATGATGCCGCTGAAAGCAGTCATCAATACAAGTTCAGCCACTTAACTGAAAAAACTCGTTGAAGGGCGTGGCACCGCCCACAATATTTATAAACGTTATATTAAGAGAACGAACAACGTAATCGTGATGAAATTTAATGAGGTAGATATACTTGCTGTTAGGTCTTTTATTACAAAAATTTGGTACAATAGTACTTGTGGGCGTGGCACCTCCCATATAAGCAAAAACTGTTTATTGTTATAGATAGTGTACTAAGAGAGTAATCTTCATAAAATTTGGTGTATAGATGTCAGTTACTATAGGCTTTAAAAATAAATTAGTTTTGGCAGAATTGCATCAGTGGGCGTGGCCCCTCTCATATTAACATAAATTTGTAGGCGCTGTTTTAAGTAAACTATCGCAGCAATTGCTATGAAATTTAATGAAAGTGGTTCAGTTGCTATAGAGTATATCTGAATCAAAAGTGGCTGAAATAGCACCAGTGGGCGTGGCACCTCCCATACAAATAAAATACGGTAAGTGCATATTTATCGAAATAAGTGAGCAATTATACTAAAATTTGGTGTTAGAGGTTTGCTTATGAAAAGCTATTTCTGGATCAAAACCGGGCTGGATTGTACCAGTGGGTGTGTCACCGCCCTAAATTTTAAATTTAACTGCAGCATATATCGCAAACTATACAAGCTATTGTGCTGAAATTTAATATGAGGATGTCGATCACAAATATAATTTGTTGAACTAAAAGTGGGCGGAATTGAAGAAGTGGGCCTGGTATATTTCAAATTTTTCATTTTTATTCGATTTTTTCATTATTTTCCATATTCTTTCGACTTTTTCAACCCTTTAACTTTTTCCAATATATTCTATATGTATTTGTTCGACTTTTTCAACCTCTTTCAACTTTCTTCATAACTTTCTTCATTTATTCGACTTTTTCATCAATTTTTAATAGTTTCAAATTTTTTCAACCTTTTTCAACTTTTTTCAACATTTTGCATATATTTACGACTTGTTAAACATTTTTCAATCTCTGTCAACCTTTCTAACATTTCACATTTTTTCGACTTATTCAACCTCTTCAACGTCTTTTTAACATTGGTTGAAAAGGTACTTTCAGTGCAGTGTAGGGTATGTGAGTTTCGGCCTGGCCGAAGATAACACCTTAACTTGTTTTTTATTATTACCATTATTATTTATTAAAAAAGTAATAAAATAACAGTTAATAACTTATTTACTAGCACTAGCAAGTAAGAGCTTTAGCTAGGACTTAAAATATAATATACACATTACAAAATATAACTTTTAATACAACTTTAAAAATATTTAAATAAATAAAAAAAAAATAAAGTTTATAAAATTAAAATAAGATAAAAAAATTAATATAAAAAAAAAATTCCATCCCAATATAATCCGCTAGATCAGTGTTCCGCAAACTTTTTGTGTTCAAGATACACCAATCAAATCAAAAAATTTTAGAGGTACACCAAGGAAAAAAGCAATGTTTATTGAATATTTATTTATTACTAAAATCAATGTACCTAATATGAAAAGATGTTAAGTGAGAAATGTGAGCCTGTTTAACTGAGCACAGGCGATCAAAATTTGGAGCAATCGTTGATAAAGCTGCTCTCATCTCTTTGATCTCTCATTGATCGTCCTCAGGCGTTCCCTTTTTTTCGATTTAATAGTAGTGAGAGTTCAAAATCCCAAGTCGCATAAGTAGGTAGTGGCAAATGGTAATAGAATTGCAACACCACGCTTTGAAAGCAGTGGATACTCATTTTTCATATGCAACCAAAAATGTGCTAGCTCTAATTTGGAAAATTTTAGTTTTAATGTCCGATCAGTTTTTAACGCCATGAATTCTTCCTCCTCGTTTACCGGTAAGTATCCAAGAGTAATATTATCCGAGAATGGATTTCGTTCCCAGTTCATAGGTTGCAGGTCACACTTAGGAAAAAAACAGTTCATTTTTTTCTGCTAATAGCTCCAAGTGTTTCACTATCAAAGCCTGTACTTTTTTTCTAATCGGCAGCTATAACATTTGGAAGCATTTCATTACTACCATTGGCGGCGTGACTGATCCATAACACCAACTTAGCGCGGAAACTTTCAATTCTGTCCGAAGACGTAAAAATATTAGAATTCCTGCCTTGCATTTTTCTGTTGAGCTCATTTAACATAAATAAGCAAATATGTCCGCCAGGTATGCAAGTTTTACTACCCATTCTTTTTTTTAAACACAGAAGCAAAATCTGATCCCTGGGCCTCTAAAAGCGTCGGTCTCATTTTTTAGCTCGTAAGTCCGAGATAGCACTTTTCCGTGAGAATGCCATCGTACTTCTGAATCAAATAGAAGTGACTGATGATCTTGCTTCCATTTCTGGCACACTGCATTAAACAGACGATAGTTCAGCGGTTGCGACTTGATGTAATTAAAAATTTTAACAACTTCTTCTAGAACAGGCAACAATTCTTCAGGCAGAGACTTATTTCTTATTTATTTAATTCAGTCTATGAAATAGTTCGTACAGACTTACATGCTAAGTAAAAATAACAATTGAATAAAAAAATTAACATTAAATAAATTAATATTAATAAAATTGATTTAAGTGCTTCGTCATCAGTGCTTCCCTGTGTAAAAAAACACTGAACATTTTTAAAGTTAGGATTTTTTTCAGAAGTCCTGGTTACAAATTCCCTAATTTTTCCCGTCGTAGCTGCTGCTTCGTCTGTACAAATGCTTATGCAGTTGTACCATTCCAAATTATGGTCACTGAAATACTGGTATGTTACTTTGAATATTTCTTCTCATGTGGTTTAACCAGGTAGTGACAGGCAAAATAAAAAGTCCTTTTTTCACATCTGTCAGTGTACCTCACACATGAGATGAGATGCGCGTGACCATTGATCAATGGACTCGTCGACTTGTAGCTCGCGCAACACAGCGCCTCGCTCTTAAAGCTCTCAGCTATTTTTAGGTGTATTATCTTCACAAAACCTTCACCTTTTTTCCGTGGCACAGCAACTGATGTCCACAGTACACCAGTGTGCTGCGGAACACTGCGCTAGATCACCGGTGACGCACTGACATACATTTTTGCACTTGCATCGAGAAATTAGGAACAGTTCGTTGCACTCATTTGCATTGTAGTATTTGTTTGGGACTTTTAAAATTTCAAAATAATTATCAATGCATGCTTCAATGTGTCTGCGATCGTTGATCTCGATAATGTTGGAATGTTTGCGCTTTCCCACAAGCTAGTTATGTCTTTGAATACTTTTTCTGTAAAAACATTTAATTTCTGTTGCCAGATGCAATATATTTCAGATGTAATAAATATTGAATCACATCGCGTTTTGTTGGCAATTTGCTTTTTTCCAAATCGCACTTTTTAAAAATCATTTTTCTTTTTTATTTAATTCTCTGAAGTATAATACTTTTTCAATATTTGAAGAACACTTTTTCAAAGCTTGAACAATACTGATTAACAAGTGATAGTCTTAAACTCCTTTTTATATACAAAAAATGTTTACAATATAGCAAAATCTATTACCTGACCTAAAATTTATGGGAAAAATCCAACTTATATTCATTGCGAAACCCAAACAATTTTTGTCCGTCGCACTATAATTAGGACATTGAATCATTCATATACCAATCCTTAGTCGCAGGTAACTCGCGGGTTGCAGTTACATTGTAAGTATCGGAAAGTTTTATTTTGGGCGGAGCGTATGTGATGATCATAAAGTTTCAGAATTAAACCTTAGTTTTAAGGACTAAGAATATGTAACTGCTACAAACACAAACAGTTACGTTCTTATTTGATCAGTCTAGCGCCCATTAATTCCTATTTTTATTTGGAAGCATATGCTTTCTACCTAGATTGATTTTGATGAAATTTGGTACGGATCAAAATCAAATAGGATGACTACACGCTGGCAAAAAACGGATAGAATTAATAGATTAAAAAATTAAATTGATATAACTGAAACCTTAACGATTTTCATTTAAAATTATTTAAATAAAATTTTTTAAAACGAACATAAAAGCGAATGATCTTGGGAGTCGATTGGAAAAAACCATTGCATAGTTTTAGGACTTCAGTTAAAGATGATTTTATTATTCTGATCAAATATTTGCACTGAAATTTTAGATTCGCTGTAGCTTTTTCAATTTCAATAATTTGAGGAAACTTTGTAGATATGAATCTTATGATTTGGTACGGACTTTAATTTTATGATGTGCCCTTGACACATTAGCGTGGTAGAAGCTGAGATAATGTATACAACTAGTGGAAAAAAAATCTGAGACAAATGACTTTTATGAATGAAATGTAGTCCATGTTGAAACATTTGCAACGATATATCATACTTGTTGATCGGACGTCAAATAACGGAGATATAAGAAAAAAGCAAAATAGCATCGAATTTAGTGGCCGAAAAAAAATTTTTTTTTTCCTTAAAAATCTTTTAATATTAACTTTCAAACTGGGGTGGACATTGGAATTTTTTTTTTGTATGGGGGTCGATACTATCATTATACAGCCATATAATTTCAGAAATGCATCAAATTTTAGAATTAATTTCCCAATAACAGATCTCAAAATATATTGCTATATAAGGGACTTAAATTGTATAATGATTTACCGAGTTCTTTGAAGAATGAAAATAATTTTTTTCTTTCTATAAATAAATTATCAATTTACGTTAAAGCAAAATTTAACTAAAACCAGGTGATATTTATTTATATATTCATTGATTTGTTAGCGTAACAAGACAAATATCTTATATTAATACGCTAACAACAAGTGGCATCAAACATTTTTTTCTTTCATTACTTAAATATAAAGAAATAAAATAATTTAAATCAAAATAAAGTAAAAGTGTAACTAAATATATTAAAAGCTTGGATTACAAAATACTATTTATACTAATTATATAAAAAAAAATTAAATTTTAAAATTTAATTTATGAAACTGCTTTTATGTATTAAATGTTAAAACTTTTAAAAATTAAAAATTTTAAAAACTATTGCAACAAAGATGTTAAGTTTTTTTTGAATTGCACTGA
Organism: Tricholauxania praeusta; assembly: GCA_949775025.1. NCBI lineage: Eukaryota > Metazoa > Arthropoda > Insecta > Diptera > Lauxaniidae > Tricholauxania > Tricholauxania praeusta. The sequence goes on from OX459028.1 coordinate 94,610,723, forward strand.
GCTACTCATGGACCTTAATTTTATGGGAAGAGCGTTCCAAAGACGAATGGAGAATATAAAAAACTGCCTTTCGGAAGCCAAGCAGGTGTGACGAAGATGAAGTATCGTACTTGATCTGCTAGATCTGGAGAAAGTATGAAGGCTGCTTAGTGAAAACGATATTATGTAGTAAAATAAGTGTACGATATTCCAAAAGTTTGTTGAAACTCATATTGTACATTCTGCTAGAAAATAGGGAAATGTGACTTCTGCGTTTTAGGCCATAAACATATCTAGAAATATTATTAAACACTACATTTAATCTATGTCTGGATATGTAATCACAATTTGCAATAATTTCACAACCATAGATAAGCTTAGGTACAAGATATGTTTTGGCTAGTAGAGTTTTAATGTGAACAGGGGTGAAGTTTTGGGTTTTCCATAAATTGCGGAGTATTCCATAGACTTTTCCAATACTTATATTAATGTGATTATTCCAGGATAGCGTTTTATTAAAAATAACGCCCACATTTTTTGCAGATACCACATAATCAACTTCACATTGGTTCAGGTATAGCTTAGGCATTGCCGAGGTTTTCGCTATCAACAGTTTATCTGATAGTAACGCGTTGAAGTCTATAAACCTTCGTATTTGTTTGTGGAGTATAAACTCTATGGCTTTGGAAATAAAGGACAATATTGCAATTGGTCGATAATCGTTATTGCCCTTTGAAATTGGTATTATTTTAGATTTTTTCCAGGTTTGGGGAAATATTGACTTGGTGATTATAGAGTTAAAAAAATGAGTTATAAAAGGAAGCAACTTAGGAAGTATAGCGTTGAAAAACATAGGATGAATTTCATCAAATCCTACCGCATTTGATTTGATTGCAAGGATACTTTCAAGTACATCGGTTTCATTTACGCAGACAAAACTAAAAGTGATGTCATTATTCAAGGAGCTTGAATGATTATTATAGACATTATTGCTAACAGTAGGTATAGGAATATTCACAAATTTACTATTGAGTTCATCTACTTGAATGGGATCGCCAGAGCATGACATAACCTTTCCAATACCTATGTTACGAATGACGTTCCAGGTTTGCTTACTGCTAACTGCAGCACGAAATCTAGACCCACAAAAGTTTGCCTTAGCAGCCTTGATTGATTTGACCACCGCTTTGCGCTGTACTTTATAGGTGTCGTATATATCGAGTGTTTTAAACAATTTCCATCTATTAAAAGCTTTATTGCTTTCCATTATAAGGTTTTAAATGTGGATATTAAACCATGAACGATCCTTTTAACTTTACTGGTACAAACAGATATCAAATTTGTTCTTGGAGAAAATGCACTTGGTCATCAACGAAGACCATACGGTAGATCGCATCCCAACTAATCATTGCAGCTTCCTGCTCAAGGTGAAGATAGTCAATATTTTTGAAGTCCCGTTAACTAAAAGTTTTAGGTACGTTAGTGGTGTGAAAGTCATAAGATAGAAATATCATATCGTGTTTGGAAAAAACCGGTATTGAGAGCTGATCATAGAGCTGGATCTTAGATCGCTCGCTTACAAAAAATAGATCCAGGAGTGTATCGCATGAACTGCTTAGCAGTAGATTATTTTCCCCATTATTTACTACAACAAACTTCGTTTACGAACCCTACGCGACGAATGTGAAGAAACGTTCGAGCTCGCGAATTCTTAAAGTTTTTAATAAATTTCTGCTTTTAAAATTATAATACCGATTTATTTCGGTAAAGTGAATTGTGTTTCTTAATAGCAAATTGAAAGAAAATCATTTGCTTTGTTTTATTAAAGAAAATTCAAAGTTTATCGAAACTGGTTTTCAGCGCGGAAAAGTGCAAAAAAAAATCATCGTTTTGTTTTTGCTTTGAAATTCTTTTATTTTTTCGGTTTTATTAAGTGTTATTATTTTGTATTAAGCCGCGAGTTTTGATGAAAAATAGCGAGTGTTAAACTGTAAATAATAATAAAAGTTATTTCAAATAACAATAACTTAAAGTAAATTTTCACAATTGAAGCGAGAAAGACTTAGAGATCGTGCATTTGTATGTGCTTGTGGTTGCGGCACCGTAATAATGCAAGAACAACACTGCTTTCTTTTTATATTTTTTTTTCTACGTCGCTTTGTGCTAAGTCTCACCTGGTGAATTTTTGCTTTTTACATCCGCGGAAAAATATTAGTGTAACTGCTTAAGTTTCCGCGTTTTTAATAAATTAAATAAAGCTCATTTATTTTTTTTTATGCGAGTAGTGTATGCATGCATGGCTATTTGATTTGGAAATATATTTTCATTTGAAGTGATTGTGCATGCATATATAGATTCGTTAATACATGTTCATATGTATGTAATGCATACATATATATGTGCATGTGTGAGGGAGCTCAGCTCGCATATTAATGAAGTAGTTTTTACTTCAATCTCTGAGCCAACCATTAGCAAGTTGACACACAGCCTCCCCGCGGCTCCATCTGGGTAGCTATCTCCGCATCCGCTAAGATAGTGAGCGAATGTGTGCAGCGTGTCCTTCCTGGAAGTAAACTGGGTTGTGCGCAGGGTTTGGTACCCGCCACGTAAAAAAAACACTCCAATGAAGACTAAAAAAGCCTCGGATAATGAACCCCTCAACGTTGACGACCACTGCAAACGAAAAAAGGACTATGATTTAAGAATATGCACCTGGAATATCCGGACCCTCAATAGGGAAGGTGCCTCTATCGAATTGGCGGATACCCTCGGAAAAATTAAGGCTGACATCACCGCCATCCAGGAAATAAGATGGATAGGACAAGGTTGCTCTAAGCAAGCAGGTTGCGATATCTACTACAGCTGCCATGCGGAGAGGCGCGAATTGGGATGCGGATTCGTAGTAAGCAAGAGACTTCGCGACCATATCTCCAGGTTCACACCTGTGAGTGAAAGGTTGGCTACGATCCGCGTCAAGGCTCGATTTTTCAACATCAGCTTGATTTGCGCGCACGCCCCGACGGAGGAAAAGGACGATGATATCAAAGATGCCTTCTATGCGAGACTCAAGGAAGTATACGACCGCTGCCCGGCCCATGACGTTAAAATTGTACTCGGGGATTTCAACGGAAAGGTCGGAAGAGAAGGTATATTTGGCCCCACTGTCGGTCAGTTCAGCCTTCACGAGACCACCTCAAACAACGGTCTACGGCTGATCGACTTCGCCGCGGCGCGAAACATGGTAGTAAGTAGCACCAGATTTCAACACCTCGATATCCACAAGGCCACCTGGCTGTCCCCTGATCAGAAAACACGCAACCAAATCGATCATGTTGTGATCGACGGAAGGCATGCTTCCAGCGTGCTAGATGTTCGTACGTTCCGGGGAGTCAATATTGACTCCGATCATTATCTTGTTGCAGCCAAGATACGCATGCGGCTGTGCAATGCAAAGGATGTACGCTCTGTTACGCAACGAAACCTGGACGTCGCTAAGCTGCAATCACATCGGACGGCCGAAGCCTATTCCGCTCGTCTCTCAGAACTGCTCCTTCAACCTGACTCTCTACCCGATGATGCCGGTGGACTTTGGGCGCATATATCCCACTGCATGCGCTCTGACGCTGAGGAAGTCATTGGTTTCCGACGCCCACTCCCGCGAAATCAATGGTATGACCAGCAGTGTCGCGAAGCTACTGCAGTGAAAAACGCCGCCTACAAAAGAACCCTGCAGTCAGCAGCAACGCGAGCCGTGCACGAAAACTACCGGGAAAAAAGAAAGGATGAGAGGCGCCTTTTCAGACGCAAGAAACGAGAGCAGGAAAGGCACGAGCGTGAGAAACTCGAAGTGTTACGGGGCAGGAATGATGTTCGAAAATTTTACCAACAAGTCAAGCGTCTGACCCAAGGTTTCAAGCCCGGAGCATCAACCTGTAAAGATGAACATGGAAATCTGGTTACGGATACGCAGGGTACACTGAGATTATGGAGGGAACACTTTTCCAAGCTGCTTGCTGGCGATGACTCCACCAATTCCGCCTTTGGAGAAATTAACCCAATGCCACCAATCAACGACGATGGTGTGGACGTACCACCACCTAGCCATGACGCGGTACGAGTTGTGATCCAACGACTTAAGAACAACAAAGCGGCTGGTGCCGATGGCCTGCCTGCTGAATTGTTCAAGACCGGCGGCGATGAGCTGATAGGGTGTATGCATCAACTCATCTGCAAAATATGGCTAGTTGAAAGCATGCCTTCTTGCCATCTCTTACAAGGTCCTGTCGACTGTACTGTGTGAAAGACTTAAGCCGTTTTCCAACACACTGATTGGGCCTTATCAGTGCGGCTTTAGACCTGGTAAGTCCACCATAGACCAGATCTGCACACTACGTCAAATCCTGGAAAAAACCCACGAAAAACAGATCGATACCCATCATCTCTTTATCGATTTTAAAGCAGCTTTCGATAGCCCGATACGGGATTGACTGTATGCCACCATGTCTGAGTTCGGTATACCTGCGAAGCTGGTGCGGCTTTGCAGAATGACGTTGAGCAACACAGCCAGCTCCGTCAGAGTAGGAAGGGACCTCTCCGAACCATTTGATACCGAGAACGAGGTTTCAGACAGGGCGATCCACTATCCTGCAACCTCTTCAACTTTGTGATGGAAGGGGTGTTGCGAAGAGCCAGTGTACATCGTAATGGCACTATTTTCTACAAAAGTGTCCAGCTCCTTGCATATGCCGATGATATTGGTATCATTGGACGTTGTAAGCGAGATGTTACTGCTGCGTTCTCTGCTATCGAAAAAGAGTCAGCGAAAGTGGGTTTGACGGTGAACGAGGGCAAAACAAAGTATACACTGTCCACAAACAGGGGGACGCGGCTTATTGGATCCTTTGTTACTGCGAACAACTATACTTTCGAAGTTGTCAAGGAATTCACCTATCTTGGCACCGCCGTGAACACTCAAAACGATGTCAGCCTGGAGATAAAGCGAAGACTAACTCTTGCTAATAGGTGTTACTATGGTCTCTGTAAGCAATTGAGTAGTAGAGACATCTCTCGCCCGACAAAACTGACATTCTACAAGACGCTCATCTTACCCGTGCTACTTTACGGCGCAGAAGCATGGGTTGTGTCGCAGACTGATGCAGCCACGCTGGGAGTGTTTGAGAGAAAAATTCTTCGCAAAATCTTCGGTCCTGTTCACGTCGGCGACGACTACCGTATTCGAATAAACCACGAACTGTACGAGCTCTACGCTGATATTGACATAGTCAAGCGCATCACTATACAACGCTGTCTGCGCTGGCTGGGACATGTTGTGCGTATGGACGAAGAAGCTCCGGCGAAAAAGGTGTTTGATGCGGAAGCCGCTGGGCGACGACGAAGAGGAAGACCATGCCTCCGATGGAAAGACCAAGCCGAGGAAACCCTATCCACGCTTGGTGTGAATGATTGGAGAAGGCGCGCGCAAAGTAGAGGCGCCTGGAGAGAGCTTTTGAGGTCGGTCGTAACCCGGTAACGAGTTGTTATGGCCACCCAAGTAAGTAAGTAAGTTTTTACTTAAAGTAATGAGTGAAAAAACCGCAAATGCTACGATGAAAATTGATGAGGAGGCTCTTATACGTAGTCCAACACCGGCGCTGACTGAAACGCTTCAGGGTATCGAGTCAGCAGGCCCGACGAGAGGTTAGGTCTGCAAATTTTGTTATTAAACGGCTTAACGCTGTTGATTGCCTTTCTGAGGCTCAAGCAAAATCTTTAGCTAGGGCTAAATATGTCTTAAAAAAGGAGACTGAAAATAGCTCCAATGCTGCTTCCACCTCTGTGGAAGTGAGAAATCGTCTTGGCTTTCAGAGAAACAATAAAAGGAATCGCTCGGCTAAGCATTTGGACCCTCGCGGTTTGCAAAAGAAGCCGAAGAAGTCTTTGCCGAAAAAGGTTTCACCGAAAAAGTTGTCGAAGGTTGACAAAAGCCGTTCCTTTAGCGATGTAGCAAAGGAATGCTTTAAAGTTAGTCTGACCGATGAGGAAAATGGGAATGGTACTATCCCAGAGGATAAATGTGGTTTAGTTACGGCTTTCCTTAGGGATAAGCTCATAGATCTGTGTACCGCTACTCCAGACACTCGCTCACCTCAATTTGATGCCATAAGCTGGCAACATGGTCTTAGAGTAATTGACTGCATGGATCAATACTCTCTCGATTTTATTACGTCATGCGTGTCTCAGATGGGTGGGCTCTGGATAGGTTTAAAGCTCAAGGTTAAATCTCAGAAGGATATTCCGAAGCCACCTCGGGCAAGAATTTTCACCCCTCCGCCCATTGTGGAAAAGGAGAAAATCTTGAGATTGCTCCAATTTTAAAATCCTGGGTTAGCGACTGAGGAGTTTCGAATTATTCGGGCTGAGAAAAAGCGAGAGAGTGGCCAGAGTTACATTATTGAAACTAGTCTGGGAGCCATGCAGCTAATTAAGGATAGGCGCAACAAGCTGATCTTCACTGCTGGAGTGGTTTTTTGTAGGTTCTTTGACGACGATAATGTTGAAAACGAATCTACTCCTCTTACAGGAGTTGAAGAAGACGCTCCCATCACTAAAACCGTGGATGAAACTTGTCCAAATCAATCTCCAGCATTGTAAGGCAGCTTCTGCCTTTCTTTTAGCGTCAAAAATGCGAAACGGACATCCTGGCGTAATCTTTGTAATTCTATAGAGTGTATCAACCAGTCGGAAAGACTCAGGAAAATTCTTACTAAGGAATTATTCCCATTAACCTTCTTGAAATGTTCAAATGGGCTATGGATTGAGTCCCCGAAAGATATACTTAATTTGCTTTTCAATACTCATTTTCCAGAAAACTCTTCGGGTTTTCAAAACTTCCCTAGTGTTTCGTTAAACGAAAATGAGATCGAAGACTGGAATATAGCATCAAATATTGTATCTGACGAAAAAGTTAGATTAGCTATTAGTTCTTTTAGTTGCTCTAACTAAGTAAGTTAGTAAGTTGCGATATCTACTACAGCTGCCATGCGGAGAGGCGCGAATTGGGATGCGGATTCGTAATAAGCAAGAGACTTCGCCACCATATATCCAGGTTCACACCTGTGAGCGAAAGGTTGGCTACGATCCGCGTCAAGGCTCGATTTTTTAACATCAGATTGATTTGCGCGCACGCCCCGACGGAGGAAAAGGACGGTCAAAGATGCCTTCTATGCAAGACTCGAGGAAGTATACGACCGCTGCCCGGCCCACGACTTTAAAATTGTACTCGGGGATTTCAACGGAAAGGTCGGAAGAGAAGGTATATTTGGCCCCACTGTCGGTCAGTTCAGCCTTCACGAGACCACCTCAAACAACGGTCTACGGCTGATCGACTTCGCCGCGGCGCAACACATGGTAGTAAGTAGCACCAGATATCAACACCTCGATATCCACAAGGCCACCTGGCTGTCCCCTGATCAGAAAACACGCAACCAAATCGATCATGTTGTGATCGACGGAAGGCATGCTTCCAGCGTGCTAGATGTTCGTACGTTCCGGGGAGTCAATATTGACTCCGACCATTATCTTGTTGCAGCCAAGATACGCATGCGGCTGTGCAATGCAAAGGATGTACGCTCTAGTACGCAACGAAAGCTGGACGTCGCTAAGCTGCAATCACATCGGGCGATGGAGCCGGAATTTGCCGGACATGTCAAGTTTGCCATCAATGGCGCCAACACAGTTCGGAAAATTCCAAACTGCTTAGATCGTTAGAAATTCGCTTCCAATCATCACTTTGAGGAACCGACCGGTAAACAAATTTTTATTCGTCCCAAAGCACATCGCATGTTTGCCCAATGATTCTTTTGACTGTTGTGAGACCCATTATAAAAGCAGAAGAAAACATTTGCTTGATGCCGCCGTGAGCTAAATAGCTGCTTAAATAACACCCGACATTTCATTTTGGTGGTATCGAATTAGAATTCTTTGTTAAAGGTTCTCTAACCAAAGAAAATTGTTATTTTTCAAAGACTTGGGGTGTTTCTTGTTGTCTTTTTGAACTGTTCTGGATCGTTTCTGTACAATCCTTCAAAATCGTGATCTTGAAATAATGGTCTCACCCAAAATCTGCGACCCTCACTAAGTGCAGTGACACACTCGCGAGCTTCATACAACATTAGAACCATCAAAAGAATTTCTACAATATCTTCAAAATTCATTTTTTTAATGATGATTGAAGTTTGAATTTGAATGCGCTGGATTTCCTTTTCGCTGTCAATTGTAAAATAGGCCCAATTACAAATGTCAAAAAAAAAAATGTAGAGACAGCCATAATTGGTTAAGGGATAACGCATTTATTTTTTTGGTATGTATGGCTTGATCAAAGACCTTGACTGTTTGCAGGCGTGGATTAAGATTGAAAAAAAGCAAACCGCGTGATGACGCGCAAGAACAAAAAGTAAAGAGAAACAAAGCAAACAGGAAAAAAAACATGAAATTAAAGTTGAATTTAAATTAAACTAAAATTAAAATTTTTATTTAAACAAATATGAATAAGTGCTAGGCGGGATATGGGGTGATGCCGGGGTGGGATTAGTCGTAGTGCGAATTCGGGAGTAACCGGAGGGAAATATGACCCGTGGTTTTTTGATGACTGCTCCCTGTTCAAAAGTTTGTCTTGCTAGAATTTTGTACTAAAATTCAAGTTTTTCATTATGTTCTATGTCACGCTATGGTTGGTATAGGGAAATCGCGACCCTAGCCGGGATAGTCTGAGTGCTTGACACTCAAGAATAGTGAGCTTTCCTTTGATAGGATGCCAGGCGTAACTAACGTATTGATTGGATCGCTTCCTTCCGTCACTTCCGTTATGTCAGTTGTAAACTTTGACGCAACGGACTTGACGGACTCTGTGGGTTAAGGCCTTCAATAAAATAAAATTTGCTGCGCAGAAGAGACAGGGCTTCCACTTTTCAAAAGAATATTCCACAAATCAATTCGCACGCATTTAGATAAAGAGGCACAACTCAAAATTTTGGAATTTTCAGAAAACGAAAAAAACTGTTTCGAGCTTGTGAACTATTTTTCATAAATAAAGTGTGGATTATTTAGATGAAGGTACTAACAGAATATGGTTGAAAACCACGTCGCGATCACAACAGCTTGAACTCTCCGACACTAAAAATAGGACACTTTTGCATATTTTAGGCTAATTTCCATTGCAACATGAAGAGACACATAACTGTTTTTTGACACCAAAGTACAGCAAGAAATGAACTTATCTCTTTTGAGCTGATAGATATGTGTATGGTGAACAGTTTTAACAAGTAAACTCGAAAATGGCAAATTTTGAGTTGTACCTCTTTAGCTAAATGAATGTGAATTATGTCAAAAAAATATGTTATGTTATGTGTTGTGAATTTTGACTGCAGCACTGCTGCAGATACCTTTCTATTACGCTATCCAGCTAGACACCTAACAGTTAGATATGCCACATATATGACATAGACAAAACGCCTTATACGTTAGGTTCATATAAAATTCTCCATACAAATTACGTTAGGTTTGTTCTAGCGTTGGGAAAAACCTGTGGTATCATTCGTATCTGTGTGATCTGGCATCTCTGTCTAGCACACTCGTTTTACCTATTGAAAAACTTGTAGCTCAACTGCTCACACTAATAACAAATTTAGCTGTAATACAAGTAAGCAGTTAACGTCTGCCCGCTGCTCTCTCACCATAGCCTAGTGGTTAGAACACTGGCCTTTCATATCTCGAAGTCGCTAGTTCGATCCCCGGCAAAGGCAAAAACATGTTTTGTGGTTTTTTTTATTTTTTTTTATTGTTTTTAATAATTTTTAAAATAAATAAATCAATCAATTCCAGTAAATGTATATTGATATACAATTGAATGACTTTTGGTTATAATTTGCATTTGAGAAACTTTCCTTTAGATTATTAAACCTACTATCACTAACTTGTGCTACAGTTAATGCCGCATCAGCAAAATTCTTTGTTTTAAATATGAATTTGTCAATTTTTAAGCACACAAGTAACATTTCAATGCACGTTTAATAAAAAGCGTTTACAATATCTTAGTAAATTACAAAAAAATTAGAAAATGTATGTACTTGTAAACAATGTATTAATTTGAGTTAAAAACTTATTAAAAAAACTCAAGTTAAAAGACAAGAAAACTGAACGGCAAAAATATCGTTTAATTGCAAAAATGGTGAGTTCAGAATCAATTTTACTTATGTACGAGTATCAATCAACAAGCTAATTAAAATTGCATGTACATTTAAAGCATACATTTTCACTTACAATGATAAATGGCTATGCCTTAGCGTAGACTCATCAATTGTATAGTTATTTTCTTCTTTCGGTTTAATGCGACTTAATCGTTCACGTTGCGCTACAGAAGATGAACTGCTATTACCACTAGCTGATTGTGTATGTACCTTACGATTTGTTCTTCATGTTGCAGACGTAGTCTGCATACTCCAGTCCTGATCATAGTAGTGATCATTAGAGAGTCGTCCCTTTTTTTGCTGATCAATAGCTGTTTGCTTCACAAAGCTTATAACTGAAATTAGAAATTAATGAACAGGTGAGTAATGAAATATATCGCTAAACAACATCTACTGATATTGATTGAAAAAGCATTCCTTTGATGGAAATTAACCTGATAAAAACCTTTTATTTTCTTAAAAATAGAAATGAGGCAAGTAAAAGTAAAACTCAACTTATTGTTGAAAAAAGGTCTATAAACAAAAATTTGCATTTTTTCAAAGTATTGAAAATTTTTTGATTTTTCGAGCTCATTTAAAACCAACCAAATTATTTTCGGAAACCAATTTCTATCAGGGTTCAACATATTTCCTGAATGCCGTGTATATTCATTGTTTTTTTTATTATTCTTAACGCTGTTTAAACATTTATTGTGTAGAATCTCAATGCGAGTATTTTCTCAGAGTTTATCATTCAGCCGATGTTTTTGATTTAGGTTTATGCAAAACAATTAAATAAAATTTCATGAAAATCCATCCGTAAGTATTTACTTAAAATCGATTCACTTTCACTTGGAACTTCATTCATTTTTTATGGTCACTTACATTCCACATTATAGAACTCCGGATCTGGAGTTTCCGCATGTGCCTTCAGATGGTTTATCAAGTCAGAACGTCGAAAGAAACGAGAATCACATAATTTACACAAATGTGGACGATCGTTCTGATGTGCAACCATATGATTCATAAGGCTGGCTTTTTTACGAAATCTTCGACTACAAAAATCACAGGGATATGGACGTAATGCCGTATATTCATCCTGTACAGTAAGTAGTGGTACTTCATTTTCCAAAGGTGCAGAGCGCTTGATCCTATTATTTGTTCGGTAGAAATTTCAACTCTATGACAAAATGTATTTATTTTATGTTTACATTAAAAATAAATTTTTAATTGACTAACCTATCTTCTCCCTGGTGATGCACCCAATCACCTGTGATCACTTCCTCAGTAACCATCTGCGTTTCAGCATAGTCTTCGGTAAATTATATCAGTTCACCGCCACCAAGTTGATCTTGAACTTCATGGGTGATGACACTGCCATCCTCTCCTCTCACTACAGCACCACCAGCATGAGTAAAGTTAATGTTAGTGGCATTTGGTTGCATAACAGCAGTACAATCGATGGGTGTGTTGCCACTAGCAAACACTAAATATGCACTATTAGCATCTGTTGTTGCTGTTATAATTTCAGTGACCATTTTACCATCGTGTGCCATGAATATCAGATTTTCCCCTGCAATCTGATCAATATCTTCTGTGGGCACCTCATGTACTAACTAATACTGAGCATCTTGTGTTCCAATAACACCACTGCCATTACTGATGTCAAATCATCCTCATCTTCTGGAAGCTCATAGTCCATCATAATTTGCTATTTTGTTTTCATGTCACCAGAGCTATGGTGTTGGATCCCGGTTTGTATTTCATTGATTTCTTCAATGAAGAAATAATTTTTGCTATTTTTTTGACACATTGCTTATTTTTGATGTGCAAAAAAGCAAGTTATGCATCACATACAGCTTTCTTTTCTTGACATAGTGTAAAAGTGTGTTAGTGAACACCAAATTTTGTTTCACTGTGTTTGTAACTGCATTAGAGCTGTCTAGCTGGGTAGACCTAACGCCTTATACGTTAGGTACATATAAAACTCTCCATACAAATTACGTTAGGTTTGTTCTAGCGTTGGGAAAAACCTGTGGGATCATTCGTATCTGTGTGATCTGGCATCTCTGTCTGGTACACACGTTTTACCTATTGAAAAAATTGTAGCTCGACTGCTCACACTAATCACAAATTTAGCTGTTATAGAAGTAAGCAGTTAACGCCAGCCCGCTTCTCTCCCACTATAGCCTAGTGGTTAGAACACTGGCTACATACCTCGAAGTCGCTAGCTCGATCCCCGGCAAGAACAAAAACATGTTTAGTGTTTTTTATTTTTGTTATTGTTTTTAATAATTTTTAAAATAATATGAGACAAATATGAAATATATGAAAGCAGTATTTGTTCTCAAAAAATGTTCGTTATGGATGGAAAATTAAGAACGCCAAAGTATTCGCTTTGGTGTTGTTTCTGAAAGTTTTAGTTGCTTAACCTGTTCACTTTTAGGTTGTTACGTGCGGCATATAAAAACGGATCACTCACTAAAAATACCCAGCTAGGGTCACGGTATCCCTAAGCCGCCTCACTGCGCATGCATAGAAAAAAATTTAAATTTTTCGAAAGTAAACTACCTAATTAAACAGGGAGCAGAAAAACCCCAGGTCCCCCTACCTCCGGTTACTAGCCCCAAGCTCAAATCCACCCTGGCATCTCCCCACATATTCTTCTAGCCCCTATTCATCTTGTAATAAAAAAAATTTTTTTTTTTATTTTAATTCATATCCCGATTTAATTGCTTTTCTTTTCTTTGTTTTGCTTTTTTTTCCATTTTGGTTCACAAACTTATAAAAATTAATTTTTTTAATGTTAACTTAAGGGAGCGTTCAAGTATTACGTAACGCAATTCTTGAAGATCTTTGAAAGTAATGCGCTGTTATTTACTTATATAATAAATATAATATTTATTGCTGTAGCTAATCTAGAAACAGTTTCATTATGCACAACTAATTTCAAAACACCCTTTGTTCGACACCTCCTCCCGCCCCTGTACCGCATCGTATCGTTTTACAAATTGCGTTACGTAATACTTGAACGATCCCTAAAATTAAATAGGAAGTATTATTATTAATACAAATTCTCCAAAAGAAAACTAAATTATGAAAAAAAATAAGAAAAGAAATTAAAATTAAATTACATGTAATTGAATTAATATAATTACACGTTACAACAATTTTACAATCTGTTAAAACTTGTGTAATTTTTCCTATTCTCAAAATACAAGCTTATATGAAATAAGATAAAAACACTTATTCCTTTATCCTAAATGTGGGGTACCCCGTTGCTGGGTATTGTTGCTGTTGCAGGCGTTGATGCTGGCGTTGAGGCTGGCTGCTTGTGTTTGTTTGTTTTTTTTTTTTCTTATTACAATGTAATTTTTATTACGAATTTTTAGTTTTTTCATTTTGTATCGTTTTTCATTTAGTTTAATAAATTTCAGTTTTATTTTCGTAGTTTCTGATTTGCTTTTTTTTCACTGTATGTTGATTTGGCTTAAAGTAGTTAAATTCAGTTTGTTTGTTGTATTCTGCATTTTTTGGCAAGTCAAACAGTAGCACTACACATTATCCAAAATATTAATTTTGAGTCAACTCACAATAGTTGACTTTGTTGGAAAAAAATGCACTTTTGTTATTAATTATATAATATTTAAACATTACGAGCTATATTATTTAACCTTAATTGGTGTATTTTAACGTAGTCTTTAATTTTCTTCAATTTTAGTAGGTGGTTCGTCTACTCTTCATCCACATTTTCACTGCAATTTTCCCACTTTTTGCACAGAAATTTCCACCTGTTTTTTTCTGAAAGTTTTAATTTACAAAATCCATATTTTTAATTTTCTTTTTTTTGCTACGCTTTTTACAGTACTTTGTTTGAACTTACGCACAATTTAGTTTCTTTCAAATTGGTCATTCCGCGATTTGCAAGGATTTAAGTTATCTTCTTATTTTTTTATGTTTTATACACTGTATCGCACGCAGGTTTTGTTTCTTTCCGCACTCAAACTTAAATCTACCTCACGCTTCAGGAATTTTTTTGTAACCATCGCGACCAACGCGGTTCAAAGTGTTTTAGCCACTCTTCACAGTTTATAATGCAACTTTTGCTTGGTTTTTATTTTGCACAAAATTTATGAACAACTTTAATTAAATTGGCTGTATATCATTTTTTTATTTTAACTATGGGCGATTGTTTTTTTTTTTTAATGCGATAAGTATTCGATTGAAAATCTTTACTTTTATGAACGTCAGCTGAGATATGACTGCACGCAACTATTGCGACCACTTTGCAGAAGTCCGCGTACTACGTATATACATGCAATATATTGTCTTACAAAAAAATAAATAACAAAATAAAAAAAGCATTTGAGTGGCGTGTTTTTACCGCTTGTAAAAACAGTAGAGCGCTTTTTATTTTAAGACAAACAGGGTGCTCCGATAAATTCGTTACAAACCTGCTTTGTTATATGTCTCTTTCTCTTCTTTTGTTTCTTTTCTTCATCAAAAAAAAAATAGAAATAAGACACAGAACAAACAGGAATAGAATTTCTCCTTTTCACTAACAATAGCGTAGATTAGATTCCGGACGTGGGGCTCGACTCATAACCCTGAGATTAAGAGTCTCATGCTCTACCTACTGAGCTAAATGGGCAAAGAAAAATTAAGTAATGTTTAGCATTGAAAACTTGTATTGCTTAAGGGCGTAGGTGATTAGCATGGTATTTACCAAAGTAATTTCCTTGCAAATCCTCTAATTCGCAAAGGGAATTTCCTACTTTATTTCCAATGCGACACTTAGCAAATTTTGGCATAAATTTAACGTTTATTCCATTTTTAAAATTACTTAAATGGTTACATTTGTAAAACGCTTCTTGACCAATTTTATAATTTACTAATCACCTGCGTGCGCAAGGGGGAGGTGGGGGTTCAAACCCCCCTATTTTTTTAATGCGCGTCTAAGCATTGCTGCGACATCAATAAAATCAGCTTCAATCATAATTCATGCACAAATCTATTCGCGCCATATATTTCAATTTTGCGTGATAGTTCACGTGACATGTGGATAAATGAAGTTAAACTTTGGCGTTAACGCATTGCCGGGCAAGACATAAAAAATGCTTCGTGTAATGGCAACTTTTCTTGTGACAACAGCAATAAATGAATGCTCCTTTTCAGTGCTACGTCTTCTAAAGACATACCTCAGATCAACTAGTTCCGAAGTTCGCTGAACGGCTTAGCCTCGCTAAATATACATCGCGATATCGATATCAATGAAAGAGTTTTGGATGAGTTTTTTAAGTACCTCGCAGAATTAGCTACTTACGTAATTATAGGAAACAAAGTGGAAGCGCCGTTCGCAGGTTTGATCTAGGAAGCTGAAATTTTGGGAGAATTTTCTTCAAAACCGATTCTATTATATAGGCATATAGGACCGCTCGTAACTTTTATTCCTTCACTGAATGGATACCCGAATTCAGTAGAAAAATAAAGATTGCGTTCTTGCAAAAAATGTGACGTTAAAAAATTTTAAAATATTTTTCTATTATAGATAATATTCAGTCCCAAAATTCGATTTTTTCACATTTTTTAAATGAAAAAATCGAGTTTTTGGACTAAATATTATCTATAACAGCAAAAAAATTTTAAATTTTTTAATGTCAAATTTTTTGCAATAACGCAATTTTTATTTTTCATGCAAATTCAGGTATCCATTCTGTAAAGAAATAAAAGTTATGAGCATAAAACAAGTTTTTTTTTAGCCAAAAAAGGACCTTCAGGAGAATCAAAAGTGATCCATTGGTTTTTCTCGGAGCGAAAACAAAATGACGCTGATATCGTTTTTAAGTGTCCTTTTTTTTGGGTCGGTGTATGGCTGACTTTATTTTGCTTCATTCAAATCGACCCGCTCGAATGTCTATATTAAAATTACACCGTGTTTTGACGTTTTTTATGAACATAGTCTAACATGAAATGTCCGAGTTAAAAACGTCCCCCTCCCCCCCCCCCATGGATGGTTCCTGCGCACGGGCATGGTGTAAGAGGAACCATGCAAGATCCTATATTGACCGAAAGCTGCATAATATGGTGAGCAAATGATAGAGGTGTGGTAATCGCTACGAGGAATTGAAAGTATTTTCGGGATGCACTTATCCCAATTCGAGTGATCTTTGTCTTTCAAATAAAATCTAAGTTTTGAAATAATTTCGCGATTAACTCTTTCTGAAGCGTTAACCTGCGGAGAATAAAGACCAGTTTTAATATGATTAACACCATGAGAAAGTAAAAATTTCTCTCGATACAAAGTTTTTTGCGTTATCACTGTGAAGATATTGCGGAACCCCAAAAGTGTTGAAAATATGGTTTTGCAAAAATTCGATGACATTAATAGAGGTGGCTTGCGTCATTGGTTGAAGAAAAATGAGCTTAGTAAAGTGATCTAACACTATCAAAAGATGTGCATTAGGTTTAGAACTTAGATTGGAAGGTTTAATAATTTTGCAATCATCGCACTGGCTTTTAAAATTCTTAGTGTCATGAACCATTGAAGGCCAAAAATACTTTAGGCGCAGTCTAAACAAAGTTTTGATTAACCCGCCATGACAACCAGAATCATGAGCTGTTTTGATGGATTTAAGTGTCAGAGATTGAGGTAGCCATAGCTTCCATAACCCATCTTCCGAATTTTCGATGCCTTGGTGAAATAAAAGTTTTTTATACAAATACTTATCGACCAGACGAAGATCTGGCAAACGGTCAGTATTCTTTTGAGTGGTTTTTCATCACTATCGAATTCGTACGAATTCAGATCGATTTCAAAAAATTGAGTATTTTCCACAAGCTCGTCCACGTCAAAGCGCGAAAGAGTATCAGGGACTATATTCAGTGAACCTTTTCGGTGTTCCATTTTAAAATCATACCTTTGAAGTTCCAAACTCCATCTAGCCAACCGATTGGTGAATCCTTTCTTGGTCATCAACCATTTCAGGCTTGAATGATCAGTAATAATACGAAAAGGTAAACCTTCAATATAGGATCTAAAACGGCGAACTGAAACAATAATGAATGACTCTATAGCTTCAGAGCTTAAAGCAAATCGTTTATTGGATTTTCGTAGGCAATCTATAAGAGGGCCTGCAGATCTGAAAAGTTGGTAATGAAACTACGATACCAATTTTCCATGCCTATAAACCGCCTTAATTGTCTAGGAGACTTTGGAGCTGGGAAATTTGTAATCGCTATGACCTTGTCAGGGTCTACTTTTAAACAACCCATGCCGATTCGATACCCAAGGTATTTAATTTCTTTTTGACAAAAATGGCTTTTTGAGACATTAATAGTAAGGTGTGCTTCTCGCTACTTGACTCAACAGATTTAAATGACATTCAAAATTAGGACTACAGACCAAAAGATCGTCTAAGTATATAAAGACATTTTCTCGAAGCCGGGATGGGATTGCTTTGTCCATCAACCTACTCATGGCTTGTGGACCATTGCAAAGCCCAAAGGGCATGACTCTATATTGGTAGAGTAGTCTACCAGGTACTGCAAAGGCTGTCTTTTCTTTTGAACTGTCTGTTAGTTTTATTTGGAAG
This sequence comes from Tricholauxania praeusta, assembly GCA_949775025.1. Lineage (NCBI taxonomy): Eukaryota > Metazoa > Arthropoda > Insecta > Diptera > Lauxaniidae > Tricholauxania > Tricholauxania praeusta. The sequence goes on from OX459028.1 coordinate 94,628,517, forward strand.
AATGCATCTTTCAAATCAATGCTACTAATGAAAATTGTATCTTTCAATCGGCTTAGTAGGCCGCCAATATGTTGTAGCGGATATGAATCCTTTTTTGTTAAGGAATTCAGTTTCCTTGAATCAAGGCATAAGCGAACTTTCCCGGGTTCGCGTATACTCACAATCGGACTACACTAAGGAGAGTTGGATTCCTCAATAACGTTCATTTCTAGCAGACGATCAAGTTCTTGATAAATTTCTGCCTGTCTTGGAGGCGAAAGTGGATAATGCCTACAGAACAGAATCCCTGTGTCTATATGATGCTCCAGTAAATTAGTACAACCAAGACCGCTTTTTTCAAAGGATGGGAATTTTGATACGACAGCATCAAGTAAAAGTTTGTTATCAGGGGTCAGGTCATGGAGAAATATGTCCTTATTATATTTGTCAGTTTCGAGCTGTATACTGTCAACCTGGAGTATTGAAAACAAGCGCCAAAAATCAATGCCAAGATATACCTCTTGCGACAATGAAGGTACTATATAGAAATCCACATTTTTGGTTACCCCTTTATAGGTGACACGTATGGAACAATGGCCCAAAATTTTATTTTTAGAACCGTCAGCAGTGGAAATAAACGAAAGAAATTGTTTAATTTGAAGTTGATTTCGTTCAAAAAATTTAAATAATTCTTTCCTAGAACTGACACATTGGCACCAGAATCCAAAAGGTCATATAGTACTTCATTTACTAATTTTACTTGCGCATAAGGTCTACTATCTTCGGTTGCAGCTAAGTGAGAAGATTCAATTAATTTGCGGTAAAATTTTCTTTTTCGAAAACGCCGTTTACAACCGGCAATACTTTTTGGTGCAAAATAGGAAATAGTTGATATATAGTGGTAATTTGTTATATTAGAAGTGTTTAAGTCATTATCTGGAATTCCTAATGACGTTTAGTTCTCCGGTGAAGAACTAAAAGTTGGATTATTTATAAGTTCGGGGTTGGATATGGGATACGGGAGTCCCCGGTCGTCTGCCCGCTCCTTCGTTGGTTTCCCAAATGTGAATTAGTACACTTAGTAGTGGTTACACCACTTTGAAACAGAAAAGACGCCTAGTCTCTTCCGGGCAATAAATGTAGGAGTGACAGAAGTTCAGGCAGTTCCAACATTTAATTTTTGAATAATCCGCCTGGATGGATCGACGATTAATTTGCAGGGCTTCAATTTGTGGGTCTTCTTCAATTTCACCATCAATGTCAGGTAAATTGACTGAATTTATGCCACAATCTAGTTCAGAAATCTGGCGTCTCTGCCGGAAGACAGGTGCCTGGTATTTGCTATCACGCAACACTTTTTCCCTTAATTCAAATAGCGATCTTGAGCTAGAGTTGAATAACATTAATTTTAACTCGGGGATAACATTTTGTTTGATAATTTCTATCAACATCTCTTCTGCCATTGGATTGCTCATGCTCACATTTATGCCAGTAATAATTGTATGAAAATCATCATAGCTTTCTTTGGCGTTTTGTACTCGAAGAGAAATTCGCATCATGATTTCATGATCGCTTTCCAGGGTACCAAACTCTTTTTTAATAGAGAAGCATAACAACGGGTATAACAACCAATACCATTCATCAGCTTTTCCGCTCAGGAATATATGAAAATTTGCAATTATTTGTTCATTTGTACATTTAAACAGGAAATCTTCTACATTTCCAGTTCCATTGAAATTAACCCTCCAGTCTTTAAGGGATACATTGCTATTACTCATAGCTAAAGTGGAAGGCTGTATACTGCCGAAAGAATTAGTGTTTCCTAAAGACGGTGGTGGAGCAGAAATAGTGTTAGCATCAGCCTGCGGCTGAACATACTGGCTCCATAGCCTAACGAGTGAATCAATTGAGGCTACGCTTGAGGATGCCTCTTGGGTATTTAAAGGTTCGGTCTGAATGTGGTTGGGCCATATTTGCGTTTGATAAATTATGATTCGTAATGAATCCTCCAGGTTCCTCAAATACTTCAACAGAGTTAGTATCGAAGTTGTATCTGACTGGGGCTGGGACAAAGCTTGAACTGGTGGTGAATGAATCACTGAACCTCGTGGCTGCAAAGTATTCATATCATTAGAAGGATTCCTACCTCTTCCTTGTGAAGTCATACTGGTGTTGTTGCTGAATTCTTCTTACAAATTCCTGTGATTCCTAAGAGAATACACAGCGGCCATCCAAAATAGAATGCAAAATTTGGTTAAAGAAACGTATATAACTTTTTTTTTCCAATAAAAAAAAAATTTTTTATAAAGAAAAAGTAGATAAACTTTTTTTTTTAAAGTTTTTATAATAAATACAACTGCAAGGAAAATGCTGCTGCATTTAGAAAGCACGAAAAAAAAAAATGTTTTCAAAGAATGGAAAATTTTTTTTTTTTCAATTAAAAAAAAATTTTATAAAGAAAAAGTAGATAAACTATTTTTTTTTTTAAGTTTTTATAATAAATGCAACTGCAAGGAAAATGGTGCTGCAATGAATACAACACAAAAAAAAATGTTTTCAAAGAATGTTTTTCAATAAAAACAAATGTTTTATAAAGAAAGAGTAGATAAACTTTTTTTTTTAATAAGAAAAAACTAGGAAGATGCCAGACGCTGGACACGGACAAAAAGACCTGCTATCAACATTCCAACTCCGATCACTCTGACAGAACCATGCTTCTTGGCCACTGGTAAAATTCCAATGGCTCAAAGTCTTCGCCACCACGCAGCCCATAGCCTTATTGGGAATTTTAGTGGCGAAATCTGAGTTAAATGACGATTCCAACATAAATGCTGGATTCGCTTTGAACTTGAGCCGAGCCCTGTACCACACTTAGCACTGAATTAAAACTTTTCCAGTAGCTGGGACTTGAACAAGACTCCACTCACTCTCAAGGCCAGATCCTCAAATGAGATGGCTGGCAGAGTGACAGGAGCAAAAAACAAAAAAAAATTCTCCTATCCCCGTTTTTTTTTCAGGTAAAGATTTGACCGATTGTTTTGGTACAGGAACAGTAAACAGGAGGAATCCATGCTTAAAGTGTTCGCAGATAATCAACCATCTAGGGATTATTCGAGGCGAAATAGTGATCACGCCTGACATGATCTTTCCAACTCGAACCAAGTCCTTCACCGTTCGTCAGCACTGGTTTTAAACTAGTCCAGTGAATCGGAACGAATGAAAGGCTTCACCCGCTTTGGAAACGCAATCATGCGTGATATGGCAAAAAACCGGCGCGAAAAATCAGCCGCCCACTGTGGGAACAGACGCTGACCAGGAAGCCGCACACTGTATGAACAGACGCTTCCTGGATTCACTGGGATACACGGGATCGCTTAACCCGTCATCCCTTTTCCAAGGAATGCCCCTGCGTTTTAAAATTCAAAAAAAAATTAAAATTTCAAAAAAATTTTCGAAAATCAAAATACAAAGTTTTGTGTTCTGACTTCCGTTGGGCGCCATCTATGTTACGCGCGGCATATAAAAACGGATCACTCACTAAAAATACCCAGCTAGGGTCGCGGTATCCCTAAGCCGCCTCACTGCGCATGCATAGAAAAAAATTTAAATTTACCGAAAGTAAACTACCTAACTAACAACACACAACCGCTCTCTTTTCCAAGCTTCGATGCGTTTGAAGCGCCGTGGACAGCTGTTCTCTGTGTTTACAAGAAACGGGTCTGTCTTTGTAACGACGTCCCGAAATGGTGATTTGGTGAAAATAAATTGCGAAGCAACGCTCACCGCCATAACCACAACATTAAATAATGCAGATGGTATGAATTCAATAAATAATGATTGTGAAGAGACAAGTTAGCTGTTATGCATTTTTGATTATTCTCTTTAAAATGTTTTTTTTTATTTTTCTTTTCAATTATTATTATATGTATTTTTTTTATTGTTTTCTCTCTTTTTTTCCTTCTTCCTACTCTTCTTTTTTTTTTTTTTTTTTTTTTTGTAATAATAAGTAATAATATGCGCTTATGGGGTGGTACCATTGATGTTTCGAGTACCCTATTGAATTTGGTTAGCCATCGTAATAAAGGTTTAAATTTGTGTCATTTAAACGTTCAAAGTCTAAAAAATAAAATTGACGACTTGCGTTTACTTGTTAGTGGAAAATCGGTTGATGTAATATGTCTGTCCGAAACTTGGCTAAAGAAAGAGATGTGTAGTGACTTGTTTAAGATTGATAATTTCCGTTTAGTTCGTGCAGATAGGCAAAATAAATTGGGTGGTGGTGTGAGTATTTATATAAGAAACTGTTTTAATTTCCGTGTTGTTAGGCAATCTTCTGACAGTGACGTGCTCGAATACATTTTTGTTGAAATACTACTTGAATCTGGCAAATTTTTGGTTGGATGTATTTATATGGCTCCTAATATCGCAAACTTTATTCTAATTCGTAACCTTTTAGAGGACCTTGCACCTTTATATACCGATATTGTCATGTGCGGAGACTTTAATTTAAATATTTTAAGCAACAATAACAAGCAATTTATTGAAATGGTCGAGTCGTTCAATTTCAAACTTGCAAATGTTAAACTGCCTACACATTTCCGACCTAAATGCGTACCTTCATTATTAGACATGTTTTTAGTTTCAGACCCATTCTTAATTTTGTATTACGATCAATTTTCTGTACCAGCTTTTTCCCATCACGATCTTATTTTCCTTTCACTCAATTTGCAGCCTTTAACTTTTAATAATAATAATACATATGCAGTTCCAAACTTTTCTGGGGTTAATCTTAATGCCGTTTTTTCCGAATGCCAATGTACTGACTGGTGGCCGATTTATGAAACAAATGACGTCAATAACCAGGTTAAGGTTTTTAATCAAAACATTATTCAATTATTCACTGCTCATGTTCCTACAAAAACTATAAAAAGAAATCCCACAAAATATCCATGGCTTACTGGTGAAGTTTTAAAACTCATTGATAAAAGAGATGTATTGTATGCTCGATGGAAAAAATATAAATGCACTGCACTCTACAACAATTTCAAATATATGCGTAATGCAGTTACATCCTTGATAAGGAAAAACAAGAAGTCGTTTTATCGTAGAAAATTTGAAAACAATAGTTCGAGTTCTATTTTTTGGAAAAATGTTCGCTCGGTTGGGTTAACCAAAAATAAGGATATTTCATTAGAAAATATAAATTTAGATGATCTTAATGAACAATTCGTAAAGTCAGCTTATAATGTCAATATTCCTTCTTTAGATTCAGCTTATAGCAATTCGCTCGAAACATCCCTTGCTTTATCAGGAGTAGACATTTGTAGTGTTGGTGAAGTAATTTTAAAAATCAAGTCAAACGCGATCGGATCTGACAATATTTGCCCTAATTTCATTAAACTACTTCTTCCTGTCATCTTACATCACATTTCGCACATTTTCAACACTATAATTACTACATCCCAATACCCTACATCATGGAAAATTGCAAAAATCTTGCCTTTGCCAAAAAATAATTCTGAATTTCGTCCAATTGCGATACTTCCGTTTCTCAGTAAAGCATTTGAAATTGTGGTTAGCGATCAAATAAAAACTCATTTAAATTCAAACAAACTACTAACTAACCATCAGTCGGGTTTTCGAGGGAACCGAAGTTGCACAACTGCCCTTTTAAAAGTTTGTGAAGATATTCGCTCAGGTATTGACAATGATTTGATGGGCTTGATTGTTTTTTTGGATTTTTCGAAAGCTTTCGACAGTATTAACCACAAACTTCTAATAGAAAAACTAGGTACTCAATTCTACTTTGGTAACTCTTTGTGTAAGCTTTTATCCTCATACCTTTCTGATCGTTTTCAATACGTCCACCATCTTAATAAAAATTCTTCCTGCTTGAATGTACCATGTGGCGTCCCCCAGGGCTCAGTCTTAGGACCACTTTTATTCATTACTTACATTAATGATATAGCTGTCTGTTTCAAAACTTGCGAACACCATATCTATGCAGATGATATTCAATTGTACAAGCTTTTCCCAAAACATCTATGTTTTCAACAAACAATTGAAGTAAACAATGAGCTGGACAGGATTTTTCAATGGTCAGAAGAAAACGGGCTTAGCCTTAACCCTTCAAAAACCAAGGCAATGTCGATAAATAGAGGCCGCAACAGAACTGACCTATATCCACTTGTTTTAAATAATTCTCCGTTAGATTATGTTGACAGCATTAAAAATCTAGGAGTTTATCTTAACAGCAATTTTACGTGGAACACTCATATTAATAGAGTAGTCTCCAAAATTTATGGTGCACTTCGAGGTGTAAGCCCCACTTCTAAGTTTTTACCAAGTGATGTTAAACTTAGACTCGTGAAATCGTTTATCTTGCCGATTTTATTCTACAGTTGCGAATTATTTTCAAGCTTAGATTATGAATCCAACAGAAAACTAATAACGGCTTTCAATAGCTGTGCAAGGTTTATTTTCAATCTACAAAGGCAATCTCACATCTCAACTTTCACCAAACAAATTACTGGACTATCTTTGAATGATATGCTAAGTTTCCGCACTATAATCTTGCTACATAAATTAATTTACAGTAAGGAACCCGACTATTTATTTGCAATCCTAAGGTTTTCTAGGAATCAGAGGACTGAACAACTTATACCGCCTCGGCATAAGTATCTTTCTACCTCTCGCCATTTCTTTATCTATTCGATACATCTGTGGAACATGCTACCCATTTCTCTGAAGCGCATAAGTTGCACAAACATTTTCAAGCGTAAACTTTTTGAACACTTAAGCACTATTCTTTAAAACTTTATCTTCATCTTTCTTCTTTTTTTTTTTTTTTTTTTTTTCTCTTTCTTTTTTTTTGATATTCACTTGTAAACTTTAAAAAAAAATAATAAGATCATAAATTCAAAATAATTGTTATTCGAAACACTAAGTAAATCTCTCACTCTGTTATATATAAATTTCATTATATAAGATATACATATAATTAAGTTATTGCTGCACTGTTGTTTTTACATATATAGTTTTAAGATAACTTGAAGTAAATTATTTTGTTTTTTATCAGCTGATTTGTACAAGTCAAAAGAGAAATCTTATATGTACAATTTATATAAATCAATCAATAAATAAATAAATAAATAAATAAATAAACTAAACAGGGAGCAGAAAAACCCCAGGTCCCCCTACCTCCGGTTACTAGCCCCAAGCTCAAATCCACCCTGACATCTCCCCACATATTCTTCTAGCCCCTATTCATCTTTTAATAAAAAAGTTTTTTTGTTTTTATTTTAATTCATATCCCGATTTAATTGCTTTTCTTTTCTTTTTTTTGCTTTTTTTTCTATTTTGGTTCACAAATTTATATAAATTAATTTTTTTAATGTTAATCTCAAATTAAATAGAAAGTATTATTATTAATACAGATTTTCCAAAAGAAAACTAAATTATGAAAAAAATTAAGCAAAGAAATTAAAATTAAATTACATGTAATTGAATTAATATAATTACACGTTACAACAATTTTACATCTGTTAAAACTTGTGTAATTTTTCCTATTCTCTAAATACAAGCTTATATGAAATAAAATAAAAATACTTATTCCTATATCCTAAACTTTAAAAAAGCGAAGTCTTACTCGGCCGCCATGAGGTCAAGATACCAGAAGTCGCTGTTCATGCTTAGCAAGATTGCTAAAAATGCAGAGGCAGGTAACATTGATGAGTGCGACGAGCAGGACAAAATAAAGTATCAAGCTATGCTCGATGAGTACAAGTTGTACCAGGCCAAAAATATCCAGCGGTCGGAGGATACAAGGCGGCTCCAGGGGGAGTGCAACGGCCCAAAACGCAATAGGTCGAACGACGAGACCGTGAATGTTGCTAAAAGAAGCAAAACTGGCAACTTTGCACCAACAGCTCTGAACAGGCCATTCAGTGAAGTGGCACGTGATGGACTACAAATGGCTCTCATCGACGAGACCACTCGCAGTGGAAAAAAAGCTCTCGACAAGTGGGTCGAGTTCGAGGCGAAGCTCTCTGAATTGGTAATGGAGTACCTTTTCTGCAAGCAAAGTGGAAGGCTACCCTGCTTCGATAGTTCGGCGGTTCTCCATGGGTGTAGGTTGATCAGATGTGAGGATGGGTTCTCCAAAAAATTTCTGAGCGAGTGCGTCGCTAAGATTAGTGACGCATGGAATGGTTTGAAGATCAAACTAATCCATGAAAAGGAAATTAAAAGGAGGCCTCGTGCTCGCATTTGGTTGCCTCAAATGGCACTAGACAATGCAAAGCTGTTGCAATGTCTGCGTCTTCAGAACCCTGGAGTTCCTATGGATGACTGGTCCGTCATGAAGATGGAAGAACCACAGGGCAATAGCACGTCTGCTTTGCTGCTGATAAATGACGAGTACCTTGGGGCACTTGAAAAACTCGATAACAGGCTTCGCTTTGGTGTCAGATTCGCCAAAATGAAAATTTTCCGTCCCTCGAGCATCGATGACGAAAATGACGAGATTGATGACGCCAACAAGTTGATGGATGTCATGAATATCGACAAAGGCGAGCCAGTGGTCGATCTCGATGATAAAGGTCGCCCAAATTAATCTGAGGCACTCGAAGTGCGCCTCGAATAATTTTTCCATTTTCCTCAGAGAGGAAAATGTCTACATCGGCATCGTCCAGGAACCCTGGGTCCATGGCTTGGATGTTAAAGGACTGGGCGACAAAAAATTACACCCTTTTCTACAAGCGAGTCAACGGTAAGCATAGATCGTGTATAGTAGCTAAAAAACACATAAAAGCTTTTCTTTGCCCCAATCTTAGCTCGTCGAACCTGACAGTCGTTAAGGTCGAGAACGGGGACGGGGCCGAAATTTATATAGCATCTGCTTACTGTGCTCACAATCGAGATGCACCACCAGAGGAGGTGCAGCAGATAGCCTCGAGGCTATCCAACAACATTCTCATGGGATGCGATGCCAATGCAAGGCACACGCTATGGGGCAGTAAGCATATCAATAATCGTGGTGAGTCTTTTTTCGATTTTATTATAAACTCCAACATGTCCATATGTAACAAGGGAAACACTCCTACCTTTATTTTTCCAAGCTCAGAAAATTTTGCGGGTTGGGAAGAAGTTCTTGATATAACACTTATAACGCTGAGTTCAGAGTGGAGAGCTGGAAAGTATTGCCTGATATCTCCTTTTCGGATCATAGGCTGATACTTTTCAAGGTAAATTTTAGAATAGAGGACCCTCCACCTTTCAGAAATGTCAAGAACACCAACTGGGTTTTATTTGACAAGATAGTCAAGTCAAAACTTAGAAAACTACCTCATAAAAGCATTAGTACTCTTGATGACCTAGACTCACATGTTAGTTCACTTGAAGGCGCCATGCAAGTAGCTTTCAAGGCCTCTTGTCCTATTACTCATTCTAGGAGAAAATATCCGTACTGGTGGAATAAAAATCTAAGTGAGCTAAGGAAGGCCACTAGAAAGATTTTTAATCAATGCTATTTTTATAAATCATGGCAGCCTTACAGGGGAAGTCTTAAGGTGTACAAAAAAGCCATTAGAGTTGCAAAAAAGCAATCTTGGATAAATTTTTGTCAGTCTATAGATAACATTAAGGATTCGGCTAAGCTTAGTAGAATCCTGTCCAAAGAATACTCTAGTCCATCGTTCGTCAAGAAATCAGACGGTACATGGACAAAGTCCACACAAGAAGCACTAGAACTTCTTACAACAAATCACTTTCCCGGCTGCACAAATGTTCACGAATTACCTACGGGTTCAAATATAATTGAGAATATCGCGCCAGAATCCCTCAATTCTCTAATAACCGAGCATAAAATGCTATGGTCAATAAACAGTTTCTCGCCCTTCAAGTCACCAGGACCAGACGGTATTTTACCAATAATGCTGCAAAAGATGCAGAGCACGGTGACTCCATTGCTCTACAATATTTTTAGATCAAGTATTACCCTCAACTATATTCCTGCTAGTTCGAGGAAAGTAAGGGTAGTTTTCATTCCAGAGGTGGGCAGAAGTGGTCATGAATCTGTTAAGGACTTCAGGCCAATCAGTCCTCCTTCGTACTGAAAACATTTGAAAGAATTATAGACGTTTATATCAGAGAAGCAATAGACATTAATGCCCTATTCACCTCACAACATACGTACCTTAAAGGAAGATCAACAGAAACTGCTCTCCATGAGGTTGTTCGTACGATTGAGAGGTCTTTATACTTTCGTCAATTCACACTTGCAGCTTTTCTTGATATTGAAGGAGCTTTTAACAACGTACGTACTGAAGCTATCCAGACCGCCCTCTCCGGGCTGGGGGTGGAAGATTATATTATCACCTGGATAGTAGCAATGCTGAAAACCAGAATAATTAAGGCCAACATGGGCAGCAGTCAAGTAACACTGCAGGTAAATAGGGGCACACCTCAGGGCGGTGTACTATCCCCCCTGCTCTGGCTGGCTGTAATAAATACTGTCCTCATACAACTTAACAAAAACGGGGTGAAGGCCATTGCGTATGCGGATGATGCCGTCGTGCTAGTATCAGGGCTGTTCCCCGACGTGATAAGCAATATCATGGAGGGAGCTTTAGCTCAGCTTTGCTCCTGAGCAACCGGGTGTGGCCTGGGGGTAAATCCAGCAAAGACCGAACTGATGTTGTTCACCACAAAAACCAAAATTCCACCATTTAACCTACCCCGGCTTGTATGACAAACACTTACACTTTCCAAAAAAGCTAAATATCTAGGAGTCATACTAGATCCAAAACTCAATTGGAAAGATAACATCGAACATAGAGCAAAAAAAGCATGTGTAGCTTTCTATGCTTGTAAAAAAAACCTTTAGCAAAAAATGGGGTCTGCAACCAAAAATGGTACTTTGGATGTACACAGCCGTTGTGCGCCCGATCCTAAGCTACGGCTGCTTAGTATGGTGGCTAGCCATTAGCAAGGGCTACAACCAAAAAAAGCTAGCTAGAGTACAAAGGACTGCCTGTGTAGGTGTGACGGGAGCAATGAGATCTTGCCCCACAGAAGCCCTCAACGTTCTCCTACACCTAGTGCCCCTTATATCTCCATCAAAAAACAGCGTCCTGCAGTGCGATTCGACTTAGAGAAGCTGGATCTTGGGTAGCAAAGCAATACGGGCACTGCTCCATCATCGACACACTGTCAAGTGAATTGGCTACTCAAAAGACCCAAAAATTTCTAAAACTTTCCGCTTACCGAACTCAGCTAGCGTTTTCCAAGCAGAAGTCTTTGCTATTTTAGCAGCCTGTAAGCTAGTGGGCAATACTAGTATGGAAAAGCTAGCAATCTTCTCCGATAGCCAGGCTGCCATCAAGGCTCTAAACTCGGAGTTGATGAAATCTAAATTAGTAGCACTATGTAGGAGCGAATTAGCTGGGCTAGGGCGTCTGCTTGACATAACCCTCATATGGTCTCCAGGCCATAGGAACATTGAGGGAAATGCAAAGGCTGACGAATTAGCAAGACAGGTTTCCTCCCTCTATGAAACTGGAGCCCCAGAGCCCGTGTACACTTCAATTAGTATAGTTAAGAAAAAGGTCTTCTCGCTCTTTCTTTCCGAGGCAGCAAAGAACTGGAGATCTTTGCAAACCTGCAGGACATCCAGGGCGATTTGGCCATCATATAATAAGGCAAAAACCACTGACCTATTGTCCAAGAGCCGCAAAGATATCGCGAGAATCACCGCGACTTGCACTGGACACTGGACTATCAGCACCTTTGCTGAAAAATTAAGTATCCCATTCAAACCTTACTGCCGTAGTTGTCTGAATGTAAACGAGAAAGAATCTGTTGAACACTTTCTCTGCATCTGTCCAGCCCTTGCCAGAACCAGGCTCAAATATCTACGACAAGCTTTCTTTAACAACCTCAGCGAACTGGCCGAAACTGATATCAGCTCGCTGCCTAACTACCTCAACAGGACTAACTGGATATAGTTTTTATTCTTACTTTGGCCCTTAATTAAAATCTAATAACAATCTTCTTGCCAGTTTTGTAGGATCATGTATGTGGTTTTAAAATGGCACATCATTGCTATTTATTGGCTTTGCTTGTATGCTAAGCCGCCACTCTAACCTAACCTAACCCATCCCAAATGTGGGGTACCCCGTTGCTGGGTGTTGTTGCTGTTGCAGGCGTTGATGAGGGCGTTGAGGCTGGCTGGATGCTGGCTACTTGTGTTTTTTTTTTTTTTTTTTTTTTCTTATTACAATGTAATTTTTATTACGAATTTTTAGTTTTTTCATTTTGTATCGTTTTTCATTTAGTTTGATAAATTCCAGTTTTATTTTCGTAGTTTTTGATTTGCTTTTTTTTCACTGTATGTTGATTTGGCTAATAGTAGTTAAATTCAGTTTGTTTGTTGTATTTTGCATTTTTTGGCAAGTCAAACAGTAGCACTACACATTATCCAAAATATTAATTTTGAGTCAGCTCACAATAGTTGACTTTGTTGAAAAAAATGCAATTTTGTTCTTAATTATATAATATTTAAACATTACGAGCTATATTATTTAACCTTAATTGGTGTATTTTAATGTAGTCTTTAATTTTCTTCAATTTTAGTAGGTGCTTCGTCTACTCTTCATCCACATTTTCACTGCAATTTTCCCACTTTTTGCACAGAAATTTTCACTTGTTTTTTTCTGAAAGTTTTAATTTACAAAATTCATATTTTTAATTTTCTTTTATTTGCTACGCTTTTTACAGTACTTTGTTTGAACTTACGCACAATTTAGTTTCTTTCAAATTGGTCATTCCGCGATTTGCAAGTATTTAAGTTATCTTCTTATTTTTTATGTTTTATACACTGTATCGCACGCAGGTTTTGTTTTTTTTTACAATTTTTCTTTCCGCACTCAAACTTTAATCTACCTCACGCTTCAGAAATTTTTTTATAACCATCGCGACCAACGCGGTTGAAAGTGTTTCAGCCACTCTTCACAGTTTATAAAGCAACTTTTGCTTGGTTTTTATTTTGCACAAAATTTATGAAAAACTTTAATTAGATTGGCAGTATATAATTTTTTTTATTTTAACTATGAGCGATTGTTTTTTTTTTTTAATGCGATAAGTCTTCGATTGAAAATTTTTACTTTTATGAACGTCAGCTGAGATATGACTGCACGCAACTATCGCGACCACTTTGCAGAAGTCCGCGCACGTTTAATATTTTTCGGCAACTGACGCCACTATGTTTTTTGGCAACCTGTTGCCACTCAACAAACTTACTGCTTGTTGCCGTCCGTCTGCCGCTCACACCATGCATTTACGGTTTTTTCTTTCTACTCATACAAATACATATAAGATGCTTGCGCTTAATATGCCTACGTATATACATACAATATATTGTCTTACAAAAAAAATAGCTTGACAAAATAAAAAAAAAGCATTTGACTTTTATCTACGTGCTTCCGTTTTAGTTTTTTTCATAAAATGAATGCCATTTTCATTGCTAATATTCAACACATCATCGGACTTTCGTTTCAGGTTCTGAAATTAAAATATTTAATAAGCCACTATTAGGATTTAATTTTTTTGATATAACTATGGTATGCTCTTCCTCAGTTAGTGTGGCAAAAACAAAATTTTGTGGCTTTACATCCTTAACCGAAACAGTACCAGCTGTGTCGTTGGCATCTCGAACTAGAAAAGAACCACGAACAGTTTTTTTATTAGTTACTGCAGCAAAAAAAAAAGATTGGAGCAGTAGGCGACGAGCTGATACTGTTGACCGACGCATTTAAGCTTTTAAGTGAGCTATCACCTAATGATGTATTCGGTGTACTATTGGGAGTTTTTGGTCAAGACTTGTTTACTGATGCAAGCGTTGAACAAGTGGCAGGTGTGTAATTATCTGATAATTTTACCTTCTGTGTTGATTTTTGTGTATTTTCGTTGTTGATGACGCTGGTGCGTCGAGGCTGAACTAGAATAGGAGCTTTTCGAACGGCGACGTATTATCATTGAATCTTCAGCTACTTGTTGTTTGTACACATAATCCCAAGTAGCAGAAGCCTTCGCCTTGGGCGCACGTTATGTTTTGTAGTCGGTATTTCCTTCTTAACTTGAGTTAAGTCACGTTTGGGGAACTAAAGTATATAAGTTTGTTAGAATTTTGTTTCAGTAGTATCTAGTTAACGCAAAATTTTTCAACTTGATATTTACCTTTTCAGAAATTATTGCGGAGCACGCATATTGGATCTCGGTAATTCGCTGCGTACTTCCGCGGCTTTCTGAAGTTCATTTTCCAACGAAGTAAGCATATTCACCGCATTTTCATCTCCCATTCAACGATCAAGTTCGCTATTCTTCTTCTTTTCACTACCGCTGTTTGCTACCGGTGTCTAATGGTTTACTTTGCTTAGTCAAAACAGCGGCTATCGTTGCAGCAGATGTTAAAGGTTTGACGTATATCTGAGACGTTGCAACGCGATGCGGTTTTTCATCAGCTGATTTAGCTGAATCTGTTGTTGCATATTGGTTCTGTCTTGGTTTTAGCTGTTATTGTAGGAGAAGAATTACTTAGTCTAACTTCTATCCCATATAATTTTTCGCTCAATTACTCGTACTGTAAGCTTATCTGTCAATTTTGAGATCAAAGGGAAGTAGGATATAACATTTTTATTTTGATCTACCAAAATACCTGTAAATTCGGCCAAAGATGTGCCAAAGCTTATACCTCCAAATAATTTCGCTATTTTTTTTAACACATTCATTATTTTTGATGTGTAAAAGAGCAAGCTATGCATCACATATAGCTTTCCTTGTTTGAGATAGCGTATTAGTGTGTTAGTGAGCAACAGATTAAACTTCAAAAACGCTTAAAGGCCCAACTAAACCGTGCATCGCCTAGCGTAACCTACTGTCAAATTTGAACGAAAAGCCTGTCAGATGCTTAAAAAACTCAGAGAAGACTTTTTAGTGGCTATAGGTTTGTTCGAAGCAGATTTTGTGGTAAAAATTGAAAAGTGTCAAATCGCGATTTTTGAGAGAGTAAAAGCTAAAATTTCTCTGACTACTCGAATCACCACAATTCTGTCTAGAACGGAAAAATAGGTAAAAATTGAAGACTGTCAAAAAGTTGCGCGTATTTTAGTAAATAAACAATGGCAGAGTTTAGGAGCTAAAACCAGCACCATAGTTGCGTAACCGTTTGGTTAAGACATTCTGAATGCAAGGCGAGTGAAGCATTTTCGAGAATATTATTGAAATAACTTAAAAAGTAAATGTTCGATTTTAAAGTTTTCTGCCTGATTTTTATAGCTTCATAAATTATCTTGAACTTTGATTTATTTTAAATGCATTTTAAAACAATGCTTAGGATAAAAATAAGAGGTTTGACGTTAAGTAAATTTTAACCAAAATTGTTTTACATTTTGAGTTAAACAGTTTTGATGCATGTTATGCTAGGCAAAAATTTTAAATTTCGCATACGCTGTTACGGAATTCACGTTTTTTAACAGCTAGTTAGTCCAGAAAAGTTGTGCACTAATTTTTTTTTTTTGTTCAAACAAAGAGTTATGTTCGATGGAATTGTAAAAACAAAAAAAAATGGAGCAACTTTCATTTAGCAACACTTCCAATTCCTTATGTTAAAACTGCGCACTTCGAAAAACAGTATCTTAAAAATAATTATCTGGCTGACTACCTTACAACCATTCAGGTAACATTCAACTTTACGATTCCTTTCAATAAAAAATCGCTCAGCTAATTAATTAAATAAATGAGCATTTACCAAAAATGTTTTGATTTCAAGCTTTTTGTTATGTTGCTTCTTCTTAACACAACCTTAAAAGAAGTGAAAAAAAATCAACGCTGAAAATTATTTTATATGGAAAGTATTTGACAGGTATAATTCAGACAGGAAATTTCATTTCCCTCGCATGCAAAAAGTGAGTCGCCAGTCTGGTTGCCTACGATTTTGACAGTCTTCAATTTTTAGCCACAAGAAATTTATCTTGGTGAAAATTGAACTTATTTTTGGGAGGGGAAGTTATCAGCTGTTTCTTACTCTCATTTTTTCTCTCTCAAACACCACATTTTTTCTGTCTCGAACACTTTTTGTGGTAAAACTTTATAAATATTTATAAATATTTACCTATTTTTTCAGTCTCGAACAAACCTTATGTTGTACTTCGTTGAACTTAAGAAGCGATGTAGCCATAGTTGCAAGCGTGTGAAATATTCCCAAAATTGCATAAATTTTATTTCTTATATTTCCTAAATAAATTGAATTCGTTCACAAAATGTTATTCAATGGCATTTATTTAAATACTTAAAGCAATAAATATGTAATCCAGATATTGCTTTCACTAATTTTAAGAAAAAATATGAAAACAAAATTTCTCATTTTGTACTATGAATGTAGATTGTGGGGAAAAGTATTGGCAAAAACAAAGCGTGGCATCTCTGAATTGTCAATCAAATTGTTGTATGTATTGCGTGTGTACATTAAAGGGCCAACTAAACCATGCACGCTTTGAATGCAGTCAACTTATGCAAGTGTGCGAATACACACAAATCGTATATCAAAACTACACGTACTTAACAAAAAGTTTCGTTCAATTTCCACAAATGTCATTTGCTTAAGGAAAGAGTGAAGGGGCAACTAAACCATGCACGCTTTGACTGCAGTCAACTTAGGGGCCGTTCATAAATTACGTAAGACAATTTCATGACTTTTTGACCCCCCCCCCCTCCCCCGAGTAAGATTTAGTAAGATTCTCACTACCCCCCCCCCCCTTCCGAAATCTTACGTAAGATTCATAATTAAGGTGAAACTAGTCAAAAAATGTATTTTTCATGTGATGTACTATATTACTATGTATATTTAATTTTAATATACATATGGTACATATTAAATAAATATTACGAAATTGCAAACTACACATTTATTTTTCAAGATGAATAAAAAAAGTCATCGTTAGTCCATGCGCTTTTCAACCAGTCTGATAGTGAACCTACAATTGGCACACCCGATTCGTCTGTTGAATTTTCTGATTCACATTCAAACTCTGTAACATCAATATCCTCGTCGTCATGCCACTCTGCAACTTGACAAATCTCCGATTGTTTTAAAATGCAAAGGCTTTTCCCCTTTCCATGTTTCAAAATTGAAACTGGTTGAATCATGTGAGTGCGACTACAGTCCTTTTCATGTAGTTTTTTGTGCATTACAGTAGCTTTTTTCGAGACAAAGTACTGGTCACAAATATTACAAAAAAAGACAAAAAAAATCGTAAGGCATGATTTTGAACTGTGGATGTACTTTTGACCAATCGTAATTTAACGCTAAGCGATGAAATAGAGGACAAAACTGATTGCTGTTTTGGTCTCCTGTTGAAGAAGGAATCGAAAGCGAATCTTCTTGTTGAAGACGACAAGTGCAAGGGGGTGGTAAAGAACCGGGACAACATCAACAAAATTTCAAAGTCGACGTATCTGCGTGTAAATGCCTGAATAATAGCTGTCGAAAATTCAAATATATTTCATTACTGTCACAAATGACGATGCGTTAATACAACTTTAATGTATGAATACGCATTTTAAATCTTACGTAAGATGATCATTCAACCCCCCCCCCCTCTCGTAAGATGTAGTAAGAATCCGCCGACCCCCCCCTCCCCCCTAAACGTCTTACGTAATTTATGAACGGCCCCTTATGCCAAAGAGTATCCAAAGAGATGAAGCTCTTCTCTGCCCAAAAATTCTGCTCACACGTATTGCTTGTCAGAGAATACGTGTGACTCGTTTCAAACAATGCTGCCGTTTGTTGTGAAATAGAGTTTTTGGAAATTTTCTCTTGATTTGGGATATTTTCAGGCGATTGGGGGAATCACTTGGGAATATATTCATAATTCTGTTATATAAATGAAAAGTTACATAGCTTTATACTGTTATAACAGAAAAATTTTCAAAATCGTTATTTATTTCATATCTGAAATTTCAGTTCCTTACAAAACATGTAACATTAATTATAATATGAACAAATGTATTTGTAAGCAACGCGTAGCAATAGCAAGTTATTGCTTAGCTGTCATCAGTTACTGTCAGTTTTCCTTTAAATGTGAAGAAAACATGTTACAGAATCCCAAACTTGAAAAAAGTTGAAATATGCCTATATATTCGGCATGAAAACTTACGAACTAATAGTATGCAGGCTAAAACGAGATCACTAAGTAGAAAACAAGTTCATATGAACTGAAAAAAACGAGCTTCACGAATGAGAAATAGTACAACTTGATAAGGAGCTGCTCATAAGTCTTTACGGCAAGGGAAGCGGGGTCAAAAACAGCATTACGTAATATATGAACAGCCTCTAACGTGATTATTTTCTAGACATAAAATAGCTTTGGCCATACATTTGTAAAATAATATAGCTATTAATAAAAAAATTTGTTAATTCAATACAATTCCCTAGTAGCATAAAAAGGTCTTATAGCTTCTTTTACAGGCCTTTTAAAGACAGGTATCTATCTCGTGTGTCTCTAAAAACATCAAACGTCATGATTTTCAAATGACTTATATGGCTACAGTATTAAGACATAAGAGACATACGGTCTCTATATCATGATTTTATATCTTGTTCTAGCAAGATATTATAAAAGCAAATTTCACTAAAAAGTCGAAATATCTTATTAATTTTGATACACATCTATTTAAAAGACATAACTGACTTGTAAGCTAGATTTTTGTCTTCATAACTTTCCCTGATGCTACTAGGGTTGTTCTTTCATTAAAAGATAATATTCTAACACAGTTTTAATGAGTTTCTCATCAATTCGTTCAATTTTTTATTAGTCGAACTAGCAAGTTTGTTATGGGTCAATCTTTGAATACTTTTGGTTTTAAATTATAAGATTGGTCATTAATCTGAGGAAGAAAACCAAAAATGTTTAAAAAATATTTACAGTTAAAAGCGCATGAATATAGGTGATGTTTTTGTAAAAATATGTAAGCCAGACAGAATCTTTAATAAGCTTATGTCTTTAGTGACACTTAGTCTGTTTTAATACTTTCTATATAATAAAATTTGTAATTGAGTTTTAGATTTATAAGAAACAGACGACGGGCGCGATTATTAGTGTTTCGGCTAAAATCAATGATAAAATTAAAATTTTTCAATAATAAACGTTTTTAAACAATAAACGTTAGTGCATTTTTCTAAGTTATTATGTTTAGTAAGGTTGTGGTCAACACATTTACATGCGTGCTGAATAATTATTTGCTTTATATGCAAAAATAAGTTAACTCGTTGAAAGCCTTCATAATAAATAACGTGCTTTTTGGGAAAACTTTGCCGATCTCAAACATTTTGCGGCGAGTTTAAATTTTGTACGTAGGGGCAACATCTTAACGTCGTGGTGAAAAAAATATTTTACTGAAAAATATGCTGAAATATGAAAATTTCAAAACACAATTGCAATCGTTTTTAGACCTTGCCTAACAAGATATTTAATTTTTTGATTCTTAAAACTCGTTCTTATTATTTGGGTGGGCATAATAATGTTCTTTTAATTCCGTTTCCTTCATAAAGAAACTGAGAAAAAGAAGAAGAATACTGAAAAAAATTGTAGAAAGTGTGAGGTTAAAATTCCTATTAGACCCATGTAAGTTTAAATTGGACTCGTATGTATTAGTGAAAAGATCTGATTTTTACAACCGTGCAGGAGGGGAAATATTTTTAATTTGGTGAAAAACCCAAACAGCTGATTTTGAGGTACTACTAATTAGTGAAAAGATCTGATTTTTACAACCGTGCAGGAGGGGAAATATTTATTTTTATTTTTAAATTGGTGAACAAACTGACATTTCAATGAAAATGAAAAAATGAGTGGTGAAGTATAATATGACATTTTCCCAATGAGTAGGTTGCCATATGTTAAGATGTTGAACTAAAAAAGCTTGGAAGTAATTTTTGCATATTTAAAGGACAGAAAAGACAGAAAACTCGCAAAGTATATTATTTATTACTTTATTTCATTACTTTATTTAGAATTTATCTGAATTGCATTGTTTTTTTGACTACATAATAAAATTAGTTCTTATATGTTCCTAATTTGGACCAAAATGTCCTAAGTGGTAAGATCAAGAATTTTATTAGTCACCATGGGTGGGTGAGTTTTTAAATGCAGCGACGCGGCTGAACTTTTTTGCGTTAGTAGTAGAATTCTGTCGAGAGCTTCATCTCTTTGGATCCTCTTTGACTTATGCAAGTGTGCGAATACACACAAATCGTATATCACTTGAAGTGGAAAATACTTTTGTTTTGAAATTAATAGAAAATGTGAAAAAGAAGATAATTAAGCAGTAAAATAGAAGTATTTTATTGAAATCGAAATGTAAAGGAAAGGGCTTGGAGTGAAGTTGCAGAAATATGCATTTTAATGTACACACACACAATTTGATTGACAATTCAGTGATGCCACGCGCTGCATTTGCCAATACTTTTCCCCACAATCTACACGCATATTACAAAATGAGCAATTTTGTTTTCTTATTTTTTTCTTAAAATTAGTAAAAACTACAATATTTGGATTGCATATTTATTGCCTTAAGTATCTAAATTAATGTCATTGAATAACATTTTGTGAATGAATTCAATTTATTTAGGAAATATAACAAATAAAATTTATGCAATTGTGGGAATATTTCATACGCTTGCAACTATGACTACATCGCTTCTCAAGTTCAACGAAGTACAACATAGCCACTAAAAAGTCTACTCTGAATTTCTTAAGCAACTGACAGGCTTTTCGTTCAAATTTGACAGTAGGTTACGCTAGGCGATGCATGGTTTAGTTGGGCCTTAAAATGCATATTTCTGCAACTGCACTCCAAGCCCTTTCCTTTACATTTCGATTACAATAAAATACGTCTATTTTACTGCTTAATTATCTTCATTTTTCACATTTTCTATTAATTTCAAAATAAAAGTATTTTCCACTTCAGGTTCCATTGCATTATACAATGCATAGATAGCTGATTCCGTACAGAAAGTGCGTTCAGTTTCGCTCTTTCCTTAAGGAAATGATATTTGTGGAAATTGAACGAAACTTTTTGTTAAGTACGTTGTAGTTTTAATATACGATTTGTGTGTATTCGCACACTTGCATAAGTTGACTGCAGTCATAGCGTGCATGGTTTAGTTGGCCCTTTAAGCCTTCAAGGCTTACGTCCGTAATACGAAATCGTAGCTTGCATTTATTCAGATTGATTATACCGAAGTTGAGCTCACAATTACAGTTCGAACCAATCGAAAATTCGCAATGCGCCGCCCCATCATATAACTCTGGGTATTGCTCCCTATTCAAACATTAAAAAAATTTATCCCTCCCATCAACATTGTATTTTTGTTTTAATATTTCACTCGAGTGCATATCTATTGATTTCAATTGCAGATGTGTGTAAAAATGGTATTTGGTGAGTTGCGAGCCGTAAGATACATCTCTGAGGGCCGCACTTTGCACACCTCTGCCATAGACTACGTAATTGAATAAAAAACTAATTCGTTAAAGGTAATTTATTGTCTTATATTTATCAAAAATGATAAATCGAAAAGTACTATTAAATTTAGGTTTGGACAAATATACATTCTGAAATTTTTTGTAGGGAATAAAATTTCCTATCGAATATACTTTATAAATTCAAAAAAAAACTTATTTTTTTCAACAAATTAGTTTACTGACGTAATTTTCGTCAAAATGGTGGCCCATAAATGGTATTTTTGATGAAAATTGGCTGAGATGCAGTCGTTCAAAGTTGCCAACTTTTGTATGATGTTACCAATTTTATCTTTATCCTATGCTAGTTTTAATTTTTACCCACAAAAATAATTCTTTCTCAACGAAGAAGTTATTTTCAGATTACACAGGACCACAAAAAAAAGTCTTGTAGTTGAAAATTGATATACGGTATATTGGTGTGTTAAAAACGAATCCAGGGTCAGAACTTGTCCATCACCCTTAGATTTTGACATAACCTCAAAATCACACTTTAAAATACGTTAAAAAGAAAGTTCCTAAAAAAAAAAGTAAATAACCAAAACCCAGAAGGTAAACCTTACTTATATTAAGTGCTGAAATAATGACTTACAATAAAAATAAGTTTTAATTGCCCACTTTTCGCCCGGTACCCTCAAAAGGTCAAAAACTCTTTTCTTATAAAAATTCAAAATTAATGCATATCCGCAGGTATTTCGGTGCATTAAAACTGTTCATATCAATAAACATTTATTTCTACTCCCTAATCACCCCCCAAACC
This sequence comes from Tricholauxania praeusta, assembly GCA_949775025.1. NCBI lineage: Eukaryota > Metazoa > Arthropoda > Insecta > Diptera > Lauxaniidae > Tricholauxania > Tricholauxania praeusta. The sequence continues at coordinate 94,650,828 of OX459028.1, forward strand.
CACCACAGTACCTAATTACACCACCCCAAATATTTTTATACCCTACACCGAGGGTATATTCACTTTGTCTCTCCGTTTGTAACACATCGAAGGGGGCGTGGCAGGTATGGAAAAGTATATATATTCTTGATCAGCGTCACCACCTGAGTCGATTTAGCGATGAAAATGCTATTGAAAATGGGTGAAATCGGTTGACGGACACGCCTACCGCCCATACTCTATGTATATATATTATATACCCAGGCCAATTTTGAAAAAAGTTGCGGCGATTTTGATGAAACTTGGAGATTTGGTGCATTTGTGAACCAAATTAGGATAAAGCTGGATTTCAAGTTTCCAAAAGGTCGTACAGGGGCATGGCACAGCCCTAAATTTTATCATTTATACTACCATATCTTGTAAGCCGTTCAAGATATTGCGATGAAATTTGGTTAACGGATACATATCAAATATATCTTGAATTGAGAAAAAAGGAACCGGAATCTAAAAAGTGGGCGTGGCATTTTTCAACATTCAAAATTTTTGATTCCGTATACCTCAAAATTGGCACAAACGATTTCTACAAAAATTTTGAAGATGAGGCCGCTGAAAGTAGTCATCAATACAATCTCAGTCACTTTACTGAAAAAACTCTCTCAAGGGCGTGGCACCGCCCACAATATTTATAAACGTTATATTAAGAGAATCAGCAACGTATTCGTTATGAAATTTAATGAGGTAGATATACTTGCTATAAGGTCTCTTATTACAAAAATTTAGTTCAATAGTACCTGTTACCTGTGGGCGTGGCACCTCTCACATAAGAAAAAAACGTTTATTGTTATAGGTAGTGTGCTATGAGAGTAATCTTCATAAAATTTGGTGTATAGATGTCAGTTACTACAAGCTTTAAAAATAAATGAATTTTGATGCGATTGCATCAGTGGGCGTGGCACCTCCCATATTAACATAAATTTGTAAGCGCTGTTTTAAGTGAACTATTGCAATTGCTATGAAATTTAATATAAGTGGTTCAGTTGCCATAGAGTATATCTAAAGTGGCTGAAATAGCACCAGTGGGCGTGGCACCTCCCATACAAATAAAATATGGTAAGTGGTATATTTATCGAAATATGTGAGCAATCATACTAAAATTTGGGTTTGCATATGAAAAGCTATTTCTGGATCAAAACCGGGTTGGATTGTACCAGTGGGTGTATCACCGCCTTTAATTTTAAATTTAACTGCGGCATATATCGCGAACTATACAAGCTATTGTGCTAAAATTTAATTTGAGGATGTCGATCACAAATATAATTTATTGCATGAAAAGTGGGCGGAATTGGAGAAGTGGGCGTGGCATATTTCAACTTTTTCATTTTTTACGATTTTTTTCAACCTTTTCCAAATTCTTTTGACTTTTTCAACCCTTTAACTTTTTGCAATATATCCTATATGTATTTGTTTGACTTTTTCAACTTTCTTCATAAGTTTCTTTATTTTTTTCGACTTTTTCATCAATTTTGAATGGTTTAAAATTTTTTCAACCTCTTTCAACTTTTTTAGAGTTTTTTAACCTCTCTCAACTTTTTTCAACATTTTGCATATACATATTTACGACTTTTTCAACATTTTTCAACCTCTGTCAACATTTCTAACATTTCACATTTTTTTCGACTTATTCAACTTCTTCAACGTCTTTTTAACATTAATTGAAAAGGTACTTTCAGTGCAGTGTAGGGTATGTGAGTTTCGGCCTGGCCGATGATAACACCTTAACTTGTTATCGTTGTCCTGATGCAACCTCCATTTAAGTGGAATCTTTACATCGGCATATGGCAGCATCATATCTTTTAGTATGTCAACGTACATTAGCGATCCATAATATCCTGGGAAGGGATATCGCAGGTATCATTAATAATTTAAAATCCTCTATGCCTTAAAGAGGTGCCGTCCAGAACAAAGGATACGAAACTTAGTGCTAATTTTAAAAGTTTTTCTCTACCATAAAAAAAAATTTAGTTTTGTCAATTAAGTTTTCGGGCTTAAAATGTTCCTTTGTTGTTAACTATTTATTTATGACGCAGATTTTTTTTTAAATTTTGTTTATCAATAATAAAGGTATAAGTAAATAAAATAAATACGAATTACGGTTCAAAAACGTCGTAAAAAAATGTATAATATGAAAAAAATGTACGAAGGGGGGTGCTTAAGTATTGGCCAATACTGTATGTATGATCTTAGATATAAAAAAATTCGATAAATTGGTATTTTTCGTTTTTTTTTTAAAATTATTTTTTAAAATTATTTTGTTGAAATAATAAGTTTTTTGACTTTACAAAGTGTCATTTCGATAAAAAATTTTATTGTTACTCCATTAAATCTTATCCACTTCTCATGAACAGCAAACCGTTAGACAGAAGATAAAACTATTTTTTGAATAGTGTGCAACTAATTGAGGTGGAAAAAAAAATTGATAGAAATATGACCAAATAAATGAAAAAAGTGCAGAAAAAAGGGTTTTTTGGGGATATCTCGAACACAATTCTTCAGAAAAAAAAAAATGGTTATTATTTTTGGAATCTACGCCTTAAAATACATAGAAAAAATTATATAAGGAATCAGATTTTTTTTTGTAAGCAAGTGTTGTTTCAGTATAATTTATTAGTGAGGGTAAATAATGTTCGTTTATTGTGTGGAACTCAAATTGATATGGTCTCAAATGACAGGCGATGCAGAGGGCAATTAATTTTAATTTCATAATTTATACTAATTTAAGAATCAGTATACAAAATTTGGTTTAAATACATAATTTATTTTAAGAATAAAACGTGTTTTTATTTAGTTTATTCATAATAAAGGTATTAAAATAGTCAACTCTAAATATGTATTTCGATTGGATTTTTCACTTCTAGCTCCATTGCAAACATATTTTTTTTATGTAAGCAATGCATAGACAGCTGATTCCGTACAGAAAGTGCGTTCAGTTTCGCTCTTTCCTTAAGAAAATGACATTTGTGGAAATTGAACGAAACTTTTTGTTAAGTACGTTGTAGTTTTAATATACGATTTGTGTGTATTTACACACTTGCATAAGTTGACTTCAGTCAAAGCGTGCATGGTTTAGTTGTCCCTTAAGTCAATGTTCAAGTAAAATAATTGTTTAAAAAACATTGAGCTTTAATTAATTTGAAACTTAGAAATAAAAAACCGGAGGGTTGCACTCCGTGAGTGCCGACAGAAGTGAAAACTTGAAATAATATTTTGGATTTATTTTTTTCATGATGTTTTGTAATGTTTATTATACTATTGTATGATACGACACAATGAACTATTTTTTAATTAGATATAGTCACTAATAATTTTGTTTTCTTTACTGTTAATTTGATATTTATCACGATATTCCTCTTAAATATCAAAATATTAAAGTTTAAAAATTGCTAAGAAATTTAATTTCACACGTAGAAAGAAGTATGCAAGCATAACAAATCGTTTAATGGCAAGTTAGTGTGTTAGTTGGTATGTGTGCGTTTTCTTTTTATATGGCAATGCAATGGAAGACAAAAACGGAAGATGTATTCAAATTTTACTCTCGCTCTCATTCTCAATTTGTCAACGCAACAACGCGGAATTTGAAAGAAACAAACATGTAAGCATAACAATCGTTGAATGAGAATGGAATGTGTCAGTTAGTGTGTCTGCTTTGCTTTTTGTCTCCCACTTGGAATATTTATTTAAGAGAAACAATGGAACAATTAAATTTTACTATCGCTCTCATTCATAACGGGGAATCCCGATGACGGTCGGTGTCACGAGTTTATACTTTTTTCCTCAGCCGCGAATGCTTTCTTACGGAGGTGCACAACGTGCCGTAAGAAGTTTTCACTTCAAAAAAAAAAATCTGGATTTTCCTGGACACTTGGAAAAAAATTTTAATATGTCCGGACAATAAATAAAACTAAATAATATTTTTGTACAGAGCTTCTTGTTCAGTACTTTTAGTACAAAAACAACAAAAAAATTACAAGCGCAAAATGCATTCAAATGGGCAACGAGCTGCTTATACTAGTTTCAATGACCGCTACGTCATATCATCAGTAAGCTTTGTTAGCCGAAGTTTAGTAGTCTGCAAGCCTACTATATATGTTCTATTTCTTGCGTTGATCAGTTAAGAATCACAACAATAAACAAAACATAACTTCTACATTTTAATGAAATTGCTTTTGTAATCTCTTTCATATCACACATTTCTTGACGAGCGCTTCGTTGTCCGCTTTTCTGGCGATCTGAACGAAGTTGCAAGTGCTACATGTAAATATCGGCGAGCTCACCGAGGGTAATTTTTCTATTTGTGTTCTTGTTCAGTACTTTAAGTGCAAAAAACAACAAAAAAAATTCAAACGCAAAATGCATCCGTTCTCATATGAAAGCTCTTGAGCATACGAACATTTTGACACCTTAAAAACGTTTTTCCGCTGCGCTCAATTTTGGGCAGAAAACTGTCCCGGTTGACATGGAATGTCCCATACATATTTTATTTAAGCAAAGTAAACATAACACAAATATAAAATTCAGTAAAACAACATTTTCTGTGAGCGGTGAATTGATGTGAATGTTCAGAAAGTTCTAGTGACATACATGTTAATATTGAAAAAACACTACGATCTGTAGCTCATAGGAGCTAGTAGCGATCGCACGCAATCGCAGTTTCAACAGATTCATGAATGGCTCACATGCTGAGTTGCTCACTGCAGTTCTCTGTTCCATACATACATACATACATATGTACAGTAGAGTGATTCAAAAAATTGTTTTTTTGTTTCAAACAGGATTAATAGTTGCAGGTACATCGAAGAAAAATGCAACGAAAAAGCAAAACAACGAAAAATAAAAAATTTACTAAAAAGTTTGACCTAGGAAGCTCAAATGTTGGGACAATTATTTTTATTCCTCAAGCTATAATACAGTGGAATCGTGATAATTCGTACCCCGTTAATTCGAAAATCTCAATTATTCATAGCAAACTGTTGGTCCCTTGAAAAAATCGCTTTAATTCGTAAAAATTTCATGCATTTTGGTCCCCTCGATAATTCGTATTTTTTTTTTTTTGAGCAATTAAATCGGTTTAACCTCTTATAAATCGTAATTGGATTTGACAACCTCTTATAATTCGTAATGCAAAACAAAATTCTATGGAACTATAGTTTTAAAAACAATATCAATCATAGTAGGCTACCTTCATCGTTCATATTTTTTGGTGGAATTTTTTGTAATTTCGTGGTCAGTTTGTTCGTTGTTTTACCAGAGGTGTGTGAAGAAGAGAGTGTGGCGTGAAAATGGCAAATAAACGTACTCATAAGACTTTATCAGTGTTGCAAAAGCAAAACATCATTTCAGCCATTGATAATTGAACAAAAAAAAATTTATCGAAAAAACCGAAGCCTCGTTCAATCGAAAACCCCTGTAATTCGTAAAAAATTGCTGGTCCCTTGCGATTACGAATTATCGCGATTCCACTGTATAATAATAGAGGACTTGTGAGTCGCTGCAAAGATTATATATACATGAAGATAAGTATTGGATGTATCGTCAGACTCATGTTTATGAATAACGTGGTACGAGTTAAGAATTCGCCGTGAACAGTCGACATCGTAGCAGAATTCCTCCTCAAAATGTGTTCGGCATGTTTGAACGCATCGTCGTATTGAAATAGGGGAATCAAAATGAAATTGAAAAATATTCCTTTTATTTTCAGTTTCGTATGCGCGCAAGTGCAGAAATTCAATTAGATTTATATTTTTCATTTTGTATTGCAATTTATGCAGAAAAATAAATTCAATAAATAATGGAAAATATTAAAAAAAAAAAAATATGAAAATCTAAAAAATGTAAAAATCTAAAAATCTAAAAATATAAATAAATATGTACATAAGTTCATTCCATAAGAAAATTCCGTCTGAATGATAGGTTAGGCATTGTTGCCAAATTTCTATAATCACGTAGCAAATGCAACGCAGCTTTTCATTATTGATCAGTTTTAATTATCAACAATGAAAAAATTAACATATTTTGTAGGTTGATTTGAAAATAGAATAGAATAGCCGACCACTTATTTATTAGCCCCGTATCCTAGTGGATAAGCGCTTACCTTGTACCCAGTGGTTCCTATGTTCAAATCCCAGCAAAAGCATTGTATTTTTTTTTTTGTTTTCAATATGCCAAAATTTTAGCCTATGTATTTGAATAAGAGAAGAAATTTTGTCTATTTGAATTTGCATAAGTCAAGAAAAATGAATGGAAACTATAGTAAAATCCTACTCCAAGTAAAATAATAATAAAATTGTTTAGGTTTTAACATATTTTTTTAATAATTTTCAACATTTTTTTTACATTTTGACATTTTTTAGATTTTCATATTTTTTTTTTAATATTTTCCATTATTTATTGAATTTATTTTTCTGCATAAATTGCAATACAAAATGAAAAATATAAATCTAATTGAAATTCTGCACTTGCGCGCATACGAAACTGAAAATAAAAGGAATATTTTTCAATTTCATTTTGATTCCCCTATTTCAATACGACGATGCGTTCAAACATTGAGGAGGAATTCTGCTACGATGTCGACTGTTCACGGCGAATTCTTAACTCGTACCACGTTATTCATAAACATGAGTCTGACGATACATCCAATACTTATCTTCATGTATATACATATAATCTTTGGTCGCTGTTGCAAGCCGTTACGTGTAAGCCACATGCTGCATGCAGAAAGTACGCACATGTGTTTCCAGCATAACGCCTTACGAAAAAGTGACATGTTGGTAGAGGATAATCGTTGGCGATTGCACCCCCCGTATTCTGTTTAACACATAACTGAAATGTCATCATGTAAACCCAACTTTATGATTTTACCCCGCGTACAATCATATAATGAATGTGTTAGTAAATTCTGTTTTCACCTTTCAATATTTGGCCAAGACAATTAAATTATTAGGGGAATAATAATGTCAAACTAAAAGTTATTTTGTCGAATTAAAAGTAATTTTCAAAAAACTAGTGTCGGATCATAGAATTTATAAAAAAAAAAAACTTGTCTTCCAAGTTTAAAGTTTCCAAGTGCTATTGAAGGAAAAGTGTTAATTTATTTTGCTAAATTTCCAATTACAGTGTCGGGTCGGTAATTCAAATTTTTATAATTATTGATTTTCCGCATTAAATAAAATCTGTTTGTTCATCTACCCCGAGATTAAAATGGAAACAATATAAATCTGAAATATAAGAATTCAAAATGAAAATAAATGTTACAAATATATTAAAAAACAAACCTTTCAATAATCACCACATCGGATAGTATTTTGGATAAATGCTCATTAAGCTGTAAGTGTGAATATATTGGAATTTTTTTTAGAACCACACCAAACTGGTCAATTGGTTTACTTTTACATAACTTGTATTTATAAGCATCTACCAAAAGGCTGTGCTGTTTTTTCATTCTTCTAAACTAAGAAGCCATTGCCTTCGTTTTGATTGCAAATATTTAGGCATGTTCTGCATTTCACTTCCGATTGAAATTCATGTCAACTTCATTTAAATTCATGTGAATTTCATATAAATTCATGTGAATTTCATATACAGTGAGCGACAAAAGTCTACATACAACCAAACTTTTTGCTAGATCGAGAATCTGAAAACAATGGAAAAAACTTTTGATGCAGTTTTGTGTGAAACTCTTTTAAATGATGCAAAAAAAAAAAAAGGAACAGGTTTACTTTAGGGACAACTCTCCGATTTTATTCATTTTTTTAGGGAAAGTGGCGTGTTATGAATAAACAATAAATCTGCAAAAAAAAATTATCGCTCGGATCTGGCTTAGGAGATATAGCCGTCGGAAGTTGCGGATATAGCTTTTATAAAAAGAGCTATAGGTTGGGGACACCTTTCGCTGCCTATATCTCCTGAGCCAGATTTTTTTTCCGGATTTATTGTTTATTCATAGCACGCTACTTTCCCTAAAAAAAATTCAAAAAGTTATCTGAAAAAAAAAAAAAAAAAAAAAAAACAATAAAACGAGTGACACAAGTCTACATACACTACGCAACTTATGCCTTGAGCTATTGATTAATATTTTTAAAAAACTGTGAAGAACCGTTTTTTTTTATTTTTTATGTATATAATATGAGTTTTACTTTGGTATAATATACTTAGTTGTGGTTTGGACGTGATATTTGAGTAATATAACAACTGCGAAAGGAAATTTCAAATGATAGAAATTATATTGCTTAATTTGGAAAAGAAAATTAATCATGTGGTGAAATTTTAAAAATATTAGACTTAAGTCGATAAAAAGTTGATGAGGATATTGATTCCTTTGAAAACAAGCCCCAAAATGGCCGCTTAAAAGGACCTATCTCATGAAAAATATGTTACGCATCCAAGTCTTCAGAGAGATCGAACCACGTTTAGAACTGTTAGCAAAGAACTAAATAAATATTTTTTTTAATTGTAGGTTTTACTCGTTAAGCATTCTGCTATGTAATAATGTACGAGTAGTTAACCCTAAGTAAGTCAACATGTGCCTCAGAGGCACATTTTTAAATTTGAAGATCTGTAACTTTTTTAAATCAGTTTTGGTTGCAAAACCAACGCAACAGTTATAAGATTTGGCAACATACACCATTCGGGTCTACGTTCCAATGTATTTCAACATTAAATATCGGTACTCAGTCACGCGCGGCAGCATCAATTTTTTTAATTCCATAAAAAATTCAAGATATTTGCCTTCAAACTATCGTAACATTGTTGACAATTTTTGTAAAAACAATTGTTACTTTGCGCACCTAGAAATTTTGTTACTGGCAATGGTTTTTAATGAAGATCGTAATATACGATGGCTATGCAAATATTTTGCAAGCATGAGAGATGTCCCAAGAAGAATTAGGAGAAATTCGCGCTTATCGTCTTCCAAGTATCAGGTTCGATTGCGAAAATTACGATAGCCTGATTGAATGGAACGTGTACTCTACCGAACCACCAGACACGCGTACAATGTCATACGAAAGTATTGAAAAACTTGCTGAGGCTGGTGATGTCATCTTGGAACGAAATAATTCAAACACCTTGTCATTTTCAAGACACTGCAAGACATGTAAAACTCATCACTGATACAACAACAGCGACCGCTTCAAAGGTACGTCGAGAAGGCTTACAACCCTTGATTCACGAGCAAAGTACTCAAAATTTGATACAAAAAAAATCATAAATCTTTTACCAAATAAAACATACAGTCAAAAAATTTACTTATTTATTTCTAACACTCCTAAGTTTCGTCGATCTCGCTAAAAATGTGCATACATCAGTTGTTTTTGACAATGAATCGAGTACTGTAAAATTTTTTTCAATAAAATGTACCGTTAGATAGGCTCCAGTGCAAAAACTATTCGTTTGATTCGAAATTATCGTATTTCATTTCTTTTGCATGCATCACTTGTTTTTGACAATGCATCGATTGCTAAGGTGTTTTTTGGAAAAAAATGTGCCCGTTAGATACATACAAACAGCTATTTGGATACCCAGGAATTTATTGTAAAGTCAAAAAAATTATATTTCCTGCCTTTTTTTTATTTCCTTTTTCATTATTTGGGCCTGGAATTTGATTTTTAATTACGTTCATACATTTCAATACAGCCAAATGTATAAACTACAATAGAATGGTGTGCGTACGGGGTAATTGTCGCTTCCTAAGGCATTGAAGGAATCGTCAGTTAATAACATGTAATGAGATTCGTACTGACTTTTTGTAATTTTCCTTACCGATTTTTCAAAATTATGAAATCAGTACGCAAATGTGTGTGTTTCTTATGGCCATCTATAGAAAAGCAGAAGTCAGCGAAATCTGCCAAAATTTTTTAATGCAACTAATTTGAAAATGTAATGGAATAATATCATTTTTTATTAGATTTTGCAAACGTTACATATTTTTCTATTATGGTTCACTTTGGCAATTTTTCTTAAAGATTTTAATATTTATATAATTAATAATATTTAAGATCTATATAGTAATTAAAAAACAATTTTAATATATATTTTTATCGAATTAATTGGTGAGATCAATTTTAACAAAGAAAATAGGACAGTAGTTATATATTTCTCTTAAAAGAATATGAAACTTTTCTTTTTGCTGTTAAAACGTTTTTCCTGTAAGGGGCGTGACACCGCCCCACTAAAATCAAACTTTTCTTCTCAGGAATCAGTTTGTCCTCATACCAAATTTGATCAAAATTGTGTAGCGACTCAGTCGTGGCTGCTTTTTATCCCATTAGCGGTGGTGCTACGCCCACTTAAAGGACATAAAGTCCCTACTAACTTTTTTTATGGTACAATCTATCTCCTAACCAAATTTCTTTATTTATATTTATTTATTTTTAATAATTAAGCCTTTGAACATAACTATTCTTACAGACTTAATAAAAATAATAACAATAAAAATTTCATTAATTTCATTCGGCTTATTAGATTAACCGTGCAAAGGTATTTTCCTGTTAGGGTTGTGGCACCGCATACTATTCGAAAGAAAACTATGTTGCGCACTGCCTTTTTACCCAATTTTCAAAAAAAAAAAAAAAAATATGCGATTATGGCAGTTAATAAGTGGCTTAACCGTTTTGCAACTGCATATTTATTACACTTATGTTCGCGAACGTGACCAACTCAAACAGCTCCAAAAATTTAAAATTTTATTTGTTTTGCACTCGTTTTTTTTAATTACGTACATGAAACTCTGTGAACAAAAATTTTGACACACTTGCTGCTGTTATCAATCACGAAATGAGAACAAATGATGTTTTTTATGTTATTTGTGACATTAGAACATGAACTGAAGGAAATTAAATATTTACAGTTAATAGAGATTTGTTTGATGTTTTTGCATTTTTTTAGCTAATTGTTGTTGGAAGAGAGATTTTGCGGAATGACTATCATCATGTATCACCTCTCTTACAGACTTAAATATTTAAGGCAAATTACTATTCAATATAACAAAAAAAGAGAAACTACATTTATGCAAGTTGCAGTTGGTTTGCTCACCGTGGTAAATGAATTTTGGTGTAAATTGTTTAAATCAGGAGTGCACAAAGTGCGGCCCGCGAGCCGTATGCGACCCTCAGAGATGTATCTTACGGCTCGCAACTCACCAAATACCATTTTTACACACATCTACAATTGAAATCAATAGATCTGCACTCCTGTGAAATATTAAGACAAAAATACAATGTTGATGGGAGGGATAAACTTTTTAAATGCTTGAATAAGGAGCAATACCAAGAGTTATATGATAGGGCTGCGCATTGCGAATTTTCGTTTGGTTGTGAGCACAACTCCGGTATAATCAATTTGAATAAAAGCAAGCTACGATTTCGTTATCTACAACTCAATTGACTCCAAACAATTCTAAAACTATAAAACAAAACGTAAAACAAAATTTAATGTCTACAAAAATCGATCGATATTGTTTTGTTTTTGGCCCGCAGTAAAATTGTTTATTGATAATTTGACTCTCCGCAAAAAAATAGTGTGCACCCCTGGTTTAAATTAACAAAATTTGAGTGTTTTCCTTAGATAATATCAGATAGTAACGCTTTTATAATAACTTTCAATTGTTTTGTCACGGTGGACCATTCTTCGGAAATGCATATATACAAACTTAGACCCTTCTATGCAATAGCGTTATTGCTTACTTTACGCTATGGCATAACAGACATATTTTGCACCTGAAGACCAACCGAATTTAAAACTTAAAGATAGGAATAAGAATATGTTATACTTCAGTCTTAAGATTCACCTAATAAGATAATATTACTCTACAAATTTACAAAAACTGACACCACAACGAATGGCAATAACATTTTCTATAGTTAGTGAAATTTTTTTTTTTGCAAATTCCAACTTTGAAGCCCTCTATCTGGAATTAATTATGTGGGTTTGAAAAAGTTAGCCTTTCTATCTTATAGAGAGTTTCATTATAAAAATTTTAAATACACATGTGTTCATGGAAAAGCCATAACTAGAGTACTTTATTAACAGCAATGAAAACAACATTTTTCCTTATGAATGCACATTGTTTTTAAAATCGACTAAGGCGGACCACATCAATGTCATCAATTTGCTGAAAACTTACTGGTATCATTCTGTGCTTAATTTTAAAAGACCCATTATATTGCTGAAAAGCCACATTTTTCTAAGTTATTGTCCTTTGAACTTTGAATGTTAAATCAAAATCAAAAAATTTTAAAATTTACTTTGCACTATACGTCACTTTTCATAAAATTAACTAATTTAATAAATTTTTATTAAATAGATGTCAAAAGAATACAATACTGCGAGATGTGTTGGTACAGACCATGGTGTAATAACAAAGGTGGTGTATTTAAAAAAAAATTTCTCAAAAACGTGGGTTTCGCATCCTTCATTGCCATGTTTCATATTTTTTTTTTTGACACATCGATGTTTTAATTGTTTGGCCCGTTCAGCAGCTTTTTTATTTTTGAAACGCCTTAAGCAACTTTATACTGAGAGGTAAATAGTGCAGCGGGCTTCAATCTGATAGCAATAAGTTTTTTTGTTATTGCAATAACAACCACAGCGACTAAATTTTTAAGATTTAATGTAGTTTGCAGCATATCGTTCAGAAAATTTTCAAGATCTTAATGCTTAAGCGCTCCAATTCATCAAATTACAACAAATAGGATGACGGATGATTGAAAACCCTGGCTCCCCCTTATTACGTTACCTTTATTATTACACCATGGTACAGACCATCTTATTAATGTGTTAACTGTGTTCGACCTCTAAAAATGCACCCCATTCCACTCCGAATAGCTGCTGTCGGTTCGATTTCTTTTGTCCTCTTTTACAAGAGCTTGTTCAACAATATTCAGCTGTCAGAGTGCTGTAACGAATTATTATTTTTTTTTTCATAAATAAGAAAAAACTGAAATATTGGTAAAATGAAATTATGACAATTTATACTAAATTGGCAATAACTTTGGCACTTATGAACAGATTTTCAAAATTTTATTTTCTTCTTAAGAGTTTCTTCTTTGTAATTAAAAAGATAAATTGATGTTATTTTAAATATTTATATTTTTAAAGTTATTTTTAATTGGATACAAATTTTAAAAAAATCAATTTTTTCAAATGTGTCAGCTTTTATCTCGTAACCGGTATACTCAAACCAAAACTTGTCTCTACAAGAGTTGTGGGAAATTTTATTACCTTTTTTTCGAAGAAAATCGGCATATATTTGTATGAGATATAGCCTAAAAAATGAAAATACACTGTAAACACACTGAAAAAGAATTTAAAAAAACTAACAGTGAGAAAAATCGATCAAATTTTTTTTTGAACTTAGGAGACCTAACTACATCATAAAAAAATAAGCAAGTTCATGGAACAAAAAAAAAATGTCAAAAAAGTCGGCTAGTGCTATCAGTCCTGCCAACAATTACTATCTTGTAAGTCACTTATTAGTGTCTTGAAAAAGTTGAAATTCATCGTATAAGATATCGTACAAGGATCTTATAAGTGCCTTCTGTCGGGAGAAAACGTACCCCGCGTGCGTCACGTCATGACGGATCGGAAACGATACTTCAAGAAGTAACTTTTTAGTACCTTACTAAAGTGTTTTAAGCGATTGTTTTGCAAATCTCTTATAGATATCTTATAAAAGTCTCTTTCTTAAACGACGCTACAAAAAATGTCGTATAAGTTTCTTAACCCTTTCGCGTCCGCTCCAAGGCCAGCTGCCAGAAACAATTTTTCTCTTAATTTCCAGGCTTATTAAGTCTATATAAGGTATTTTGGAAATTTTTAGCTTTCTAGACTAATCTGGTCACTAGATAATTAGAAGTTGCTTAAAAGCAAAAAAAAAATTATGGAAGCGTAATAACGCAATAATGTTGAAATGTTTTAAATTGTATATTTAATTCCACCTTTTTTACGTGAAACTGCGTACTTTGATTTTTGAAAAATATATTGTAAGTATTTTTATTTAATTTTTATATTTATCACTGCACATGTGACTTTTTTGACTTTATCTTAATAAACGCGTCGTGATTTTGTTGATCACAACATAACGATTGCTTTTTTGAAGTTTTTTATTCTGAGAATTGCAATCAATCAATAAGGTGTGTAATTTAGAAAATTTATTGCAATTGTGTCACTTATGCAAGACTTAGTATTGAAGTAGCTTATAAGCAACTCTGGACGCGAAAGGGTTAACAAAGTGTTTCATGCGTTACTTTAGTAAGCTTGCATTGATTTATTGATCAGCACTGAGAAAGACAAAAATTTTTACTATTTTGCTATTGTGGCTTAAATTCTTTTTATTTTTCAGAAAACTTGAAAATATCTTTTTTTAATTATATCAATTTTTTATGAATTTAAATATGTATATCACAATTTATTTTTTTGTTTTTTTTTCGGCTAGCTACCCTAACCTTAGAATGCAAGAAATGCTGCTGCCAGATTTTGTTTGCAGCATATCGTTGGCGCTATTGAATTTGCAATGACAGACATCTTAAAAAGAAATTATTAAATTAGCTTATAATTACCTACATACAGCTGTGTGCGAAAAAATAGCAGTGTCATATGAAATAATCTTTGCCTTTATGAAAAATAAAAATTATTCATAGGAAAAATAAAATTCCAAATTTATTTGCTTCATTTATGTTTCACCAATGTTAAACAAGCATTTTTTTGAGCATTAAGATTTATTCGGACTTCAAACAGGGACAAATTAGGGAACGTTCCAAAATTCAGGTGTGAAAAATAATAGCAGTGCTTAGCAATACTTTAAAAAAACAAAACTAAAAAAAGTATAATTCAGTATCTAAACCTTATTTATATTAAATCTATTTACAATTAGTGGAACGACCTTTATTAGAACGAACGGATGCACATCTTCGCTGTATGGGATCCACCAAACGCTGGCATTTCTCTACAGGAATGGCCTTCCATGCTGCCCTTACAGTATGCCACAATTCTTTGACATTCTTAGGACATTCCTTGCCCACGGCTTCTTTGACATTGGCCCAAAGGTTTTCGATGGGGTTGAGGTCTGGGAACTGGGCTGACCTCTCCAATACCTCAATCCTATTTGAGGAAAACCAATTTTTCGCCAATTTGCTCATACGCTTTGGGTCGTTGTCTTGCTGGTAAACCCATTTTAACGGCATTTTCCATTCAGCGTAGGGTAGTATGGTTGAGCTCATTATTTCCACGTATAATTTTGCATCCATGTTTCCTTTTATCCAATAAATTGTACCTGTGTCAGAGGGTATGAAAAGCAGACCCAAAAGTTAATTTTTGCAACACCATGCTTTACGGTCCTTGGCACGTATTTCGGATGGATCGGAACTCCATCTTTATATGAAGAGCATAATGCCTTTGACCACTGTTGTGATCTCTTCAAAAAAAAAGTAATCATTGAGACAGAAAAATTGTTCTAGCAACCAGATTCAACAATAAAGTGCACCAATTTAAATATACAAAGTTTGCTAAGAAATTTTGCGGAAATTGAAGAGCTAGTGTCCAACAACAACATATAACAAACGGAAACGCATATAACAAAAAATATTGAAAACTCGGAGTATAACTTAAAAGATTATACATAATATAGTGCAATGTCAGTCTAATTCAAGACATACCGGAGGGTCAATAATTTATATTAAAAGTGCAATACAATTTGAACAACTCGATGTTTTTTCTATTGACTATGTAATGTGGCTAGTTGCTGTCAAAGTGTGGTTTAATCGAACTTCTGTTGTATTTGTTACAGTGTATAGGTCACCAAACATTATGTTGAGTGAATGACAAGAGTAAAAGAGAAGCACAAAGAATGTTCAGGGTTGCAATTAAAGTTTCCAACACTCCTCCACAAGCTGTATATTCTTTGCTTACATTTTAAAGTTAATTAACAAATTCAATTTATTGTTTATTTAAGCCAAGAGCCTCTGTAAATTTTGCATGTTTAACTTTACATAGACTTTTGGTTAATAAATCAGCTATCATGTTATCTGTTGACACATACTTTACTGCAATAATATTGTTCTTCAATACTTCTCTTATGTGATGATATCGAATATCAATATGTTTGCTGCGTCCGTGAAAGATTGTATTCTTCGCCAAGTTTTGTACACTAAGATTGTCACCATATATGGTAATTGGAACTTTATCAACACGTAAATCAATTTCTTCTAAAAGTCTTTTAATGTACACCGCTTCTTTAGCTGCCGTTGACAGCGCCATGTACTCAGCTTCGGTACTGCTCAACGCCACCGTAGACTGCTTTCTCGATTCCCAGGAGAAGACACATCCTGCCATTGTAAAAGCAAAACCGGTATACGATTTTCGATCTTCAGCACAACTGCCCCAGTCTGCTTCAACGAATCCTACTGGTGGATTTCCTGACTTTTTATATTTGAGTTGAAAGTCTTTCGTACCAGATAGGTATAGTAAAATATGTTTAGCTGCGGTCTCATGTTCAATATGTGGATTTTTGTTTCTTTGTGCCAACTTGCACACAGAGTGCAATATATCTGGTCTTGTAGTGATACCAAGATACATCAAAGCACCTATTAAAGATTGATACTTGTTTTGGTCTACTTTCACGCAATTATCTTTGTCACAAACTATTTGATAACCAGGGTCTAATGGAGTAGATGTTGACCTGCATTGCTCCATTCCATACTGCCGCAGGAGATTTGTCACGTACTGTTTCTGACCTACAGAAATTGCACCCAATTCGCTTTCCCTTTCAACTTCCATCCCCAAAAAATGCTGGAGGGGGCCTTTATCAACCACATTAAATCTACGAGATATTTCTTGCTTCACTCTTCTCAAATCGTTTTTGTCTGTACATGCTATCATGAGGTCATCGACGTATACAGCTATAAGGTTATACTTGTCACATTGTATAAGCAAGGCTCATTTATACAAGGTACAAAACCCATATCCTTTATAGCTGTATCTAATGTAGATTTCCACTCACGACCTGACTGCTTCAAGCCGTATATTGATTTTTGCAAACGTAGCACACGATGTGAGCATTTTTTATCTGCAAATCCTTCGGGTTGTTGCATGTATACTTCATCGTTAACTGAATGTTCAGGTAGGCCGTTGAAACATCCATCTCCAGGCGCCTCTACTTTGCGCGCGCCTTCTCCAATCATTCACACCAAGCGTGGATAGGGTTTCCTCGGCTTGGTCTTTCCATCGGAGGCATGGTCTTCCTCTTCGTCGTCGCCCAGCGGCTTCCGCATCAAACACCTTTTTCGCCGGAGCTTCTTCGACCATACGCACAACATGTCCCAGCCAGCGCAGACGTTGTATAGTGATGCGCTTGACTATGTCAATGTCAGCGTAGAGCTCGTACAGTTCGTGGTTCATTCGAATACGGTAGTCGTCGCCGACGTGAACAAGACCGAAGATTTTGCGAAGAATTTTTCTCTCAAACACCCCAAGCGTGACTGCATCAGTCTGCGACACAACCCATGCTTCTGCGCCGTATAGTAGCACGGGTAAGATGAGCGTCTTGTAGAATGTCAGTTTTGTCGGGCGAGAGAGGTCTCTACTACTCAATTGCTTACTGAGCCCATAGTAACACCTATTAGCAAGAGTTAGTCTTCGCTTTATCTCCAGACTGACATCGTTTTGAGTGTTCACGGCGGTGCCAAGATAGGTGAATTCCTTGACAACTTCGAAAGTATAGTTGTTCGCAGTAACAAAGGATCCAATACGCCGCGTCTCCCTGTTTGTGGACAGCATATACTTTGTTTTGCTCTCGTTCACCGTCAAACCTACTTTCGCTGACTCTTTTTCGATAGCAGAGAACGCAGCAGTAACATCTCGCTTACAACGTCCAATGATATCAATATCATCGGCATATGCAAGGAGCTGGACACTTTTGTAGAAAATAGTGCCATTACGATGTACACTGGCTCTTCGCAACACCCCTTCCATCACAAAGTTGAAGAGGTTGCAGGATAGTGGATCGCCCTGTCTGAAACCTCGTTCTCGGTATCAAATGGTTCGGAGAGGTCCCTTCCTACTCTGACGGAGCTGGCTGTGTTGCTCAACGTCATTCTGCAAAGCCGCACCAGCTTCGCAGATATACCGAACTCAGACATGGTGGCATACAGGCAATCCCGTATCGGGCTATCGAAAGCAGCCTTAAAATCGATAAAGAGATGATGGGTATCGATCTGTTTTTCGTGGGTTTTTTCCAGGATTTGACGTAGTGTGAAGATCTGGTCTATGGTGGATTTACCAGGTCTAAAGCCGCGCTGATAAGGCCCAATCAGTGTGTTGGAAAACGGCTTAAGTTTTTCACACAGTACAGTCGACAGGACCTTGTAAGAGATGGCAAGAAGACTGATTCCCCGGTAGTTAGCGCAGATTGTCGGGTCACCTTTCTTCAGTACAGGACAAAGGACACTGAGATTCCAATCGTCGGGCATGCTTTCAACTAGCCATATTTTGCAGATGAGTTGATGCATACACCCTATCAGCTCATCGCCGCCGGTCTTGAACAATTCAGCTGGCAGGCCATCGGCACCAGCCGCTTTGTTGTTCTTAAGTCGTTGGATCACAACTCGTACCGCGTCATGGCTAGGTGGTGGTACGTCCACACCATCGTCGTTGATTGGTGGCATCGGGTTAATTTCTCCAAAGGCGTGATTGGTGGAGTCATCGCCAGCAAGCAGCTTGGAAAAGTGTTCCCTCCATAATCTCAGTGTACCCTGCGTATCCGTAACCAGATTTCCATGTTCATCTTTACAGGTTGATGCTCCGGGCTTGAAACCTTGGGTCAGACGCTTGACTTGTTGGTAAAATTTTCGAGCATCATTCCTGCCCCGTAACACTTCGAGTTTCTCACGCTCGTGCCTTTCCTGCTCTCGTTTCTTGCGTCTGAAAAGGCGCCTCTCATCCTTTCTCTTTTCCCGGTAGTTTTCGTGCACGGCTCGCGTTGCTGCTGACTGCAGGGTTCTTTTGTAGGCGGCGTTTTTCACTGCAGTAGCTTCGCGACACTCCTGGTCATACCATTGATTTCGCGGAAGTGGGCGTCGGAAACCAATGACTTCCTCAGCGGCAGAGCGCATGGAGCGGGATATATGCGCCCAAAGTCCACCGGCATCATCGGGTAGAGAGTCAGGTTGAAGGAGCAGTTCTGAGAGGCGAGCGGAATAGGCTTCGGCCGTCCGATGTGATTGCAGCTTAGCGACGTCCAGGTTTCGTTGCGTACCAGAGCGTACATCCTTTGCATTGCACAGCCGCATGCGTATCTTGGCTGCAACAAGATAATGATCGGAGTCAATATTGACTCCCCGGAACGTACGAACATCTAGCACGCTGGAAGCATGCCTTCCGTCGATCACAACATGATCGATTTGGTTGCGTGTGTTCTGATCAGGGGACAGCCAGGTGGCCTTGTGGATATCGAGGTGTTTAAATCTGGTGCTACTTACTACCATGTTTCGCGCCGCGGCGAAGTCGATCAGCCGTAGACCGTTGTTTGAGGTGGTCTCGTGAAGGCTGAACTGACCGACAGTGGGGCCAAATATACCTTCTCTTCCGACCTTTCCGTTGAAATCCCCGAGTACAATTTTAACGTCATGTGCCGGGCAGCGGTCGTATACTTCCTCGAGTCTCGCATAGAAGGCATCTTTGACAGCATCGTCGTTTTCCTCCGTCGGGGCGTGCGCGCAAATCAAGCTGATGTTAAAAAATCGAGCCTTGACGCGGATCGTAGCCAACCTTTCGCTCACAGGTGTGAACCTGGAGATATGGTGGCGAAGTCTCTTGCTTACTACGAATCCGCATCCCAATTCGCGCCTCTCCGCATGGCAGCTGTAGTAGATATCGCAACCTGCTTGCTTAGAGCAACCTTGTCCTATCCATCTTATTTCCTGGATGGCGGTGATGTCAGCCTTAATTTTTCCGAGGGCATCCGCCAATTCGATAGAGGCACCTTCCCTATTGAGGGTCCGGATATTCCAGGTGCATATCCTTAAATCATAGTCCTTTTTTCGTTTGCAGTGGTCGTCAACGTTGAGGGGTTCTGTATCCGAGGCTTTTTTAGTCTTCATTGGAGAGTTTTTTTTACGTGGCGGGTACCAAACCCTGCGCACAACCTAGTTTACTTCCAGGGAGGATACGCTGCACACATTCGCTCACTATCTCAGCGGATGCGGAGATAGCTACCCAGATAGAGCCGCGGGGAGGCTGTGTGTCAACTTGCTAATGATTGGCTCAGAGATCGCTCTGGCAATCCCCAGGTGGAAAGCAGTCAGAAACTTTACTCTGATCAACCAAAAGCCAATCCATCCAATCGCGCCTTATGCCTCTCAATATTTCCATGCTTGTCCTTTTTTAGACTAAATACCCATTTGCAACCGATGGCTTTCTTTCCTGATGGAAGATCTGCAAATGACCACGTATCATTTCTGGTAAGTGCCGAGTATTCATTTTTCACTTAAATTTGCTTCTTCAAATGTGTTGGGAATTTCAGAACTATGTTCGCTGTTAGCAAAATTTAAAACATTAGGAACTTTCTTCGGACGACCTGGACCTCTACGCACTACTTTAGGAGTGCCTGAATCAATGATATCTGCTTGGATTGCGCTGTTTTCTTCGCTTTCAGGTTCCTCAAAACCTTCAAAATCGTCTACACTAATTTCGCTGCTTTCATTTAAGTCTTTCGGTTTATCTGTGAAAATTATTGGAGTTACTATTTCAGGGCTTACCTCACATTCGTGCAAAACTCTTTCCTCAGTCTTGGGTTCATGCAAAACATTTTCATTAAAAATTACATCTCTTTTTTCCACCACTCTACGCTCTTCAGTATCAAACAATCGATAGGCCTTGGCAGACAAGGAGTAGCCAACGAAGATATACTCTTTACCTTTCGCTTTAAACTTTCGTGTTTCATTCTTGTCTAAGGCAACTGCTGGAGATCCAAATACTCGCAAGTGATGAACATTTGGCTTTCTTCCAGACCAAATTTAGTGCGGCGTCTTATCTTTCAATATTTTCGTCATATTCCTGTTACGAATATGGACTGCAGTATTTACAGCCTCAGCCCATAGAGTTTCATCAACTCCTGAGTGTACTATAATGCTGCGCGCCATTTCTACTATCGTACGGTTGGCACGTTCCGCGACCCCGTTTTGTTGCGGCGTGTATGGGACTGTAATTGTCTTTTTATTCCATTTTTTTCTAAAAGTTTATTAAATTTTTTGTTTGCAAATTCAGCCATTATCACTTCGAATGGATTTAATTTTTCTTTCTTTTTGGCATTCAACTAAATTTTTAAACATAACAAATTTATCGAAAACTTCGTCTTTTGTTTTTATAAAATACACAAAAAATTTTCTTGATTTATCGTCAATAAATGTTACGAAGTACCTCGCACTTCCAATTGATGGCTTGTTCATTGAATCACAAACGTCCGTGTGAATCAAATCTAACACATTTTTCGACTGGTTTTCACTAGCATTAGGAAATGGTTGAATACATATTTTTGGTTGCATACACGTTTTGCAATTCACATCATTTGGAACATTTCCGATTTTTAATCTATTTACTATGCGTTTCTTTGATAATTCGTTCAAATCTTTGAAATTTAAGTGCCCAAATCTATTGTGCCATTTCATAACATTATCCGCGGATAAATAAAAACACGAATTTACTGGCATTTTATATAAAAATAAATTGTTTACTTTACGCGCCGTTAACACGATTTCGCCGACACTGTCTTTTATGATTGCATAATTTTTTCTAAAAAGCACACTATGTCCGTTGTTTGCAGCTTTACCGACCGATATAAAATTTCCAACCATAGAAGGAACGTACAAAACGTTTTTTTAAAAAAATCGTTATTTTATCACGAAGCACAACGTCGCCTATACCGATTGCTTCTATAGATTTATCACAAGGCAACATTATTTTTTCTTTACACTCGGCAAAAGAACTAAACATATCACGTTCACAACACATGTGACTTGTTGCACCGCTATCTATGCACCAAATTGCTTTGTTGAAGTTGAAGCTATCAAACGCTGCAAGTGTAGCAAAACTTCTTTGTTGCCCTTTATGTTTTTCCTTGTTTTCGTTGTTTTCTCTATTTCTTTTTCATTTGGCAAGCTAGACAAAAGCATAATCGACAACAATTATCGGGTATTGTTATGTCAACTTCAGACAAATTTTCATCAATAGACGTGAACTCATTTAAATACTGTGGCACTCCGGTACAGTCCACCATTCGCAAACCCAACAATTTTTTAAATAGTGCTACTTTTCGAATTGGACCTCTTGGTTGATATATCTTTTTTAGCTCACTCCAAGCTGAAGCTGCGGATGTAAACTTTTGGATATAGTTCAGTTGGGACGGCTTCACGCTTAGCATTATTGTGGCAAGGGCCTTCTTGTTTTCTGCATTCCATTTCGCTAACTGTACCGCTTCAGTAGGTTTCTCGAATTCGTCGCTGGTATACGACCACAACTTCGAATGCACCAGAACACATTGCATTTGAATGCACCAAGTTTCGTAATTGTTTTCATTTAATTTTTCAATTTGGTATAGAGGCGAACTCATTTTGATTTTCTTTTACAATTACGGTGACACACACACATTAATTTAAATTTTTGCAAGCACGACAATATTTCTGGCGACACACGCACTAGTTTAAATAAAATCGCGTTACTACTCTATGCGCTATAGGCTTGCTTTATTTAAAATTATCAAAATCCTCGGAACACACGCGTTCTGGACCCATAACCTGTTGAGTGAATGACAAGAGTAAAAGAGAAGCACAAAGAATATGCAGGGTTGCAATTAAAGTTTCCAACACATTAACAAATAGTTAATGAGCCTACAAGGATCACAAATAGATCGCCGTCTTTGATAGACTATATAATTACAAATTGTATATTTGCCAAAGTAAAAATAGATAAACATAACAAGATATAGCCGATCATGAAACAATAAAAATTCTAGTCAATATTCCTAATAAGCCACATAATGAGCCAAAAAAAACTAAAGTGTGCAATTATAACAGGGCTACCTTTGGAAGATTGTGGAATAATAGTGAAAGATTGCAATATGGAATTAGTGTTGATACACATACTGAAGTATGATATGACGGTATACAAGGTAATCGATAATAACAATAAAGCTGCCCCGTGGTACAATCAAGAGTTGAAGAACTTAAACTTGAAAAAAGTAAATTATTTTAGAAAAGCTGTTGTAACTAATAATACTGAAGACTGCAATACATATACATTAGGCTGGTTCAAAATCGTATGGGAAAATTAAAAGTCGTCAAAATTCTGGTGCTCAGGTTTGAAAACATGTCTTGAGACGATGAAACTCTAGTGCCAAAATTTCACCCGAAACGGACCATGGAAAGGCGTGTCAGTGGGTCGATTTGTGTGATTTTTGAGCATTTTCCAGATGATTTAAAGCATAATTGCTTTTATTTAAAAAAAAATGTCAACATGGGGGTATATTTGTGGCTATAATTTTTTATGGAATCAGTATGATGTGAAATATGTGAAAAAACTATAAATCAGAAAATTGGCACAAATTTGAGTATTTATTCATTGATAAGAATGTGAAAAATGCTAAAAAATCTGACATATGTCCACTTTGATTGCCCAAAACCATGCTTATTTTATATTTTTCTAGTGTGGCACTAAGCTCAATCGATCGGACATCCTCTTATACATGGAAAACAAAATGTCAAAGATTTTTTGTACCAACAATGCGATCTGGAGAAATTATTGATTAAAAAAAGAAACAAATTGATTTTAAGAAAATAAAGATTTTTAATTCATTTTTGTCCAAGAAAAGCTAGTGTTTCGCATTTGTTTATTTTAGAGATATTTTTTCGGTTTTCGGCGACCACTTTGAGTAATTTTTGAAACAGAGCTCGTCCTTCGTTATCTGTTTATTAAAATTTTGCACAAGCGGAATCGCTCTTTCTGCGGTATCGTTCACAACACGTAATTTTTGGGCCACAATCTTCGAATAATTATAGGATTCATCATTTGGTCAGCAAATTGGGTCTTTTACCAGAAAGTCCATTGGCAATTTCAATATTTGGAAGAAACGCAATGTGCGTGATGTTACAAAGGCGCTTACGTTCAACTCAATTTTGTCGATCTTTTGAAAATCAATATTTATGGGACTTGAGTCGTCTCGAGAAGAAATTTTCAGGTTCGAGAGCATTTTCCTTTTTTCGTTGACTGAAATTGCTTCATCGAAAAACGCCAGCCTAATGAATGCTTCACTGATGTACCACAAATGATCTCTAAACTTGTTGATGGCAATGTTTGCTATGTTATTACTTTCGTTTCTTTATTTAATCAATTGCTTCAGAAAATATATGTCATTTTGTGGCGCAGAAGTCGGGTGCTTGGAACCAGGCTTTGATGTAACCGCCTTTGATTGCAAAAATAATTAAGTTCAGACAGTCATTTTCGGTTTTCTTGTCGATATCGTGCATGCCATCTTCGGCGGTTGTTCTTCCGAACATATACTTTTTGTATGTTTACAACAGCCGACACATATTGCGTGCTCGACTTGTTCCCGAAAGCTCATAAAATTTGATACCATGACGAGGAACTCCGCACAAAAATATTATTGTAAGACTCAAAAATTTGGCGTATTCACCTCTCGGCTGGAATTTGTGTTCCTGTTGAATGCAGAATTACATGTTGTAAACGACCCTGCAGAAAGACTGATCGCTCTTGTGCAAAAATTCAGTAATCAGATAACGAAGAAAGTTTCGAAAATTATTCAAAGTGGTCGCAAAAAGCCGAAACTCTAGCGTTTCTTGAACAAAAATGAATTAAAAATCTTTATTTTCTTAAAATCAATTTGTTGCTTTTTTTAATCAATAATTTCTCCAGATCATATCGTTGGTACAAAAAATCTTTGACATTTTGTTTTCCATGTATAAGAGGATGTCCGGTCGATTGCGCTTAGTGTCGCAGTAGGAAAATAGACATGGTTTTGAGCGATCAAAGTGGACATTAGGGTGGTTCAAAATATTAAAGTTGCTCCAAACTTTGCTCCCCGGGCACCAAAAGTTTCGTATTGGTGCCAATAAGAACCACGTAAAATTTGGTTCATTTCAGAAAACATTTGATGGACCCGCCACTCTTTTGAGAACTGGGAAATGATCCTCAATCTATCAAAAATGATTAATATATGTCCGAAGCTGCCCCCTGGAGGGATCAAATGTATCACATGGTTCCATTATTTTTCCTTCTCCAACATTTTTCCTGAACATACATACTTACCCCCTATCACAACCGCTTAAGGGTGCTCCCCTGCAAAAATTACATTCTTGTGAAATTATGAAATTGATTTCCCCCTCTTCTCAGATGCCTCAGAAGGGGTAAAACGCAAGACGAACTCGCCTTATTTTTACTCTCCCAAACTTTTCCCTGTAAACATTTACCTCCTATCTGCCACTCTTTTGGGGGTCCCCCTACAAAAAATTTCGAAAAATAGTTCATAGCTCCCCCGGAGTGACCCAAAAAGGGTTGATATGTATCACTAAGTCCTATTATATTTTTTTTCCAATACTTTTCCCGAACATACCTACCGTCTATCTGCCACCCTTTTGGGGGTCCCCCTACAAAAAACACAAAAAAATAAAAAAATTTCTAAAAATAGTTCATAGCTTTCCCTGAGTGACCCGTAGAGTGGTCTAATGTATTACCAGGTCCTCCCTACATTTTTCCGAACATACTTACCCCCTATCATAACCCCTTTGAGGGATCCCTTTGAAAAAATGAAAAAAATTTCGAAAAATAATTCATATCAGTACTAGGTTGTATTATATTCATTTTTATTGCATTCATTGTTTATATTAACTGGCTCTTTTCACAAAAAAGGATACTTTTTGCGTTTTTTTTTCATCATTTGACAAAATTTGGTTGTAGTTTTTCACAAACGCAACACCTCTTTCAGCGGTGTCATTTACGACAGCTAAGCCTTTGCAAAAAGAGAGCACATCTCTGTTCTCATCATCAGATTCCCATGATTATTGAAAATTCTGTATTCAATTCAAGGAAAACAAAAAAGTTTTTGGTTCTGTGTGAAACAAAGTAACTTAGACTGTGGCTTAGTAAAATTTTGACGTTTTCGATATTCCTGCCGTTTGTCGATTTCACGACGGGATGCAAGAATTTGAGAAGTACATTTGTTTTTCCCTTTTCTGCATAAGATACCCTACAATCAAAAAATGCAAGAGATACTGTTTCCTCTACCAAATACCACAAATGATTTTTAAATTTTTCTGTATTGTCATGAAAATGGTTGGATCAATATTTTCATATGCAATCGAGTCTCTTACGAAGGAATAATCAATAAATGGAGCTTCCACAGCAGTGGTACATCCAAGCCATACTCCAATATATTTTAGTATTATATAATACAAATATGTATCTCGGACTCCATTTAATCGTTATGCAGCCAAAATGAATTGATCACGAAACATAAAAATTAAAAGATTGTATGTCAACCGCGCATGGCTCATTGCCCCAGGCTTAAAGAATTTAGCACTCCCCCTGCACCAAGAAATATTAGTGCTAGCTCTAAAAACTCCTTATAATCATCTCTGCTACGGTTTTGATAACAGAAGCTTCATATACATACATATGTATATCATCGCATTCATCGTTTGATCGCACGAAATTATCTTCCAGGCCGCTTTTATAGAACTTTTGATCTAATTTATTCCACTCATTTAAAAACCGTTCAAAAAGGGTAACCTGAATAGTACTTAGTACTCGAATCAAGCTTTATATCAAAAACACTTCGAAGTACAATTTCATTTACATACACTCTAAGAAGTGGTTGAGAAATCACGGCAATAAATGTTGTAAAATTTCACGCATTTATTGGCGATTTTGAAAAAACAACCCTTAAAATCTCGCTGCGTAGTGTATTTTTTCAATTTTGTCAAAAATGTTGCGTTTTTATAATAAATGCTGTAATGTAAGTAAACGCTGCAGTAGTGATATTTTACGCTATTGCAGCGTGATCATGACCTACATTTTAAAAACTCTCTGCTCTTGTTTCCATGCATCAGTCAACGAATACACAATTTTTGTCAGTTTGTTCTGAACATTGAAAGAAGGAATAGAAGTGGCAGCACAAATAATATAATTTTAAGTATATACATAATATTTTGTTCTAAAAATGTTTAAGTGCAGTATTTGTGAAATAAAAGAAATTTCAGTAGTTTGTGAAAAAGTTTTCTTAAATTATAATAGCTATGAAGTGCATTGGTTTAGTTTTATAAAAATGTCCTTTGCTATACATTTTTTATGTACATATATTGGATATTATTTAAGTAATTGAAAACTTTGTTTTTTTTTTCATAAATAAATGCACATATGTTATAAATGGAAAATTAACGCTTTTATACTTATAAGGATATCCGCGTATTACATGGTAGGTAAATAAGTCAAATTTTAAAGCAAAAACATTTTAAAAATTCTATTTTTATTATTTTGATGCATAATTCTAAAGGAGGAAATGTAAACGCAGACATTTCAAAAAATTCACTATTATAGTAAAAATTTCACGCTGCAAACGCGTTAAAATGCAATAGTTAATAAAATTTCACAGCAATAATAATAAAAATATAACGCTCAAAACAGCGTTAAAACCCCTAGCTACACAACATTCACGCAGATAAAGTGGGGAAAAACGCTGCATTAGCTGCATACAGTGTTGCCACTGAACAATTTTTTTTCCAACCAAAATTTTCTCAAAAACCTACCAAAATCGTTTGTAACCTACCAAAATTTTTCAAATTAAAAAAACAGCTTTTGACAGCATTGAATGCGTTTATTAACATTTGATGATGATTATTTAATTACAAATAAATTTTTTTGTGTTTATGTTTTTTTTTTTTGGTTTTTGTCATTAAAATCAATTGATATGGCTAAATAAATAATACAATATCTATTATTTAGATGGAAAAATTATTTTAAAAAAATTTAAAAAAAATTTAATTTGTATCATTTTTGGACCAAAAATGGAAAAAAAATTTTTTTCTCGTTTATTTTTTTAATGGAAATTCATGTAGTGCCATTACAAATTTTAAATTGTAGTGTATAAAGGTGAATGCAGTGAAAACAACAAAGGATTGGAGCTGTGACACAAGAAAAATCAAAGCTCTACTCGCGGAGAGACCACAGTTTTTTCCTTACATATAGACTTAAAAAATAGCGGTAAGTTTTTTTTTCGATACTTCCTTATGTGTAAATTAGGAAAATCGAAGAAATATTTAAAAAAAATATAAGAAAAAAATTAAATTTTCATAATTTTTCTGGCCAAATTCCAAAAATTAAAATTTTGCAGCTCTGGTAGCAGCTATAGGATTATTTTTTTTTTTACATGAGGAAATACTCGAATATGAATAAATTTTCGAAAATCGAATGTTCTTGAAGTATTCTAGAAAATACCTTTTTTTTTTAACATGCCTAATGTAGATAGATACTTAATACTGACATTTTTTTGTTTGTCTGCTTATACGCTTTTAAATGAGATAACACACAGTGAAAATGGTTGACCAAGCCCAGAGATATTAGACATTGAATTCGGCTGTTTTTGCAAAAATAACTTTTTTTTCGAACTTTAATCTAACAGTACTCAAGACCTCAAATACCTAGGGAGCTTAAATTTGAGATGTGAGGCTATCTTTCAAGGCTCCTTAAAGTGTCAAAATAAACAAAATCGGATTAGTATGTATTTATGTTATACATGTATTATGTGTCGGTCTTGTGGCTCAGTGGTAGTGTACTGCGCTCATAACCCAGAGGTCCCGTGTTCGATTCCCGGTTCTGGCATGGTAATAAACTTTCCATATTTCATAATTTTTCTATCTTTCCAATTATTTCCTTCTCCTCTCCCTAATTTTCTGGAGGTTTTTTCGAGCTCTTACCTTATTAGTACCACATTGAGCTTTTCAGCTGTGGTAAGAAAGGTACATTACATCGACGAAGCATCAATAACTGAAGTGTAATGAAGTTCTAAGGCATAACACTTGCTTCAGATCACATTCATATGTTGTTGCGCCGATGCTCAATAGGTTAACCTCTTTCCTACTCTTCTATCTCCCCTTTCGAAGCTAATACACCACGTGTCAAAGGGTTATCCACTAAAAAGTGTTAGCTTCTTATAAAAAAGAATAAATAGTCTAACTAAAAAACAGTTAATATGGAGCTAAAAAAAAAGCTCTGGGGATATTTTTTTCATTCTGATGTATGTATATTCAAGTTTTTCTTGTAACTAAACTTGGTAAAAGCCCACCGTGAAACATTTGATAACACAAAAACAAGAATAAAATATTTCTTGGCTTACATAGCATTATGTTATTAATAGTGCTTGTAACTTTTCTTTCTGATACTGCGGGTCTGAGCACACATGCAATAATTTGGATGTGCGATCAGTCGCAACACTATTTTGTCACATGTATGCGTATTTCCTAAGCCTAGGGCTACCAGATGGCATACTTTAGTAGCAAAAGTGCTACTTTTGCAAGGCTTTGCCACTTTTCACTCGAAATGTACTACTTTTGGATGGTTTTGCTACTTTCGATGTTTGCATTGTAAAATAAAAGTTATTTGAAATATTCTTTTAATTTGGTGGGGTTTTGTCGTACATAGTGAGGACCTTTTTTTTTGCTCATCAAAAATATTTGTATGGAATTAAAAAAATTTTTGGTTTTCATTACAAAATTGGAATTTTTTGATATGTGCTACTTTTGTAGGCAGGCCATCTGGTAGCCCTACCTAAGCCTAATATGTATGCAAGAAAGCAGAGACCATGCCCCCTTCTTGAAGGGTTGGCAAAAGCTTATTTCCAGATGTAAATATTTGCTTCCTGATTCAAAAACTTAACAACAGATTTGAATTTTTCGATTTTCATAAAAATTTAGGTTTTACTAAATCCTACCAAAATCAAGTTTAGCCTACCAACCTACCAAGAGGAAAAAAACCTACCTGATTTGGTAGGAAACTACCAAAAACGGCAACGCAGCCTGCATATTTATTCAGAAGAGAGTGAGATAGAGTGGAGAGAGAAAATAGCTCGTGAGAGGATTCACGCATTTATAGCGTGAATTATTCAAATTTTTGTGCTGTGAGGATTTACTACAATAATTGTAGGTAATCTGTTGCCAGTAATAATTGTAGTAAATTCCCGGCTTTTTTTCTTAGAGTGTATATGATGGCGGAATGGAAGATTTATTGGTTTACGTTCTAGTCGGTTCTGCAATACATGCTCCAGATCTTTCGCCTGTATCACTGGGAGTCGTATCAAAGCCCATAGCTGCAATATCATCGACTATATTTCATTGTAGTAGTACATTATATACTGCCATTGAAATATTTTCACCAATAGAGCTGCTGATTTTGGCTGCACACAGAAACTTTTTTGTTTTGTTTGAATTGAATATAGAATAATCATGGGAATCTGATGATGAGATCAGAGATGTGCTCTCTTTTTGCAAAGGCTTAGCTGTTGTAAATGACACCGCTGAAAGAGGTGTTGCGTTTATGAAAGACTACAACCAAAATTTGCCAAATGATGGAGAACAAAAACAGCTAATACTACAAATCGTGGTAGTACAGGGTGTTTTTTTTAGAGGTATAGAGCTTCGAATTGAAATAAAACACAAGAAAATCGTTTTAATGTCCATCAATTTGGCTTTATTGGAAGGATAATTTTATGCCATTAATGTTTAAATATGATTTCGGGCATGTGGCCGCCGCGGCTGGCTCGAATAAAGAAAATTCTACAGGTCCAATTTTGAACCACTTTTTCGAGCATATGGGGCCGTATGTCGGCAATAACGCCACGAATGTTGGCTTCCAAGTCCCCTAACGTTTCTGGTTTGTTGGCGTAGACGAGCGACTTCACATATCCCCAAAGAAAATAATCCAATGGTGTCAAATCACACGATCTTGGTGGCCAATTGACAGGTCCATTCCGCGAAATTATGCGCTCATCGAATGTTTCCTTCAATAAATTGATTGTGACGTGCGCTGTGTGGCATGTAGCGCCGTCTTGTTGGAACCACAACTCATCCACATTCATGCCATCCAATTCGGGAACAAAATAGTCGGTTATCATGGCTCTATACCGGTCTCCATTAACGGTAACTGACTCTCCAGCATTATTTCGGAAGAAGTATGGCCCAATGACTCCACCAGCCCATAGAGCACACCAAACAGTCAGTTTTTGTGGATGTAATGGCGTCTCAAGGGTCTCATGTGGATTCTCTTCACTCCAAATGCGGCAATTTTGCTTGTTGACGTAGCCATTCAACCAAAAATGAGCCTCATCATGAACAAAATTTTGCAATGAAAATCAGATCGAGATCAATCTCATTTTCGGCCCATACACCAAAATCACGACGCATTGCATGGTCTCGCGGCTTTAATTCTTGCACAAGCTGGATCTTGTAAGGTCGCAAGCCAAGATCTTTGAGCAAAATCTTCCATAAAGTTGATGGACAAAGCTCCAATTGCTGTGCACGGTGGCGAATCGATTCATTCGGGTCCTCTTCAACATTTTGCTCTACAGCGGCAATTGTTTCTTCGGTGCGCACTGTTCGACGTCTCTGCGGATGCGTATTATCACATAGAGTAAACGTAGTGCGAAAACGACCCATGGTTAACCGAATTAATTGCTCTGATGGACGATTATGTCGACCATAAAATGGACGGAGCTTGCGGTAAACTTCGCGAACTGAACCATTATTTTCGAAATAAATTTGCACGATTTGCAAGCGTTGTTCTTTTGTCAACCTGTTCATGATGAAATGGCAAACCAAACTGAACATAAATGACATTAGAGTTGCCAGATTTGACCATAAAATGCCAGTTTTATCTCTATTCGAAAAACAAACCTCTAAAAAAAACACCCAGTATATCGCAAAAAGTATCCTTTTTTGTGAAAAGAGCCAGTTAATATAAACAATGAACGCAATAAAAATATTTATAATACAACCTAGTACTGATATGAATTATTTTTCGAAACTTTTTTAATTTTTTCAAAGGGATCCCCAAAGGGGTTATGATAGGGGGTAAGTATGTTCGGAAAAATGTAGGGAGGACCTGGTAATACATTAGACCACTCTACGGGTCACTCAGGGAAAGCTATGAACTATTTTTAGAAATTTTTTTAATTTTTTGTAGGGGGACCCCCAAAAGGGTGGCAGATAGACGGTAGGTATGTTCGGGAAAAATATTGGAAAAAAAAAAATATAATAGGACTTAGTGATATATATCAACCCTTTTTGGGCCACTCCGGGGGAGCTATGAACTATTTTTCGAAATTTTTTGTGTTTTTTGTAGGGGGACCCCCAAAAGGGTGGCAGATAGGGGGTATATGTGTACAGAGAAAAGTTTGGGAGAGTAAAAATAATGCGAGTTCGTCTTGAGTTTTACCCCTTCTGAGGCATCTGAGAAGAGGGGGAAGTCAATTTCATAATTTCAAAAGAATGTCATTTTTGCAGGGGAGCACCAATAAGGGGTTGCGATAGGGGGTAAGTATGTTCAGACAAAATGTTGGAGAAGGAAAAATAATGGGACCTTGTCATACATTTGATCCCTCTAGGGGGCAGCTTCGGAGAGATATTAATGATTTTTGATAGATTGTGGACCATTTTCCAGTTTTCAAAAGGGTGGCGGGTCCATCAAATGGTTTTTGAAATGGACCAAATTTTATGTGGTTTTTATTGGCACCAATACAAAACTTTTGGTGCCCGGGGAGCGAAGTTTGGAACAACTTTAATTTTTTTCACCACCTGAACCACCCTAGTGGACATATGTCAGATTTTTTAGCATTTTTCATTGAAGGTGTATTTCCGAGAACTTTAAAAAAATCTATAGTGGTTCCAGTTGCTAATCCAAAAGTGGCAGTGGAATAAACTTTGTTTGTAACGCATAGAAGAGGGCGGTGGTAGGTATGAAAAAGTATATAGATATATTCTTGATCAGCGTCACCACCTGAGTTGATTTAGCTATGTCCGTCTGTCTGTCTGTTCAAATCAGGTTTACGGAAAAACCAAGAAAGCTAATTGAATGAAATTAGCACACTCAGGTCAGACCTTCTTGCAGGCATCTTGCTATTCAAAACGGACGTAATCGGTTCATGGACACGCCCACCGCCCATACTCTATGTATATTTGCCCAATCCCACTTTGAAAAAAATGCAGCGATTTTGATGAAACTTGGTGATTAGGTGTACATTTGAACTAAATTTAGATTAGGCTAGGTTTCAAGTTTCCAAAGATTCGCGTGGCACGGTCCTAAATTTTAACCTCTATACCACCATATCTCGTAAGCCGTGCAAGATATTGTGATGAAATTTCTTTATTTTTTCGACTTTTTCATTGATTTTAAATTGTTTAGACTTTTTCAACCTCTCTCAACATTAACATTTTGCATATATTTACGACTTTTTCAACCTCTTAAACATTTCACACTTTTTTCGAATTATTTAACCTCTTCAACGTCTTTTTTTACTGAAATATATGTACCTACTTTGAGTGCAGTGTAGGGTATGTGAGTTTCGGCCTCACTGAAGATAACACCTTAACTTGTTCATATTGTTATTTAATAAAAATCACACATAATGTAATAAACATTTGCTTAAGCTTAAAATATGTTAAAATGGCGAAAAATGAGACGAACATATTTTATTAAAATGATAAAAGTTGATGGGATCTAGAACAGCTACAGCAATAAATGAGAAAAATAGGAAATCTTTCCACGCTAACATCTCTGGTTTTGGTTAACCAATCTCGAAGATGATAGTTTTAGGACATTCTGCTTGATAAGTGCTTTAATTTAACATATCATTTATTGCTGTAAATTATCTAGATCCCATCAACTTTTATCATTATAATAAAATTTTTTGGCTGTAGCTATTCAATAAGCATACACATAAAGAAAGCGTTTCATTATACACACCTCATTTCAAATCACCACCCGCTAAAGTAGTTTCACTTCTAAAACAATGTTACGTCTCTGTCGGAATTTGATGTTTTCAGTGCTATGTCCTCTATGAAGATATCTGTTAAAAATGACATTGATGGCATTGCGTCCATTTTGCTAAATAAATGTGCTCGTGCTTTGTCTAAGCCTTTGTGCGATATTTTTAATAATTCTTTATTAACAGGTACCTTTTTAGATTGTTGGAAAATTGCATCCATAACACCAGTTTTTAAAAGTGGGATAAAAAATAAAGTATCTAATTATAGGCCTATTTCAAAATTGTCTAATGTTTCGAAACTTTTCGAAAGTGTTATAATGAAGAAATTATTCTTCTTGGTTAAGCATCATATTTGTATTGAACAACATGGTTTTGTCGCAGGTAGGTCTACTGTGACAAATTTAGCACTCTTTTCGAGATACTGTATCTCATCCTTTGAACAGGGTTATCAAGTTGATGTAATTTATACAGATTTTACTAAAGCTTTTGATAAGGTTTCCCATAAGGCATTAGTTGCAAAACTTGGTAAAATGGGTTGTCATTCATCTTTTTTGAAATGGATTCAATCCTATCTGCAAGCTAGAATTTGTTTTGTAGAAATTAACAATGTTAAATCCTACTATTTTGTGGCAACGTCCGGTGTACCACAAGGTAGCATTCTTGGCCCACTGTTTTTTATTCTATACATAAATGATATAAGTAAATGTCTTCTTGCAACTAAATTTTTACTTTATGCTGATGATTTAAAGTTATTTCGTAAAGTTTCCAGTTTAAGTGATATGGCTCTATTACAAAATGATTTAAATAATGTGTGTATTTGGAGCATAATTAATTGCCTACCATTAAATATTATGAAATGTTTTTCTATGAAATTTTCTAAGGCTAGAAATGTCCTTAGTACGACATATTGTCTTGGTGGTACTCCGTTACGGTTGGTTGATTCCATTCGTGATCTTGGTGTGGTATTCGATTCTAAGTTCAGTTTTTCTGAACATATAAATTATATTGTCCCTAAAGCTTATTCTCTTCTTGCCTTTGTGCGAAGGAATAGTTGTGAATTTTCAGATCCGCATTCTCTTAAGATCCTTTATAATTCTTTTGTAAGGTCTAGGTTAGAATATGCCTCTTTCATCTGGAGTCCTTTCTTTTCGACTCACTCGTTTAGATTGGAAAAAATTCAAAAATCATTTACTCGGTTCGCGTTGCGTTCCTTAAATTTTAATATATCCCAGCCCTCATATAATGCACGTTGCTTGCTCTTGGGTTTAAAATCTTTAGAAACAAGACGCAAGATTCATTCTGCTATATTTATTCACGACCTTATTTCTGGTTCCATTGACTGTGCTCCTTTATTACAATTTGTTGATTTTAGTATTCCTACAAGGATTTTGCGGCATAATGATTTATTTTATATTAAGCTCCATAAAACTTACTATGCTCTCAATGAGCCTATTACTAGAGCCTTGTCATTATGTAATACCTTATTGGTTGATAATAACATTGATTTTTCTCTATCTAAAGATTATTTTAAGAATTTGTTAAATAGTTTGTTTTTATTATAGATTAATTTTATTTATTATTTAATCAATCATATATTTCTGTTGTTTAGTATTAATGTTAGTCTGTAAGGAATTTGTATCCAAAGGCTTTGATCAAATAAACATAAACATAAACATAAACATAAACATAAACTTTTATCATTATAATAAAATTTTTTGGCTGTAGCTATTCAATAAGCATACACATAAAGAAAGCGTTTCATTATACACACCTCATTTCAAATCACCACCCGCTAAAGTAGTTTCACTTCTAAAACAATGTTACGTAACGCGTTGTTCGAACCCCCCCCTCCCCTGTAACGCATCGTAACGTTTCACAAGACCCCCCCTCCCCCCCTAATTGCGTTACGTAATACTTCAACGGCCCCTTACCGGCGGCAGAGTGCACAGTTCTTGTTCGCACCCGTGTCGATCAAGAAATTTGCCACCTTTCCATCTTTTGTTGTGTATTCTAGGTAACGAACTCTAGAGAGGTGTCTATTATAAAATTTTCCTCCGGTTATTCCGCTAGGTTTTTCTCTAGGCTTATCATCTTGTCCCTCTGCATTCTGAATGTTATTCAATCTCAGATGTTTCGAACAATTCTGCAAGTTTGTCTTTCTGGACTGGAATGTTCCATCAGGTAATTTGTGGCATGATGATAGTGTTCGGTAGGTCTTGCCGACGGTCGTTTTGAAGTAGAAGGTCCAGCGTTGCCAGTGTATGAAAACCGTGTGGTAAATCGATTTCCAGCGAATGAATCAAAATTCGTTTGCAGTGGCCTTAAATCGTAATGAAAGTTCCTATTCATGGATACTGTTACCTGATTTTGAACGTTAGAATAAATAATATTCTTACACAAGGTCGAATTTTGGAGCTCCAGGTCAGCGGAATAGGTTTCTGAAAGCGTTTGTGGTTTTTAGATGATAAGCATCCAAGAAATGTTAGTGTTAAGACCAGAATAAAAACACCTAGGGCGAGGTTCATATAAGATTCTAGCAAAACCTCTGCAGTTTCCTGTGAATATGCTTCCGATTTTATTTTATTAACGATAAGAAAAAACTGATGCCTTACAGTTGCATAGATAGATATTATATGATACTAATGCAGTATCAGCGTCCCCTAATTTTTTGTCGTATATGTTGGAGAATCGCTTTATAAATGGGTTTGGCTCGAACAATTTCGAAATCCGCTAGAATGGATTCAAAGTTGTATGTCCAGGTAACATACAGTACTGGATTGCCATCAAAGGCTTGCAGCTCTTTGACGCAATACGGAAACTTACCGATGTACTTGATTTCATATTCAGTCCTTGGATCACATAACGACACTGATGTAACACTGAACGTAGGTGACATACTGAGGGCTTGGTTCTTCAGTTGATTCATACGTCCCTCATTTCTAGCACGCCGACCTTCGAGTCCTTTCAACTGATCAATGATCATATGCACTATCCCTGTCAACTTCGTCAAGGAGATCTTCATTTTATCTATGTTGTCAATGGCGCTCTTGGAACAAAGTTCGTACATTCACCTAAACCTATCTAAACTGCTCAGTGAAAAAACATGAAGATTCTTTTTTTAAGTTTCCCAGTTATTTTTTTGCACTTCAATTTTAATTTAATTTTGCCAGAACTTCAAAAGATTCCCCGATTCACTCCTATACTAGGTGTACAAATATGAAACCGGTAATGACATCTAGCGGTCGATAGCCGTATATGTATGAGCTTCCGAACCGCACCCAATGTCTTAATTGTTCATTCTGTCATCTGTCAACAATATTCAGTTCACAATTTGTCAAGTTTCATACAACAACGCATTTTTTCCGCTCGTAAAGATGTCGAATTTTGTGCCTGAAAACTCTCATTTGCGGGAAGCGTTGGCGTTGATTTGGGTCGTTGGCCGGGGCTCAAATATGATTTTTTTCGTTTGGGATTGTTGAAATAAATCCACTTTTCATCGCCAGTGATGATTCGATGGAGAAAACCTTTTCTGTTTTGCCTGGCGAGCAGCAATTCACAAGTGGTTTTTCGGTTTTCTTGCTGCCATGTTCGGTCAGTTCATGTGGCACCCATCTACCGACCTTTAAAATCTTTCCCATGGCCTTCAAACGCAAGGAAACTGTTTGTTGTGTCACATTAAGTTGTTCAGCGAGCTGTTCTTGCATTTGACCATCATCTTCGTCCAATAATGTTTGCAATTCGGTGTCTTCAAACTTTTTCGGTGGCCGGCCGCGCTCCTCATTTATCACATCAAAATCACCACTTTTAAATTTATTGAACCACTCATTGCACTGTGTACGACCAAGAGCATGCTCGCCGTAAGCTTCGACAAGCATTCGATGCGATTCAGAAGCTTTTTTCTTCAAATGGAAACAGAAAATCAAATGCTTCCCGCAAATGAGAGTTTTCAGGCTCAAAATTCGACATCTTTACGAGCGGAAAAAATGCGTTGTTGTATGAAACTTGACAAATTGTGAACTGAATATTGTTGACAGATGACAGAATGAACAATTAAGACATTTGGTGCGGTTCGGAAGCTCATACATATACGGCTATCGACCGCTAGATGTCATTACCGGTTTCATATTTGTACACCTAGTATAAGGAATTGGCTTTTCTTTTTATAATTTATTAATTTTCTCTTATCTTATCTTTTAATGGACTGGATTGTCCTTTGGGGATTCATAGCGTCAATGTACAAATAAATAAAAAACAAATAATTTTACTTTTAATACTGGATTGTTTCTCGAGGATTTATGTCGCCAATATGAAATTAAAATTTTTTGTTCCATTAGTTTGTATTTTCACTATTTTCCGACCTTATATCGCTGGTTTTGTATGTCATACATTCAGTACGACGGACGTGTTTTCAATCGCCTCCGTGGTCATTCATTTATTCGAGTGTTAAAAAGTAACTTAAAAATCTAAAACTTTTGAATACGCTTGCGGAAGTGAGTCCAATTAAATTAATGCACTTTGCATTGATTTTTGTGCGTTTGCGTGTTTTAAATTAGTAAAGAGAAAAAAAATATTTTCTGACAAAGCTAAACAAACCAAGCAAAACGGTGGATAATGCCGCTGGAGCGCTCTCCGCCGACGCAGCAACTGCACTCTCTATTCAGTGAGTGCGTTTCTACGAGCTCGAGTGCCTCCAGCAACAAATCAACAGCAACTCAGAACATTCTTCCCGCGTTATTGATTTCAACTGCTCATTCGGGTAATGCGCATGCGCTGTTTCCTCAAAACTCTTCTCTGAGTACATGCAAAAATGCAGCAACGCCGCCACATCATCAGTCAACTGAACATCTGCTGTCCTCTTCTCCCTCATGGGGAGCACAATGTTCAACTCCTAACATCTCACCTACAATCGCAATAGTCTCATTACCAGTAACAACTCTGGCTACTACTAGTACATCTGTAAATACTACATCTTCATCTATTTTACAAACACCAATAACGTCTGTAGGCGCACACTCAAATGAGCATAAATTCAGTTTACCTCACTCAGACACAAACCGCTTAGCAGCATCACCTCGGCAAAATGAATCTAATGCTGATCAGCAATATTCAGATATGCAACAGCAGAAGGATCAACAGCCGCAGCATCAACAGCAGCAGCAGAAACTTCAACATAAACAGCGGTTACAACAACAAAAACAACAAATTTGTCAAATGCAGCAAACACAACAACAACAGCCAAAGACATATTGGTAAAAGTACTTCGTTTCCAAAAAATTCTGGAGTGCAAACTGGATTAGACCGATACATTCTAGTGAAACGAAAATTAAGCCCACAAAAAAATGGTAATGTATAAAAGGCAAAGTCATTAAATCCACTTCTACAGATACAATTAATACAACTAACAATAAATTTTCCCTATTAGAAAAACTAGATGATGATGAAGGTGGCATTAGCGGTCAACAAAATATTAAAGTTCAAAAACCTCCATCTATTTACTTGCGCGAGCGTAGCTCTAATGTCCTTATAAATTATATCACTAATCTAATAGGAAAAGATTCATATCATGTAGTTTCTCTAACAAAAGGAAATATACATGAAACAAAAATCCAAACATATGCGGAAAGTAATTACCGTACTTTAGTACGTGACCTAGAAGCCAAAAAAAAGAGTTATTACACGTATCAGCTCAAAAGCAGTAAGGGTATTTCCGTAGTACTTAAAGGTATTGAATCTGATTTAGACGTGAATGAAATAAAAAATGCTCTAGAAGAAAAAGGTTTCCATGCTAGAGCAGTGATTAACATTATAAATAAAGATAGGGTTCCACAACCTATGTTCAAGGTAGACCTCCACCCCGATGCTGCTAAGCTAAAAAATGAATCGCATCCAATATATAAATTTCAATATTTATTGCACAGAAAAATTTCTGTTGAGGAGCCTCTCAAACGTAATGGTCCAGTCCAATGCGCAAACTGCCAAGAGTATGGCCATACTAAAACATACTGTAATCTTCGTACTGTATGTGTCGCTTGTGGTGAGCTCCACCACAGCTCCGCTTGTACAAAAAAGCGAAAAAAAATCCAAGCTCCAAAAAATGTAGCAATTGCAATGGAAACCATACCGCTAACTATAGAGGCTGTCCTGTATATCAAAGCCTTAAACAGAAGGTAACTTTTCTAAAACAAGCTGCCCGCAACCCCACTAAAAATGTATTTACCTCTGCCGCTTCTGCCCCATAACAGTCCCCTGCCAACTCTTTTACACCAGCTAATTCTTATGCAAATATTGTAAAATCAGGTACTCAATTGCAACAGCAACCACCCCGGAACCAAGCAATAACCTTGAGCAATTGATTTCTAATTTTACTCAAAACCTATCAAATTTCATGATAGCCATGCAAAAATCTTTAGATCGTATCGTTGATATGCAAGCTCAATTAATGATTGCTCTTCTAGCCAAGTTATAGATCTTATAAAGATATGCGCATGGAATGCAAACGGCGTAAGCCAACACAAGTTAGAGACTTCAAACTTTTTGTCCCGGAAAGATGTTGATGTAATGCTTCTATCCGAAACCCACTTAACAAATAAATATAATTTCACTATTCCTGGCTATATATTTCATGGCGGCACTGGCATACTAATTCGAAGAAGGCTTAAACATTATTATCTAGGGGCATTAAGGTGGCCCCCGAGTGTATGGGAAAATTTTGATTCAGTGCGATTTTTGATCGATCCCCCTTAAAGTGTGCCAATAGATGAAAAACGATAATTTGTGAAGTTTCAGATCAATCCGAAGTGATTTAGAGGTCGCTCAAGCCGACCAAAATTTCGAAATATATGATTTTTTTTGCGTTTTGTCCATTCACTCACTTCTGAATTTGTTAAATCATAAAAATATATACTAATGCATATTAAATAATTAATTAACTTTCTAACAAGCTAAAAATTATAAAAATCGGTTGACAAATAA
Organism: Tricholauxania praeusta; assembly: GCA_949775025.1. Taxonomy (NCBI): domain Eukaryota; kingdom Metazoa; phylum Arthropoda; class Insecta; order Diptera; family Lauxaniidae; genus Tricholauxania; species Tricholauxania praeusta. Next base: position 94,691,863 of record OX459028.1, read on the forward strand.
AGAAGTTATGGCCATTTATATCATTAAAGAACCGAACATTTTAATTTATGTATTTTTCAAAAATAGGCTTGCACAAGAAAAGCAGTACGTACGTACGTTAGACTTAAAAATTTCAGATTTTTGGCGTCTCCTTTCAAGTTCGACTTACAGAGGTTATACTGTATCAAATAATAACATGCTTTATGTAGTTCTAATTTTATTTGAATGATTGATTTTAGAATTAGTATTTTCATCAGAAAGTGGAACTAATGGTGGTACGTAGCTACAAATGAAAATGTATCTGGAAAATTGATCTATAACGAACAGAACTTACTCTAACAGTGCTTGAAGAAAACAATTTAAGAGATATATGTGCTTTTATTATCCATTTTTATGTGTGTTGGTTTAAATGTCCAATAGCATCATTAGCGCCATTCCAAGACTTGTGTCTTTTAAAAGAATTTTATAATTACAAATCATTTGACAAACAAATATCTGAAGCTGCAGTCAAAAAGTTTTCGAATCATTTATGGTACCTGTCAGACGAATGTGTTGCGCTAAGTGTGTTTGATAAAAACGTTAACAATGAAATTAAAAGAGAAATATCTGAAAAGATAATGATTTTTAAAAATAGTAATGATGGAGGAGATGATAAAGATTGCGACGAGATATTGACATAATAGAAAATATGGAGCGTATACCTCTTAAACCAACGGAAATGAAAACATTTTTATATAAAGGGCTTCAGGAATTTGTTACCGTTAACACACATAAATTTTCTAATCGCTTTATAATTTCCACTGATTTTTTAAATGAAGACCTTTCTAATTGGAACGTCAATGAAGCTTATAAAAAAGGAAATAATATTCATAATATAAATGTAGTAGAAAAATAAATGTGGAGAAAAATTAATTGAAGAATATAATAAAATTTTAACCAAAAAAGAACAATAAAAGCAATATTTATTGCAAGTGTTTACTGACTATCGGAAAAACTTCAAACATAAATCAAACTTCAAATTGACTTAAATATTAGTTTTGAATTATTTTTCCTTTTAAATTTTCTTATTGTAAAAAAAATTTTTCTAAATAAAAAATATTGATAGCTATTATCTTTACACTTATATTATAGAAATTAAAATGTTTGGTTTTTTAACCCTTGTGTCAATACCTACTTTGTAAACCTTTAAGACTACACTTGGATACGTTTGTACCCTAGTACATTTACATGAGGATGGGTCGAATTTTTCAGCAAAAATTTTAAAATTCTATCAGAAATTATAGTGAAATTTGAAAATAATTTAAAATGGTATGTAAAACAAAAGTAAAAATATGTATCAATAATGCTGATATTTTGGATGTTGGCATTTGAAACATTCATAGTGATGTCGGCTTCATCAATCCACTTAACTGGCTTATGGCAATCAAAACAGTTCTGTCGAGTTTTCCATTTAACCTTGTCTTGGTCCCCACACGAGCAGCTCATATAACACTATTATCAGAACTTATGAAATGGAAAATATGCCAAAATCGTAGCAAGGACATTGTGGCTCGAGAATTGGTAAAATATCTGATTGCCATAACTCCTTCGGTGATTGAAAACTGCACTGCATAACCCTAGCCACAACCAGTGATGGCATTTTAGGTACATTTGTACTTTTTTCGGTACATTTCCGTCGTGAAAATTCGTCTACATTACATTTGGTACACTTGGCCCATTTTCAGTACTTTCGGTGCATTTCAACAATTTCTAACAATTGTAATAATATTTTTAGTGAACTTATCGCGAATGATGCCTGAAGTAAACTTTGCTAAACATTTTTTTTTTTTGCAAAAAAGTTGAAATTTTGTTGCATTTTTGTAATTGTAAAGAGTTTTTTTCATTTTCATGACGAAAAAAGTGCATTCGGCATCTAAAAACTACATTTCAACTCTCCATACAGTACATTTAAACAAAACCCAAATGTCATCACTAGCCACAACTAGCAATCCGATATAACCATCAAATTCTGTCTATGTGAGTGGCTGACAAACCTATAGTATCGCAATTCAAGCTTTCCGGAAATAACTGTTTTAATTTTGAATTTCTCAGTTATTAAAGTTTTTGAAGGTGGCTGAGGCAATTTTCACATTCTTACACGTTTAATAAACTTTTCGCACTCAAGTTGAATTTTTTTTTTCTTAAAAAAACGCCCACACCCCACTGAATGTAGGTACACACTTCTTTAATATTGCATTATATTTAGGATACTTTCGTGGAGGATAACCTAAAATATGAAAATGCTGGGAGCATGAGAAATATAGGAAATTTCTCTTAAAAGTTTGTATCCAAGTGTAGACACAAGGGTTAATAATATAAATGACCATAACTTCTTTGTTTATCATCCGATTTTTATTATTGGAAAGGTAATCGATTACATAATATGTCTAAATATTTACTTATTTATTCAATATTGGTTTAATATACTTCAAGGGTGGGTAAAAGGAAAAACATAAAAAAAAAACATTTTTCGATATTTCGTCTGGGTTGAGCGACCTCTAAATCACTTTGGATTAATCTAAAACTTCACATTTTATCGTTTTTCATCTATTCGCACATTTTTAGGGGGATCGATTTAAGAAAACGATATTTTTGAAAATAAGGTCCACCTTAAGGGGCATATGCCCAGAACCATCTGCAAGCCACTTCAGTACGTTTGAAAAGTAATGGCAAAGACCTTTCCTTACCGGCGTCCTCCCCGCTTTGCTGTATCAGAGGCGCAGTTTATGGACTATTTTAAAACTTTAGGTAATAAATTTGTAGCAGCCGGTGACTACAACGCGAAACACACTTTCTGGGGCTCTCACATTAATAATCCTAAAGGTAATCAGCTTTATAATGCTATTAATAACAAAAATAACAATCTGGATGTTGCTTCTCCCGGAAAACCTACATGCTGCCCAGCGGATCGCAACAAAATTCCTGACCTTATCGATTTTGCCATCACTAAGGGTATTCGGTCAGTACAAGTTTCGATTTATCATCTGATCACTCCCCTGTTGTCATACAAATATTTGAAAAACCCAAGCACAGAGAGGTTCCACATACCCTTACAACTCCTAATACAAATTGGATCAAATACAAAAAATATATAAGCACACATATCCACACAAATTATACAATAGGATGTAAAGAACATGTTGATGATGCTGTTGGTGTTATAAATGACATTTTAATTACAGCAGCAAAAAACTCTACACCTAAAAATTTAACTGGTAAGAGAAAAGATAAATTTTTAAATAATGGTGAAATTGAAAAATTAGTTTCGGATAAGAGAAGGCTTAGACGGGAATGGCAGAGGTATAGGTCTCCAGCTTCAAAAATTAAGCTTAAATAAGCCGATAAGAATATAAGAGCTGCTCTGTCTAGAGAGCAAAATAATTGTCATTATAGTTTTATTCAAAACCTTTCTCCAAACAAAACTAATAAATCGTCTCTTTGGGAGTCTTGCCGCGTATTTAAAAATCCTATTGAGACCGAGCCTCCACTAAGGGATAGTAATGGCGATTGGTCACGAAGTGATGAGGAAAGAGCATATGTTTTTGCCCAACATCTAAGCCTAGTATTTCAACCAAATTCTGTCTCAAACATTATTGATCTTCCTCCGCAAATAAGTAACACTCAAAATGTAAATATGCATATTACCCCAAATGAGGTAGCCACCGTCATAAATATTAAACTTGTTTGCAGAAAAGCTCCTGACCACGACTCCATTACCCCCATTTTTTTGTTTTTTTTTTTAAACTTCATTTTCTTTTATTGTATCTTCTCTTAAGAGACTAACAATAAGTTTTAAAATCTTAAACTAGGTAACATTATTATACATTATTATTGTGAATAATGAATATATAATTTAATAATGAACTTGTCTCCAGAAACAAAAGTTAGCAGGGACTTATACTTCTTGTGTAGTAGGTGCAGCTTGTGTATGGCTCAGCACAGCGAGTGCACAAGATCGAATAACCCATTGGAGCATAGGTGTGGATGCAGCTGACGATCGCTTCTCCCCATATTCTTTGCCACCCGAGACGACCGAGGTCCCGGTCTTGGCTTGGTAGCTGAGACGAACTAGGCCTCAGTCTACCCGAATGGAGGTTTTGAGTACCACAAAAACGATTGTCTTCGTGGTCGCCGAGACGAACTTGGTCCCGGTCGACCACTTTGGGAGTGATTAGTGCCTCCAGGACGTTCTTGAGGTGGTAGCCGAGACGAACTAGGTCCCGGTTTAGCACCCAAAAAAGACCGAGAAGACACTGTTTCAACTCTCTTCCTGCTACTCTTTCCAATTCACCGGAAAGTGGCCGAGACGAACTAGGTCCCGGTCTTACACCCTCAACGGAAGGGGAGCTGGCGGCGATAAGTTGCCAAGTGTGCCCAAGACGAGCTAGGTCCCGGTACAAAGTCCTCATATGATTCTTGATGATTACGTGTAGTGCCTCGGGGGAAGGATAAACGTTTGAGCTGTTTAGTTTGGTTCGGTGTAAGTGACTTGCATAGAAGGGCGATCCTTTCTTTTTAATCTGGAGCGACTTTCTATGTTTGTTAAATTACGAGCCAATGGGTTCGGATGATGCAGCAACCTTATGGCGTAGGTTTGTTTGATTCTGTTAATTTCATCTTTTACCATGGGGATGCATAGATCTCTGTGAATGTTTTCATTCCGTATATACCATGGGGCACCTGTAAATATTCTTAAGATTTTGGACTGAGCCCGTTGTATTAGTTCAATGTTTGAGGAGCTGGCGTTACCCCATAATTGGATACCATATAACCAAATTGGCTTAATGATTGTTTTGTACAAAAGGATTTTATATTCAAGCTTCAAATGGGAACGATGATTAATTAACCAGTGAAGACTGGCGGTTTTTAACTTTAACTGCGTTTTTTTGGCTTCAATATGCTTACGCCATGTTAATCGTCGATCTAATTGAATACCTAGATATGTAACAATTTCACCCTGTGGGACTGAAATATTATTTAGTACAATTGCAGGGCATTCACCACGCCTAAGAGTAAAAGTAACTTGCTTGCATTTTTGCTCATTTATTTTTATGCGCCATAGCGATAACCATTTTTCAATTGATTTCAAATGAAACTGGAGGTTTCGAGAAGCTTCCAAAGGGCAACGGTTACAACTTAAGACTGCGGTATCATCTGCGAATGTTGAGATGGTAGTGTTGGCACTGATTGGTAAGTCTGAGGTATACAATACATATAGAAACGGTCCTAGTACGCTACCTTGAGGGACACCTGCTCTTATATTGAAGTGAGTTGAAATAAAATTCTTGTATTTTATTTTAAAAAGCCTGCTTTCGAGGTAAGAAGTAAATATTTTATGAACATTAAGAGGCAATAGGTGTTCAATTTTTTTGATAAGGCCTTCATGCCATACTTTATCAAACGCCTGTGCGACATCGAGAAATATTGCAGTGCAGTATTCACTGCGCTCATAAGCCTTTCTTATTTCATTTGTGATCCTATTAACCTGTTCGATTGTGCCGTGTTGTTTTCGGAAGCCGAATTGGTGAGGCGGTAATAAGTTTTTATCAGTAATATATGGCATTAATTTTGCTAGAATTAATTTTTCAAATAATTTTGACAAGCAAGGTAAAAGGCTTATGGGTCTATACGATGACGGTAGTGTACGATCTTTCCCATGTTTTGGTATCATGGTTATCAACGAGTTTTTCCATTCTTTTGGGTAATATCCGTAATGAATTATAGCATTAAAAAGCCTGGTCAGAAAGATGACACCTGAGTGAGGCAGTTCCTTAATCATTTTGGGAGTGATGTTATCACACCCAGGGGCTTTTTTAGGACACATTTCTTGAATTAAACTGATTAAATTACTGCTATGGAAACTCATTTGGATAGTATCGGTGTTTATTGGCAGTTGGGAAGGCATGAAACCTTGAATATACGGATTTGGTTGAAAAACTGTACTTAAGTAATTGGCAAAAGCCTCAGCTTTTTCTGCATCACTTCTAGCCCAATTTCCATGTAGGTCTCTTATCGGAGATTCACTTTCAGTGGGTGCTCTAATTTTTTTGGTGGGTTTCCACAAGGATTTTAGTCCATTAGCATTTGGGGCAAGTTTTGAGACATATTTTTGCTGTTCCACGTCTTCCTTGTTTTTTAACGCAGACCTAAGTTTGTATGTAGCAATTTTTAGGTTTGCTTTAGAAGTTGGGGATCTATGGACCTGCCACTCTCGCCTTAACCTACGCTTATCTGCTACAAGAATTTCAATTTCTCTGTTAGTAAGGAAACGGGTTTTTGTATTTTTCTCAGCCTGATCAGGTGTTGAGTGCTCAGCAGCTGAATACAGTATTGTATTAAAAACGGCAACAGCATTGTCAATATGCTCGTTGTGTTCTATCGAATAGGTTGAGTGGATGTGTGAGCTTATGTATTTTTTATACTTTAGCCAGTCAGTCTTATGCGATGTTAGTCTCATAGGGGGCTTAAGGTCAACTGATTTCTCTAAAAGGCAAAAAATGATTGGAGAATGATCTGAAGAGAGTTCAAAATTTGTCTCGGCTGTTAATAAGGTTCTATCGATACCTCTTGTGATGGCGAAATCAATGAGGTCTGGGATTTTGCTTCGGTCGGCTGGCCAATATGTTGGTTGACCAGAAGAAGCATAGTCGAACGTGGTGCGATGTTTCATTAACATATTATATAATTGTTTGCCTTTAGGGTTTATAAGACGAGATCCCCAGTATGTATGTTTGGAGTTATAGTCTCCAGCAGCTAAAAATCTAGTTCCCAAGGTATCGAAAAATTCTTTGAATTTTTCCTCACTGATTGCGAATCGAGGTGGGCAGTAGACTGTCGAAACAGTAAGGTTTTTGGAATGGTTTTGTAGGCAAATAGAGGTAGCCTGAAGATAATTTTTGGAAAAGGGTTCTAAGCAGTAGTGTTTAAGGCGATTTCGAACTAAAATTCCTGAGCCCCCGTGAGCTTTGCCATCAGGATGATTGATTTTGTAGAATTTGTATCCTGGTATATGAAAATTATGCTTGTCTGTCAGATGAGTCTCTGAAACAAGCATTAAATCAATTTTTGCATGGGTTACATAATGAAAAATTTCATTTTTATTTTGGCTGATGCCGTTTGCATTCCAAGCACAAATTTTTAGCTGACTTATTTTTGCGCAATCAAAATTTGAAGTAGCTGGTTTTGCGTTTTAACTAGATCTTGTAGAGTTGATTGCATTGAAACCATAAATTGATTAAGGGTTTGAGTTAAGTTTGTGATCTGTTTTTCCAAGCTACTTTGTTGAGGGTTCGTTGCTCCTGATTTGAGCGCATTTGCATATGAAATAGCTGGATTAACTGGATGCGCAGTGCTTTGTTGCTGGACAAAGTTATGGGTTGGGAATATATTTTGAGTTGGATTTCGGATTACTTTCCTTTTTTCAGAGATTCTAGCTTTTAGCTCTTTATAAATAGGACAACCCCTGTAGTTTGCAGTGTGATCCCCTTGGCAGTTAGCGCACTTCTTTAAATTTATGTCTTTTTTTAACTTGTTTGAACACTTAGAAATGTGGTGAAGTTCTCCACAAGCGACACAGACAGATTGAAGGGTACAGTATGTTTTTGTATGCCCAAACTCTTGGCAGTTAGTACACTGTACCGGACCGTTTCTTTTATGAGGTTCCTCTACCACCACACGACGGTGAAGCAAATATTCAAGTTTATAAATTGGGTGGACCTCATTCTTTTTTAATTTAGTAGAATCAGGATAAAGATCAACCTTAAACATAGGTTGTGGAACCTTATTCTTGTTTACTATATTTATTAAAGCTTTAGCATCGAAATTTTTCAGACCTAAAGCTTCTTTGATTTCAGCAGGGTCAACAGAGGATTCAATACCCTTAATAACAACTGTAATACCTTTACTGCTTTTAAGCTGGTATGTGTAATAAGATTTATTACTGTCGTTAAAGTTTTTCGCAATAATGCGGAAATATTCCTCGCTTTTTACTTGAATCTTCGTTTCATGAAGATTACCTCTAGTTAAGGGAACAATAAAAAAGGTATCTTTCCCTATAAGCTGTGTTAGCTTTGCTACTAAAGCGTTTGAGCTTCGCTCACGCAAATAAATTGGAGGCGGCTTAAAAGTTTTGGGTGGTTCACTAGCATTGTTTTCATTAAGTTCGCTTAATGGTGCAAATCGATTGCCAGATAGAACATTTGAAGGTGTAACTAAATTGTTAGTTTTATTTATCTTTGAATTTCCTACATTCCCTTTTTGAGAGCTGAGCTTTCGCTTTGAATTTAAAGTTATGTAACGATCTATACCTGTTTGAACTTTATTTTTTACTTCAGTTGATCGTGCCTTAGGAATAGTACCGGTAGAGGTTGATTGTGCTGTTAAATCATTATTTACAACCACCTGGGTCGAATAGCTATTTTTCTTCATAGCAGGAGAGCTATATTTTTCAGCTTTTTGCCTGCTCTGTTGTTCCTCTTCTTGTAGAAACTGTTGTTGTTGCGACGATTGTTGTTGTAGCAAATGTTGTTGTTGTTGTAACAACTGTTGTTGTTGAAGCAACTGTTGCGGTTGTTGTTGTTGTTGCTGTTGTTGCCTCCCTCCAGATGGAGGAGAGCGGCTCAACGTCATAATGTAATAAAAACAATATTACTATTAGGATTTTTTTTTTTTTTTTAAAAGTTCCAGTACCCAATATTATGTGAATAAACAGAAGCAACTTTTTTTTTTTTTAGCCACTTCTGTCATCCACATAATTTGTTGCAGACTTTTAGGATCTGTCAACAAAAAAGAAAAATTGGTTTCCCTGGTTTCTTAAAAGCGTAGCCTGGAGCTTTTTTTCACGAACAGCTGCTTGTTTGCTATATTAGCACCATAAAAAACAGCTAACTTTCAGCTTGCCTGCCAATCGCTGAGCCTTAGCAGTCAATAAAGCTGCGAAAACGCGTATTTTAATATGAATTTATTACCCAAATTAAATTAGAAAAATAAACTTCGCACAAAGAACTGTCACCACTTATATGTTACCCCCATAATGCTGAAAAATCTACCACAAATTGCTATAGTTTTCATATACAGGCTCTTTAACGCTATTATTAATTTTGGCCATTATCATGGTGAGTGGAAAAAATCAATAATTAAAATGATATCGAAGCCTGGCAAAGATTCTACTTAACCATCTTCATACAGACCTATTAGCTTGATTCCCTGCCTCTCAAAACTATTTGAAAAAGTGTTCTTAGAAAAACTTAGGTCATACCTTCAAGATAATCATCTTATTCCTCCACACCAGTTTGGCTTTAGGGAAAAACATGGAACCATTGAGCAAGTGAACAGATTAACAAACGAACTTAGAAATGCGTTTGAACATAGAAAATACTGTTCAGCCATATTTCTCGATGTTAAGCAAGCTTTTGATAAAGTATGGCATGAAGGTCTAATTTACAAAATCAGACAGCTTCTACCTCATAATGTCCATGTAGTCCTGGAGTCATACTTGGCAAACAGGTCCTATAGGGTTATATATCAAAGTTTTAATACATCTGAATTTTCGATTGGCGCAGGAGTTCCCCAGGGTAGTGTTCTTGGCCCTTCCTTATATATTTTATTCACCTCTGATATTCCGACTAATGACCTGCTAGTCACCTCCACTTTTGCTGACGATACGGCAATTCTAAGTCGTCACAAAAATGCTGTGGTTGCTAACAATCAGCTTCAAAATCATCTAGATAGAGAAATTCTGCAAAAGGCTCAAGCAAAGATACTAAGAACAATAACAGGAGCTCCTTGGTTCATTAGAAATGAGCGTATCCATCGTAATCTTCATATACCCATGGTAAAGGCAGAGTTTGAAAGACTGAGAGGAAAACACCTCCAAAAACTGCAAAATCACATCAATCCATTAGCTACGTCACTTGCCAACACTTCAGCACATTCGCGTTTAAAAAGGTCTGAGGATCGTCTAGTCCTCGTCATGAGGACTTTGTACCGGGACCTAGCTCGTTGCGGGCACTGTTCTCTGAGAATAATAATAAAAATAAAGAAAATATCGCCATCCACCTCATCTCCTAATGAGGGCACTGGACCGGGACCTAGCCCGTCTCGGCTGCTGCCCGATGAGTGGAGAGTGCAGCAGCAGGAATGTTGGAGCAGTGTGCTTTCTGGACGCTTTTGGGTGCTAGACCGGGATCTAGCTCATCTCGGCTACCGCTTTAAAGACGTCCTCATTGCACTAGCTCTCCTAAACGTGATAGACCGGCACCTAGCTCGTCTCGGCTACCATGTCACAATCATATCGAGGTAATAGTTACCTCTATGATGGTGGACAGGGACCTAGCCCGTCTCTGCTACCACGCTAACGCAGACCGGGACCTCGCTCGTCTCGGCTGAAAGTTAATCAGGGGAGACTTAATAGTCAACAACTGCAACTTTAGATTGGTTGCCATAAACCTATCACTGCGACACTGCTCCAACGGATTATCCCATTCTCACCTGCCGCAACTGACCAGATCAAGTTTTTGAGTCCCGCTGAGCTGTGAATTACTTATTATAATACATATACCAATTTGTATAAAATTTATAATATGTAATAGTTTTTTTTATTAGAAATAAGATTTTATAACTTATTGTTAGTCTTTACAATTTAAAGAGATACAATAAATAAATGAAGAGTTTTAAAAAAAAAAAAAAAAATATCGCTGGTCCCTACGACTATCGTAGCTGAAATTATCAGCGAAAACTATCGTAGTTCAGTTCCGCTACGAAGAGTTTCGCAATTCAATGCTAGCCTCGAAGAGTATCGAAATTCAAATTCTCGCCGCGAAAACTATCTTAGATCAAAATAAGCTTATGCGACATCAACTTGCTACAAAAACAATTCACATGGAAGACGATAAAAAATTATAAACTGACCAAAGCTTATACATGTAGAATAACATTAAGCGAAAAAAAAAGATCTGGAGACAATGGTTAAAAAACGTATGATACCGTCTCAATTTCATGATTTTTACACTTCAATTATAGAAATTCAAAAATAAATATTTTATTTATCGCTATAAATTATTCTTTTATTATTATTTAGTCTTAACCTTTTCGAATGTATAATTTATAAATACGCTATGTTCTCTGCAAATGCTGTCGTATAATCACTAATAGTGAATCCGTAGATGACATGCTGCTCATGAATCTGAGCTTGTAGTAGCTCTGGGCTCATGAATGTGAATGCGTGAAAATTAATTACAGAAAAAAAAAATTCCAAAAATGGGTCAAAAACGGTCCTTTCCCGGGGACGGACTACGGAGTCACCCTAAATGAAGTCCAAAATCCATTTTTGACCTTTTCCAATTAATGACAGAAAAAAAAATAAATCCAAAAATGGGTCAAAAACGCTCCTTTCCCGGGGCCGGACTACGGAGCCACCCTAAATGAAGTCCAAAATCCATTTTCGACCTTTTCCCATTAATTACAGAAAAAAAAAAATTCCAATAATGGGTCAAAAACGGTCCTTCCAGGGTCTGGAGCCACCCTAAAAATGTTAAGGAATAAATTATGTCAAAATACAATTTTCGAACTTTCCCCATATTTTAAAAAACTTCCCAAAATGTTCCACGCGAGTATCACAAACTTTTTTGATACAATCTGTGCCTTTGATTCATGAGTAGCTCATGAAACACTCATATACTTATACGGAGTGAAACGAAATGAATCAGGATTCACTAGAAATAATGCAGAAGCACATTCAGATTCACAGGCTTTTCCGTGAATCGGAATGGTTGCTAGATTCACAAAATTTTTTGTGAGTGGTGAATCTGTCTGAATCAGCTGAAAGATTCAACAGATTCATGAATGGAAAAAATGATGAGTGGCTCACTGACGTTCTCTGGTAGACACATACAGTTACTCACAATATTGAGTATACACCTTGATTTGAAAGGAATATTGGACATTTTTAAAGAAATTAAAAATGTTTAGTAAATAATTTTAATGCATGGGAATAGATAGCAATCTGACGAACTAATAACGAATATAAATTTTAATATTTTTAAGACAAAACACAAAATTATTTCATAAAAACATAAATTAAAGCAAAATTCAAGTCACGAAATTAAGTATACACTTGCCAATTTTGACATCAAATTTGATTTTTTTTTATCACGGAAGTATTCTAAAGCATTTTAAAGTTTGTAGGGCTATTTCGACTAATAGTTTGAATACAAGATCATTTCGTTTTAGGAGTTAGTTTCGCAATGGTGACCACTAGCAAGGATATAACTTTTGCAATAAGATAATTGGTGATGAGATGATATTGTAAAGGAAAATCGTATCGCGAAATTGGTGAAATTATTAGAAGACCAAATTATACAGTTCAAAATATTATAAGCAAGTGGAGATACGAAAGTACATTGATGAATTCTATTGATAGAGACAGAAAAAACTCCTATCAAAATGTGATGATCGAATTATAATAAGTAAATTGCAAAAATATCCAAAGGCTAGTGTGCCGAAATCGACAGCAGAAGTTACCAAAGTTATTAGCAAGCTGATATCCACAAAAACAGTTCATCGAGTACTGCGAAAAAATAATTTGGACAGATTAATTGCACGCAAAAAGAATTTCATTTTTTCTGTAATTAAAAAAAAAGGTTTGAAGTTTGCTTAAATGCCTTTAAACAGCCACCGAGCTTTTAGAAAAGGGTGATATTCACGGACGAGGCAAAAATTAATCTTTGGGGATCTGATAGAATATCAATTGTATGAAAAAAGACTAATTCTTCGCTGCAAACTAAAAATTGAGTAGACACAGTCAAACATGGTGAAGGGTCAGTTATACTGTGGGGATCTATGACAGCTAGTGGCGTCGGATCCATGGAATTTATAGACTCAATTATGACCAAAGAAAGTTACTTGGATATTTTAAGACGAAATTTGCTACAGAGTGCCGCAAAACTTAAGCTTCCGTCCGGGTTTTAGTTACAATAGGATAATGATCCAAAGCACACGACGCACATATGGCAAGATTGGCTGCTATAAAACTCTCCAAACCAACTTAAAACACAACCACAATCGTTGGAAAGGTACCCAATTGAGCATTTATGGGGAGAAATGAAAATAAAATTGAAAAATTTTCATTCGTGGAGCAAGGAGAACTTAAAGAGAGCGATAGCTAAGATCTGGGAAGAATTCGCACTCTTTCACCCAAAAACTGGTGAATTCTATGCCACGACGAATTTAATCTGTAACAGATGCAGCAAGTGGTCCTACCAATTATTGGAATCAAAGAATGTCTTTTTAATTTAAAATTTAATGAACTGTATGCTTAATTATGTGACATGGATTTTGCTTTAATTTTCGTTTTTATGAAATCTTTTTGTGTTATGTCTCAAAAATATTAAAATTTATGTTCGTTATTAGTTCGTCAGATTGGTATCTATCCTCATGCATTAAAATTGTTTACTAAACATTGTTAATTTCTTTAAAAATTGCCAATATTTCTTGCAAATCAAGGTGTATACTCAATTATGTGAGTAACTGTATGTTATGTACATACTTAGGTACATGCAGTGGCTCACAGCTTATTTTATGCAGTGCATACTTTTAAATATAGCGCTCTACAATTCTGAAACTAAATGGAATATGAAAAAAATGTTGATGTCATTTGGAAGAGAAAAAATTTAAGTTTAAAAAATAATTTTTTTTTATAGTTAAAAAATATCTGAAATTTTAAACATAAAAAATCGAAACATACTACTAAATTTCATGTCAAAAATAAGGATTTTGTAATTTTTTATGTTAAGTGTGGTAGCCTTTTCGGTCAACTACGGCTTAAAAGTGGTTTGGCGTCGAAGCAGCAAGTGTTTTAGTGGTATCTGGCGGGATATTCAGCCATTCAATTTAAAGTGCCTCTTTAAGCCCTTTTTTGTTTGAAATGTTGTATTTTCAATTTTAGTAGAAATTGGGACCGTGGTTAGTGCTCAAACAATTCGACGACGATTACTAAAGGCTAACATATCTGGGCGCTTAGCTAAAAAAGTTCCTTTGTTGCGGAAAAAATTTGAGCATGATGCTGAATCTTGCAAGTATCACGGAAACTGGTCAGGACATAATATTTTCGCCTCCGTGTTGATGATTTTTTGTGAATCTGACGTGAAACTCTTTGCTTTTAGGCCATCGCACAATCCATTGCTAAATAAATTGATCTTAGTTTCATCACTTCATAAGATATTACGCCACTTTTTCTCCCATTCAGGTCATGACCAGTTTCCGTTATCCTTGCAAAATTTAGCCTAATGATCAACAAAGAAACTATTTTTAGCTAAGCGCCCAGATACGTTAGCCTTTAGTAAACGTCGTTGAATTGTTTGAGCACTAACCACGTTCCCAATTTCTGCTGAACTGCCATGAGATTTTTTTTACTGTTTATTTTTGAATACATTTCACACGAAACTGTGGGCTCTATTCAGCAACCTACCAATGCATTGAAGAGATTTTCTTCTTTTTTTTCAAGTTTAAAGTCAGTCTCGATACCACAGCAGAGCAATGTGGCTTACGACCCATCTCAACTAAAATGTTTGCTGTCAATTCACTGCATTTTAAATTTTAATTAAAGAAAACTTAACGTTCTTCTAAGGAAAGCTCAAAAAAGAATTAAAAAAATAAAATTTCAAACGAAAATTTGAATCAACGTGCAGGTGTACCTATTATTTTGAGTAGAAAAGCTCAAAACTTAAGGCAATCACATGATTTGTTTTACTAAAAATCGTTCTGCGAAATTGTGTACTTCACGTTACTACTATGATTTCTCCTCCAAATTACTTACTTACTTAGATGGCCATAACAACCCGTTGTCAGGTTACGGCCGACCTCATTAGCTCTCGCCAGGCGCCTCTGCTTTGCGCGCGCCTTCTCCAATCGTTAATGCCAAGCGCGGTTAGGGCTTCCTCAGCTTGGTCAATCCACCGGAGGCATGGTCTCCCTCTTCGTCGTTGACCGGGGACTTTCCCTTCGAATACCTTTTTCGCTGGAGCTTCTTTATCCATACGATTGACATGACCCAGCCAGCGTAGTCGCTGTATTGTTATACGCTTAACTATGTCGATGTCGGCGTAGAGCTCATACAGCTCGTGGTTCATTCGAATGCGATAGTCGTCGCCAACTCGAACAGGACCAAAGATTTTGCGGAGAACTTTCCTCTCGAACACCCCAAGAGCGGCTGCGTCTGTTGTCGAAACTACCCATGCCTCAGCGCCATAAAGAAGCACAGGTAGAATGAGCGTCTTGTAGAGTGTTAGCTTTGTCGATCGAGAGAGAGCTCTGCAACGTAATTGCTTACTGAGACCGTAGTAGCACCTATTAGCAATTGTTATTCTCCGCTTAATCTCCAGACTGACATCATTGTTGCTGGTTACGGCAGTGCCAAGGTAGATGAATTCCTTGACAACTTCTAATTTACAGTTGCCCGCTGTAACATGAGAGTCTAGATCCCGTGCTCTCTTGTTGTTGTTAGTAGACATCATGTATTTCGTCTTGCCCTCGTTTACCGTCAAACCCACTTTGGCTGATTCCTTTTCAATAGCAGTGAAAGCAGCAGTAACATCTCTCTTACTCCGACCGATAATATCAATATCATCAGCGTACGCAAGGAGCTGAACACCTTTGAAGAAAATGGTGCCATTATGATGCACACCGGCTTTTCGTACGATCCCCTCCATAATGAAATTGAAGAGATCGCACGAGAGCGGGTCGCCTTGTCTGAAACCTCGCTCGGTATTAAAAGTTCCGGAGAGGTCATTCCCTACCTTGACGGAGCTAAACGTATTGCTCAACGTCATCCTGCAGAGCCTTATCAACTTTGCAGGTATACCGAACTCAGACATTGTTGCGTATAGGCAATCCCGCACTGGGCTATCGAACGCAGCTTTATAATCGACGAAGAGATGGTGAGTGTCGATTTGATATTCATGGGTTTTCTCCAGGATTTGGCGTAGTGTAAAAATCTGGTCTATGGTGGACTTACCAGGTCTAAAGCCACACTGATAGGATCCGATCAGCGTTTCTGTATACGGCTTCAATCTTTCACACAATACGCTCGAGAGGATCTTATATGCGATGGAAATAAGACTGATACCCCTGTAGTTGGCGCAGATTGTCGGATCTCCTTTCTTTATTACAGGACAAAGCACGCTGAGATTCCAATCGTCGGGCATGCTTTCCGCTAGCCATATTTTGCTGATGAGTTGATGCATGCACCTTACCAATTCATCGCCACCAGCTTTAAACAACTCAGCTGGCAGGCCGTCAGCACCCGCTGCTTTGTTGTTTTTGAGTCGCTGGATAGCAACTCGAACCTCTTCATGGCTAGGTGATGGTAGTTCCACTGCGTTATCATCGATTGGTGGTATCGTACTGCATTCTCTCTGGGCGGAATTGGTGGGATCATCGTCCGTAAGCAAGTTGGAGAAATGCTGCCTCCATAACCTCAGTACACTCTGTGTATCTGTAACCAGATTTCCATTTTCGTCTCTACAAGTGGATGCTCCGGGCTTGAAACCTTGAGTTAGACGCTTAACTTGTTGATAGAATTTTCGTGCATCCTTCTTGCCCTGGTAAACCTCAAGTTCCTCACGCTCACGCTTTTCCTGCTCCCTTTTTTTACGTCTAAAAAATGCGCCTCTCTTCCTTCCTCTTTTCGCGGTAGTTTTCTCGCACGGCTCGCGTTGCGGCTGACTGCAGCGTCTTATTGTATGCGGCGTTTTTTTCAGCAGTCGCATCGCGACACTCCTGGTCATACCATTGGTTTCGAGGTTGTGGGCGTCGAAAACCAATGACTTCCTCGGCAGCAGCACGCATGGAGTGGGAGATGTGTGCCCAAAGTCCACCGGCGTCGTCGGTTCCAGAGGTTGGTTGGTTGAGCTTAACCGAGAGTTGAGCGGAGTACGCCTCGGCAGTCCGTTGTGATTGCAGCTTGGCGACGTCCAGCTTTCGTTGCATGCCCGTGCGTACATTCTTCGCATTGCATAGCCGCATGCGGATCTTAGCTGCAACAAGATAGTGGTCGGAGTCAATGTTGACCCCCCGAAATGTACGCACATCCAGAATGCTTGAAGCGTGCCTTCCGTCGATCACAACATGATCAATTTGGTTTTTCGTTTTTTGATCTGGGGATAGCCAGGTGGCCTTGTGAATGTCGAGGTGTTGAAATCTGGTACTACTAACTACCATGTTTCGCGCCGCGGCGAAGTCGATCAGTCTCAGACCGTTGTTTGAAGTGGTCTCGTGGAGACTGAACTGACCGACTGTAGCGCCAAAGATGCCTTCTCTTCCGACCTTCGCGTTAAAATCGCCGAGGACTATTTTTACATCGTGGGTCGGACAACGGTCATACACGTCCTCTAGGCTCGCGTAGAAATCATCCTTGGTGGCATCGTCCTTTTCCTCCGTCGGGGCGTGCGCGCAAATTAGGCTTATGTTGAAGAATTTTGCCTTGATACGGATCGTAGCCAGCCTTTCGTTTATTGGCGTGAACCGGGAAACTAGGTGGCGTAATTTTCGACTTACAACGAATCCGCAACCAAATTCGCGCCTCTCCGCATGGCCGCTGTAGTAGATATCACAGTTCGTCCGTTTAGAGCAGCCTTGTCCTTTCCATCGCATCTCCTGGATGGCGGTGATGTCAGCCTTTATTTTTACGAGGGCTTCCGCCAGTTGGATAGTTGCACCTTCCCTATGGAGGGTGCGGACATTCCAGGTGCATATCCGTAAATCATTGTCCGTTTTTCGTTTGCAGTGGTCGTCATCGTAGTGGGGGCTATTATCCGAGGCTAATTTGGTTTTCATTGGAAATGATGATAATGTGTGGTGGGACCCAAACCCTACGCACACATTCCAAGTTTTAAGTCTAGGAGAGACCCGCCTTCTCACAACTAGCTTACCCCCGGACGGGTGTCCAAGGGATCTCCAGAGGATACTTGGCCAAAAAAGGCCGGAAGTTTGTGAGCTGCTTGAACTGCTTGCAAAAGAATCATCTCTGGCCACTCCCAAGTGAGTGGCGATCAGGACTTTCCCCACTTACGTGGACTTCTACAAGCAGCCCCATCCTCCCCATCTCCTCCAAATTGCCAAAATATTTTTGTAATAGAACTTAAACTAAAAACTCAAAGGTGTACCTATTATTTTGCCCGCTCTGTGTTGTGGTTCCCATTCAAGCTTTATTTATATATGTAAATGATAATATGTCGAATGAAAATAGGAAAATATTAAATGCCTGTCGCAAGTTAAAGGAGAAAAATTATAAGTTTCTTTGGTATAGGAATGGATAGGTTCTAATGCGTAAAAGGGAAAATGTTGATGTAATAGTGATAAATTCAATGGAGGATCTGAAGAGAATAATTAAGTAAATTAGTAGTTACGAAATTAGAGACAAATTGTTATAAAATATGTTTGATATAAATACCTATCCTTAAGTAAATTTCGAAAATATTCCTTTTACGCACTGTGAAAATGTTTCCTTTGACACCAACATATTCCAACGGTATATATATATTATTATATATTTAATTCACCAAAACGTCAGAAGCTTAAGAAAGAATTTTGACTTTAAATATTGATTTTTTTTGTTAATAAGGAAGAAATTCCGCTATTTGATTTACTGGGATATAAGTTCTTTGCGAAATGCAACAACAACTATGCTTCTGGAGGTGTTGGGGTTTTTGTGAAAAATGAATATGACTGTGAATTTTGTTCTTTTAATTCATTAAGTGCTAATGTTTTAAATATAAAATGTATTATAGACGACAAGAAGTACTCCTTCTATTGCTTATATCGTTTTCACAACTCCTCTGCAACCGAAACTTATTTAAATAATTTAAATACTTTATTGCTGGGTGACATGTCTGAAAACATAATAGTTCTTGGTGATATGAATTTGAATTTGTTGATAAAGTCATTTGGACTAGAATCATGTGTTAATCAGCCTACCAGAATAACGGAAACTTCTGCAACATACATTGATCACATTTTTGTACGGTTGGGGCGATCAAGCAATATGTACTTCAATTTGTAGTTCTGTAGCGCAATTTGATGCATATTACCTTTGCTTCAAAAACGTTGAAAAACCTAAAAACCAACCTAGTTATAGTATTTCCTTTCATGAAAAAACAAATCTTATTGCTCTGAATTACCGCCTCCGCTATGAAACAGGGGATAGTGTTTATAAGAAGCAGATCCGTCCATAGCATTTACACTATTTAATGACATTTTAAGTAATCATGTCCGCGCTTGCACTGTGGAGTTAAAAAATGGAAACAAAAAGGTCAAGAGGTTGAAACCGTGCGTAATGATAGAGTTATTAAAGAAAATTGAAATTATAAAAAAAGTATAAAAAATCCTACCAATGTGAATATCAAGATTCACTATAAGAAACTCTGCAAAGGAATAGCAATAGAATCTACCAATTGTAGAAACAAATTCTATGCTAATGAATTCAATAAATTACAAGGTAACATAAAAAAAGAGTGAAAACTTGTCAATAATCTATTAAATAAAACGTTCACCAATGAGCAAATTGGTAATCTAATTGTAAATGATAATGTTGTCTCAAACGTTCAAAGGTTTACTCTGAGAGCTTTTTTTTTAAATATTTAAGATATTTATGTCTCTGAAATATTTTAGCTCGAGACAAGAAAATAGCTTTTCTAATACTTTTATTAAGCTGATTGCATTAAATATTTCTGATGTACTTTGTATTATCTATATAAATAAAATGATAGCTGTTTTCGATGAACGGGATTCACGCAAAATCTACTGAATCAATTTCGATCAAATTTTTTTAGTTATCTTTCTTAGGCGCTTGGTCTTTACATAGAATCAAAGTTATTACGATATTCCTCTTAAATATCAAAATATTAAAGTTTTAAAATTGCTAAGAAAATGAATTTCACACATAGAAAGAAGCATGTAAGCATCAGGGATGATATTGGCATATTTGTAAAAGGGCCAAAGTTCGAACTAAAATAAGGTTTTTTTAACAAAAATAGGGCTTCTGTAAATCAAATAGTATATAACCATTTATATTATAACCAAATGTTTTCTTTTTACAAAATTTATTTTGTTGTTTAAATTTAATTGTAAACATAATTTTTACATAGGAACATTTAAGCGTTTACGATTTTTTTGTATATATCGCTAATTTTCTTCAATAACGTTATAACCCAAAAACGTAAAAATTCAGTTAAAATGCTTGCCCCGAAATATCTGATTTTTTGAGTTATGACGTTATTGAAGAAAATGAGCGATATATCAAAGAACTATGTTGAGATCGATTTTTAGAAACTTCTTCAAAAGGAAATGCAGAAACAATTGATATATTTGCAGATTTAGCACATCAAATTTAACCTATTACTTAGGTCAACAAATCGAAAAAAAATGTTGGTGCCGAGGTATAGTTAGTGGTTTTGTATTAAGTATGTACTGGCAACATTAAAAATATTTTTAATTTTTTTTCCCACGTGTCATTTTTGACTAACCGTCAGTTTTGATTATTTAACTTGATTATTATATCATGTCTTCTCAATGATCCAAATGTGTTTTGTTACATTTGTGGTGAATACACAGTGAAAAAGTTCAGAAAACCTATATCAGATTTTATAAAAAGTGCTTATTTTGTTTACTTTAAGTCGAAAATTGTGGATAAATACTACCCGACAATACCCCAAATTGTTTGTTAAATGTGTTATGAACATTTGAGACAGTGTATCAGTGGTAAAAGAAACCATATGAGGTTCGGAATAATGTTAAAATAATGATTTATCCAGACTTAGATTCTGCTAGAAGACCCTTACCATATTCAGAGGAAGTACCTGTTCCAACATTTTGTTCCATTCGTGAATCATCATTTGAAGAAGTCATTAATGAAATGAATAGCGACATCGAAGAAGAATTAAATGATTTGATAAGGGATCTTGAACTTTCTAAAGAATCTGCAGAGGTTTTGGCTTTTAGATTAAAAGAAAAAAAATTGTTGGATTCAGGTACAAAAAAACAAGAGAGCATGACTTGCTACCATTTTTTCAATCGGAAAATGATAGTTTTTTTTTTGGATGCGCAAGGCCTTATTCTCGAAATAGGTCTTTCAAAATACCATCCAAATGAATGGCGTCTCTTCATCGACAGCTCTAAACGAAGTCGCTTAGTCGTTTGTTGAAGTTACTAAAAACTTTCTGGGAAATTACAAGTCAAATAACTGCTCTGAAATTGTAAATGACATGCGAGATCACTTTAATAACTTCGGATGCAATATGTCCATCAAAGTGCACTACCTTCACAGTCATCTTGACCAATTGACAAGGGGAGCGGTTTCACCAGGACCTAAACACTATGGAAGGAAGATACCAAGGCCAATGGGATCGCCATATGGTGGCTGACTATTGCTGGTGGATGCAACGTGATAGTCCCTACTACACCTCATTCGCGAAAGTTGCGAAAAAGAAAGTTATTTTTTAAATTATGTATATTGTTTTTCATTTAAACTTTTTTTTTACAAGGCAAAATCCAGAAAACTACACATAGTCGAGAAAGAGAAAGTTCTTTTTTAAATAATGTAAGTTGTTTTTCATGTAAACTTTTTTTTTACAAGGCAAAATCTAGAAAACTACACATAGGATATCAAAAGTTTTGCTAATAATGTATTCAATATAAGGTCCTTAGTTAAAATAAAAGTACAGCTTCTCGGCACCAAAACTAGTGTTGACCAGTGTTATAAATCAAATAAAACTTTTTTCATACAAAAAAATCTCTGGTTTTTGATTTAAAATAATTCCAATTTGAAGTTTAAAAAGTCGAAAGCCGTTGTATTACTTACGGGTCCACTAACATGTTTTAGGAGAAAATAAAACACTTAAATTTTATCCCAGTCGACAATCACTTATCCACGGTTCGCTTAAAGAAAGATCAAGATCGATTAAATTTTGTACCAAATCTGACAATGCACGATTATTATATAGTGTCCGAAGATTCCAAATATATAATCCGCTGCTCATTTACTCGTTTTATGGCCATTTTAAGATTAGCACTATGGCCGACACGGTTCGTTTTGAGCAAGATCAAAATCGGTAAAAATTTTCAGCCAAATACTATATAACAATGCACAATTATTATTTAGTGATTGGAGATTCCAAAAATATGATCCGTAAAATCGTACCTGGTCACTTACTCGTTTTATGGCCATTTTAAGGTAAACACTTTTACCGAAAATATCAATAACATTACGTTCCAGGAAAAATTGCGAATAAAGATATTAAAAACTTAAATTTTTTTATTTTGCTTTTTTTGTTTGATTTGTAATAGAAAATACTTTTAAAAGCCATAAAAAAAACTATATAAATTTTATTTTTAATTAGTTTTTAGGCCCAAAAGAATTTTTTAAATATTTTTTTATTTTTTTTTTCATGAGAAACGGTGAATAACACATCAAATATATAGTGAAATATTTTTTATTTATTGTTTTTTTTTGTGAGCTTTGTAGTCAAAAATACCTCAAAAATTTATAAAACAAAATTATAACATAAATTCTTTTTTACCAGTTTTAAGGCCTAAAAGAATTTTTTTAGTATTTTCAATTCTTTTCCATGGAAAATGATGAATAACGTAACATATATAAACGTTTTTTATTTTTTTTTTCTTGTTTGCTTTGTAGTCAAAAATACTTTTAAGGCTCACAAAAGATAATAAAAAAAATTAATTTTTTCACTAGTTTTTCATCCGAAAAAAAAAATTTTTATTTTGGTATCGATTTTTTTCCATGAAAAACGGTGAATAACACAAAAATCTTTGCATTTTTGCAAAAGTTATTGACTTCATCGTATGGAACGACTCAAAATTCATAAAAAAACAATTATCATAGCATCAAAAACAACACACGGTTCGCTTCATAATTTTATTAAAACTATCGGCAAAAGCGTTTACCTTAAAATGGCCATAAAACGAGTAAATGACCAGGTACGTTTATACAGATCTTGTTTTTGGAATCTCCGATCACTAAATAATAATTGTGCATTGTTAGATTTGGTTGACAATTTAATCGATCTTGATCTTGCTTGAAGCGAGCCGTGTATCCGAGTAAGCTTTCCTTTGAAAAATAAAAAATTGTGATAATTTTTCGGTAGAATTTTGCAAAAGGGCCAAAAATGAATAAAAAGGGCCATTGGGCTTTTGAAAAATAAAAGGGCTCAAAAAAGCCGTCAAATATCATCCCTGGTAAGCATAACAAATCGTTTAATGGCAAGTCAGAGGGTTAGTAAGGGTGTGTGCGTTTTATTTTTATATGGCAATGCAATGGAAGACAAAAAACGGAATTTTACTCTCGCTCTCGCTCGCGCTCTCATTCTCAATTTGTCAACACAACAACGCGGAATTTTTGAACAATGAAGAATGAAAAAAAATTACAGTATGTTCACACATGGGAATGGAATGGAATGTGTTATGCTTTGAACAGAATTATGGTAGCCCCAGAATTAGAGCGGTGGCGGTAAAGCGGCGACGAATATACGCTGTCAAAAATTATACCATACTTCATCATGTGAAATTGAACAGAATTGCGGAGTATTACTGGGGACCTGCCGTCGATTTAGATTTAATTCTATTTGCACCGTCCGATCAGTGTTGCATTTTTTTTGACATTCTCTTTGCCCATAGCGTGTCTGCTTTGTTTTGTGTCTTCCACTTGGAATATTTATTTAGGAGAAACAATAGAACATTCAAATTTTACTCTCGCTCTCAATTTGTCAACGCAACAACGCGGAACAATGAAGTATGAAAACAAAAATTACAGTAGGTTCACACATAGAAAACACACATGCTGTCCATGGCTTGACAACATCTGTGACTGTCAATATTGCGTTCACATTATCGAGCATGCCACCAAAGATCAATTGCAGAACAATTTATGAGCGTCCACAACGAAATAAACTGCATAAAATGAAAAATGTTTACTAGGCTTGACAGTCAGCTCAAACAGGTTGTATGGTTGGACAAGCCAGCAGGAACAATTTTTGAAATCCATCCAATAAGTGTTTGAAGCGGTCGCTCCTAGAGTTCACATTATCGAACATTGATGTTGTCAAGCATGTGTGATAATGTGAACTGGGTTAATTGAATGTGTTATAGCGAGAACACAATTGGGGCAGCAGCAGCAAAGCAGCAGGGCAGCAAAATCTGTCAACATGAAAATTATAGAGAATTATGGAGGTGAGAAAGAGACAAATAGAAAATCCTGCAGTTTGCTGCCGTGCTGCCCTGCTGCCGATATAGAAATTTTTCTATTTTTTATCCGGCAGCAAAGCAGCAAAATATCAGTGTTGTATTCAAGCTGGCATGAATAAAAATTTTGTTTTTGTTTATTTTTTTCAATTTATCCAGCACTAAGAATGAAGTTCATATAAAAAGTTTTCTTTTTGAATATAGCGAAAATTTTTATTTTGATTAGTTTGTTTATTTAGAATTTTTGGAGTTCCGACAGATTTTGCTGCTGCTGCCCCAATTGTGTTCCACAGAGCGCTCTGCTGCTGCTGCTTTGCTGCTGCTGCCCCAATTGTGTTCTCGCTATTAGTTAGTCTTTGTTGTTTGTCTTTCACATGACAATGCAATGGTATATTTATGGAAGAGAAAACAACAACAACTCTAGATCTGTGAAGAAGAATCAAAATTGACTGTAGTTCTATTAAAAAAAAATTAAATTGTTTGCCTTCGCAGAAAAACAGGCTACGCGTACAAAGTAGCGGGCATCTGCTAGTTTTTAATAAAAGTATTTTTGCAGGCATTTATCCGAGTGACCTTAAAAAAGCTGAAGTTATTCCATTATTTAAAAAGGGTAACAAAACGCTTCCTCAAAAAGTGAAATACGACATAAACAAACAGTAAGACCATATAAGGTCGTAAAATAGTGAAAATACAACCTAATATAGCAAAAATTTTAAATTGCACAAATGGCAACATAAATCCTTGAGAGAAAATCCAGTATGAAAAGTAAAAATTTTTTTTTTAATCCCCAAATCCCCAGAAGAAAATCCAGTCCATTAAAAGATAAGAAAAGAGAAAATTGATAAACTATAAAAAGAAAAGCCAGTTCCTTACATAGGAGTGAATCGGGAAATCTTTTGAAGTTCTGGCAAAATTAAATTAAAATTGAAGTGCAAAAAAATAAGTTGGAAACTTAAAAAAAATAATCTTCATATTAGGTTTAGGATAGGTTTAGGTGAATGTACTAACTTTGTTCCAAGATATCATAGATAAAATAAAAACCTTGACGAAGTTGACCGGAATAGTGAATATGATCATTGATCAGCTGAAAGGACTCGAAGGTCGGCGTGCTAGAAATGAGGGACGTATGAATGAACTGAGGAACCAAGCCCTCAGTGGGTCACCAACGTTCAGTGTTACATTAGTGTCATTATGTGGTCCAAGGACTGAATATGAAATCAAGTAAATCGGTAATTTCCCGTATTGCGTCAAAGAGCTGCAAGCCTTTGATGGCAATCCAGTACAGTACAACGTTGAATCCATTCTAGGGGATTTCAAAATTATTCGAGCCAAACCCATTTATAAAGCGATCCTCCAACACATACGACAAAAAATTAGGGGAACGTTGATACTGAATAGTATCATATAATATCTTCGAAGAAGATTGGGGTGAGATCATACGTGTTCTCTCGCTGCATTATGCAGACAAGCGCGACATACAAAAAGGGGTAAAAATTAGTCAGTTCCATGCAACTGTAAAGCATCAGTTTTTCCTTATCGTTAATAAAATAAAATCGGAAGCATATTCACAGGAAACTGCAGAGGTTTTGCTAGAATCTTACAGGAATCTCGCGCTAGATGTTTTTAATCTGGTCTTAGCAAAACGCTTTCAGAAACCTATTCCGCTGTCTGGAGCTCAAAAATTTGACCTTGTGTAAAAATATTATTCATTCTAATGTTTAAAATCAGGTATCAGTTCCCATGAATAGGAACTTTCATGACGATTCAAGGCCACCGCAAAGGAATTTTGATTCATTAGCTGGAAATCGATTTACCACACGGTTTTCATGCACTGGCAACGCTGGCCCTTCCTTCCTTCCTAGAGAGGAATAACCGGAAGAAAATAATATGACAGAGTTCGTTACCTAGAATACACAACAAAAGATGGAAAGGTGTCCGTCCGTGTACAACAATCCTATTGAAATTAAAAAAAAACTCTGCATTGTACACTCTGCCGCCGGTGGCATAAAAATATTTAAAACAATATCCTGCAAATTTTTTGAAAAAGATAGCAACAACACTCTTGTCACACTTTATGCTTTGCCATGCCTCACTACATTCCATGGCAATATACAGTAGGTGGCCAAATTAATGGGGACAGTATGTACTCAAATATTTGTATTTTCTAGTTTATCCGAATTTTTTGAGCATATAAATTAGTTTTCATAAAGTTTATTAATTTGCTTTTGCTGATGGTATCATTATTGTTGTATTTGATAAGCGGCAACATTAGTAGTCTGCGTCATCTGCTAAATAAGTGAGGTTAAGTGAGATTACTTCTTATTTGGTAAAACGTGCTGTCACAGCTCGAAGAATGGTTCCCTGGTGACGAGAGTACATTTTTATGCACGATTCGGCACCATACCACAAAGCCAGGAGTGTAACTATAATCCTAGCTGACAAAAATATTAGCTATTTGCCTTGGCTGGGCACTCACCTGACTTGAACCCCATTGAGAACATGTGGGAGCTAACCAAACGGCCGATCGTCAAAGAATTGAATACCATCAAGCGGAAGTTGATTGAAGCAATCGTCAGAGAATGGCATCACAACACCGAACTCCAACAACATCCAAATAAATTGTATACAGAGAATGGCCGATGCATACAAGCCATCATTGCAGCTATTGGTGGAATCACCAAATACTTCAATTATTTACATAAAATTTTCAGAGAAGGTAAATATTACTTTTACAAAAAAATAATTGAATGTACACTACGTAATATGTTGATTTTACTGTCTTAATAGAACATTATAATAAAAAAAAAAATACTTACTAGACCTAGATTCAATTATTTGTTCAAAAAAAATTATTCAAACTAGAAAATGCAAAAATATGAGTACTGTTCCCATTAATATGGCCACCTACTGTAGTTGATGACACCTTGAAAGAAATTGAGACGGTAATCGCCCGCAAATTAAGTTAAACTAAAAATTTATCTGAAAGCAAAAATACATTTTTTAATTGAAAATTTAGTTTGTGATAAAATACAATTTTATCTAAAAACGTTTTGGGCCCATTAATGAACATGAAGTCGTAAATACGGCAGTGAGGACTGAACAAATACGGATGAGCTCATTTATATGAAAAGATATGCGTATCTGGTTAGTATTAAGGATGAAGTCGATAGGCAGGTACAAGAAATTCTGTCGTCGGAAGTTATTCGCCCGTCTAAAGACGGGCTTTAACTCGCCCATATTGATGATTGCGAAAAAGTCCAAGCTTAATGGGGAGAAGCAGTATCGAATGGTTATCGATTTTAAAAGATTAAACGCGGTGTCCATAAATGAAGGGATAGAGTCATTAAACTCTGAACGCGAAGAAGCTAGACAAAGATATTTTGATCGCAAACGCAAAAAAGAAACATGGAGTCGATTAAAAACTGAGACCTATATATTTCGGACCTTACAAAATACCACAAACACTGCCACATGGGCGTTATGGGGTGGCGAAAATTGGAGAAGGCGAAGGTCCAAATGCGACCACAACAGTTGCAAAATATATGAAAAGTTGGTGTCCAGGATTCAGGCCGAATCCAGTATGAGGAGTGCCAAATGTAGGAAATGAACTACACGGACTGAAACTGCTAAGGAGCGGACGGAAACATTAAAAACAAGACAAATAGACAACACTGAAAACTGGAAGAAAATAACGGAACGTGGGTAAGATTTAAAGACGAAAAACAAAGAAGCGAAGTGGGGATGATTTTAAAATTAACAACGGACAGAAGCAGTCAAAAACGAGCAAGCGCATAACAAGGACGAAAGTTGTAAACGAAGAAAAGAAAACTCAAAATTATTAAACTATTAAACTAATCTAAAATCTCAAAATTAAAAACTAAATTTGTAAATTTATTGAACTAAAATAATAAACAAAACTTACAGAGTTTCATTAAAAACCCTACATAGTATATATCACCCGGTATTTCATTAATTTCATCACGAATATTTTGTTTGATTTGCTCAAGAGCTTCTAGTTTGTTTCCATAAGCCTTGCTTTAAAATGATTTAAAAATTAAAGCACATTGGCTTTTCGAATACTTTTCCATAATAAATTTGCCACGTCTTAACTTCACGACTGCCAAAAGTAACTAACAAACTTCAGAAAAAAAAGGTGGAAAATTTGATAAAAAAAATGTTATGTTAAAGATATCAAGTATTAGTCGATTGTCAGATTCATTGCTCGATTACATTTTTCCAAGTTTTTGATGAGCTGTTTGTTTGCTATAAAAACATATAACATAAACACGTGCTAAATAATACAATATTTCTTATACTTCAACAGTACCAACGTAAAAATACGAAGTGAATAAATTTTTTCAAAAATTCGGCGACAACATCGGCGATCTTATAAAGGGTGTTTTTTTTAGAGGTTTGTTTTTCGAATAGAGATAAAACTGGCATTTTATGGTCAAACCTGGCAACTCTAATGTCATTTATGTTCAGTTTGGTTTGCCATTTCATCATGAACAGGTTGACAAAAGAACAACGCTTGCAAATCGTGCAATTTTATTTCGAAAATAATGGTTCAGTTCGCGAAGTTTACCGCAAGCTCCGTCCATTTTATGGTCGACATAATCGTCCATCAGAGCAATTAATTCGGTTAACCATGGGTCGTTTTCGCACTACGTTTACTCTATGTGATAATACGCATCCGCAGAGACGTCGAACAGTGCGCACCGAAGAAACAATTGCCGCTGTAGAGCAAAATGTTGAAGAGGACCCGAATGAATCGATTCGCCACCGTGCACAGCAATTGGAGCTTTGTCCATCAACTTTATGGAAGATTTTGCGCAAAGATCTTGGCTTGCGACCTTACAAGATCCAGCTTGTGCAAGAATTAAAGCCGCGAGACCATGCAATTCGTCGTGATTTTGGTGTATTGGCCGAAAATGAGATTGATCTCGATGCTGATTTTCATCGCAAAATTTTGTTCAGTGATGAGGCTCATTTTTGGTTGAATGGCTACGTCAACTAGCAAAATTGCCACATTTGGAGTGAAGAGAATCCACATGAGACCCTTGAGACGCCATTACATCCACAAAAACTGACTGTTTGGTGTGCTCTATGGGCTGGTGGAGTCATTGGGCCATACTTCTTCCGAAATAATGCTGGAGAGTCAGTTACCGTTAATGGAGACCGGTATAGAGCCATGATAACCGACTATTTTGTTCCCGAATTGGATGGCATGAATGTGGATGAGTTGTGGTTCCAACAAGACGGCGCTACATGCCACACAGCGCACGTCACAATCAATTTATTGAAGGAAACATTCGATGAGCGCATAATTTCGCGGAATGGACCTGTCAATTGGCCACCAAGATCGTGTGATTTGACACCATTGGATTATTTTCTTTGGGGAGGTCTATGTGAGGTCGCTCGTCTACGCCAACAAACCAGAAACGTTAGGGGACTTGGAAGCCAACATTCGTGGCGTTATTGCTGACATACGGCCCCATATGCTCGAAAAAGTGGTTCAAAATTGGACCTGTAGAATTGGCTTTATTCGAGCCAGCCGCGGCGGCCACATGCCCGAAATCATATTTAAACATTAATGGCATAAAATTATCCTTCCAATAAAGCCAAATTGATGGACATTAAAACGATTTTCTTGTGTTTTATTTCAATTCGAAGCTCTATACCTCTAAAAAAAACACCCTATATATGTATGTTACTTATTTGGAAATGCGGTTTTACTTAAAGTTTTTATTGAATAGTGTAGCTCTGCTAATGTAGCTGATATAAGTTTGTTGGTCTAATTTTTTTATTAACAGTGCCGAGGCTGAAGAAAATTCTTGACAGTTTCATGTTGAGCATAGAGTTATTTAAAAATTAAAACGTTATATTTAGAGAGTTGCAAGTAAATTTCATACAAATACTACAAATTGCTTGGCCAAAAATTCGGCAAATTACAATAAGAGGGTGTAGAACCTCCCATACAGAAAAAGTTTGAAAACATACTGAGAAATTGTTTAAAGTATTTGATCCAAATTTCACGCAATTTCGGCCAAGCACCAGACCAGTGGGTGAAATTTGACTAAAAAGCGTGGCACCTCGCATACAAGCATAGACACTTTACTGAGAGCTATTTAACAAAATGTTTCAAATTCAATAAGAGAACGTTTGGTGAAACCAGCTGACGGTAAAAATGCCCTAAAATGTTTAGACTTTTGCACCTTTTTTACTCCTTTTTTACTGGTAATGCGGTGTAGGATACATGTATAATTTTTGGCGAGGCTAAAGATGACAACTAACTAGTTTTAGTTTACATACAAGTCAAGTTTATCAAGTCTCCGTATCAGTTTTATACTAAGTATTTAGTTTGTAATATAAACAAATAAAATTGTAAAAACAAAATTTTGGCGGGGAATGTTTATGTACTTTGATATATGAAATTTTATCAGATCAGTAAGCTTATTTACAATAACTTTGTTGAAAAAAAGTATGCCCACCATTTTTTTGCGGTCACCGTTTTTTCAACATTTTGATAAAAATCATGATAATCATTTTAATTCCACAAATTACATACATGTATTCTGGCCCAAAACTAACAATTCAACAGGGAAGAGTTATAATGCTAGTATTTCCTTGGGCTGTGTCATTGGTCTTATTATTTTATTTTTAAATGTTGTCAGCATGTTTTCATAATTAGAAAAATATCAAATTATTGTTAGAACAAAAATTATAATTTTAAGTTTTTGTAGGCAATAAATTAAGAATATGCTTTTCACCTGAATTTATTATTTTAAAATTGAAAAATGTATCTGTTAAGAAAAGTTTGTTTAATGCTCTTCAAGGTGAATTTCTATGTTACTTCTCTGTTAAAATTGAAAAATGTGGTCCTTTGTATGTTGAAACTTTCGCAAAATTAGGTACTGCGCATGAATCCTTTTTAGTTATGTAGATAACATTTTTCTATTTAACAGCTGTAAGCTTTTATATATCACATTCAATTTATTTAAGAGACAAAGAATAGTAACAAGATTGAAAAATAATTTATTACTGCTCAATCAATATTTCCAATATAAAAACATAAAGTTAAAAAAAATCTTGATTAGTTAAGTATATATTATTAGTAATTTAAGCAACAGCAGAAAAACTTCGTTAATAATTTTGCGATTAAGTATATAAACATAATTTTATTGATTTTTTTTTTCAATCTTTTGTTTCATGTGTCATTCTGCTGCAAATAGTTAAATACTATTTATCTTGTTTTAAAAATGTATATAAACTTAAATTTATTTTTTATATGTTTAGTTAATTTGCAATGATATCATCTAGAGTACATTAACTGTTTGCACATTCAAAAGTATATGCTTTTTAAATATAATACATTTTTGAAAAAATATTTTACACAAAAATTCAGATGGGGTGCTTTAGTAGTAAAGATCGGTTGACTAAAGAAGATATGGAGTTTTTAAAATCTCATACACGTTATGACGAAGCAACTATTAAGGAATGGTATAAAGGATTTAAGGTATCTAAAATCATGTATATGTATATATGTATGTATCATTTCGTTAACACACCTTTATTGCAATCAAATGTTTGTAGCAAGACTGTCCAAACGGCCGACTAACACCTGCCAAGTTCGTTGACATGTATAAAATGTTCTTTCCATCGGGTAATGCAGAAGAGTTTTGTGACCATGTCTTTCGTACATTCGATATGGACAAAAATGGATACATTGACTTTAAGGTAAGCAATATACTTTTTTAACATTCCTAATATGAAACAACATTTTTTTTTGGTCTGTGTTGAAAAAGTAGTTTTTTTTTCTAAGTCAGGTTGAGTCACTTGTCTTATTATTGTTAGAATATATGTTATTATAGCTATACTAGTAACTACTGAACTACTAATAGTGAACCTTAACATCAGCATTCTTAGTGCAATATGCTTTCACTGGATAATAAAGTTTACTACAAATGCCACATCTATACGTACTTACGAAAGTTCGCCTATTTTTCAAATAATTCAAATGTAATATTTTATATTTGCTCACACAATTTTGAAACAATATTTCAAATTTTATTCAATCAATCTAAAACTTGTGGTTGTTTTTTAAACATTTTCCTGACCAATCTCCTTGTTATATTTCTACTTTTATACAAAGGCTTACCTTATTTTATGAATACCGTTTAAGCTGATTTAAAAATAATAGCAATAAGCAACGGGTGTTTTTTAAGAAGTTTCGTTTTCAATAGTAATCAATTTTTACAGTGGATGTATTTTTGACGAAGTGACATTTCGATAAAATTAGCCAAATCATTATGAAACGATGACAATACGTCTAGAATAGAGTTGTAACGGAGCTCCGCAACCGCAAGTGCGGAACTTCCGCTTGATATCGTACCTCCGCCTTCGCTTCCGCCTTCGCAAATTTTAATGCGGTAAATCGGAGGTATAACGGAAATCATAAAATCAAGTTTAGAGCTTACAAAGTGAAAATTCGGTGTTCAAGTTAATTTACATTTAATTGTTTTGTGCTGGTAAGTGGCTAAAATAAGATTAGCTCGACCATAGCTAGAAACTTAGTTATTCTTTTAGTTAGTTTCATAAGAAATGGTTATGGGTACAACCTAGTATGAATTTCGTTTGTACAGATTTTGAAAGTAGACCACTTAAAAAATATCGTGTTAAAATTTCATTAATATTCAAGCTCTCTAAGTATATTTTTGCAACTTTATTTGAGCGCACTCTCCGGTTCAAAAAAAAAAAATTAAACGCGTTTCTCTCGAATTCACTTTTTTCAAACGGTGCCAGTCTCTTCTCCAAAATTACTGAGCCGATCCATAAGAAATTTTTTTCCACATATTCGTCACATGTATGGGTGTCGCATGAACCAAAACTAACAGCCCTATTCTGATTGTTAACTTAACAAGGAATAATAAAGGTGCTCTTGTTAATCTAATTGTTATGAAATGTAAATATTGGTATTCTAAAAAATAATTAACAATATAAAAGCTTTTGAATTCTCCACACAAAAACTTTCGTGGTAAACTTGTCAAATTTGAACTTTTTAATTTTAAATTAATAAAATAACAAATAGAGTAATAAAAAACTAGAACACACAAGGCAATGTGGCAAAGTAGTTAGGACAGTGAACTCATAGCTCGCGTGCGTGGGTTCGATACTCGTAAATCCAAAATTTTTTTTTATTGATATCAATGAAAATAAATGTTTTTTTAAGACATGGTTGTAAATATTTAAAACCACGTTGTCCTGTCTTTTAAATTTTATAAAAAAAACATTTTTACTTAGCTCAATACTGAAATATCACTCCTTGTTAGGATACTTTTTGACATTAACAAAATATTAAAGAAAAGAGCTTTCAAGTTTTTGCCAGAATACGGAACATTAACAACTTGTTAATATTAAATATTTTGTTAATGTGGTGAGCTTTGTTAAGCTGCCAGAATAGGGCTGTAAGTCAAAATATAAATTTTTTCTATTTTTTTGTTAACAGCCGCCATTTTGTCATTTTTGCACAAAATATAATAATCTGGGTTCAGGCGAAAGCCACTGTCATGCTAAATTTAATTTTTTTTGGTTTTTGTGTTTCATTGGTTTCGTTGACTCCAATTATTTATGTATGGCTACGCAGATGGCAATATTTTGCATATACAGCTGCGGTCAAAAGAATAGAAACGGGGTGTTATTTTTGAATTGAAAGAAAATATTTCGAACAAATGAAGTTTTTTTTCTTGGAATCTTTTAAAATATAGTTACTTGATAAGTACACAAAATAAGCAATATGTAAGGCGTAGCCCAAACACAGAATATGATGCTTGGAATGATCTTACTCTCATCGTTCCACTCTACTTTGCAAGTGGCCATTTTAAGTACCTATGCGCAAAATCCGATCTACTGGTGATATGCATTTTTTTAAACAATGGAAGTGGTTGTGGATTCTGGGCACTCAAATTAGTTTCCCTGAGTTTTCTTTTAACGTTTTCTACACTCGCTGCTATATTTAGCATTTTCTTTATTTCCACAGCAGGCAAAAACGGACTATGTATCGAAAGCCGTATCGAACAATTCACGTCCCGGAGGGACATGGAAGGCATTCGGCCTCGTGTTTTTCGTTTATTTCTGTATTTTATCGTATTCGAAACCATTTTCGTAGAATATCCGATAAAATTTTAAATTTCCTTAAAATTTTTACCTTGCGAAATGGAATTTTTAATAATTGTCCTTTGCTCTGTCGTAAAATGCAAAAACTTAAAAAAATCATTGGATTATTATACAAAAAGAATGAAACTTACTTGTTACGATCAAATTTTTTTAATAAAAGTAAATACCTAGTCTTGAGAAGAAAAGGAGTTGAACACTGCTATTATTTTGACCGCTCGAAATTACAAATTACTCACTATAATAGCAAACCTAGAAAGTACCGTTATTTTTTTGGAACAAATTGTTATGAGCTTATTTTGTGTACTTATCAAGTAACTATATTTTAAAAGATTCGAAGAAAAAAAACTTCATTTGTTCGAAATATTTTCTTTCAATTCAAAAATGACACCCCGTTTCTATTCTTTTGACCGCAACTGTATATAATTTTAAATGAAGTAAAAAAAAAAATTGTTCGTGTATTGCAAGAGTGTATTTATTGATCCTGAAAAGAATAATCAATTCATAAAAATAGCTCCTTCGGCTGGAAATCTAGGTTGCCTCCTAATGTTTATTTAATGTTAACATTTTTATAAAATCTTTATTTTAAATACTTTCAAATTGTTTTTCCACCTCCGCTTTTGATTCCGTTAAAACTCCGCATCCGCGGAGATCAATTTCTGAACTCCGCATCCGCCTCCGCATATATGACCTCCGTTACAACCCTAGTCTAGAAAGTCACTTTGGCATTAATTAAGATAAATTTATATGTACAGTGAAATTCCCCATTACGGACAACCCCCATAACCGGACAGCTCCCATAACCGGACATATTTCAGCGACACTCACTAAATTTTCCATACAAAATTAATTCCGATAACCGGACAAAAATACTTCGACGGTGTGTGTCCGGTTATGGGGAATTTCACTGTACCTGGAAAGTCAAAACTTAATATGGTGAACTTGTAGGTACATATATTGTATTAAAATATGGATAAAATAACCACATTTTATTACGCTATTTTTGGGAAAAACTGCAAAATGAAAAAAAAAAAGAAAAAATTATTTTGATTTTAAGGGGTGTTGTGACACATGTTTTAAAATGTGTATAATTTTAATAAAAAACAAGATATCATTTTGAAACTTTACACTTATATTTTGACACAAAACAATATTTAAAAGATTTTTTTTTAATTTTTTTATGAGATTTATGACCACTAAAATTTTTTTATAAAAAAGCACCAAAAATCACGGCGGGCATGATTGCGGCTCTCTGAAACATTTAAAAAAAGAGGTTTTAATCAGCATCAAAGCCGCCAGGGAATGAAGCAACAATTTTGTTCCAAAAATAACAAAATGACGTCATATTTTCGAAAATTGCCAATTTTTCGGGCCACAATCGTGTCAAAAGTCAAAAACTATAATACCGGTCTTTCTGTACTTAGTTCATTCCCTGCATTAATATGTGCACGGCAACATATTAAAATTTCAGAAAGTCGGTCCTGTAGTTTTATTTTTATCATGCCCGCCAACTCGAAAAACGTGGTTTCGAGAAAAACGCGTTTAAAGTTTTTTAACTATATCTTTTTAAGTACTATAATTTTGTCACTATGTTATTAAAATGTTCGCTATATATTTTATAAGTCGAATTTGAGATTTATATTATTAAAAACGTATTTTTCAATGTCTTTTAAACAAGAAACAGTCAAATAAAATTTTTTGATTTCTTGAAAATTTGAAGGTGTCATGTCCCCTTAACGAACGAAAACTCTGAACTAAAAACACGACTAGCAATAATTATAAAAGTGTGGGCTAGTT
Organism: Tricholauxania praeusta; assembly: GCA_949775025.1. Taxonomy (NCBI): domain Eukaryota; kingdom Metazoa; phylum Arthropoda; class Insecta; order Diptera; family Lauxaniidae; genus Tricholauxania; species Tricholauxania praeusta. The sequence continues at coordinate 94,728,094 of OX459028.1, forward strand.
CTTGACTTCCTCTTCATTACTAGTTGGTTAAAATAAAGTTAACTTTAATATACAAAACCTATTGTTGCTTTCAATGCCTAAGGCTAAAGGCATTAAAGTTGATATTAGTCAATCGTGTTGCATTGCCTTAGCAGTCAATAATGCTGCGAAAACGCGTATTTTAATTTGAATTTATTACCGAAATTAAATTACAAAAATAAACTTCGCACAAAGAACTGTCACCACTTATAGTGTTGCCACCAAAGTCTCATTCCCTCAATCTAACAGCACTTTTAGCTACAATCCCTTTACTAAAAATGTCAAGAGGCTCTAAGTGGAGTAAAGTGTCGAGAGCAGCAGACGGAGTAGTACTTACTGCTCCACTTACTCCAATGCCTGCCATTCTTTGAATTTTTGATAAGATTGCCAAATAAGTTTGCTTGTCTAAAGCCTTCCACCATACAAGAATTCCATATGTCAGAATTGGTCTGATGATAGCTTTATACATCCACATAACTATTTTTGGCTTAAGGCCCCAAGATTTGTTGAACATCCTCTTACATGTATAAAATGCAACACATGCTTTTCGTGCCATTTCTTCTATATTTAGCTTCCAAGACAATTTCCTATCAAGTATTTAGCACTCTCTTGAGGAATCAAACAAATGTCATTAAGAATTGGAAGCTTAAAGCTTGACACTTTGTGTTTATTATTATCATCAGCGTACGCTATCACTTTAACACCTTGTCGACTAATGATTCGAAGCAAATCGTCTACAACAAGAATCCAAAGTAATGGGGATAAGACACCACCCTGTGGTGTTCCCATTGATACAGATCTAATGAGTGAACTTCCTCCTAGTTCAGACCAAATTGTCCTGTTCAGGAGCATGTTTTTAACTGTTAATTGAACACACCCTTCTGTGCCAATGCGGCTTAGTGCCGTAATCATGACGCTAGGAAGAATATTGTTGAAAGCTCCTTCTATATCAATAAAGGTAGCAAGTGTAAATTCTTTATGGAGAAGAGATTTTTCAATAACAGTCACAGCATCATGTAGAGCTGTTTCCGTTGATTTCCCCTAAATATATGCATGCTGATCATTAGATATACCATAAGCCACTGCTTTGTCACGCGAATGGCAATCCAATAATCTTTCAAAAATTTTTACCAGAAAAGAAGATAAACTGATAGGTCTAAAATCCTTTGCTGTTACATGGCTAGATTTAAACACTTGAAACATTATAATTCATTTAATAATAACTATATTCTAAATTAAAAAAGTCTTACTAGTGGTGAATACACAAAATCATAAATAAAAATAAAACATTAGAAATGGTGGGGTCGTACACCTTGATAAAATAAAATGTAAAAAAAGAAAACAAGAATTGTAATTTTAACTTAACTTCATTATTAATATCTGAAATTTTTGAAAATTTTTTGAATCAACGAGTATACAAACTAAACAAGAATTGAGTTTAGAGCATCAATTTCAATATAGTCCTTATTTAAAAGCCATGACTTAACCCCATCAGGAAAGAGATTACTATTTTGAACATCTCTAATGTTGCCAGGAAGTTTGTTGAATACTCGTGGGGCTACAGAGCTGTAAAAAAATGAAAATGTTACACAGAAGCTTACTTTTAGATGCATACATAAAAAATATTAAAAGTATTCAGTTCCATGTGTTTTTGGAGGAATTTATGTTATGTTATGTTATGTTCTAGCATCTTACACTTATCCGAAAACAATTTAACTATAAAATGTGCACTTACTTAATACCCTCTGTGTATTGTACCTGGCAAGGGTTTCATCATAATATTTGTTCGAAAAAAACTGCCATATATTTTGAAAAATTGTCAAAAGGCAATATATACTAATTTCCTGATATCGTCTTAGGTGATGACCCAATTATGTTAATATATACTTTATCAACAGAACGAGTGTGTGCATCCGTTAAAACTATTGGCATTTTTGTAAGCTTTGAACTGTTATTGGTTTGACACTTGGTACATTTTTTGATGTACTCCTTTATATCCTTCTGCATCTCTGGCCATCTAAACGGCTTTCGTATCCTCAGAAGTGTTTTCACTGTTGCAACTATGAAATGACTAATGCCACCTCGTTCGGCTGTTTTATATTATTCCATTTAGGGATTTTGATCTAATTTGTACCACTGATATTTTTCTACTTGCTTGGGGTATTCTACTTAAAGCTTCTGTATTTAAGTTATTTTTATTATTTAAAAATCATATTCCGATAACACAAGACCACAAAAAAAGTCTTGTAGTTGAAAGTTTAGTTATCATATGGTATGTATTTTGGTGTGCTAAAAACTATTCCTTGGTCAGAATTTACCAATCACCCTCAGACTTTGACATAACCTCAAAATCCCACTCTAAAATACGTTAAAAAAGAAAGTCCCTCAAAAAAAATAACCAAAATCCAGAAGGTAGACCATACTTATGTTACGTATTTAAGTGCGTCAAAATATATCTTACAATAAAAATGTGTTTTAGTTGCCCAATTTTCACCAGCACCCCATGGGGTCAAAAACTAATTTTTTATAAAAATTCAAAAATAATACATACACTCAAGTATTTTGGTGTACTAAATATAAATACGTAATATAAGTAAGGTCTACCTTCTGGATTATGACTATTTTTTTTGAGGGACTTTCTTTTTTATACATTTACTAACGGAATTCATTTACTGAACTAAAAAGTTCTCATAAATACATTTTAAATTAAACAAGTTATACAAATAGGTATATGGGACGGTCTTTTACAAACCGAACACTTTTCGGACGACACATTTTTGATTTGGCTGAAATTTTTTTTATGGGCTCTGTATCAAAAAAGAAGAGATACGTGTTCGAGGAAAATTTTTTTTTTCAAAATAGAGCGAATTTTAATTTTGAGAATTTCGTGATTTTTGGCTTGGAGATCAAAAATTCATAACTCCGGTTCTGTTAAGGCTAGAAAATTGATTTTATTTTCATCTTAAAGCCAAGAGAATGAACTAAAAAAAATATATTTTTAAAAAATTACTAACAAATTCATATTGTTAAAAACAATTTAAATGTTTAAATCGATTTTTAACAATTTCCCTCACCCTGTATCAAATTTTTAATATGACCATCGTGTTCTACGTCAAATTTCCTATCGAAAACGTATTTTTTTAATAGGCAAACTATTATTACTAATAGAAATAAATTAATTTATGTAGTGCGGCTCGTCTTATTTGCGCGCTTCAAACTGAAACTTTTATTTTATAACAATTATCTAATAGACTAAAATGTTATTTAATACCCCAACATCCAAACAGTTCGTTCGCAAATGCATAAGCTTCGTTCTGATCAAAAGTGTTAATCTTTCGTTTTGCGATTTATTGGAACGGAGTTTATGTTAAAATAACAAATATCTTAGATGTGCTTACATCAGCGTCTGGATCCTATGAGAGCCAATCGTAGGGTAAATGGTAGCAATAAGACTATAACTATATATTTTATGTATTTAAGATTTATATAGTAATTAAAAAACAAATTTAATATTAATCAGTGTCCAATAAATTAGTGAGATCAATTTTAAAAAAGAAAATATGTTGGAAACAGTGTATATGTATGTATTATATTTGGTAGAGAATTATTAGCAATCTATTTAAATTTGAAAAACTTTAAAAATTTTCTTGAAGGACGATCATTTTCTTTGCCAACCGACCATAAACCCTTGACTTAGGCTCTTAACTCTATAAAAGGCAAAAGTCCGAGACATTTAGAATTTATATCTCAATTGACCACCAATGACATTAAAAATATACGGGGTGACTCAGATATTGTTGCAGACTTACTCTCTAGACCTTCTGAAATTGATGTGGTGAAAAATTAAGAAATTAATTTAAGACTATTATACATTGAATAACTCACGAAATTTATAAAAAGTTGAACTAATTAAGGAGGGGTGGGGTTTGACCAAATTTTGTTATTCCATTTTTTTGTTGTTTTATTTGATAGATAACTTCAAAAGTATCCTGTTGAAATTTAAGGTCGATTGGTGTAAAACTGGCGAAGATACAGTGTCTTGAGTCTCGATGATTCTGTGTAAGTATATATAAAAAAAACAGTGCTAAAACTTTAAACGTGGTTTTCTCGAAACTAACTTTTCGAAGTCGGTGGACACTTTAACTCAAAAATTACTTCACCGATTCTCTTGAAATTTGACACACTTTTTTAATACATATAAAACTAGGTAACGACGAAGGGTTTTTTTGCATTAAAACTAGTTTACAATAATAAGATTTTTGCATTATTTTTTTAAAAAAATTCGTTTTTTGGCTTAAAAATTATGCCAAAATCTTAAAAATCGTCAAACAAAAAAAACCCTCCGTCAATACCTTGAAAAACTCATAAGCTAACCAAATTTTTTTGATTTTTTGATTTCAGATAATAAAAGTGATGAGTTATGATGTCCACCTCAAACCACCTTTTGTTTTAGGCGTCCGCGGAAATTTGCTGCCAATGGCTTATTTTGTACTATTTTTTAATGAAATTTTTACAGAATACTCTTAAAATATTGTACTTTTATATGTTCTTTAAATAAATAAATTTACTTTTACCATATCACTAAAAAACATTTTTAAACTTATTCCTAAAATTTAGCGCTGTAACCCTACCCCCTCCTTGAAGTAGAATCTTTGAACATTGAGATCTGTCGCGAAAATTCTCCCTCAAAAATAATTTTCGAAATTTTACTTTGTATTTCACATACTGAAACAAGATCATCACTGCGTCTTATCTCAACAAAATATTTTTGACCAAAAATTAACAAATAATAGATCAATGCAGAATGAGCGAGAGCGAAAATTTGACAATACATTTTTGAAATTGAAATAGGGTCTGAGAGCTACATTTTAAGCATAAATTTAAGAATATTTTTCAGTGATATGGTAATAATAATTTAATTTTATCAAAGAATATATAAAAGTATAATATTTAAAGAGTGTTCTGTGAAAATTTCATGAAAAACTATTGCAAAATATGTCATTGACAGCAAATTTCTGCGGACGCCTCAAAAAAAAAGGTGGTTTGCGGTGGACATATCATAACTCATCATTGGATCATCTCAAATCAAAAAAATTTGGTTAGCTTGTAAGTTTTTCGAGGAAGTGAATTTTTTTTATTTGACAATTTTTAAGATTTTGGCATAACTTTGAAGCCAAAAAATAGACTTTAAAAATAATGCGAGTTCGTCTTGCGATTTACCCCTTCTGAGGCATCTGAGAAGAGGGGGAAGTCAATTTCATAATTTCACAAGAATGTAATTTTTGCAGGGGAGCACCCCTAAGGGGTTGTGATAGGGGATAAGTATGCTCAGAAAAAAAGTTGGAGAAAGAAAAATAATGGGACCTTGTCATACATTTGATCCCTCTAGGGGGCAGCTTCGGAGAGATATTAATGATTTTTGATAGATTGAGGACCATTTTCCAGATTTCAAAAGGTTGGCGGGTCCATCAAATGTTTTCTGAAATGGACCAAATTTTATGTGGTTCTTATTGGCTCCAATACGAAACTTTTGGTGCCCGGGGAGCGAAGTTTGGAACAACTTTAATTTTTTTATAGGGGTGGTAAGTCTTGTCTTTTTAGTCGAGACGTATTCGATGTTAGGAGTTAGTTCCTGGCCGGTATGTTTGGATGTTGCTGCAGTTTTAATTGATATTTCGCTTAATAAAAGATATGCCAAAGTCTTGGTGAATGTTTATATTCTTGATGTACCATGGTGCGCCGGAAATAGTTCGAAGTATTTTTGACTGAGCCCTCTGCAATAGTTCTATATTTGATAAGCTTGCGTTGCCCCACAGTTGGATACCGTATGACCATATAGGTATAATAATAGCTTCATACAAAAGATATTTATATTCAAGACTGAGTTTTGAGTGCTTATGTAAAAGTCAATTAATGCTTGATGCTTTCAACTTCATTTGTTTTTTTTTCTTTTCAATATGAGTTTTCCAAGTAAGCCGTCTGTCAAGGTGCATACTTAACTTCAGTGCTCTGGGGTATTGCGGTGTTATTTAGATAAACGGTGGGGCAAGTCTTTTTATTAAGTGTAAAAGTTACGTGTTTACTTTTTTGCTCATTTACATTTATTCGCCAGTTTAAAAGCCATGTTTCAACTAGACGCATATGTTCATCGAGGGTATGTGACGCACTATAAGGGTCTGCGTGACAAGACAAAATTGCAATGTCATCAGCAAAAGTAGATGTAAGCATAGAGTTGTTTGTTGGCAAGTCATAAGTGTAAATAAGGTAAAGGATTGGGCCAAGTACACTGCCTTGTGGTACGCCTCCAAAAATTTCTACATCTTCTGAAATGTAGTCTTTGCATTTTACCCGGAACTGTCGTCCTGTAAGGTAGGACAATAGTAAGGCATGGGTATTTTTTGGAAGTAATTTTTTTATTTGATGTTGTAATTCTTCGTGTCACACCTTGTCAAAAGCTTGAGCTACATCAAGAAACACTGCAGAGCAGTATTTTTTATCTTGATATGCTTTTCTAATTTGTGCTATTATCCTGTGAACTTGCTCTACAGTTCCGTGTTTTTTTCGGAATCCAAATTGATGTTGGGGTATTATGCTGAGTTGATTCAAGTGAGACATAATTTTTGAAAGTAGCAGCTTTTCAAAGAGTTTTGATGTGATGGATAGCAAGCTTACTGGCCGATATGATGATACTTGTGTGGGATTTTTGCCCGGCTTAGGAATCATTGTGATTTGAGAAATCTTCCACACTTTTGGGTAGTGGGCCAATCGAGTGATAGCATTGTAAATTATGGTTAAGTGTCTGACTGCACAACAAGGCAATTCAATAAGCATGTTAGCAGATATTAAGTCATGACCTGAAGCTTTCTTCTTGTTCAGTTGATGAAAGATTGAACATCTTAAGTTGTGAAACTCAACAAAATTTGTCTCGTGTTATAAGTTTCTTGTGGTATTTCAAAGCTGTTGCGAGGAGGATTCGGCTGGAATACATGCTTAAGATGGTGAGAAAAAGCTTGGCCTTTTTCTTCATTACTTCTAGCCCAGTGACCATTGCTTAGTCTTATAGGGGAATCTAAGTCAGTTGGTTTTTTCATACCCTTTATGGCCTTCCATAAAGAGTAGTTGGAAGACTGTAAGGGGTTCAGCTTCTTAATATATGTGTCTATACCTCTTTCAGACTCTTCTCGTAGGGCCTTTCTTAATTCAATTTTCGCTAATGTTAGCTTATGTTTAAGTGTAGGTGATCTAACCTCCTCCTGCCAGTGTCGTTAAGTTGTGAAACTCAACAAAATTTGTCTCGTGTTATAAGTTACTTGTGGTATTTCAAAGCTGTTGCGAGTAGGATTCGGCTGGAATACATGCTTAAGATGGTGAGAAAAAGCTTGGCCTTTTTCTTCATTACTTCTAGCTCAGTGACCATTGCTTAGTCTTATAGGGGAATCCAAGCCAGTTGGTTTTTTCATACCCTTTATGGCCTTCCATAAAGAGTAGTTAGAAGACTGTAAGGGGTTCAGCTTTTTAATATATGTGTCTATACCTCTTTCAGACTCTTCTCGTAGGGACTTTCTTAATTCAATTTTGGCTAATGTTAGCGTATCTTTAAGTGTAGGTGATCTAACCTCCTGCCATTGTCGCCTGAGTCGTCTTTTTTCCTTTAATAAACGTTCTATGTGAGAAGAGTTGAGACGTTGCCTTTTATGGGTAGTTACTGATTGCACAGGAGTTGCATGAAGAGCAGCTGATACTATTATGCTGTTTAATAGCTGTATAACTAATTCCAGCTCCTTGTAATCCTTAAGGCTTACATTATCAGAAAGATGGCTACTGATGTATTTTTTGTATTTAATCCAATTCGTTTTATTTGTTGTAATCCCATTGGTTGTCTGCAACAGCTCTACATATTTATGCAGATGCGTAATGACAGGGGAATAGTCAGAGCTCAAGTCAAAACATGATTCTGCAGAAATTTGCCTCTTATTAATTCCTTTTATAATTGCAAAATCCATAAGATCTGGTGTCTTTTGAAGGTCTGATGGCCAATAAGTTGGTTGACCAGTGGAGACATAATCAAGTCCATTACGGCGATTGATTAACGAAAGCCAAAGTGCTTTGCCTTTTGGGTTGATAAGTCGGGAACCCCAGTAATTATGCTTCGCATTATACTCACCAGCAGCTACGAATTTCGACCCTAATGAATCAAAAAAGTGTTCGAACTGGGTTGCTGTGATCTTATATCTCGGCGGACAATATACAGCTGAAACTGTTACTTTATAGTCCCAACATTCTAAGCAAATTGAAGTAGCTTGTAGGTAATCCCTCTCGTATTTCTCGAATGGTGACAGGTAGAATCTATAACCTTTAATTTTAAAATTGTTCATGTGGGTAAGATGTGTTTCAGAAATTAGTAAAATATCAATTTCGTTGTTGCAAAGGAAGTTTTTAATTTCTACTTCATGTTGGCTTACGCAGCGTAACTTTTGAAATACCTCCAATGCGCGTGTTTTGCCTATGTTTTTCCCAATGTGCGCCGTTTGCATTCAATGACAGATTTTGAATGTGTTCATTTGTTTCCAATCAAAACTTTCATAAGTTGGTTTTGATTTTTCATCATCTCATGCATCATTGTCTGCGTTGTTGTCATGAACTGAGTCATGCATTGAGTGAGCATCATAAGCATGGTCTCAAGATTTTGAGGGTAGCTTGTGATATTTGCAGGCTTATCCTGACTCGATTTGAGCGCGATAGCATAGGTCTGGGCCGACATACTGTGTAAGTTTGTAGGTATAATGTTATTTGTTAAAGTCTGCATGACTTGAGTAGGTGGGCTTCGAACTATTTCCTTACGTAAACGCATTTTGTTTTTTAATTCAGCATATACTGGGCACCCCTATAGTTAGCTGTGTGGGGTTGCCTCCGCAATTATTGCATTTTTTATAGTAGCATCTTTTTTGTCAGTAGAACATGCTGACGAGGGGTGAAAGTCGCCACAAGATACACAAATAGTACGAAGAGTGCAATAAGATTTGGTGTGACCAAATTCCTGGCAACTTGTGCACTGCACAGGAGATTTAAAAGGTAGCGCAGATTATAAATAGGATGCACATCATTTTTTTGCAATTTTTGGGTATCTGGGAGCGTTTCAAATTGCTAAAAAACTATTGCTATTTATAGTCAGCCATTGCTATCTGCTGCGTTAAATACAATATTTGCTGCAATAGTTCACGAAGAGCTATCGTAGTTGGCAGTCGTTTATTGTAGTCTGCTGCGTTAAATACGATGGTCGCTGCAATAGTTTACGACGAGCTATCGTAGTTGACAGTCGTTTACTATAGTCTGCTGCGTAAAATACGATAGTCGCTGCAATAGTTCACGACGAGCTATCGCTGTTTGTTGTCGGCTATTGCTATAGTAGTCGTAGCTGTTGCTATCGTAGTCGACTATAGCTTTATTTGTCGTAGCAGTTGTTGTCGTAGCCATTCTACCTGCTATTAGTAGGATGTTCATACATGCATATCTAATGTAAGTGAAGTTCACTTAGTGAACTATTTCTAGCACAGAAAAAGTGTGCTCCATTTTTTTGATTTTCATTTATTATTGAACATTTGGCTCTCCCGCTTTACGCGGAAGAGAGGTTTCTCGGAAAACCATTTAAATTGAAGGTTATCATTTTTTTTTTTATTGAAAACTGTGTAAATGGGCATTTTAATCATTTATTGAACATAAAATAAGAGTATTATTCGATAAAACAAAAATAGCAGTTTAATAAAACAAAACATAAAATTAGAAATTCAATTCATTTAAGAAAATATAAATTAAAAAATCTTTTCGAAAAAGTATAAAACTAGTATCATGTAGAACGTTTAATAAGTCTATAATTATTAGTCTTCCTCTTCAAATAAAGGTAAGCCCTTGATGGCGTCGTCTATGAAGGAAGGATTCAATTTTACCAACAAAATATCCTCAAGAGTATCCTCTTTAAGGCGATTGTGATTGTCGCTCAATATTAGTTTTAGCGCTGAAAATGCTTGTTACCTATAAGTTTTATTAATTTCATCATTACTTGACTACTCAACATAAATTCATACTAATTTTTACCTGTGTTGGTGGAATACCGAAGCAAATATTGCTCAATGTGTATAATTCTGGATTAGTAGATTTTTTTTCTTTCCAAAATTGTAGTATATTTGCATCACTACGGACGAACGGAAGCTGTAAATTGTCAATTATCGTATGAATATTAATTTTTGGAAATTCATCAGTTTGCAGTTCTTTCGTCAAATAATCGTTTAAAAGCTGATCTTCTTCATCTGAAAACATATCACACTCTGAACTGATTGAAGGATAGTTATGTTGCGAATTCTGTGTTTCAGTCAAATTTAGAGAGATTATTTTGTCCCAAAGTCTTTTTAAAAATGAAATGGCGGAATTTCTTTGCTGAAACTCTAATGTGTGCTGAAACCTTGGATCAAGAAATAAACATGCGTTAAAAGCTTCATTTGTCGTTAGCATTTTCGTTCTATTATCGACGCATTTTAAGATTTCACTAACAATTTTGTAAGTAAATGAGTTCTTATTTTCTTCCCTTTCTATTACTTGTTTTGTACATATTTTACACTTCAACCACTGGCCGTAAAAATCACCGAAGTGGAGTTGCTCTTCTTGAAACTTAATTATTGTTTTATGTAAGGGAGCAAATGCAATGTAATAACTTTCGATAAAATTCCAAAGCAAGTCATTATTTTCAAAGTTTTCGTCATTGGCTTTATTTTGTATTGAATCCAAATTTTCTACAACACACTTCGCTGATTTTAAATCACTTATCATTTTATAGGTTGATGCCCATCTGGTTGGACAGTCTAGGCGAGGGATTCTTAGTTTTTTTATTTCAAATATTTATAAATCCATTTGATCTTTTGCGTATATATTTTGTCAAATTGCGACAGTGTAATAAATACGGTTGTAGCTCACAATTTTTCATTACATCAAGTGCACATAGTTGCGCGGTGTGTGCTGCGCAACGAACAATCTGTATTTCTCCGACTTTTACATTCATTCATACATCATTCTTCCCTTCCACACAGTTTTCATCAAAATCATCTGCAACTTCACAACAATTGCATAATATTTTTGAGGCCTTCAACATGTTTGCACCGTTATCTGATGTCACTGATATGATTTGATTTAAATTAACGTCATATTTACTCAAAGTATTAAAAATCGCAATAGCAAGGTTCCTTGACGTACCTATTTTCTTCAAATCAACCATACCCAACATATATGAAGTGCTTTTATCTTCGCTTACAAATTGAGCACTTATTCCAAAAATATTTCTTTCTAGCCTAGATGCGCTATCAATTTTCAATCGAAAAATTCGACGTTTCAAACATTTTTTAATGTTGTTTCTGATGTTAGCAGCAACAAGCTTAACAGTTTTTTTGCAGTTGTCTGCGTTTAATCGTAAATGTTTTCCTGAGCCTGCTGCTAGACCGTCGGATATAGGATCAGTAATTGCCCGCATATTTGGGGAATCTAGCACATTAAACGGAACGCTATCTTCCGTTACTAGGCCAACGTATGCCCGGAAAAGTTGTTTTTTGCTGATCTCTATTTTAATTTTTTTCTTTCGTAAAACTGGAGGTGTTGAAGAACGCAATAGTTCTGGCTTCATGTCATGTGCTTTATATAAATGCATCTTTAAGTTAAACATTCTATTGCTCTTTAATTTCGCTTGACAAGTTTTACAAATAACATTTCCAACCTCCTCACAATTTTTGAAGTTCTATAAAATGTTTTTTTTTTTCTGCCATTTTTTCACAATTAACTACAAGGAAAATTCCAGTTTGCAACTAACTGCTTTAGAGAAAAAATTTCACTAAATTCAAAACGGCAGCAACCAGTATACGAATTTAAACGGTACAATTTGCAGAAATGTGTACTCGGCAAGGTACAATTCATATAAGAAACGTCAACGTTTACACGAGGAAACTTTCCGCAAAGTTTCCTGTTTATAGAGCAAGAGCAAAAGGGGAAAACGAAAGGGACGAGGTAAAAAATTTCTCATGTGTCGCAAACGCAAAACGAAAATCACAAAAGAGAATAGACAAGAATTTGTGTCTCAGACTTTCCTCGTGTAAATGTCGACTTTATAAATACAAATAGCCTGTCGTGTCTTGGCTCGGTACGATTCGGAATTGTGTCGTTTATTCCACTCAACAGCAAATTAAATCAGTGATGCCACCGGCTTGAAAAATGGTTTTATACTACAATAGAAAAATGTATCATCTTATGATTAAACATTAATTTGTATTGCACTATTCGATGAGGAAATGTCGAATGAAATTTACTGCATACAACCGGTCGGAAAGTTGGAGAAAAATTTTAAATGAGCCATGTTTTTTAATAAATTCAACTGTAAATAAATAAATTAAAACTGTAAAGCCTAAATAAATTATTACGATTTTTAAACATGTGTTGTCACCCGATAATAAGGGAAACTGAAATTTATCATTCATTGAAGAATTCGCGTCCTCCAAGAATTAATTTTTCTCGACTTTGTTTGTATTGGCAACACTTAATGGTGAGTGTTATAGCAATACTAAGAGCATGGGACTAAATAGTTGGGTGGTTTTCATAAAAGCAATGAGCTTTATGAGAGTGCACACACTTGAATCATTAATAATTACGCATTTAATTTCATAAAATATCTGTAAATTTGCTGAGAATATGTGCCCTCTATACTAAAGAAAAAAAAAATAGTAATTGAAAACAAAAGTCAAAAAGCGGGAGCCAAAAGTTCAATAATAAATGAAAATAAAAAAAAAATGGTGCACTCTTTTTCTGTGCTAGAAATAATTCACTTACATTAGATATGTATGTATGAACATCCTACTAATAGCAGGTAGAATGGCTACGACAACAACTGCTACGACAAATAAAGCTATAGTCGACTACGATAGCAACAGCTACGACTACTATAGCAATAGCCGACAACAAACAGCGATAGCTCGTCGTGAATTATTGCAGTGACTATCGTATTTTACGCAGCAGACTATAGTAAACGACTGTCAACTACGATAGCTCGTCGTGAACTATTGCAGCGACTATCGTATTTAACGCAGCAGACTACAATACACGACTGCCAACTACGATAGCTGAGTATATGGTACTGCTATAGCTATTTATTGCGTTTACTATTACTGCGCAGTTATAGCACAATTTTTGGTGCTGTTACTAATTCTTGCATAGCAATTTAAACACTGGTATCTGGTTCAAGTTCAACACGAAAAAGCGGCTGTGGGATTTTATTTTTATTTCTAATGTTGAAAATTGATTTTGGGTTAAATCCAGCATGAATTAGAGCTTCTTTAATTTCATTTTGGTCGACGTCGGGTTATATGCCTTTTATTGTAATTGTTAAACCTTTGCTGCTTTTAAGCTGGTAGGTATAGGGTCAGAATACGCGAAACCGACATGTCTGAAATGTTTTTTAAAGTTTTTTATATAAATCAGTAGCTGCAAGTGGTAGAAATTAGTGTACGGAAAAATTTTTCAAAAAAAATTGTTGCAATAATTATTGCCAGTCAAAGTTTTCATTAAACTTTTTTTTAAAATGCTATAAGTTTTGATCTGCTTGACTGATCGTGACGAAGTTTTTTAGTTTCTGTAGATAATGAGTTGAACTTATGTATTAAAAAAAAAAGGTTGCAAAAATTTTGCATTTTTGTTGTTAATTAGCAATTTTTCTATCAACAATTGAATTTTAATAACTTTCTCCGCCTCGAAAAAATCTGAAAAAAAATTACAGAGATGCATTGAACCCTTCCAAACTAGAATTCGTCAAAAAAATCGTGGAGCCTCAATTAGTTTTGACGCTATAAATATTATAGTGGTACCGGGCGGACGAAAAATGCATAAAAATGTTATTGTTTTTCAAAAAAATCAATAACAATGGTTTACAAGAAAAAAGATCGGGTTTCTCATAGACTTTTTTCTATGTATTTTGGGGCGTAGTTCCCAAAAATGGCAACCAGTTTTTTTTTCTTAAGAATCGTTTTCGAGATATCCCCAAAAAACCCCTTTTTCGGCCCTTTTTTCATTTATTTGGCTATATCTCGATTAATTTTTTTGTCGAATCAAAAACGTTTTTCAGCACTCCAAAGATATTTTCACTCCCTTTCTAACGGTATGCTGTTTCCTTGAATCAAATAAGATTTGATGATGTTACAAGCACTCAAAGTCCAAAAAAACTGACTTTTTTAAAAATCACTACATTTTGATTGCTTCATTTGAATGAAAATTTTTTTCTTTTTCATATTTTTAGAATTAAAAATGAAAGACTATTCTTTTGCAAATATTTGAAGTATAATTTTGTGGATATCGGACAAAAAATGTAGAAGTTATTTGAGAAAACAGTAAACAACTTGCAATAAAATTTAACGAAAATACATTTGTTTTTTATCTAATTTTACTGCAAGTTGTTTACTGTTTTCTAGATTTTTTCGAGGCGGAGCAAGTTATTAAAATTCAATTGTTGATAGAAAAATTGCTAATTAACAACAAAAATGCAAAATTTTTGCAACTTTTTTTTTTAATACATACATAAGTTCAACTTATTATCTACAGAAACTAAAAAACTTCGTCACGATCAGTCAAGCAGTTCAAAACTTATAGCATTTTAAAAAAAAGTTTAATGAAAACTTTGACTGGCAATAATTATTGCAACAACAATTTTTTTTGAAAAATTTTTCCGTACACTAATTTCTACCACTTGCAGCTACTGATTTATATAAAAAACTTTAAAAAACATTTCAGACATGTCGGTTTCGCGTATTCTGACCCTATAGTAACTTTTTTTATTTTTTTCCAGGTATGTGGCAATTGTTCTATAATTTTTCTCTCCATAGATTTGTATTTTAGTTTCATGAACATTACCTTTGGTGAGAGGAATTATATGGAAATCGTATTTTCCAATTAAGGAAACTATATTAGAAACACGAGCGTTAGAGCTGCGTTCACGCAAGTAAATGGGTGGAGGCTTAAACGTTTTATTGTTTGAGTCGTTTCTGTTGTCGTTACTCAAATCAGATGTGTCGTTATCAAGTAAAGCATATCGATTTTGGCTTAGCGGGTCAATAATTTGTTCGCTTTCGCTTACCTTATATATCTTTCTTGAGTTATTTTCATTACCCTTTGATGGACTTAGCTTTCGCTTGATTTTAATGTAGCTATCCATGCCAGTCTGGATTGCTGAATTTGTAACCTTATTGGAGTTAGCATCGATGGTGTGATTCCTTTTTTGGTTAAAAACATTAGAAACATTGGCAAAATTTATACTTGCGATTGTATTATTTTTTTTCTGTTGGGGTGTTAAGTTTCCTGTAGGTGACTCATTCCCTGCTGGGGAATCAGAGGAGAGCTGCATTGTACACTCCATGGTGACTTAGCAGTGAGAGAACATGCTTTGTTAGTTGCTGCTGGTTCTGCATTTACCATTTTCTGGTGTGTGTCAGTTCGGTTGATTTTTAGCGCGGGAGCGACTGTTTGCGTATTGGTGTTGGTGGGTGACACTGTAGTGTTGGTACGCGCGCTAGCTTGTATTTTTTCACTTTGGCTGATCGCGGGAGAGCCGCTGTTTTTATTTGTTTCGCACTCACTTTTAGGTAACGAATTACTTTGGATTTTTTTGTTGCACTCAGCACTGACCGACGAGTCTTTTTTTTTGGATGGCGGTGAGCGCTCAACCGGCATTATTTCTCACTTGTTTATTATTGATTTGTATAATAAACATCGCGATTTTATAAGATTAAAATTAGCACAGCCGACACATGCGTCTCATCGAGAACAACGTGAGAAACATTTTTTTCTACCAAAATGGAAAGTGAGAATTCAATTAAAATTCTTAGAATGAAATATTGCATTTTAGTTTTATGTAAAATTCTTTCATGTGATTAGTTTAATGTTAAAGTAACTTTTGCTTAAGTTACTATAACGTTACACAGGAAAAAAAGTGTACTCCATTAAAATTTAATTCATGAAGTTCTTTACAGGTATGTGTGTGCTGGCTTAATTTTTTAAGCTGGAACACTCCGGTGATTAAATGTTTTTCAAGTACAAAATGTATGAAAACTATCAGTCGCAATTTGTTACCAACAAAATAATCAGTTTAAATGCAATTTTGGTCCTTTTTTTGATGTTGGCGTACTCCAAAAAATTATCATTTTGTAAGTCCTAAAGATTTACTGATGATAATACGCTTCAATCACTAATGTTAATGTAGCGGGTAGAGAACATGCCCCGGTCTTAGAATAGTGTCCAATAATCAACAAAAATTTGAGCGATTCATCTACATTTAACGTTACAAAGAGACGCATTATACTTTTACTAATTATTTATTATTATTACCATTTTAAAATGTATGTAGTTTTCTTAAGTTTTTCTTGATTATCGGACCTTGTTTCCAACCAGGGACAAGTTTCCAACCCAATACATGTAGCTCATTTCATTACTGCATTGAACATTTCATCGATGCAATACATTTGGTAACACAGAGTACCGAACGGGCTTCGTAAAATTCGATCATCAGTTTCCATTATCTTTGTGCAGCAATGCGGATGAGATGAATATTTGACGAAATAATCTGTGTTTTGTGAATTCATTTAAACTTATTCGGATAAGTACTTTGATATCAGAATTTCAAAATGCAAAATACCAGATTCAATATGGCTGACAAATTAATGATATTATCAATTAATTGTCTAATGAAAGAGTACATATGGGTTCTTGGGATTGGTGACGATGATTTTAATGTAATGTTATGAAAATTGAAAAAGGCAGTTCTGTAATAACCGCCTTCTTTACGGAGAGCTTCGACTTTGATCCCATAATGTTTCAGTACCAATTCAGTCCATACAATTTTATTGAAATTTCATATACGACCTGTTATTGGTTTAAAATGATCATAAAAAATTCAGCCTCATATCTTACTGAACAACTGAGATATTCACTAGGTATTTTTCTACCCAATGGGTCGTCGTGGTTACTATTTATTTGTATTTTTTATTTTAAGATCGAGAATTCATTCTGTGGCAATACCTGTCAGCCAAAAATTGTGCCGATTGTTTTAATTGATTTCAACGGCTGAGATTGAAAACATAAGTTTGCTTTTAAATAAACGACTGATTTGAAAATAAGTTTTACATTTTCAGTTGTGATATTGTGCTGTGCATTATTGCATTACGCTAGTAAAATTGGAGGTGGTATTGGACAAATGAAACATCGAAGAAGGAGAATGTGGGCGAAATGCCAATATAATTGATGTGATTGTAAACTCACTTCCGGTCACCGAAGTTAGTGACGAATAAGACTTTGCCATTGCATGGTGAAGTCCAAGATATCTTCGAGGTGGAATACAACTATGACGATGGTAGTGTTCAATGTTCTGTTGATGATGATGAGAATAACGAAATATCGCTAATAGGACCGAAGCGCGTGTTCGACAGGAAAAAATTATTCACTCCCGCCAATCAATTTTTTCAGGTTGTCACGATGACCACGAACCATCTTTCTCATGAACCTTTATCTAAAACATTTAATCACCGGAGTGTGCCAGCTTAAAAATTTAAGCCAGCACACACATCAAAAAAAGGCCCAAATTGCATTTAAACTGATTATTTTGTTGGTAACAAATTGCGACTGATCGTTTTCATGCATTTTGTATTTGAAAAACATTTAATCACCGGAGTGTGCCAGCTTAAATAATAAAGCCAGCACACACACTGTGTCTCAAAAACTATTTTGGTGAACAAATTTTTTATGTGGTAATACAGGGTGTTTTTTTTAGAGGTATAGAGCTTCGAATTGAAATAAAACACAAGAAAATCGTTTTAATGTCCATCAATTTGGCTTTATTGGAAGGATAATTTTATGCCATTAATGTTTAAATATGATTTCGGGCATGTGGCCGCCGCGGCTGGCTCGAATAAAGCCAATTCTACAGGTCCAATTTTGAACCACTTTTTCGAGCATATGGGGCCGTATGTCGGCAATAACGCCACGAATGTTGGCTTCCAAGTCCCCTAACGTTTCTGGTTTGTTGGCGTAGACGAGCGACTTCACATATCCCCAAAGGAAATAATCCAATGGTGTCAAATCACACGATCTTGGTGGCCAATTGACAGGTCCATTCCGCGAAATTATGCGCTCATCGAATGTTTCCTTCAATAAATTGATTGTGACGTGCGCTGTGTGGCATGTAGCGCCGTCTTGTTGGAACCACAACTCATCCACATTCATGCCATCCAATTCGGGAACAAAATAGTCGGTTATCATGGCTCTATACCGGTCTCCATTAACGGTAACTGACTCTCCAGCATTATTTCGGAAGAAGTATGGCCCAATGACTCCACCAGCCCATAGAGCACACCAAACAGTCAGTTTTTGTGGATGTAATGGCGTCTCAAGGGTCTCATGTGGATTCTCTTCACTCCAAATGCGGCAAATTTGCTTGTTGACGTAGCCATTCAACCAAAAATGAGCCTCATCACTGAACAAAATTTTGCGATGAAAATCAGCATCGAGATCAATCTCATTTTCGGCCCATACACCAAAATAACGACGCATTGCATGGTCTCGCGGCTTTAATTCTTGCACAAGCTGGATCTTGTAAGGTCGCAAGCCAAGATCTTTGCGCAAAATCTTCCATAAAGTTGATGGACAAAGCTCCAATTGCTGTGAACGGTGGCGAATCGATTCATTCGGGTCCTCTTCAACATTTTGCTCTACAGCGGCAATTGTTTCTTCGGTGCGCACTGTTCGACGTCTCTGCGGATGCGTATTATCACATGGAGTAAACGTAGTGCGAAAACGACCCATGGTTAACCGAATTAATTGCTCTGATGGACGATTATGTCGACCATAAAATGGACGGAGCTTGCGGCAAACTTCGCGAACTGAACCATTATTTTCGAAATAAATTTGCACGATTTGCAAGCGTTGTTCTTTTGTCAACCTGTTCATGATAAAATGGCAAACCAAACTGAACATAAATGACATTAGAATTGCCAGATTTGTCCATAAAATGCCAGTTTTATCTCTATTCGAAAAACAAACCTCTAAAAAAAACACCCTATAAAATAGCGATTAATGTGTGTTACTTTATTACCACATTCACACTTGAGTGTGCCAAATGTGCTGTGTCAGCTTAATATGTCTCTACTTTTGGGTGAAATTCTTTACTTTTCACTACTATCGATGTTTGCATTGTAAAATAAAGTTATTTCAAATATTGTTTTAATTTTGCTGGTGTTTTCGGTAGAAAACGAGGACCTTTTTTTGTTTTTTTTTTTTTGCTCATCAAAAATATTTTGGTGGAAATCAAGAAATATTTGTTTTTTATTAGAAAATTGGAATTTTTTCACATGCACTACTTTTGTAGGCAGGGCATCTGGTAAGCCTATAATTTCGATTAGAGGAAAATTAAATTAAAAATGTCGCGGTACTGTTATTTGTGTTTAAAAGATAAAGATTCAAATGAAGATTTAAAATTTCATGGGTGAGTAAAATTTTAATATGCATTTCGCACTGCATAAGGAATAAATTTACCAAACTAATTTTATTTAATAATCTATAAAGTCGAAATTCCATAATAGATTGATGTTAATTTCTTGCGAAATAAAACCGAAACTTTTTTCCAATTCATAAAAAATTGATTTTCTTCATTAGATCGAATTTTTTTTTGCGCCGCCCCTGAGTCAATTTGGCATTTAATACATTTTGTTTACAAATATTTTTAAAAATCAACACATACACAACTAGCGCATGCGCAAAACAAACTGTAGCTTTTAGATATGTCAACAATCTTGGTGAACTTCAAACACACTGAGCAGGTAGGTTAGTAGCAATATAGAAGTATTACATATATGAGTCACGCTAACTATAAGCTGGTTGAAAAGTAATGCAGCAATAGTCAGTAAAAATATGCTGGGGCCACATCATATATGGCAGTTCGCACCTCACACAATTTTGTTTGTTTTATGATTCGTTATTACTTTTTTGCTTTCAGAATTGTATATATACGACATCAACTAAGATCAGTGAATGTTGCCAGGCTGGCTCTCTAGTGCCTGCGTTCGGCGCACAAGCACATCTAAGGGACTTGGAAAAATGTTAGGCTAAAAAATATTTATGGGAAACTAAAGTTGGTCCAATTTGGACGAAAGTGGTGTCAATCGATGGGTCCTAGGAATGGTCATATTTAACGAGTGACCTTCTTCGGGCTCGGATTTCGAGCTGTCTGAGAAAAAAAAGTGAATATGAAAATTGAAATTTTTTAACTATACAGTGTCGGCCAAAACTTAAGCACCCCCTTAGTATATTTTTATCAAATCATGATTTTTTTTATGAAAACTACGTTCTTAAAACATATTACGTATTTATTTTATTTATTTATACCTTTATTATTGCCAAGCAAAAACTAAAAAAAATCTGCGTCTCATAAATAAAAAGTTAACATCGAAGGAACATTTTAAACCCAAAACCTTAACGGACAAAACTAAAGCACCCCCATTTTTATGGTAAATAAAAACTTTTAAAATTAGTACTTAGTTGCGAACCCTTTATTCTTGACGACTCGCGCACCTCTTTAAGGCATAGAAAAAATTAAATTATTAATGATATCCTGCGATATCCTTCCCCAGGATATTTTTAAGGACTGAATGGATCTTCCGTGGTTTCGCAATTTTTTCTGATGATATTCATGTTGAAAATATCCCACAAGGTCTCAAGAGGATTCAGGTCGAGGCAGGCCAACCAAAAACTTCTACCCTATTGCTCTGAAGCCAGCCCTTACAAGCATTAGAGACATATTTGGATCATTGTCCTGATGCAACCTTCATTCAAGTGGCTTCTCTACATCGGCATATGGTAACATCACATCTTTTAGTATGTCAACGTACACGAAGCGATCCAAAGTTTCTTAAATCCTATTAATTGGCCCAATACCTTAACCAGAGAAGAGATCCCAGAACATTACACTGCCACCTCAATTCATTACAGTGGCTTTTCAATACTTAGAATTCATTCTTTCTTCTTTTGGTTTGGCAACTAATCTCTAGAATAGTCCCAATGTTTATGAATGAGGAAGAAAAATTGTATCATGAAATGTGCTCACACTTATGCGATGAGGTTTAACAACGAATCAAATAATGGAAAAATTCCAAATCAAGCCTTTGCAGAGCATTGAACAAGTAATGAAACATCCAGAGTAGGGGTGGCAATCCCGGAGCTTTTTTGAGTTTCGGGATTTTCGGGATCGATGTTTCCAATCCCGCGATCCCGGGATTAATCCCGGGATTGATAGTTCTAGTAAATGCATACAAAACTACAAAAAAAAAGCGAGAAGTTTATACTATTGTATACGACGTAAAATTAAAATTGCCTTATTTCACAGCGTAACAATGAAGAATAAGAACGCAAAATAATAGAAAAAATCTTTAAAATTGATTTAGAACACTTCGAGTGTTAATTCATCTAAATCACATTTACTAAGTTTGACTAGTAGAAGATAGTCACAATTAAAAGAAAATAATAGAGAATAATCAAGCATTTATGACCAAACTATCAATTTTATTATTCAATTTTATTTTTACATTTAAAAATTCGTGTACCACACTTTGTACTTGATTTATCACCTTCTTCAAATGTGACAGTGATGGCATTTAGTGGCACCGAATGACTCACTCTCAGTAGACGCACCCATAAGTGTGCTTCATTTAAGTTGTCAAAATCTTTAGAAGCTGATTTCAGAAAAAAGCTTCAGACAAAAGTTTAATTATATCTTAGAACTTAAATTTTGGTAGGTCTAGGTTTGGGTCAAAATTTCAATGTCAAATCAAAGTCGGCTGTGGTTTTTTTTTTTTGAAGACAAACCTATATTTTTTGTTGCAGATTTGTATTTTATTATAAAAAATAGATATTTTTTGCTTATGTTGTTTTTCTATTGCATTTTTAGTATTTCCGTTATTGAAAAAAAATAATTTTATTCTAAATTTCACATTTTATCATTTTTCTCCTGAACTATTAATTTTCAATACAAATCGCACTTAGTTAAAAATTCTTAAAATTAGTCAAACTATTAAAAAAGATATTTTTTTTTGCTATGTCACATTTTTTTAAGAAAATCTTAAACAAAAAATTGCTACAATAAAAAAAAATATTTTTACTCAATTTAAGGTTCAGATACAATTAAAGTGCATTTTGCAGGATGCAATAATAATTCATGCACATCAAATGTATTGAACACAATTATTTTGCAGATTTTGTACTTAAATATGTCATATAAAAGAATATTTATTATATGATATAAAACTTTTTTCTAATCCCGAAAATCCCGGGATTGCCTCTTTGTAATCCCGGGATTAATTTAGCCTATATTTAGAGCAAATCCCGGGATACCGGGATTGCCACCCCTAATCCAGAGTAAAAATGATCCTACACTCCTTCAGAGACATATTTCATAAAGAAGGCGATAATTTGACATTCACAAGCGAAATAAAACACAAAATTATTTTAAAATATAACAGGCCAATCTATATAATCTCTAAAGATACCCTCAAATTCACTGAAGAGAAGTCGATAGACAAATTAGAGAAATGTTAGACCTAAACACTACTAAACCAAGCAACAGTCCCCATAACGCCCCAATATGGGTTTTTCCCAAAAAAAAAAACGTCCTATTAGCCAACCAAATTAGAAAATTGTCGTGGATTATAGGAAACTCAATGAGTAAACCGTATGCGACAAGCTTCCAATGCCAAACATAGAATGCAATAACTTTTCTACAATCGACTTGGCAAAAGGGTTCCACCAAATCGAAGTGGACCCATTTTCAACAGCCAGTCTTAAAAAATTCCAATAAAAATTACGAAAATTAGGTTAGTTTTTAGGTATTACAGGATACTATAGAATGTTTGTAAATCATTACGAGAAAGTAGTATACTCCTTAATAAACAGTTTCAAGAAAAATGTCAAAATTAATCCAAAACAAGTTAAGGTGTTATCTTCGGCCAGGCCGAAACTCACATACCCTACACTGCACTGAAAGTACCTTTTCAATAAATATTAAAAAGACGTGGAAGATGTTGAATAAGTTGAAAAAAATATGAAATGTTAGAAAGGTTGACAGAGAGGTTGAAAAATGGTGAGAAAGTCGTAAATAAATGCAAAATGTTGAAAAGAGTTGAGACGCAACTGCTGCAATTTTTTTCAAAATTGGCCTGGGTAAATATACATAGAGTATGGACGTTAAGCGTGTGCGTCAACCGATTTCGCCCATTTTCAATAGCAAGATGCCTGCAAGAAGATGTGACCTGTGTGTGAAAGTTTCATTCAATTAACTGCTCTTGGTTTTCCCGTAAACCTGATTTCAACAGACGGACAGACAGACAGACAGACGGACATCGCTAAATCGACTCAGGTGGTGACGCTGATCAAGAATATACATACTTTTCCATACTTGCCACGCCCCTTCGATGTGTTACAAACGGAGAGACAAAGTGAATATACCCTCGGTGTAGGGTATAAAAAGACGATTATATCGCCGCGTTCAACAAACTGAAAGCTATTTTAGTTAGTGATCCAGTGCTCAAACACCCGGATTTTTCTAAGCATTTTACCATTACCACGGAACTTACGTCTATAGAAGAAAATTTAGCATTTGCGCAGACCATAAATATGAATAAGACTTTGACGTAACGTACGTAAAACTGTTCAACCTAAATTAGAGCGTTGGGCGTTGACTTCGTCAGCGCTACGCTTTTGAGTTGAGCGCTGAACCTAAATAAGAGCGTAGCGTTAAATGTCATGTAGAGTTTATTTGTTTACTTTTTGTGACAGAAAAAAAATCAACACAATAAAGTAAAAAATTAGCTGCCAAACGCTCTGTCAAAATTGGAAAATCGAACACGCTGGCGTTAGAGCGTTGCTTATTTCGGTTGGCTTCAAATAAAATGTATGTGAATGAGAGAATTTTGACAGCTAAACGACGCTGGCGCTCCAATTTAGGTTGAATAGAAAGGTAAAAGGAATGTGCCTGCCTGATGGATTATGTAAATTCACTAATGAATGTAGGACGAGTATTAAAAGATAAAGTGACGATATGCGTTTACCTCACGTTTAATCGTTGATTTTTGAAAAATATTAATTTTTGACAAAATTGAGGTCGTTTTAGGTTTTTAATCAAAAAAATATGAATAAAAAAAAAAAAATCGAGAGCTGTTTACATATCCAAAAAAAAAATTGTTTTTTCATATTAATGTATAGCAATTTAAACCAGTTTCCATGGCATTGCACTTGTCTAACTTTTCGACGAATATTTTTAGACCAAAATATCAGGGATAGATCTTAAATAGTTATACATTAATGTCAAAAAAATTTTTGGTCTAAAATAAAATGGAGCTTCAAAAATAATTTTTAAAGAAGTGTCTCTTATTTTCGAAAAACTCTCGGAGGCCCTTAAGGAAGAGTAATTACGCAACAACCACAGAGGTATTATGAAAGTGTTTAAAGAACTGAAATTAAAATATTGGTAACAAAAAATGCTTAAATTAATAAATACATGCGAAGTATGAGTGGTAGCCAAACACAAAAGGCACCCTGCAAAACTCCCTTTCAAAGAAACTGAACCACTTTAAGGGGTATACCAGCGATTTTCACGAATTTTTTTAAAAGAAAGCACTCAATAGAATGTTTTGAAGTTTTTTGGACATAATAAGGTATATTTTCAGCTATATTTTAAGATTTTTTTTTATACAAAAATATTGAAAAATACGGAGTTATGTGCCGTCTTCGGAGGTGCCAAAAAAAAAAGTTCCCCAACTCTGACGTATTTATAATTAATATTAATTAATATAATACATGATTTTCTTATTTTATAATAATGGGCAAAGACGATTCTTTCCAGGGTCCCGAGCCTTTCTTAGTGATGGCCAAAAATATTTTTGAGCTATCTTTCGTTTAAAAAAACAAAATTTTTCTTGAAAATGGGTCAAAAACGGGTAGCAAGGCCCGGGGACACATTTTCAGGTCAAAAGCGTTTGTTTCCAGGGTGCCGAGCCTTCTTTAGTGATGTCCAAAAATATTTTTGAGCTATTTTTCGTTTAAAAAAACAAAATTTTTGAAAAAATTGTTGGCTTGAATTCATTATTTTAGCAATGCTACTCGTTGTTGAAAAAATCGGATACTCACATACGAATGCGCTGCAATAAAGAGCGATTTTCAATCTTGCAAAAAAATTTAAGAAAATGCATACATGAATAAAGTGCGACATTTTGAGTGCACATACATGAATATTTCCGAACTCTGTCATACGTGTATTAAAAGTTAATTCCCATCACTACAAACATTTTGCTTGAAATAGAAAAATCGACAAATGAATTTATCATTTGAATACTCCTCACTTTTCACATCATCTCAAAATGAGTTTATCATTTGATAAACTCGAAAGTGATGAAAATGAAACGATACGCATCAATACAATGTTGCTCGTTTATTATTTATCAGTGAGGAAAAAAGCGAGTGATGAAAACAAACGATGAGTTATAATAGAGTGAATACTGATTTTCTTGCGCTCTTGAGTTTTTAAAATGAAAAGATAAGTATAGAAAGATAAATAAAAATGAGCAATTGCGTATTGCCAAAAAAATTGATTTTTTGTAAAGTGCCACACTGGTATAGCCCCTTAACCATTTAATGAAATAGTGCACATGGATGTTTGGTTTCCCTGCAGAAACTATCGAAAAATTTAGCAAGTATTCTACGATTCATGAATTAAAAGATAGAACCTGTATTTCTATAAAAGAGAGAATCTGATTTCTAGGAAAAATTAAAAATCTGATTCATGACAATGAAACATGTATTCTAGATAGTTTCTTGACGAAAAATCAATAGTGTCCTATACAACCACTGCAGGTACTAAAACAGCACATTATATGAAAGGCTGCATGGGACATTAAATGAGCATTTAAGAATATTGGAAGCCGAAAAATCATCCAAAGAGCTAGAGGACAAAATCCTAAGGATAATTTCAGCCTACAACAACTCTATTCATTCCACAACCAACCTTAAACCCATGGATTTATTTGAAAAGAATTTGACAAAGGAAGATATATTAAACTTAACTCTTAAATACGAAAAAGAAAAAGAGTATAGGATAAATAACCTTAATAAAACTATGGACCAGAATTACTCCTTGTACGAAAACATTGTTCGCATAGGCAAATCGCAAAAAATAGACCTAGGTATAAAAAACTAAACTACTTTAAGAAGGAAAACGATTATATTATAGACACGAGGAATCAAAGAAATACTAGCTATCATAAAGCTCGACGGAAACGCATTTTTAAACAGCAAAACTAAACTCGAAATTTATCAGAATGCTCAATACTATAATAGTTATGGTCGTGTTTATAGTGGGAGAAATCAAGGCATTATAACTATTTTAATTTAAAAAAAAAAAAATAGCTTATCTCTCGGGACCAAATTGCAGAAGCGCAAATGACTTAGGGGGGAGGATAATGTAACTCCTACTTCACCTTAGCTAAGAAATAAATATTAGAGTAATCTTTTATGTAAGCCCAACTTCATTTGCAAATACATTGTTCATTATTTTTGTTTGAGTTCCATTTTATACGAAAGCTCATATGACACGGTCAAAGTAAGACGGCTACTTCTACGTTTTTTTTCTTCTAAGATAGTAGCCCTGGTTTGTCAAACGTTGCAGTTCGCTCAATTGCTGCAGTCTATATTTTTTCAACTAATTAAACGCGATTATTATTATTTTATCATTAGAAAAGCATTTTTTACATTAGTAAACAATCCTAATTGTGTAGATAAAGTGAAGTTTTTTATATACTTAGTAATGAAAAATATTATCATTCACTTTAATTTTGTGAACACGGTGACATAACCACAAACTTTTATTTCGGAAAGCTTCATAAAGAATTACAACAATGCATAACCTGTAAACGTACATATAAAATGAGTGGCAAGCCGAATGAAAACCAAAAAAGAAAATTAAGATCAACTAATAAGTTAACGGGAAACAACATCGTTCAAGCTGCTATTCCAAACAAACATCAACCAAGAACATTAGTAAGCAATTTCAGTATCATCCAGCAACTAACTCAAGTTCCTACGTCAAAACGCAAAGCAGACAACACTTTTCCATCATCGCCTGATTTTAAGCACGCAGCCAAAAAAACAGCCAACATAATGACCAACAATCAAATTTCAATTGATGTCATCAAAAACTTGTTGGAAAGTCACACCAATAAAATAACCACGGAATTTGAACGGAGACTTGATGCTCATACCAGCAAAATTGCCGATACCATCACAATAATTGTACAAAATGAAAAAAAATCGTTTGGTGATCAGTTGAAAGACGACCTTTGTAATCAAGTAGCATATATTAATAACAAAATTGACATCATCCAAAAAAACTTCAGTGGCCAACTTGAAGTGTTACAAACGAACGTAAATAATTGCACCGATCGTCTAAACTTAAGAGAAGACGATGTTCAACGCATATCCAAATTTAATGAGCTCAAAATCAAAGGCATACCTTATACAGCAGGTGAAAATTTGAATAAAATTTTTTCTTTCATATCTCAAATTGTTGGCTATGATCTCAGCAGCTTAAATCGCATCCCGGAATTGTACCGTATACAGACCAAAAATAATCCAATAATAAATCTTGTACCATCATCTACTATTATTATTAAATTTGTTGCCAAACACTTCCGTGATAGTTTTTATTCACTGTACCTATCCAAAGTTAGTAAGAAAACGCTAATGACTGAAGACTTGAATTTGCCACTACGTGGTCGAGTAATAATATCTTAAAATTTAACAACTGCAAATCAACAATTGTTTGTAAAAGCATTGAAACTCAAAATTGACAAAAAACCAGCTAAAGTATTTACAAAGGATGGACTTGTGCTGATCAAAATGTCGAACGATTCAAAACCAATAACATTTCGAACAGTTCATGATTTTGACTTACATATAGCAGAAACTACAACGGAAAAGTCAACCGTAAGCAATGTCAGCGGCATACACCCAATGAACGCAGCTCAAACTTAAAGTATATGAACTTTTTATATTTTTTTCTTTTTTTTTCTCCCCTTATTATAAATCATGAATTAGATACAATACAGTAAATCATACATAATATACCATAAGGCTTTAACTACTCATTTAATAAATAATGTTAATACTTCTTTTTATAGAATTACTATATTTATTTATCGTTCTTTTAATTGAATTCATTCTTTATTTTTAATTTTTTTATTCGCTACTGTATTTAGTTATTATATATATTTAACCAACGGTGGTCAGTACATGTTTTTTTATTGCATATTTATTTATCTTCGACATGAAAACTGTAAGTCAAAATAACAACAGTCTATCAATATATTACCAAAATGTTCGTGGACTTAGAACAAAAACTAACATACGCTCTGACATTTCTGCATCACAGCACGATATAATTATTTTTACAGAACACTGGCTAAATGACAATTTCAGTAGCAGTGAATATTTTGATTATAGTTACTTTGTAGAGAGAGATGACAGGAATTTGGTTGATAAGAAATGGGGAGGTGGTGCGTTGGTAGCAATAAAAACCAATTTTGCATACAAAAGAATTGATGAGTGGGAAAGTGAATCCACATTTGAAAATGTGTGGATCGAACTGAAATTCATGCAATAGCAAACTTTTCATAAACGTTGTGTACATCCCCCCACAATCCAGATACGATAAATACTTTGGGTACTTTGACAGTTTAACAGAAATTATGTGTGTGCGTGAACCAAACGCCAAATTTATAATTGTAGGAGACTTTAATTTTGGTGCATCAATAGATTGGTACCCATTTGATGGGTCTTGCATTCCTTTGTCATGTGATGGAAAATTAACCAATGAGTTGTTAAATATGATGGCATTAAATGATCTTATACAGTTAAATTCACTTCGCAACATCAATGGTAGAATTTTAGATCTTCTTACAAATTCTACTGAAATCTCTGTTCATACGGCACAACCACTGTCTAAAATTGATGCGCATCATCCGCCTTTTGTATTAATGCTCATCGCATCAGATTTGAAATTAATCAAAGCGAATAAAACAAGAAAACTAAACTTTTTTAAAGCCAATTATGAAATGATAAACAATGAATTAAGCCAATTGAATTGGCATGAGTTATTCCTAAATCAGAATTTAAATGAAATGGGTAATACATTTTACGTAGCGGTACAAACAATCATAAATAGATACACACCTACAATAATACCAAAAAAAGATAATTATCCGAAATCCTCTCGAGCGTATTGTGTGAAAGATTGAAGCCGTATACAGAAACGCTGATCGGATCCTATCAGTGTGGCTTTAGACCTAGTAAGTCCACCATAGACCAGATTTTTACACTACGCCAAATCCTGGAGAAAAACCCATGAATATCAAATCGACACTCACCATCTCTTCGTCGATTATGAAGCTGCGTTCGATAGCCCACTGCGGGATTGCCTATACGCAACAATGTCTGAGTTCGGTATACCTGCAAAGTTGATAAGGCTCTGCAGGATGACGTTGAGCAATACGTGTAGCTCCGTCAAGGTAGGGAATGACCTCTCCGGAACTTTTAATACCGAGCGAGGTTTCGGACAAGGCGATACTCGTGCGATCTCTTCAATTTCATTATGGAGGGGATCGTACGAAAAGCCGGTGTGCATCATAATGGCACCATTTTCTTCAAAGGTGTTCAGCTCCTTGCGTACGCTGATGATATTGATATTATCGGTCGGAGTAAGAGAGATGTTACTGCTGCTTTCACTGCTATTGAAAAGGAATCAGCCAAAGTGGGTTTGACGGTAAACGAGGGCAAGACGAAATACATGATGTCTACTAACAACAACAAGAGAGCACGGGATCTAGACTCTCATGTTACAGCGGGCAACTGTAAATTAGAAGTTGTCAAGGAATTCATTTACCTTGGCACTGCCGTAACCAGCAACAATGATGTCAGTCTGGAGATTAAGCGGAGAATAACAATTGCTAATAGGTGCTACTACGGTCTCAGTAAGCAATTACGTTGCAGAGCTCTCTCTCGATCGACAAAGCTAACACTCTACAAGACGCTCATTCTACCTGTGCTTCTTTATGGCGCTGAGGCATGGGTGGTTTCAACAACAGACGCAGCCGCTCTTGGGGTGTTCGAGAGGAAAGTTCTCCGCAAAATCTTTGGTCCTGTTCGAGTTGGCGACGACTATCGCATTCGAATGAACCACGAGCTGTATGAGCTCTACGCCGACATTGACATAGTTAAGCGTATAACAATACAGCGACTACGCTGGCTGTGTCATGTCCATCGTATGGATAAAGAAGCTCCAGCGAAAAAGGTATTCGAAGGGAAGGTCCCCGGTCAACGACGAAGAGGGAGACCATGCCTCCGGTGGATAGACCAAGCTGAGGAAGCCCTAACCGCGCTTGGCATTAACGATTGGAGAAGGCGCGCGCAAAACAGAGGCGCCTGGCGAGAGCTAATGAGGTCGGCCGTAACCTGACAACGGGTTGTTATGGCCATCTAAGTAAGTAAGTAATCCGAAATGGTTCACACACAAAATTATTGAACTGATTTCTGACAAAAATTACTATCATGATAAATATAAAAAAACAAATTCGGTTATATTTAATAATATTTATAAAAGAAAGCGCCGTGAATTGAAATATGAGCTGAGAACAAGTGAAAAAAAGTACACCAACAACATTGAAAATACAGTTAAAACGAATACTAAGGCATTTTTTGCTTATACAAAAGCACTCAACAAATCGAATAAACTACCAAACAGAATGAAACTTCACAATGAGTCATCCGAAGACCCTAAAACAATTGCAAATTTATTTGCTACAAATTTTGAAAAAGTTTATTCGCCAATGTTCACTTACATGATTTGCAATGCTATTGTGAAAATCACTTTCAAATTACCGATGCTCAGATCATTGAATCAATTAGTTCACTTAATGTAAATAAGGCTAACAGTCCAGATAACATTCCAACTGTCTTTTACAAGCAATCGCTATGTAATATAATTGAACCATTAAAAATATTATTCGAAAATTCGCTACGCACTTGCTATTTTCCAGAAAAATGGAAATTGAGTTATATCACACCTTTACATAAAAGCGGAGATAAGTCTGATATTATGAATTACAGACCTATCTCTATAGTTTCAACTATTTCTAAAATTTTTGAAAAAGTAGTTTATGCTCATTTATATGAGGAGGTCGGTAATCTAATTGTTCTACAACAGCATGGCTTTGCAAAAAGGAAATCCACAATATCTAACTTAGCGGAATATATCAATTACCTTTCTACTTATATAGCAAAAGGTGGGCAAGTAGATACTATCTATACAGACTTTCAAAAAGCCTTTGACACAATTAATCATATCATTCTTATCAATAAACTTGACCGATTTCCGATAAACAATTGCATCAAAGCTTGGATTTACTCTTTTCTAACTAATCGTACGCAAACAATTTGTGTAAATGGCACTAAGTCAAGACCAATCCATCCAACGTCTTCCGTACCACAAGGTTGTGTATTATCCACACTATTAATCTCATTGTTTATCAATGATTTGCCCATCGATTTATCTTGCAATGTTTTGTTATTTGCGGATGAAGTTAAGTTATTTGCGTCAATAAAGTCTTTAACTGATTGTAATAACTTACAATGTGATCTCGATAAAATTGCTAACTGGTGTGAACGGAACTTTCTTTATTTAAATGTGAATAAATGTACTGCTATCTCATTCACAAGAAAAACCGATTTGAATTATCACAATTTCAATTATACTATAAATAACACACCACTTAAACGTTCAAAAGTAGTAAAAGACCTTGGAATTCAATTCGATGAAAATCTAACATTTAAAACTCATGCTCATTCAATAGTTTTGAAATCATCCAAAATGTTGGGATTTATTATGAGATCACTCAAACCTTTCAGAAATTTAGAAACGCATATGATTTTGTATTATTCATACATATAGGCGGAGAGCCGGCTGTAGAAAAGTCGAGTGTATAAGATTACAGGATGAGATGTATGCCAAATGATAGAGCTCAATGAGCCTAAATATAATATTTAGGGTTGCCTTGCCAAAGCCTGTCCCGATGGACGAAAATGCCCGAATTTTAGCCAATTTTGTTGTTCTAATTAAAACTTGAGTTGCCACTCATTACTTAGGTAGAAAAAAACCGAAGTGACAGAGCCAATGTTTGCACCCGTTGCGTTGCACCGTGCAAACGACAAATTTTGAATAGCGATTTTAAGAATTTACGGGCCCCTTCGAAAAACTTCGGGGCCGGGGGGAATCGTCCCGTTACCCTCTCCCTGTCGTCGGCCCTGCTCAAAGGAGACATAGATAATTCTCCAAGCAAAAATGAAAAAACTCAAACTGCGAGCAAGATTGAGATAACTCGGTGTTTCATTTTTACATAATGTTAGTGCTGTCTGTTTCGTTTATTCTTCATTCGATTTCTTTTCACCGTATCGTATGTTTTGCTTCCGCTCATTGAGTATCTGTTTCGCTAGCTAGCTATGTCACAAAACCAAATTTTTTTAATATTTTTGTATGATTTTTTCTTGTTGTTTTGTGAATTAATTTATGCATTTTGGTGTGACTATATTTTAAATACAGTAGAACTCCAATATAATCAACTAATTAATGCACACGGGTCAGTTGATGACCTTTTTTTATTTTGTTTGCTCGTTAAACAAAAGTTAGAAGTTGATGCCACAAAAATCGTAATTCCCAGCTATTTCAGAAATTTTTGAATTTCTACCAGGCCGAGGCTTTGACATTAAATTCCGAACTTGGTCAGAAGTTGAAAAAGTAGAACAACTAAATATGGGATGTATTGCAAAAATATGGAAACCATTGAAGAAAGTTGAAAGTAATTGAAAAAGTCGAAAAAATTTGGAAAATGTTGAAAAAATATGGAAAATGTTAGGAAAAGTTAAAAGTACTTAAAAAATAAAAAAAAAGTTTAAATGGTTGAAAAAGTCGAAGAAACATGGAAAATGTTGAATGCGGTTAAAAGCTCAAAAAAAGTTGACCGAGGATCAACGATTTTCAATTAGCTTGCTTGGTTTTCCCGTAAACGTGATTCCAACAGACAGACAGACAGATTAAGAATATGTAGAGTCCGGTAATAAATCCATAATTTTGTTGAATGATTTTACTTTTTTATTAAAAACTATTAGACCTTTTGTGAAAATTGAATAAAAAATTTATTTTTTCATTTTGAAATAAAAATACAATATTTCTTAAATGAATACAAATTTTTTAATTTTGAGAATGTGGTGTATTTGGGTTAAGTGTAAGTGTTGGATGATTTATGTCCTAAAAATATATATACTTTCTATACCTGCCACATTCCCTTCTATGTGCTACCAACGGAATATACCCTCTATGTAGAGTATGAAAAAATTAACGGTACACAGCCATAAACATACCCAATAAAGGTACAGTAGAAAAAAATTGTAAAAAAAAGACAAGTAAGATTGAATAACAAGAAGAAACAACTCACCGCAAAAACGAGACAAGTGTGATTTTCACTCTTGCTGCTTATTTTTATTTGTTTGATTTTTGCTCGGAGTCTGTATTGCGTCAATTTAATCGTGTATTTACGAAGGAAAAGTTTGTTGCTGTTTTTCGTAAGGTGCTTTTACTATTTAAGCGTATTCTTTATGCTTGAGTTTATTTGTAAGAATTTTTTGTTTGAGAGTACATTTTATTGTTTATTATTTATGTTTTAGCTTCACTTTATTAGAAAGCTTTATTTCAATTCAACTTTGTATAAGAGTACATTATTGTGTTTATTGTTTTGTTCATGTAAGCCTAATTGTAAATGAAACACAAACATAAAAGCTCACTTCCAGCATTACTTTCATGCAGTGATGTACCGTTGAGAAAAAACCCAATTTGCTCAGCATTTATTTTGGGTTTTTATCAGGTTTTTGCTAAAATCGTTTTTGCTCAGAGCGAAAATGGACATTTTCATTTTTTCTTAAATATTTTTTAGCGAAATATAATTGAATTAATTGGTTACTCTATTGAACTTAAGAATCCGCAGAATTCTACCTAATTTCAATGAAACAGCGATTTTATAGCGCAATTTCCTATGAATGCACGCAATGTGTGCACAACGTATTACAATATCATCATGGTATTGTTTTATGGGAATTGTAAATGTCAAATTGAGCGGTGTGTTTATAAAAATTAGCGCTAAAAAGTAACAAGCTGACAGTGTTGCCCTAGCACTATTGGATGCCGAGTTACATTCGAATATTAAAACAAATCGTTAACTCCCTCAATAACTTCCAATCGTGTTATTCACAAAGTTTTTGGGACTTTAATTAAACTCGAACGTGAACTTAATAACGAAATTGAGCAATCAGATGTATTTAGTAAAAGTGAGAAGTTTGCTCTGAGAGAAAAATTATCAGAACGCAAACACTTTGCATTAAGTAGGGGGTAGGGTTTTGACGCTACATTTTAGGCACAAGTTTAAAAATGTTTTTTAGTGTTATGGTTAAAGTAAATTTATTTATTTAAAGAGCATATAAAAGTACAATATTTAAAGAGTATTCTGTGAAAATTTTATTAAAAAATATTGCAAAATAAGCCATTGGCAGCAAATTTCCGCGGACGCCTAAAAAAAAGGTGGTTTCTTTAGTTTAAAAGTTTTTAAAGGTATTGACGAAGGGTTTTTTTTCTTTGACGATTTCTAAGATTTTGGCATAATTTTTAAGCCAAAAAACGATTTTTTTTTAAAAAAAAGGGCAAAAATCAGTATATTTATTATTGCAGAACTGTTTGTAATGAAAAAAAAAACCCTCGTCATTACCTGGTTTTATATGTATTAAAAGAGTGTGTCGAATTTCAAGAAATTCGGTTTAGTAGTTTTTGAGAAAAAGTGTCCACCGACTTTGAAAAGTTAGTTTCGAGAAAATCACGTTTAAAGTTTTAGCACTGTCTTTTTTTTCATATACTTACACAGACTCATCGAGATATCTTTCTTATAACTACAAATTGTGCAAAGAAATATGGGATGCAAAGAGATGATTACTTAAACGTAGAAGATTTTTCTGAATACTCAGATATTTCTGAAAATGAATAAATAACTTTCTAAATTGTATTAATTACTAATTCTTTCCTTTTCTATTAAATAAAATGCATTTTTTTTAACAAAATTTGGCAATTTAAATCATCTACTAGTGCTTCCAGCCACAAACACATAATAAAATCGAAAAAACCCAATTTGCTCGTGAAAATGCTGTTTTTGCTGAGCAAAAACGTTGGGTTTTTTCTCCGAAAATGAAAAAACCCGATTTGGTACATCACTGCTTTCATGAGAAGTTGTTTTTCCTTCCATTATAACTGCTATATATGCAGTCAAAACTGAAATTTTGTCCAACTTCATGCACTTAAATTGGGCACACACATTTTTGGCGAGTAATTTTGATCACATATACTTACGTTAATCGAATACCTATTTGAAACCCATCTTTAATTTTTGTGTAGCAATTTTTTCATTAAAGATATGCGACTTTGAAAATATTCTTATATTTTTCATACATATGTATTCTGATAAAAAAAGAAAAATCGTTTCCTTGCGTTATTTACTAAGTATACGGAAAAGTTATCTTATATCATACATTTCTACATTTGATTACGGCTCTTCTAGTAGACTTAACTTGACCGAATAGTGATTCACTTGTTTTTTGAGGTAAGGGACTTTAAAGGAATCCGATGTTATAAGTAAGATTTTAAATAAATTTTCGTTTGCTTCTTTTTCCGACATTGTAAAGTTTTAAGTGACAGCCAAACATAATTCGTCCTCATTTTTGGAACTTACAAATTCAGTCAACGCTTCGTTCTGTTAGATAGCTATTAAAAAATTGTTTTGGTTGTCCTTGAGTTGAAATATTTATCAGTATGAAGTCCAAAGCTGGAAATCCACTCGTTATACTTTTTCTCAAATTTGTTGATATCCCGCCCAATCGCTGTCCAATTTCTGGCACCTGATGTTCAAAATTCATACGAATTCAGCAAATTTGTTTTTAACTTGTGCTTTAAAATTGTATACTCCAATCACTTCCAACACATAATTATACACTATATCCTTCGATTTTTGTATTAGGTTTAATTGGAGGGCTAAGCAAATTTAACAAGTCGATATTTTTTTGTGATAGCACCGTTATCTGCGAAATTCAAAACTTTGTTCAGCGAGAGCAAGTAGGGAGTAAAAAATCAAACACAAGTATTATGGAACCTGAGATACACTAGATTATATAAATCATGTTATGACCTTAAAGCTTGGCGGTGTTTTCTTGGTGGTATGGGACAGTTTCTTCGTAAAATCAATGAAATAACGAAAGCAAGAGATAATTTTAATATTCGAGTGGCCTTACACCCACCCAGTCTGGAATAATTCGGCTACGAACCAGGCGATACCATCCTTTTGCAGGATATTGACCCGAAGTATATGGCTAAAATTACAATGAAATGGCTTCGAGACCAAAATATTACATGCTTGGATTGGCCAGCAGAGTCACCAGATATTATATCCATTGAAAATTTTTTGAATTTTTTTTTAAAAAAAAACACATGAGTCAAACAACCGCACAAAATCTGGACGAGCTATGGAAGGTCGCCGATGGACAATGGTCTGTGATCAGTACTCAAATACTAGACAAATTGAAACCGAGTCTGCCTAAGAAAATACACTTCACCACTAAAGCCAAAAGCGGCCATATAAAATATTAAAAAATGGTTTAAAATGTTTTTATTACTTTAAGTCACAAAACTGTTCACAAAAGACTGAGTATAAAAATAATTACCTAAGTTAATCAAAATGTAAAATATTTTAGTTTTAATTTTTTTTAACTATAATAAAGAATTTGCAAGTCTTCTGCATACTTTGTTTAAAACCCTTTTTACAAAAAAAAAAATACAGCCTTAAAACCAGAAATATGTTTTTTTGTGAATAGTTTTGTGGCTCACTGTATTCCTTCACTTAATAATGTTCATGAATTATATAAACAGCAGAATGTGATTAATTAAGTGAACGCAATAAGAATAAGAATAATTCAATATTATTATAAGTGTAATTCAATATTTTTTCCTCATTTCGAAAAAAATTAAAAGTGGAGTTACAGACCACGCGTTGTCGCTTTATCGGGTTTCGGCTTTCTATGCGTTTTGTTTTTATAGTTACATATCACGCTTCTTTGTGTCAAAGTTTTTGATTAGAACAGTTACCAGTTGACAAATTTGTAAACAATGAAAAATGTGTTTCATAAATTGAAAAGTTTGTTTAATAAATGAAAATGCTTGCACGTTTTGCTGTTTACACTCCATATGATTTCTTATTTCAGGGGTTGAATTTTAACTATCACTAAAACTCGATTAAGCATTGCACATTACCAAAAAAATTTTCGGCAGTGCATTAACGAAATAACTAGCTCATTTTGTGTTGCATTTTGTCTCGCTTATTCTCTTCGTTTGCTCGCCAGCATATAAGGCGCGGACCACTGCTGTAGAATCATAAACCTCGATTTATCTTCTCACGAAGCTTTTAGTTATGAAGTTTTCATCATGACGGCGATAGAGGAAATAACTTTTTATAATAATGTCTATTTACACAACATGCGCTAATAATCTATTCTTAACTTAAAAGTTAGAAAATATGCGTGTTCGCTTAGATTCTTAAAACAATCAGGGGAATTATCCTAACTATGACTAAATGTGCAGTCATGCTGTTGCGGTTGAAGTTTAACATTCAGATTAATGTGCATAACTGTTGAGGTATAGTACATTTTGAAAATGTGTACTGTAATATGAAAAAGAACTTGAAAATAATGTTAGCTTAGTCATTTATATGAGAGGTGCGCATAACAGTGATATGACTTTTCCATTTTCCACTTAAAACAATAATTTCATAAATAAATATCTCCCGCAAAATTTAAATAAAATTGGTTGACCAGTTTTTACGTTGCAGAGCTTAAAGAGTATTATTCATCAATAAAATGTAATAAATTAAGCAAACTAATAAGTATTTAAAATACTTTTGAATCGATAACATGCACGCTTATTTGATCTTAAACCATTTTGACCCATTTTTGAAAATCCAAAAAATTTACTTTTCCTTTATAATTCATCAAAAAATAAAATAGATATGTCTCGATTTCGATTTTCCGTGATGTTTTTACTTCTAATATGATAAAAAATCATGTATCTGTTTTTAGTCGTCGATAAGTATACCTCAGCTTAATAGAATAGTTGCATAATGTTGTTTCGGAAAATGTGTGACATATGT
Source organism: Tricholauxania praeusta (assembly GCA_949775025.1). Lineage (NCBI taxonomy): Eukaryota > Metazoa > Arthropoda > Insecta > Diptera > Lauxaniidae > Tricholauxania > Tricholauxania praeusta. The sequence goes on from OX459028.1 coordinate 94,766,550, forward strand.
TTTCAAAATAAGCCCGACATTTTTAAAATTGTTTTAATCACACATACATATGCATTAAGAATTTATTTTATTTTAGGAATTCCTTTTAGCAATTGATGTAACTTCTAGTGGAACACCTGAAGAAAAGTTAAAGTGGGCATTTAGAATGTATGATGTAGATGGCAATGGCGTTATTGACATACAAGAAATGACAAAAATTGTTCAGGTACATAATAACTAAACTTAAAAATGTCCAACATCTTAATGCATTTACTTTCATAGGCCATATATGACATGTTAGGTGCATGCTCTTCAAACCGGCCGGCTGATTCAGCTGAGGAACGAGCAAAGAATATATTTGCCAAAATGGATGAAAATAATGACGGTCAATTAACTCAAGATGAATTCTTAAAAGGATGTCTTCAGGATGAAGAATTGTCCAAAATGCTTGCTCCATAATTTTTATTTTATAGTATTTTGCTAAAATTATACAATAACTTTTGTCTTATCATATTAATTTATATCATAGCATTAATTGTTACGAAATATTTTTTCATCAAGTGAAATCAAACACTTTAATTAAGTAAAGAAAAGCACAATATTAACGGTTTTCTTATTGTGTTAAAAGATGTACGTACCCTTACAAAATATATAAATATTAAATAATTAAAATCACTTTTAGAATATTAATTACCTATCATATTATTGATAATTTATAAACTTAGCAAGGTGACGTAGTTCACCTCACTAAAAATTTCTGAAGTGAATCAATGACATGCTGGCAGGCGTAAGATTAGTTTCAAGTAGTATCAAAAATATTGAAGAAAATATTTTTATATCGCAAGCTCAAAGAGTTTAACTCTCCATTGCAATTCGTATTTCCTCGTCATTGCTGTCAATGACTATGTCATTTGATACTTATTATAATGATTAGATGCCGTTTACCGTTTGAACCAAAATATATCGCTTGCTTGCTGTAAGACCGTCATAACTAAATAAAAAAATCCAGTTAATTAAGCAGAACTAACAGTCATTTAATTTTTTATTTTTCGTGGAAAAATCATAACAGTTGATTAACTTGCTTTTTGGGAAGGGAATATGTCGATATACTTTTATTTATTGAAGACTTTAAATGCGTTTTTATCTAAATAAAGGTTTTTGAGTTATGACGGCCTTCCAGCAAACGAGCGATATTTTAATTACTATACGAGTATACTAATATTAATGGGACCATAAATTACCTTACATTTTGATTTTTATACTTATTTTGAGTTCCACGTTCAATTTTTAATCATTTCGAAATCATTTTATATTGTCTGTGACAAATATTAATTGGTTGAATGCTTCCATCATTGACTGAGCTGCCACTTAAACTTTCGTAAGTCTGGTGAAAAAATTACGCCGTGAGCTAGTCTCTACGACCGCAAACAAAAGTTTTAATAAATACTGGGTGTTTTTTTAGAGGTTCAGTTCGCGAAGTTTACCGCAAGCTCCGTCCATTTTATGGTCGACATAATCGTCCATCAGAGCAATTAATTCGGTTTACCATGGGTCGTTTCCGCAGTACGTTTACTCTATGTGATAATACGCATCCGCAGAGACGTCGTACAGTGCGCACCGAAGAAACAATTGCCGCTGTAGAGCAAAATGTTGAAGAGGACCCGAATGAATCGATTCGCCACCGTGCACAGCAATTGGAGCTTTGTCCATCAACTTTATGGAAGATTTTGCGCAAAGATCTTGGCTTGCGACCTTACAAGATCCAGCTTGTGCAAGAATTAAAGCCGCGAGACCATGCAATGCGTCGTGATTTTGGTGTATGGGCCGAAAATGAGATTGATCTCGATGCTGATTTTCATCGCAAAATTTTGTTCAGTGATGAGGCTCATTTTTGGTTGAATGGCTACGTCAACAAGCAAAATTGCCGCATTTGGAGTGAAGAGAATCCACATGAGACCCTTGAGACGCCATTAGATCCACAAAAACTGACTGTTTGGTGTGCTTTATGGGCTGGTGGAGTCATTGGGCCATACTTCTTCCGAAATAATGCTGGAGAGTCAGTTACCGTTAATGGAGACCGGTATAGAGCCATGATAACCGACTATTTTGATCCCGAATTGGATGGCATGAATGTGGATTCCAACAAGACGGCGCTACATGCCACACAGCGCACGTCACAATCAATTTATTGAAGGAATCATTCGATGAGCGCATAATTTCGCGGAATGAACCTGTCAATTGGCCACCAAGATCGTGTGATTTGACACCATTGGATTATTTTCTTTGGGGATATGTGAAGTCGCTCGTCTACGCCAACAAACCAGAAACGTTAGGGGACTTGGAAGCCAACATTCGTGGCGTTATTGCTGACATACGGCCCCATATGCTCGAAAAAGTGGTTCAAAATTGGACCTGTAGAATTGGCTTTATTCGAGCCAGCCGCGGCGGCCACATGCCCGAAATCATATTTAAACATTAATGGCATAAAATTATCCTTCCAATAAAGCCAAATTGATGGACATTAAAACGATTTTCTTGTGTTTTATTTCAATTCGAAGCTCACCCGTTACATATAAATTTTTTTTGTTCTGAGCATTGTCGAAATACATATTTAGAGTTGACTATTTTAATACCTTTATTATGAATAAACTAAATAAAAAAAATCAAAAACCAATTTACGTTCTTTTGCGTTACCAAATATATAAGAACACGTTTTATTCTTAAAATAAACTATATATTTAAACCAAATTTTGTATACTGATTCTCAATATAGTATAAATTATGAAATTAAAATTAATTGCCCTCTGCATCACCTGTCATTTGAGACCATATCAATTTGAGTTCCATTCAATAAACGAACATTATTTACCCTCACTAATAAATTATACTGAAACAACACTATCTTACAAAAAAAAAAATAAATCTGATTCCTTATATAATTTTTTCTATGTATTTTAAGGCGTAGATTCCAAAAATAATAACCATTTTTTTCTGAAGAATTGCATTCGAGATATCCCCAAAAAACCCTTTTTTCTGCACTTTTTTCATTTATTTGGTATTTCTATCAATTTTTTTTTCGACCTCAATTAGTTGCACACAATTCAAAAAGTAATTTTATATTCTGTCTAACGGTTTGCTGTTCATGAGAAGTGGATAAGATATGATGGAGTAACAATAAAATTTTCTATCGAAATTACACTTTGCAAAGTCAAAAAACTTATTATTTCATCAAAATAATTTTAAAAAACTATTTTTAACCCTACGTTCGTACATTGGGCACTGAGTGCCCAAGTCGATTTTCAAATCGAAATGTCTATTACTATTTTCACTACGACGTACTTAAAACCATTAATATTATAAAAGATACATCTTTTAAGAATCCAGAAAAAACATTACTAAATTAGGCTGATGTGGGTGTATGTTTGCAAAGTGTATTTGAAAAAAAGGTGCCTGTTTCGTACATGTGGGCACTCAATGCCCAAAAATTTTTCTCATACAATTTGCATGCAGGTGTTCTAGAAAATTACTCTTTTCGCGAGGAAAAGGTGCATTGTTTGCAGGTCAGGAACGGTATAAGAATTCTGAAGGTATAAATTTGTTTTTTGAAGTATTGAGAATATAAAAAGCAAAAGAACTATTTAAAAAAAATTTCTATATATAAATACGCAATGTGTAAACGGTAACGACGCCTTTTCACAGCCATAGCACAACATAATCGCCTGATTTTTTTTTTTGTTGTAAATGTTGTGAAGAGAAGAAGGAACATACTTTTTTTCAATAGTAGGCGGTGCTACGCCCCTAACGGGGAACAAATATTTTCACGGCTAAACTAATGAACCGATGAAATTGATTGATTGATGAAATTTTTTTTGGAGGTAGATTGAATCCTAAGAAAAATTATCAAAAACTTTAAGTTCCTCAGGGAGGCGTGCCGCAGCCCTTAATGAGTCCAAACGCGATAGTAAAATAACTCGCGTTTGTGATATCTGCAGCACAGCAACATGCACAAGGCATTTCATACGAGTTTGCAATAAATGCTTCATAACAGATGCGGAATCTGCAACTAACTGATGATAGAGGAGTTGAGTATTCTATCCATATCAGTTTATGGGACTCCTAGACCACCACTAGACTAATTGGTCATTCTATCACATTTTTTCATTATTTTATACTTACTAGTGTTCGCCCAGTGTTTGAAATTCAACCACTACAGTGACAAAGCAAAAATACTTTTTGGTATTGAGAAACTGACACAAAAAGAACTATTTCTTGTCGTAAAATCATGACATTATGTTGCCCTATATTGTTCAATATACATACATATTTATCTCTATACCAAATTTCAACATATGCAGTCGATAAGTTTAGCTGAGAAAACCTATTTTCCTGTTCAGGCATGGCGCAATCCACTTAAAAAAAGGGAGTGACACCGCCCTCTCAAAACAAATATCTTTACTGACAATTCAATCTATCTCCATACCAAATTTTATCAAATTCGGTGTAGCGGCTCAGCAGTGAAGGTGGTTTTTCTCATTAAGGGCTGTGGCACGCTCCTCTGAGGAACTTAAAGTTTTTGATAACTTTTCTTAGGGTTCAAACTATCTCAAAACAAAATTTCATCAAAATCGGTTCATTAGTTTAGCCGTGAAAATATTTTTTCCCCGTTAGGGGCGTGGCACCGCCTACTATTGAAAAAAAGTATGCATGTCCCTCCTTCTCTTCACAAACTTTCCAACAAAAAAAGAATTAGGCGATTAGGTTGTGCTATGGCTGTGAAAAAGCGTCGTTACTGTTTACACATTGCGTATTTATGTATAGATTACTTACTAAAAATGGTTAAAATAAAAAAGTTGAAATTTTTTTTTGAAATAGTTCCTTTGCTTTTTATGTTCTCAATACTCCCAAAAACAAATTTATACATTCAACATTTTTATACCGTTCCTGACCTGCGAACGATGCACATTTTCCTCGCGAAAAGAGTAATTTTCTAGAACACCTACATGCAAATTGTATGGGAAAAATAAGTCAAAAATTTTTATTTTTCGGTTAAAATAACCGAAAAATATCAATTTTTCGTAGCTTTTCTTATATCTAAGATCATACAAACAGTATTGTCCAAAACTTAAGCACCCCCCTTCGTACATTTTTTTCATATTATAAATTTTTTTATTAATAATATAAATAAAATATTTATTTTATTTACTTATACCTTTATTATTGATAAACAAAAATTAAAAAAAAATCTGCGTCATAAATAAATAGTTAACATCAATGGAACATTTTAAACCCGAAAACTTAATTGACAAAACTAAAGCACCATTTTTTTATGGTAAAGAAAAACTTTTAAAATTAGTAGGTACTTAGTTTCGTATCATTTGTTCTGGACGGCACCTCTTTAAGGCATAGAGGATTTTAAATTATTAATGATACCTGAAATATTCCTTCCCAGGATATTATGGATCGCTAATGTACGTCGACATACTAAAAGATATGATGCTGACATATGCCGATGTAAAGATTCAACTTAAATGAAGGTTGCATCAGGACAACGATAAAAATATTTGGGGAGGTGTAATAAGGTACTGTGGTGGGTTTGGGGGGTGATTAGGGGGTAGAAATAAATTTTTATTGATATGAACAGTTTTAATGCACCGAAATACTTGCGGATATACATTAATTTTGAATTTTTATAAGAATTGAGTTTTTGACCTTTTGAGGGTATCGGGCGAAAAAAGGGCAATTAGAACTCATTTTTATTGTAAGTCATTATTTCTGCACACTTATATGCGTTATATAAGTAAGGTCTACCTTCTGGGTTTTGGTTATTCATTTTTTTTTTGTTTAGGAACTTTCTTTTTAACGTATTGTGATTAACGTCAGTGTGATTTTGAGGTTATGTCAAAAACTGAGGGTGATGAGCAAGTTCTGACCCTGGATTCGTTTTTAGCACACCAATTTACCGCATATCAATTTTCAACTACAAGACTTTTTTTTTGTGGTCCTGTGTAATCTGAAAATAACTTTTTCGTTGAGAAAGAATTATTTTTGTGGGTAAAAATTAAAACTAGCATGGTATAAAGGTAAAATTGGTAACATCATACAAAAGTTGGCAACTTTGAACGACTGCATCTCAGCCAATTTTCATCAAAAATACCATTTATGGGTCACCATTTTGACGAAAATTACGTCAGTAAACTAATTTGTTGAAAAAAATATTTTTTTTTGACTTTATAAAGTGTAATTTCGATAAATTTCAGAATGTATATTTGCCAAAAATGTATAGTTTTTGAGTAATAATTGGAAAAATAAAAAGGGACAAATTTGCACCGTTTTCAAAAGTCCAAACCTAAATTTAATAGTACTCTTGGATTTATCATTTTTGATAAATATTAGACAGTAAATTACCTCTAACGAATTAGTTCCTTATTCAATTACATAGCCTATGGCAGAGGTGTACAAAGTGCGGGCCGTATGCGGCCCTCAGAGATGTATCTTACGGCTCGCAACTCACCAAATACCATTTTTACACACATCTGCAATTGAAATCAATAGATATGCAATCGAGTGAAATATTAAAACAAAAATACAATATTGATGGGAGGGATACATTTTTTTAATGTTTGAATAGGGAGCAATACCCAGAGTTATATGATGGGGCGGCGCATTGCGAATTTTCGTTTGGTTCGACCTGTAATTGTGAGCACAATTCCGGTATAATCAATCTGAATAAATGCAAGCTACGATTTCGTATTACGGACGTAAGCCTTGAAGGGGTATCTACAACTCAATCGACTCCAAACATTTCTAAAACTAAAAAACAACACGTAAAACAAAATTTAATGTTTACAAAAATCGATCGATTTTGTTTTGTTTTTGGCCTGCAGTAAAATTGTTTATTGATAACTTGACTCTCCGTAAAAACATTGTGTGCACCCCTGGTCTATGGCCGGCCACCTTTTTTCATTGATTTTTGAATAACGTTAACATTTTTTTGTCCGATTTGAGCAAATATATACTTAAAATATTTGTAAAAGAATAGGTTTTCATACTAAATCTTAAAAACATAAAAAAGAAAAATTTTTAAACTTAAACGGAGCAATTGAAATTTTGTGACATTTTAAAAAGACCAAAAAAGTCACTTCATTTAGAACTTTGACCCCTTGCAACTCCATCAAATCTGATCTGATTCCCATTAGCAGCAAACTGTTAGACAGAAGATAAAATTACTTTTTTAATAGTGTGCAACTGACTGAGCTCGAAAAAAAATTGATAGAAATATGGTAAATAAATGAAAAAAGTGCAGGAAAAAATGTTTTCTGGGGATATCTCGAAAACAATTCTTAAGAAAAAAAAGGTTGTCATTTTTGGAATCTACGCCCCAAAATACATAGAAAAATTTCTATGAGAAACCAGTTCACGAGGTGACTAATGCAAATCAATAATTCGAACCGTCAACGTACGCATTTAAACATCCCTAATATGAAATAAAATTTCGGTCGAAATTTTTCATCCTATCCTATTGTAAATATTCGATTATTGCCCGAACTTTTCACTTTTCCGAAGTATGAAACTTACAGCCCTATTCTGCTTGTTAACTTAACAAGGAATTGTGAAGATGCTCTTGTTAATCTAATTGTTATGTATTGTAAATATTGGTATTCTTAAAAATCATTAACAACATAAAGCTTTTGAATTCACTACACAAAAGCTTTCGTGGTAAACTTGTCAACTTTCGACTTGTTAATTTTAAGTTAATAAAATAACAAAAAGACTAATAAAAAACTCGAATATACAATGCAAAGTGGAGAAATGGTTAGGATTGTGAACTCATAGCTCACAGTGCGTGTGTTCGATTCTCGTCAGTAAAAATGCTTTTTTTTCTAAAAACTTTTTTTTGACACGCTGAATAAAAACAACTTATAATTCTCTAGTTTTTTCAAGAATTCTTCCTTGTTTGTTAATGTGGTGAGCTTTGTTAAGCTACCAGAATAGGGCTGTTAGTTTCGTGTGAAATTAACTCTTACCTACTTACTTACTTAGATGGCCATATCAACCTGTTGTCAGGTTACGGCCGACCTCATTAGCTCTCGCCAGGCGCCTCTGTTTTGCGCGCGCCTTCTCCAATCGTTAATGCCAAGCGCGGTTAGGGCTTCCTCAGCTTGGTCTATCCACCGGAGGCATGGTCTCCCTCTTCGTCGTTGACCGGGGACCTTCCCTTCGAATACCTTTTTCGCTGGAGCTTCTTTATCCATACGATGGACATGACACAGCCAGCGTAGTCGCTGTATTGTTACACGCTTAACTATGTCAATGTCGGCGTAGAGCTCATACAGCTCGTGGTTCATTCGAATGCGATAGTCGTCGCCAACTCAAACAGGACCAAAGATTTTGCAAATTAACTCTTATTTCATTTAAATATATTCCTTTCAGTTGTATTGACGAAAAGTGTAATTAGCAATATGTAAGTGTTAAAATTTTCTAAATAGAAAACTATACTAAGCCTTTATTGTTTTTTTTTTTTTAAAGCATAAGCCAACGCTCAGGGGATGCCCCCTATAAATGCAATGCACCGTGTTGGTTTTAAGAAAAGGAGAAAGGTTAGAGGGAAGGGGGATATATATAGTAGTGTCGGTGAACATTAGTCTTGAATCTATGGATGTCACAACTGTCGGGGAAGACAGACGCAGGTAAGCAGTTCCACAACTTGATGGTTCGGCCAAAGAAAGAATTATCACGAAAATGTGATGTCCTGTTGAACACCGGCGTGGCGCAAAAAGGATGGGCCTGATGGGATGCCCGAGTGCTGCGAGAGAAAATCCTGGCTGATAGAATCAGTTCCCGTATTTCTCTAGAGCACATCCCGTTATAATATCTATAAAAAAGGGTTAAACACCTTACGTTACGCCAGTGGTGAAGGGAATCGATAGAGGTGATGATAGATTCATCACCTATTAGTTTCAACACACGTCGCTGGACACGATCTAGCAGCTCCAAGGTGGTTTTAGGAGCCCCGGCCCAAATGTGTGAGTTGTACTCTAGTTTGGGTCTAATATAAGTGAAATAAACAGTACGAAGATCAACTGGAGTGAAGTATTTCTTACACCGTTTCAAAAAACCAATACACTTGGCCGCATCTTTCGACACATCGAATACATGATCAGACCACCTCAGGTCCGATTGAACGGATATGCCCAGAACGTCAAGAGTTGTTGACCTCGCAAAATATAAGTCAGCCATATTAAAGGAAGGAAGGGAGAGATCCATTCGTCTGTGAGACAACAGACAGCACTGAGTTTTTGAAGCATCAAAATTAACTCGGTTAATACGACCCCACTCGGTGATTATGTTGAGGTCGAAAACGAGTGAATCATTCATATGCCGCCTTTTACTCTCAACCTCCACAGAGCTCGGGCGCTTTTTGAAGCAATAAGAATGACATATGTTGCTGTCGTCCGCAAAGGAATGGATTGGGTTGGTGGTCGATGACAGAAGGTCATCGATAAAGACCAGGAAAAGGGTAGGAGATAGGACAGAACCCTGGGGAACTCCAGCATTGATGAAGTGTTCCTTAGAGGTGAAACCGTCTACCACAACACGGATAGAGCGATCACTGCAGAAGCTCGTAATCCAACGAGCAAAGGCATTACCGACACCAAAGGCAATTAGTTTTGATACGAGGGCGCGATGCCACACTCGATCAAACGCCTTAGAAATATTCAGAGCGACAACCATACTTTCACCGAAAAGGTGAACGCAATGGTTCCATTTTTCAGCGAGGAACGACATAAGATCACCGGTAGAACGAGACCTACGGAAACTATATTGGCGATCACTAAGTAATTCGTTGCGCTCCAGATAGTTCACTAGGTGAAAGTTTATTACACTCTCCATAACTTTGGAGAGCGTAGAGCATATCGCAATGAGTCGATAATTATTAGGGTTGGAAACCTCGCCTTTTTTGGAAACTGGCTGAACATTAGCAACCTTCCAACAAGATGGAAATATCCCACTAGTGTAGGATATGAAAAAAAGATTGCGTAATGGCCGAGCTAGTGTTGAGGCACACTTTCTCAACACATGGGCTGATATGCCATCAGGCCCTGAGGCTTTATTTGGGTTGAGGTTTGCAAGGACTCTTTGTACTGCCCTTGTTCGAAAGTAAATAGTTGGCATCGCCGAAGACCTATCCTGAACAGGGGGTAAAGGCTGACAGCTATCTGGGAGTGTAGCATTTTTCGCAAAGATGCTAGCCAATAGATCGGCTTTGTCAGCAGGGTCAGTGAATATTTGGTCGTTCATTAAAAGAGTTGGAATAAACGATGAGGACTGATTCTTTCACTCTCTTAACAAATGACCAAAAACTTTTGCTACCTTTCGGTAGTGAAATGATTCTTTTGCGCATGTTTTGTTCGTAGAGAAACTTTTCTCGCTGAATCGTGGCATTACAGCAATTTCTAGCCTCAATGCAAAGCCTTTCAGTATCAGCATTTCTAATGAGCCGCCAATTCCGAAATGCTTCCTCTTTGGACCTGACTGCAGTCCTGCAAGTCTCATTAAACCAAGAGTGGTCCTTTGGCTTAACGTTAACTTTTTTATAAGGTATGAAGGACCGCATACCTAATAAAATTATTTCTTGAACCATTAAAGCCGCGGCATTTATGTTCCTATCAGCGAAACACAATTTCCAATTGAAATTACTAAAGAAATTATTTAGCGCAATCTAATTTGCTTTATCATCAAGCCATACAGTCCGCTTCGGGGCTTTCGGCGAAACAGTGCGTAAACTTTTAAATGGGAAAGCAGCGGAAATAGTACAATGGTCCGAGTTACCAAGAGGTGCAAGGACAGACACATCGTATTTTTCATGATGTGATGTCAGAAAGAGGTCTAGTGTACTTAAGCTATGCCCCCCAACGCGTGGAATGTACGTGGGGTCATTCACTAGTTGAGTCAGTAAATTGGACTCGGCAAAAAACTCAGCATAACGACCTTCAGGAGTTGTAAGGCCAGAATGGCGCAACCAATAAGAGTTATGAACATTGAAATCACCAGCAACTACAATTTCACTGTCTGGGTACGACTCTAAAAAATGTATACTTCAGGGCAAAATTTGTTAGTATAGTGCAGTTGGACTCGTTTACAAATTTAATGGAACAACAACCAGACATTTCCAGAGATTGCACCAAATAAAAAAAGGAAGATGTGCTAGTTGCTCACCTATTTGTACTTAGTTGATCTTAGTGTTTTTCTGGAATGAATGGTATCTAACGTCAACCTCTTGTGAAATTCTGGATTTTTTCTCAACCCTATAGCACTTTAATTGTCGAAGTAAAATTCCGATTTGTCTAGCTTACGCCAACCTACTCGCACAATAGTTGCCTTAGCCAAATTAAGTTATTCATTGCATGTATAGAACTGCAGCATCATATTCCGTTGTAAGTAATGAAACGCTCTTCTGCCTTTCTGAACCCTAACTAACGACTCCGCTTCCAAGAACAAAAGCGTGACCTGAAGTGAAACTGCGCGTGGCTGTATTTCCTTGTAGATTCAACTGAAAGCTATGTTGATAAAATATGCCCAGGTTTGACGTACCTTGTATATACCGCAATATTCGTTTGACAGCTTCAACATGACCTTCAGCCGGATTCGTTAAGCAGCGACAAATGACGTGTGCCTACTACGAGATACACCAAGCTGCTCACTGCACTGGAAAATGTACACCATTGTTCTAATTAAAATCTACCAAATTAAAAGTCGGATCTGCAGGTGTTGCAACCGCATTGCTGGATTCCATGCTTAAACCTTTCAAAACCTTTTTTATGTACACTGGCGGTCATGAAAACCGCATCACCCCAAAAAATCATAAAAATTCGATATTGAGATTTATATTGAAAAAATAATTTTTTTTTAGTTATTAATATTAAGCTAGTATGATTACATAGTTTGAAAACAAATGAACATTTCTGGATTTTAAACGTCTAGTCTTTTTGACTAAAAACAATAATCTGGAAAAAAATTAATGTTTTTACGAGTGCTTTGATTATTTATTTTTACAGAAACTGATCAGTCTTTTGTAATCTTCAATTTTGTTTCTAAATACTAATATCAAGTTACAAAAATAATATAATGTTGCTTCTCTTTAAGCCTGTATTACAGCCATTATCCTTGATGGCATGGAATCAATCAAAGCTTTGAGATTATCGTCTTGTATCATATTATACCAAAGCTTATCGAAAGCTAAAATCGACTTTTTTTTTGTCTCGGGCTTCCGGTCAGTAACTTTTCCCTTCATTATATAGCACAAGTGCACGATAAAATCCAGGTTCGGCGAGTTCCCAGGCCAGGTCAGACGCGAAATTCCGTGATCCGTGAATACTTTTCCGAACTATAAAAACATGATTTGTTTTTTTAATATCCTTTTTATAATTTTAAAGTCTGTAAGAATCATAGAAAAAATTACATATACGATTTACCACTTTCGCACGGTGGCAAGACGCAAAATCGTCCTGTTAAATTGCATCCTTAGTGCAGGATAAAAGCTTTTTAAGCACCGGGTCCTAGTTCTCCCTTATAAATTGCTCATATTTTTTCGCATTTATAGTTCCTTCTAAATAGTGTAGAGGACTGCGAACATTGCAAGAAAAACATCCTCAGATCATCCGGCTGAATGGAAATTTTACAGTTTTCACTAAGCAGTTTACTTTCTAACGTTCTACATCAGAACGACGCACCTACGGCAAATTATCGGCGCATAGCAAGTTGAATTTACTTTCTTCCGACTAATTGACAGTTCACCACTGCTCCAGTGTTTAGTTTTTGTAGTTTTGAGCACAAGCTAGACCCGCATTTTTCATTTTTTTGTGTCAACAATGGCTTTTTTGCAAGACGTCTTCCATATAAACCAGCACCACGCAGTCTCCTGCGGTCAATTTCCACAGTAATTTTTATGGAATGATGCGTTTCTAGCTCTGTCCGTATACCAACTACTCTTTTAGAATGACCTTTCAAACTTATTTTCTACAAGGCCATCTTTGTCCTTCTACTAGTTGCACGTTTAGGACCAGATCCTTTTTTCCTCTCCAGCGGCTCTTAAATATCCTTCTTTTTTCAAACAGGCACAATTTTCGAATGTAAGAAACCCATTACTTTCCGATACACCTCGATTACTCGCTTACTTGAGCCCATTTCTGTACTTATTTTAAAAAACGACCTTCTGCTTTAAGCAAACGCGTAAAAATATTTTATTGTCGTTGTCAATACACTTGCAATACTTTAATGCTGAAAGTCCCATTATTCGAAGTTAAAAAAAAACGGAATTGTTTTAACGGTTTTGCCAGTGGTGCGGTTTTTATGACCGTCAGTGTATATGCTTGTAGACTAATACCAATAGATCTGACTGTCGATTTATTTCCAAACACTAAATTCTTTCTCAAATGGTCAATTACCTGTGAGATAGCTGAAGGTTTCGTGCTTCCAATCCGCATCGTCTACCTACTTATGTGGCTATAACTGTATCTTTGAAGTGGCTTAAAATTAATCTTTTTTAGACAATTCGATAAACAAAATGGAAAAATGGGCTATAGCTAGTTATATTAGTTTCATCCTCTGCTAGGAGGTTTCATCAGTAACTTTTAGTTCCAGCAACGTTATGATTACTTTAGACTAGTGATGTTCAGCTCATCTGCACAAAACCGTACTTAGGAGCCGAACAGTGTATGACGAGTAGTATTTTCAAATCAAACGTAACAAATTTATTTATCAAACAATGAGTTTATTTTTAAATTATTAATAAACAGAGAATAAAATATAAACAAATCAAAACAAACCAACCGCACAAATGCTGTGAGTCAGAACGATTACTTACCCTCAAGCAGCCACTACACCCCAAATTTTTTGTTCGGGTTATCTACAATTCTGATGTTTGCTCTTTCTATTTAATACCCTCTCATAAAATATGTTTTACTGATAAAATCTAAAAAAAATTTATACACTTGTACTTCTTTCCGGATATGTATTCGCATTCGTTTCAATATCGCACGCATACATGTAAGACTCACCAAAGAATTCATACCCTTTTTTCCGCTCATAAAAAGTCCCGTCGTCTAGCGCCGGCGTGCTCAGCTGAAATTATGCGTGCTTTTTTCCCATATGTGCTGAAATGGGCATCCATACTTTAGACCATAAATGGTTTTAATCAGCCTGCAGATGCCCCCACTGCCATGTTGGTTGTTCCATGTAGATTGTTTCCTCTAAGTTTTCATTAAGTCTTTATGACAAATTGTTATAAAACATGTTTCTTGCTGCAGCTACAGCTGAAACTGTTCGAATTGAAGTAAACGGACCAAATATTTCGTTGTAATCAAGTTCATACGACTGGGCAAAGCCTCGTGCAACTAATTTGGCCTTGTAGCTAGTGAAGTTTTGTGGTGAATGCACGCGTTTATTTAAGCTCTGCTTCAAATCTAAAAAACCTAAGGAACTCGTTGCCTTATACATTTTTTATTCAATATACATATATTGTGTGCCAGGCAAAACCTTTTGGGATAGCCAGAAAACCAAGTGAAAAATATATGGCTTGCGAAAACCAAAGCAAAGGAATGTGGGTGGAAATTTGTATGGGTACAAGAGGGGCGTATTTTAGCGAGGAGAGAAGAGCAATTAAATATTATTCAAATTAATACTGAAAACGATATCGGTCTCATAATTTAAACCTTAGTATTGCCAAAAATGATCTCCAATATATAGTGTTCAATAAAAACAATCTTAAAATACAAAACTTAAATAAACAAAATGAATACCCAGCAAACATTCTGACTCCTTTTAGAGTCAGATTTGAATCATAATTCTGAGCCTATACACTCATTATGAGTTCATATATGACTCAAAAATGTGTGTATTTCCGTTCTTGGAAGGGCACACAAATATGAGTCAAAAATTAAACTTATATTAGAGTCTGAAATATGAAACTATCCTGAGTCTGAAAAATAAATGTTGTTAATCTTTTCGGAGACATATGTATGTGACACATATTTTAAAGTTTTACGAGCCAAAATTTAGACTCATATTAGAGTCTGAAATATAAAACTATTCTGAGCCTAAAATCTCAATATTTTGACTCTTTTTGGAGACATATGTGACTCATGATTCAGAGTTTTCACAATCTTCAAAAAAACTATGGTCTGGGCGTGACGAAAAATGAATTTTATAGATATTTGTATATAAAAGGACAAAAACGTAATATTTTATTATCAAATTTAAAACATGTACACAGTTGGTAATTTCCATAAAGGATTTCAACAATTGTTATGAAAGAATACAATCAAATAGGCAATCATATATTACATACAAACATTAATTGTTCCCAAAAATGGTTGAAAATCCGACAAATGAATTAATGCATTTTCTTTTTTTTTGCTGTCTTAGGCCCTGTAGTTCATAATAGATGAGCTGAAAAATACCTTCACTTTATTATATAATCTAAATTATTAAAATGCAACCTGCTCTCCGAAAGTCGGCTTTGGCACATTTATGTTATTGTTCTGCGCCAAGTTTCCAAAAGACAGCCCAGTTTCTGTTGAGTTTAAGGCCTCAAAAAGATTATTTTTTAGTTTATTTATTAATATAAGTTGCTACTATAGTAACATTTTCAGTTCAAATTTCGTTTCAGAATTTATGAAACACATCAGAGTCAGAAAAGAGTCATAGTGTCAGCGTGTTTGTTACTCTTTTGAAGTTCAGAATTTATGAAACATAATGGAGTCAGAAAAGAGTAAAAATATATGGGTGCCTAGCAACTAGTTTTAGGCTCATGTTTTTATCAAAAATATGAATCATTTCAGATTCACAAAATATGAACGCTTAGAAAATTGTTTAAAGGGTAAAATCACAAACAATTTTTAACAAATAAATCAAATAGATTTATTAAACCATACTATTTCATGTTGCTACTTAAACTCCACAAAAACTTCACTATATTTAAAGTGGAAATCAATAAAATAGTGCACTTAAGTAATTGATGTCATAGTCCTCGTTGAAACGAATATTACTAATGACGAAAACGATCTGTTCGCATTACATGGCTTTAACTCAGAATTTTAAACAGAAATAACTGAAGGGAAGGCGGCGGAATCGCAGTATACGTTAAAGAGAGTGTCACTTTTGAATTTTCTTTACCAATTTTGGCATCTTTCGAAGCAATTCAAATAAAAATGCATGTACATAATCACCCATTTGCGCCGCTTGCAATCTATCGACCTCCATCCAACAACTCAATAGAATTTCTAAAATAACTTGAAGAAGCAATAAAACATATAAGCCCAAAACATAACGTTAGTTGGAGACATGAACATTGATCTAAACAAGTCAGACAACCACCTATAGTTGTAAGATTGCACTCTCCACATGATGGAAACTAGCTTTTCAAATCAATTGCTGGCTTCTGCAAAACACAGGGTAGAGCTTTGATGCTCTCCGGTGTCGGCTGCAGTGGGGAAGGGGCAATCTATATTCATGAAAGTCTCACGAAAAAGAATAAAGAAATCATGTACTTTTATCATTAGTATTTTCAATTCGTGGTAGAGTTCAAGTGAGAGCACCTAACACCTCGCATTCGATAGAAGTATCATCCATGGAGAGAGTTGATGCAGTACTTAGTTAGCACTGTTCCAACAACACGTTGAAATAATAACACACATTCTTTTATTTTTAATATGCTTTACATGCATTCAGTTATGTTTATAATATTTTATATACTTTAATTATTAATTTTTCTTTTTATTTATTTTATTTTTCATAGCAATGCGATTTGTTACTTGGAAGATTCTTTTTTAGTTGTACTAAATTTATTTTATTTTATATTGCCATAATTTTTCAGGAATATTTACGAACGATACTTAAAGTTAAATTTTTCTTGTTTCATAAAAAATGAATGATATCTTGTCGTCTCATAGCACTAGCTTAAAAGATGCTTTAAAAATTGCTAGTCATTACCATAGTGTATTTCAATTATGTCATATTAATGCACGTAGTTTAAATATGAATAAAATTGATAACTTTAATCATATTTTCCAAGAAAATAAAATAGATGTAATTTGTGTGAACGAAACATGGTTCAAAGATAACGTGGAGGATAAGATATACGCACTTGAAAATTTTAACATCATTAGGAATGATAGAAAATCTGACACAAGGGGGGTGGAGTTGCAGTATACTATAAGAAATATTTTAAATGTAAAACTGTTCTCAAATCTGAAGAGTCCGACCAAGTGGAGTTTATTTGCGTGAAAATAGAAAATGATACAAACAAATGTTTGATGATCAGTGTATACAATCCTCACCGCTCATATGATTTGCATAATTTTTTTGGCAATATACGAAATTTTCGATTGAATATGAGCATATTATACTTTGTGGAGATTTTAATGTCGATTTGCTCCTAAGTGATACACGCTCAAAAAATTTACGTGACTTAGTCGCTTCTTGTGGTCTTAACATCGTGAATGAATTGCCACCTCGTTCTGCTCCTAGCAGTAAGCCAAGCTTGTTGGATTTGATTTGCGTTTCCAATTGCTCTTATGTTTCTCACTTTGAACAGCTTCCAATGGCAAGTATCTCTGTCCATGAATTATTATTTCTCAAATATAATTTTCATTTTTGTAAAATGAATCTTGAAACAAGCTTTTCATACAGGGATTTTAATAGAGTTAACTCTGAGGCACTATGTACTGAGGCCAACAATGCTTACTGGCATGATTGCTGGAATTATGCTGACGTAAATGAGAAACTTAATAGTCTTACAAATATTCTGAAGTACTTATTAAGTAAATATGTTCCGATAAAAACTGTTCGTTTTAAAAAAGGCCAAAAACCATGGTACACTAATGCAGTGAAGAAAGCTATTCAAAGTAGAAATAAAAGTTACAATATTTGGAAGCGTAGTCAAATTCAGGCAATCTGGCATGCGTACTGCACTCTCAGAAATCGAGTGCACGTAGTTACCAAAAATTCTAAAAAAGCTTTTTTGAGAAAAAGTTAAACACAAATTTATCTTCGAAAGTATTTTGGAATAACCTAAAATCAGTAGGTTTCGATCAAAATACAATGGAGTGTAGTAATGATGCAAACGTTATGAATGATCACTTTTTAGCTTCCCGTGTGTATAATGATGGATCTTCTTACGTCCCAGACAAGACCTTTTTCGCAAGCTTCAACACGAGTTTTCGTTTGGAGTTGTAAGTGAAGAAGAAGTAATTAAAACTATAATTTCAGTAAAGTCTAACGCTATGGGCGATGGCCAACTAAGTTTAAAACTTATCAAAATGATCTTACCATTTGTAGTCCCTTCTATAACACATATTTTTAATCATTCTATAACAACTTCTATATTTCCGGAGTGTTGGAAGGTGGTAAATATTACGCCAATTTCTAAGAAAAATAACCCCACTATACCCGAAGATTTTCGTCCTATTAGCATTTTATCAGCCCTATCGAAGGCCTTCGAAAAACTTTTGGCTGCTCAGATTGTTAATCATCTGACTATTAATAAGTTACTGTCAGAAAACCACTCGGGCTTTAAAGCAAGACACAGCTGCTCTACTTCAATGCTAAAAATACTTGAGGATATTCGTCTAGCTTATGGTAGAGATGAGGTGACAACCTTGGTACTGTTAGACTTTTCAAAAGCCTTTGACACTGTAAGTCACAACATCCTATTGACGAAACTTAAATACTACTTTGGATTTAGTAACTCTGCATTAAATTTTCTAAATACATATCTAATTAATCGTGAGCAGAGGGTATTAACAAAAAGTTCATCGTCCCAATTAAAAACTAATAAATCTGGAGTGCCGCAAGGTTCAATACTGGGGCCGATACTTTTTAGTATATTTATCAACGACTTAATCTACTGTTGCAAAATTCATCAATACACCTTTATGCCGATAATACTCAGATTTATTTATTCCGACCAATTGGACTTTTTGAAGATTTGGTATGTACTGGGTGTTTTTTTTAGAGGTTTGTTTTTCGAATAGAGATAAAACTGGCATTTTATGGTTAAATCTGGCAACTATAATGTCATTTATGTTCAGTTTGGTTTGCCATTTCATCATAAACAGGTTGACAAAAGAACAACGCTTGCAAATCGTGCAAATTTATTTCGAAAATAATGGTTCAGTTCGCGAAGTTTACCGCAAGCTCCGTCCATTTTATGGTCGACATAATCGTCCATCAGAGCAATTAATTCGGTTAACCATGGGTCGTTTTCGCACTACGTTTGCCTATGTGATAATACGCATCCGCAGAGACGTCGAACAGTGCGCACCGAAGAAACAATTGCCGCTGTAGAGCAAAATGTTGAAGAGGACCCGAATGAATCGATTCGCCACCGTGCACAGCAATTGGAGCTTTGTCCATCAACTTTATGGAAGATTTTGCGCAAAGATCTTGGCTTGCGACCTTACAAGATCCAGCTTGTGCAAGAATTAAAGCCGCGAGACCATGCAATGCGTCGTGATTTTGGTGTATGGGCCGAAAATGAGATTGATCTCGATGCTGATTTTCATCGCAAAATTTTGTTCAGTGATGAGGCTCATTTTTGGTTGAATGGCTACGTCAACAAGCAAAATTGCCGCATTTGGAGTGAAGAGAATCCACATGAGACCCTTGAGACGCCATTACATCCACAAAAACTGACTGTTTGGTGTGCTCTATGGGCTGGTGGAGTCATTGGGCCATACTTCTTCCGAAATAATGCTGGAGAGTCAGTTACCGTTAATGGAGACCGGTATAGAGCCATGATAACCGACTATTTTGTTCCCGAATTGGATGGCATGAATGTGGATGAGTTGTGGTTCCAACAAGGCGGCGCTACATGCCACACAGCGCACGTCACAATCAATTTATTGAAGGAAACATTCGATGAGCGCATAATTTCGCGGAATGGACCTGTCAATTGGCCACCAAGATCGTGTGATTTGACACCATTGGATTATTTTCTTTGGGGATATGTGAAGTCGCTCGTCTACGCCAACAAACCAGAAACGTTAGGGGACTTGGAAGCCAACATTCGTGGCGTTATTGCCGACATACGGCCCCATATGCTCGAAAAAGTGGTTCAAAATTGGACCTGTAGAATTGGCTTTATTCGAGCCAGCCGCGGCGGCCACATGCCCGAAATCATATTTAAACATTAATGGCATAAAATTATCCTTCCAATAAAGCCAAATTGATGGACATTAAAACGATTTTCTTGTGTTTTATTTCAATTCGAAGCTCTATACCTCTAAAAAAAACACCCTGTAGATTCAATGAAGATCTAAAATCTATCGATTTGTGGTCAAAGCAAAATTTTCTTAAATTATATGCCCTTAAAACACAAGCGTTGATTATTTCTCATCGTGCGAATTATGTTTTTTCCAAAAGCAATAAAACACAATTTGTATTTTTATTTTAAGATTTTTATTTTAATCGAAATAGTTTGGATCGTCTTGGTCTTCAGACTGAACCTTTTTAATTTTCTTATTTTTACATTATTTTTCGAATTTGCTTTTTTTCTTTAAAAGCAATATCGATTAGTTAGCAATAAAAAATGTTTATTACATTATTTTTCGATTTTGCTTTTTTACATTTTTTCTTTAAAAGCAAAATCGATTAGTTAGCAATAAAAAATGTTAATTTTTTTTAAGAGTTCGATATTGCTTTTAGAGGCAAAATCGATTACTCTGCAATATTAAAAATTGTTGTTCTTGTACAATACAAATGAACCACTTTGAATGCTCAAAGTATATATCATATTTAAAGTTAGGCAACAAGCCTATGTTGTTTCCGTTCAATGTGAATGAACTAATCCGTGCATTTAAAACATCAAAGCCAAATGCATTGTACAATAACAAATGAAAGTGTCCAATTCAGCTTGTTGACATAATTAATAATAAGCAGAACTGGACGTAAGAGATTAAATGTTGTTTTTGGTTTTTTATAACATTATCTTTTTTTTTTTATTTACTGAAATTAATTTTTAAATGAGAAGGAGAAGTCATTAGTGCATTCAGTTTTGGTGTTGCATCCATTTTTGGTGCTAATGACGTAACTCCTCCCTCCCTTGATTGAAAATTCTCCCAAATTTTAATATTGATTTTTGAAAATTTCTTATAAATTTTTATGACTAATACAATTGTACTTATGAATAATATGAAGGTTGTAATAATTGAAGCTGAGTGAATTGTCTTATGAGTTTTTAATTCTTTGATAGTTTCCATATTTTCAATACAATTTAAAAAAATTTCATCCAACGATAAAGTGAGTTTAGTTTTATTATATAAAAATTTTGGTATTTTTATAAAATTGTCCTTAAATGGGTTATCATAATTAGTGAAGACTAAGTTGTTTAATTTAATTTTACAATCGCTAAAGGTGATTAAATGATTATTATTTAGAATTAGTTCTCTGTCGTCACAATCACTTGTTATCTTGGTATTGTTTGAATTTCTTAGTAGGATTATTCCACGATCAACTTCTTTTATTTCTTCCTTTATGTTTCTTATTTTAGGACAGATATTATTATTAAAAATACAAAGGTTGGTTTTTCTTCAATTTTTTACGTTTTTATTATTAGTGTAGTTTTTTTTGTCACTTAATGGTGAGATATATCGACCCCTGTGCACGAAATTATCGTATGTGCCAAAAACCAAATTTTACAGGAGAGGGTTTTTTCTAAGTTTCTGTGCTTTAGCTAGCAGTACAAAATCAGAATTTCTATGTCAATTTTTGTCGTAACTATTAGAATTTCAGCTACAATATTTTACCAGGTGATGCGTAGTGGGGTAAAGATTAAATTTCCATCAAAAAGTCAATGTCGAAAAAATGGCACATACGATAATTTTGCGCACAGGGGTCGATATGATCTATTAATCTGAGCTATATTGCGAGGGACTTTAATTATAAATAAAATTTGATTTTCTTTATATTTTGCTACTGTTAATTTAGAATTTTGTAGTTTAAAGAAATCTATTTCAAGTTGTATAATTTCATCCGAAGTAAACATGTTACTTATCATTATATTGTGGTTTGCTGCAACAATGTTATTCTGGACATGTTCTATTTGGTCAGACAAGATTTTTATTTTAAGCATAATATCTACATAGGTTACATGAGAAAGTGTATCTAAATTTTCTTTATCTATTTTGTTAAGGTTTTCCAATATTCTTACCCTATCTGTTTCTATTGCTTAAGTTAATTTGTTCATTGTTTCATTGAAGTTATTATTGATAAGAATGTTTTTGTTTAAATTTTCTATTATGTTGTGGTTATTTTGTTCTATCGTTTGAATGTTATCTTCTATTTCTAATCTATCTTCGTCGTCCATTGTACCGGCAATCCATTTTAAACCTGATCCAATAATATTGGCTAAGCCTCTTTTTGCACTATGTAATTGAATTGTATAAAATTTTATTTTAACCTTATTTAGTTCGGACAACAAAAAATCTTTATTGTCTATGGCTTTAATCTGTTCTACATTATTCTCAATATTATCTTTAGCTTGTCTTCTTTCTGTCAAATCTATTACATGTAAAATGGTTGTATAGTTCACTATAAGTTGTATATCGTCTAGTTTTATTTCCACATACCCGTTGTTATGTCCATTAATCGGTTGTATTGTTAGTACTCCCATTGTTGTTGCTAGTAATATCAAGTATCAAGCCTATTGGTATCCAATTGATCTGGAAATTTAGTTTTACGTTTAATATTAGATGGGTGTATATTTTCTAAATTTAATTAGGGCCTTGTAATTTTTAACGTAACCTTCTCGATCGTTTCGTGTACTGTCTTCTCTGGTTCTATTTCTTTTGTTGATAGTTTTTTGTTTTGCCTCCCTCAATCTTCTAGATATAAAGATCTTATCTACTAGGCCTTCTATTATGTCTATAGGTCTTTCCTTGGTTGTTGAGTGAACAGATCTATACACCATTCTATACACTTAAATGTTCGTTCTTGTGTTGACAAGCTAGAATTTTGAGCTTCTACAGCTCTAAACTTTTCAGAAATGGTGCTATGTAGCCTTTCGACGTCAGCATTTCCCGTATGACTGTTTGGTTTGGTGAAATGCACCTCTATACCTTCTGTTCTTAAGAAGTCCTTAACGTTTATTGAGTTAAACTCATTATGTGTAATGATTTTCTTTGGTTTATTTCGTAAAGATAAAAATAACCTGATTTTTTCTACCAATGTCCTACTATTTCTATCTTCTAAATTTAATGCTATTGCTTATTTTGAGAACCTATCAATGAAAGTTACGAAGCTGTGTTTTTTATTTGTGTAAACATCCATGTGAACTATCTCATTTATATCTGACGGAGTTTCAGTTACATAAAATTTTGGTTTTATTGGGTTTCGACTGTACCTAGCTCTGTTGCAGACGTCACAGTTATTTATGTATTTTTGTATAAAGTTTTTGAGATTCTTGTAGTATATTTTTGTTTTCAGACCCTCATAGTTTTCTGCAATTCCTGCATGTCCTGTTTCGTTTTTATGATACTTGCCTATTTGCTTGTATAATTGGTTTTCATCGCTAATGTCCCTAGCGTTATATGTACATGCATCGCACAAATTTTATTCTTGTATCGAATAATTCTATAAGTTTTAACTGCACTTTATTATAAGAGCTGTCAGATAGTTCTGTGAAAATTCCTACACGTCCGAATGTAATGTGTTGACGAAATAAGTCCGTCATGTAATTTGTTTCTATGTCTCTAGAGCTGACAAATATTTTTTTTCTGTTGTGTACTGAATTAACGTCTTCTGTTTTATGATTTGTTAATATAATTTGTGTTAAATATCGATAGACTATTGTGTTTAAAATTGGAAAATGGTCATTTTGTTCTTCTGCTTGTGAATGAATAGTGGCAGCAGTACTGAAACTTTACGCATTGTTTTCTGATTCTCCTAAGTCTCCTATTGCTAAAATTTCTCCAACATCATTATTTATTCGACTCATGAAGTCTGCCACTCTATGTTTTGTTTTCCCTTTATATAATTAATTTTGAAATTATATTCACCTAATTTCAATAGCCATCTTTGGAGTTTTGGATTTATATCTCTTCCTTTAACTTAAGTGTGAAACCACATCAAAGGTTGATGATCTGATAGTAATTCGAACTGTTTGCCGTATAAATATGGTCGGAAATAATTTATAGACCACTTTATTGCTAGTAGTTCTTTTTCTACAGTAGCATAGTTTTTTTCGTGGTTATTTAAGGTTCTGCTTGCATAAGCAACTGGGTGATCGTTTTGAGAAAGTACCGCTCCCAATGCATGGTCACTAGCATCTGTTGTTAACTTAAAATCCAGACCAGTCCGGGTATTTCAATAAGGGTGGGTTTGTAAGGATGTTTTTTAATTTTTCAAGTGCGTCTATGTATTGTGTATCTTGCACATTTACTTTGGCATTTTTCTTCAAATACTTAGTTAGGTTGTAGGCTATTTTGGCATAGTATTTTATAAATTTTCTATAATAGCCTGTTATGCCTAAAAATTATTTTATTTGTTTCTGTGTTTGAGGAAGCTTCAGCGTCTGAATTGATTCAACTTTGGTTGAATTAGGTTTTATACCTTCAGTGTATGACCCAGGTAATCTGTTTCGTTGCAAAAAAAATTGCATTTATCTATCTGTATTTTTAGATTATGCTTTCTTAAAGTATTGAAAACTTTCTTTACACTGTCGACGTGCTCTGCTCCTCTATTGAAGTGCTAAAAATAAGTATGTCGTCTAGATACACAACACATATTTTGTTTATATGCTCACGAAGCACTGAATTTATTAACCTTTGAAAAGTAGATGGTGAGTTCTTTAAACCAAAAGGCATACGAATAAATTCATAGTGCCCAAAAGGCGTAGAAAATTCAGTTTTTTGTCTATCATTTTCTTCTACTAACACTTGGGGAAAGCCTTTTGCCAAGTCAATGGTTGAAAAATAGTTAGCTTTTCCTAATTTGTCCAATATATTGTCTATATTGGGAATAGGAAATTTATTGTCGACAGAGATTTCATTGAGCTTCCTATAATCTATGACAACTCGCCATTTCTGTTTACCTGAATTGTCTATCTTTTTTGGAACAATCCAGATTGGCGAATTGTAAGAGGAATTACTTTCTCATATAATACCCTGCTCTAGCATTTCCTTTATTTGTTTGTTTATTTCTTCTTAGTGTATCGTTGGATACCTATAAACTTTTGCATAGACAGGTCTGTCAGTATTGGTTATAATTGCATGCTTTATTTCATGGGTGTGCGATAGCTTCTGTCCTTCGTGGTAAAAAAGGTCTGTATTTTCCTCAAAAATTTCGTTTAAGTACGCTTTTTCTTCGCTATTCATGTTTGGTCTATATAATTTGCTGATGCTTTCCTCATTTATTGCAGAAAATTCTAAATTGTAAATTTCTTCTGGTTCATATATGCAAGTATATACGAACTTAACTTTATTATTATTTATCTCTAAGTACTCTTCTTCAAGATTGATTTTCGCTTTTAAAATTTTTAAAATATTTTGCCCTATTAATTCTTGAAATTTTTTGTTTTTGAATGTTGTCAAGTTCCAACACATGAGATTTTTATCGTTAAATTCTTTCGGGAACTCGGTTATTACTTCCTCATATATTTTTGTCTGTCCAGATAAGGAGTTGAATGTTAAAGATTTATTTAGTTTAATTCTTTTGTATCTAAGTAATGCATTTTCATCTAATAGTGTTGTTGTTGATCCAGTGTCTATAAGGCACCGTATTTTATTTTCTCCAATACTTAACTCAACTATCAGTAAGCGGTTGCCTGCTGGTTCATGTGAAAATTTACTTCTCCATTTGGTTCTTCTTCTATTACCTCTTCTACTGTTTGCTGTTGCACATGGTCTACCTCCATTGGTTCAAGGTTCCGTTGCCTAATTTGGTAAGAATAATTTCTAAATGTTCCTGACCTATTTTGGTTGGACCTTAAATTATTTTGTTGTTGTTTGTTTGACGTTGTTGTGTGCCTTCATTGTGTTGTCTGGACACCCCTGAACTGTTATTATTTCTGTATTGACTATTTTGGTGGTTATTTGTGTTGTAACTCTGCCTAGTATTTTTTGTATTGTTAGTGGTATTATTGCTAATACTTTGGTTATTTTTATAATGATACTTTACAAGACCACATTCTTGCAGACAATAATATGGCTCCCTAAAGTTTTTTTATGTTTCTACTATATATTATACTGAACAAATGTGGGGGTATATTATGAAGAAAGGTTTTTAGTATCACAGCTTCATTTGTATTAGGGGAAAACTCTATAGGTTTGTTACTATCTTGAAAATATTTGTTATTTAACTTGTCTAAAACATTTTTCAGGTAGTTAAAATAATCACTTACATTAGTGTTTTTAGCATTTAATGCCTTATGATATAATTGATGGTAGCTCTCCTTTATCCCGAAGTTTCGAAGAAGCTCATTTTTGATTGTTGTCCAATCAGGCTCATGTAAGGCTCGTATGACCTTGGCCGCTTCTCCTTGGATTTTCTTTACCACGTACGTTTTGAAAAAGTACTGCTGCATCCGAGTTCCTTGAAATGCATCAAAAAAGAACTCTACTTCGCTTATAAAGGATGTGATATCGTCACCTCGGCTTCCGCTGAGATCTTGGATTCTCGATGCCTCCTTTAGGACCTCAGATAATGGTATCCTGTCATCTGATTCGTTTGCTGTACTTTGGCCTGTTGATGTTGCATTCTGGCTTGTTGATGTGATGTTGCATTCTGGCTTGTTGATGTTGCATTGTGGTCGATTGCTGGGTTACGATCGAAAGCTCTCTGCCTTACTGACATCAACTAGTTTTATTCTTATGTTGCTGTTTGATAACGTTGGCTATACCACGGCTTGGTATGCAGATCTTCTCTTTAAATTTTTATTTTTTTTTTAATTATCTTTAGATAGCTAAATTTTTCACAGTAAAAGTCAATAAATTTTATAACTTTCACTTTTAGGTTTTATTTTTAGAATAAAAATTTGTACTTTGGTAAAGCTTTGTAACTTTCACTTTTCGAAATTTAAGTACGATTTTTAAAATTTATTCTTCAAAATAAATTTCCGTGACTTTTACTCCTAAAATTTGGTTCGGATTTAAATTTATTCTTTGGAATAAATTTCCGCGACTACGCCAATTATGTTTCTTCCAAAAGCAATAAAACACAATTTGTATTTTTATTTTAAGATTTTTATTTTAATCGAACTAGTTTGGTTCGTCTCGGTCTTCACACTGAACCTTTTTAATTTTCTTATCATTACGTTATTTTTCGATTTTGCTTTTTTTTCTTTAAAAGCAAAATCGATTAGTTAGCAATAAAAAATGTTTATTACATTTTTTTTCGATTTTGCTTTCTTACATTTTTCCTTTAAAAGCAAAATCGATTAGTTAGCAATAAAAAATGTTTATTTTTTTTAAGAGTTCGATATTGCTTTTAGAGGCAAAATCGATTACTCTGCAATATTAAAAATTGTTGTTCTTGTACAATACAAATGAACCACTTTGAATGCTCAAAGTATATATCATATTTAAAGTTAGGCAACAACCCTATGTTGTTTCCGTTCAATGTGAATGAACTAATCCGTGCATTTAAAACATCAAAGCCAAATGCATTGTACAATAACAAATGAAAGTGTCCAATTCAGCTTGTTGACATAATTAATAATAAGCAGAACTGGACGTAAGAGATTAAATGTTGTTTTTGGTTTTTTATAACATTATCTTTTTTTTTTTATTTACTGAAATTAATTTTTAAATGAGAAGGAGAAGTCATTGGTGCATTCACTTTTGGTGTTGCATCCATTTTTGGTGCCAATGACGTAACTTGCGTATGATGTTAAAAATTTTTCGCCATTAATACTAGCTGGAGCAGTCATTAAATATGTTGAGAAAGTTAAGAACCTAGGTTTAAAATCTAAGTTGCGTTGATCATATCAACGCCACAACCTGCAAAATATACTATGTTCTGCGCAAGTTATGGCTGACAGTATCAAGCATTCCACAAGAAGCTAAAGTTAAATTGGTTAGAACCCTTATTGTTCCTCTTGTGTCGTACAGTGCACTAGTTTATGGCAATATTGACTCGGTATCTAGGCAGAAATTACAGCTAGCTCTCAACAATTGTGCAAGATACATAATCAATAAAAGAAAATATAACCGTATATCGGACTGCGGTATAAAGATACTGAACTATAACAATATTAATTTTCTAAAAACTTGTAATCTAGAATTTATACGCAGACTTATCAATACACGCTTACCGGAGTATCTATACAGAAAGTTGTGTTTTACACAGTCAAGTCGCACTCATAATCTTTTAGTGCCTAGTTTTAACTTTTTGAATTCGTCGAGACTATTTTTTGTTAGTGCCGTGAAATTATGGAATATGTTACCAAATGAATTAAAACCAAAAATCGTAAATGGTTTTTTAAAAGGGCAGTTTTTAGGTTCTACAGTAGTCAATCAAATTAATCAATCTATGTTTATCTTAATTTTATCCATCCTTAGCTTCCGCATTGCTGTCTTCTTTCTTTTTTCTTCTTTATTTCTTTTAATATATTTAAGGATAAATTATTTTCTAATGTTTTATGTTAAGAATATATTCTATTCCATTGATTGTTTAATAATAAAATGTAGTTTATGAGACTTATGTCTTACGGTACTGCCAGAATTTTTACTAATAAATGGAATTGAAAATTGAAATGATGGTTTGAGAAATTTTCGTTCCCAAATTGAGTACAATTTGTACTAAGCCAAAATGCTGTGCACCAGAAACAAAAGAAATGTACAATATCAAGTATTTAAGTAAATAACTATTTGCTGCCTTATAATTGTGAGAGTCTAAGGGCGTAATAAGATGACAAAGAGTATTATAACACAGGACCACAAAAAAAAGTCTTGTAGTTGAAAGTTGAGGTACCATACGGTTTGTATTTTGGTGTGCTAAAAACGAATCCAAGGTCAGAATTTGCCCTTCACCCTTAGATTTCGACATAACCTCAAAATCACACTTTGAAATACGTTAAAAAGACAGTCCCTCAAAAAAAATAATCAAAACACAGAAGGTAAACCTTACTTATATTACATACATAGATATCGTTACCTTAATATAGAAAGGCCCTATCTAACATTTTTATTATTTTACAGGAGAACGAAAAAACTTAATAAAAATTAAAGTTTTTGTGAGTAATGGCTTTTTTTTATTTGCTTGTATTTGATTTATTTTCAATCGTAGCTCACACATTTTTTTGTCAATGGTGTATTAGTGGGTGACCTACCGAAATCTATAAAAATCTCGATTTTGAAAAAATAATAACTTACAATAAAAATGAGTTTTAGCTGCCCACTTTTCCTCCAGTACCCCCAAAAGGTCAAAAAACTCATTTCTCATAATAATTCAAAATCAATGCATATCCTCAGGCATTTTGGTGCACTAAAAATGTTAATATCAATAAAAACTTATTTCTACTCCCTAATCACCCCCCAAACCAACCACAGTACTTTATTACACCTCCCCAAAGGTTTTTTTTAAATTCTGAGTTTTCGTATTTAAATACATATTGAATGTAAAAAAAAAGAATGTCGTTGACTGTTTGTGGTCCCAGGCGATTTTTTTTTTTCTGTGATGTTACCTGTAGCAGAAAATATCCTCTCCAATGCTGCAGCACTTGCTGGAATCAACAAAACTATTTTTGCTTAACTAGATAGTTTTATATCGAATTGCGAAACACTTTTTTTTGCTGTATTTAATTAAAAAATTTGATTTTTTCTAACCAATTATTTTTTATTTTACCATCCGTTTCACTTTATTTAAAAATGTTAATTTATAGACTTTATTTTTCATTTAATTGCATACTTATTTATAAAAATTACTTTTTTTTTTACTCATTTGTAATATTTAATAAATTGCTCTTGATAAAGTCGCCAAATAAGCGACGAAACGTTGGGGAGAAAATTGACTTAATGTAAGTGCAATTTGGAAAGTAACTGGTCAATACTCCTCCGAAAAAGAAATTTTTAAAACAAGATTAAATTATTGATTTGACCCAAATAAAAAGAACTTAAAAGTTACATTTAGCATAATTCTTCGACTGCGCAGTGTTGGTAAACGTATTAGTTCAAAGCATTTTTTATATGAAAGCAAACTTAAGTGCGGATTCCAAGGTAGCAGACGAAGTGCAAACAATATAAATTGTTTCTTCACCAACTCCAGCATATCAATGTATATATTATATTGTGGGTTCCACACCACTGATACATGTTCTAATATTGGTCAAAAAGTAAAGTGAAAAGCAGCTTAGTCGTCAGATTCATTACACCATCGTTTTATAAATGCAAGGACATCTTTTGCTTTGTTCACCATTAAACGTATATGAACGTTAAAGCGAAGTTTTTGTCCATAGTGACGCCTAAATCTACAAAATTATCAACCTTTTCCAGTTTTAAACTGTTTATTGAATATGATGTTTCAAATTCTTTCTTTCTTGTAAAGGTAATTTTTTACGCTTTTTCAGACTTAAGGTTATCAAGTTTATATGACACCATTCAACAAGTTTATTTATGTAGGTTTGTATGGTTTTATGAATAAAATGATCTTTCGTTTTTTTACAATTGATAGCTTAAGTATGGTTGGCAATCGAAATAAGTTTCAGTCACCAGAATCGTGGTGGGCCTGGTTATGACAGGTCGACAAATAACGTTCGCTCAATAACACGGGAAGTAAACCATAAGTAGAAAACTATATATTAAAATGTTCGTATGACAAGACTTCACTCACCTTTCAGTTTTAAAATTTTTAGTGGCCATTTCCGTTTTCGAAAAAATACGGTTTTTATCAGGGCTGTGAACCACATCAATTTTAGAAGTGGTTCCAATAAGTTATGAACTACTGGTTTGGTTCAAAAACCGGTTCAACCTAGTCATAGCTCATGTGGTTCAGTTCAAAAATGGTTCCGTGAAAAAAAAATTGTTACATCAGTTTTTGCAAATTATTTTTATTTATAAAAAAATAATGTATTTATTATTTAATAAAAAAAATAAATAACTTCAGCTAATTGCATAAATATTAATTTAAATTTATCAGTAAAATATTTTCCAAAAGTTCTTCGTCAATGCTGGGACGTCAGATAAGACAAATTTAAGAGTGGAAAAGCCCTTTCCACAGAGAATTGAGTAGAGAAGACTGCAAAAATAATTTGGGCTAAATATTTTAGTTCTAAAATATAATAGTTTTCCCAATGTTTCAATATTTCTACAATATCAGGTTATCTTGTAATGCCGTCAAAGGCTTTTATAGCACGTGAAATATAATTTTTGTTTTGAAAGCGAGTCCGTATTTTTCATTTGCCTTAAAATGTTTTCTAATTCATCGTCAGAGCTACTTTCAAACTAGGAGAATTAATTGTGTCAAATTATTTTCAAGCTTACTTTTGAGCGCAAATACATTTGCTAAGTGCTTCTTTCCTATGTTTTTCCCGTTACTGGACAATAAAATTTGATATCTCGGATCTAAAAAAACACACGCTGATACAGGTGGACTTGAAAAAATTAACAGCCCTTTCATGGTTGGCTACTATGTCGCCGAGTAAGAATTGGGTTTATGGTTATGAACGGCGAGATAGTAGCCAATCATGAAAGAGCTTTAAGTCTTCGCGCATTTTTTTTATGCCTGAGATAGTAATAAATTATATGAGTCGCGTTTTTTTTCAATTTTTGATTTACACAAATACTATGCGAAAAAGAAAGCGCTTGCAGCTAAATTGGAATTTTTTAGCTTAGTGTGTTCTATAAATTTTCAATATCCATCCATTTGCTGTTACTTAATTGAGATTATTATACTAAACATTTTATAAGTAGATTCCCGCGTGTAATGCAATCAAGTACAGGCTTGCGTGGGGTTTTGAACGCAGAAAGTTCAACAAAGTAGGAGTTCATAAGTTTTTTGCTACAATTCGAGCTTTGCTTTGAATATTTTATACCTCTTTTAAAAAATCACAAACCGTGAGGTGCAGCGTGTTGACAAACCAATATCGCATAAAAAAATATTTTCGCCATCTAAATCTTCCAATTCAGATAATTCTTAATTTTAATTGTTGTCGTCTTCTGTGTCAAGCGCCTCATTTAATAAGGTACCAACGGCATTATCAATGGTAATTTTATATATTCAATTTAGATTACGATTGCATTATGTGTATCCAAAATATTTTGTTCAAATTAATGTTCTTATGCTTTACAAAGATTTCCTTCACCGCCAGTGTGAGTACTTTGATTTTATCTTCGCAACAGAATTGTGCATTGACGCCAATGATGGAGTGAGTGATCTAACCTATTGACGCAGTCGACTTTAACTGAAAGAAGGCTACAACAAGAAAATTTAAGAAGACAGAAGTACTTAATCTATTTAAACTTTAATTACCGATTATTCAATAGAACTTTTAAATTATCACGTATTTCGACCCAGGGCCGGATTAAGGCCCGTACGCCAATAAAATTTTGCAGCCCCCAAAATTAAAAAAATATAAGTATATTTTTAGTAGTACAAACGCCTGACAACAAAAGCAACCTTAGGAATTTATAAGTTATATGCCATTCAAGTGAACTCCAAGTAACCCCAGTAACCTCAGTAACCTTAAGCTATTTTTCTGAACTTTGAAACTGCAAACGAAAGTAACCGAATCGCAAATTAAAAAAAAAAAAGGGGTTTCTCGTCAAAATACAACAAATGAGTCTTGATGTGATTGCCAAAGAGTTCTATAAGCTTATAAAAATGTATCCTCAAGATTTAGATGACTCCCTCACAATTGTAAGCGTGCACTTCGCATAGTACTTAAATTCAATAAAAATTTAAAAACCCACAGCTTTAGATTTATTAAAAATAATCTGTGAGAGTAAATTTCAACATATCTATCCAAATCTCTATACTGCGTTATGCATGTATTTATGCATGATGGTATCAAATTGTAGTGGTGAACGATCTTTTTCAGTTTTGAAGAGGGTAAAAAATTTATATCGCTCCACTCAACGCAACGAGCGTCTAAACGCACTCGCTTTGCTGTGCATTGAGGATGAGCTGAATAAGAATTTTGATTATAACCAGCTTATAGATGAATTCAGCTTACTGAAAACGAGAAAAGTAGCTCTGTAAATATATTTCTGTTTACTATACGTTAAATAAAAATTCTAAAGAAAACATTCATATAGACTTTCATTTCTTTCTACCACTTCATACTTGGTGTTAAATTTTGGATTAAAAAAAAAACTTTCCAAAATTTTGCCGCCCCCGTGGCCTTGCCGCCCATACGCCATATCGTCGGTGGCGTATGCGGTAATAAGGCCCTGTTTCGACTGCTTTCGATATAATTTTGTCTCTTATATTAAACCTGTTAATTCGCACCCCAATAGTATTGGATCTATTATCTTTCGAAAGCCAATGTCTTCCATCAACTTCAGTGGTCATCCATTTTGTGTCAAAAGTTCAACACATGCATTCAGCAATTATGTTACATCATGTTATATGGATTGTTGAACACTAGTTTCTTTTTCTGACTCTTTTTGTTTCTTTTTTGAAGCAGTTTCAGTTTTCTTTTTAAATGGCGTGTAAATTTTCGGTATTATTTCGAGTCATCTCTTCCTTGCACGTCTTACACTTACTTTTGTTTGTTTTTTGGTCGTAAATGAAATGATCGTGTATTGGATTTTTCAACATAGTCGCACAAAAAATATATAATGAAAATCAAAAAGATAAGAACTCAAAACACGCACGACAAGAATACTACAACCAGAAACGAACGTACAGCGCAATGATGACGAAGCCAAAAATCAGCAATATTTATATGACAAACACTAAATGATTTTGGCAGAATTATCTTTTGACAATCCGCACTGTCAGTGCAATTAATTGACACATGTGAACCATGCACAAAAAATGGCATTATTAAACAAATGAATAAAAAAACGAATAAGAAAACTTAAACCGGTTTTACATTCTGTTTCTCAAACCTGTTTCCTTCTTTTCTTTTCCTTGCATCCCTGTCTTTTCTGACATCTAAAAAAAACACAAAAAACAACCCTTCTGCTTCCTCTTTACGTTATAATTAATATATTTGCAAAAAATGACACGGGAAACTAAACAAGCATTGATGGACGCACTGACGGTGGCTGAAATAACGTTTCTTTCAACGTCCACGCTTTTTCAACTCAACTGCTTGTATGCCGAAAATATCAATGTTGTTTCTGAGGAAGATACGACTGCCGAAGACTTATTCGCTGCCGATGAAGTTATTTTACCTGACAAGTCAACTGTGACTTCTTCCAGAAAGTCGAGCGCTAGCGCTCTTATGAACAACACTGCCGTTGCCAATATGAGGTGTACGAAAAATTCCGTAATTGCTGGTTCTGCCACTGCTGCTGCTATTGTAACCGACGACCGACGTTGTTGTTGAGCCTTCCGTCACCAAAAGTCTGGATGCAATTTCATCTCTTGACGACAAATTGATGATGCTGATGAAGCAACATGAAATCTCCGAGTTGAAACGCAAAAAATTCGTATGCTAGAGACTGATGCCGGTAACTGCAGTGAGCGTAAGCCTCACTATAGCGACATCGAACATGCAGTGCCAAGATTCAGCGGAGAAAACACAAGACAGTCAGTGCATCAACGCTGATCATCTGTTTATATTGTTGAGTCTGCGCCGCTCATTGGACGGAACAGCCCATTTATTTCTGTCTACGACATCAGCTCTAAACTACATGGAGCTAAAAGATGCTCTATTATCCGAATTCGACGTTTCAGTCAGTCGGCATGGCGTTTACCGCCTACTAGCGGAAAGATGGTAGAATAAAGATACCGATTATTTGCACTTTTACATTCTCACAATGCAGTCGCTAGCAAGGCAGAGCGACATAGACGAGTCGGAGCTGATTGAGTTCATTCTGGACAGAATTCGAGGCGAAATAAACAATATAAATTTGTTGATGACAGCACAAACAATCAATGATTTAAAAAAAAATAGTTAATCGATATTTCGATAAATATTTGAAACCAAATATCGCTGGTACTGTTCGATGCATAACTGCTGCTCCTGTAAAGCCACCTACCGATATTAAATTAAATGCAGAGCTGTCACCAGTCAAGGATCTGCTGCTATGCTACAATCGTTCCAAAAGAAGGCACATCGAACCCAACTGCCCGTATCCTTTGCGCCTTGATAGATCCTGTTTCCGATGTTGGAAGGTAGAACATTAGCATCGTTCATGTCCGAATCCGAAAAAAATTTTGAAGCCATTTGTCGTTCAACTTGTCGCTGCCGTTTACGAAGACGATTATGCCGAGCTTGAAGCTTTAAATTTGGTGAGTATTGCTTTTGAGATCAATTCGGTAGAAAGTGCAGAATTTTACAAATATTTTTCTCTTTTTGACACCAGTCCAATTAGTTTTGTTAAAAGATCATGCGTCCCAATATTTACAATTAAAACAATTAAATATTATCAGCGAAGTCCGTTGTATCATTAAATGAGACACTGCGTTAAAGAAATCAAATTTACATATTATCGATGAAATGTGTAGTCCGTAATTTTTTGAATACATTTAATATATGTTTAACATCAATAAAAATTAAATATGTAAAAAGTGAATTAATTAATTAATAAAAATAAAAACCATGCACTTTCTGGCCGAATGATTTAATAAAAGTTTTAGATGGATTGAATATCTTGAGAGTGGGTCAATTGCGTGATGATAATTTGATAAAAAAAAAAAAAAAACAGAGTAACATATGATCTCGACTGCCATACCGATTTCGAAGTGCCGGATATTTTTAAAATTGATATTACTTGTAATAGCTTAGAGCTAGATATTCATTGCAGGTTAGCCCGTACCCATCGTACTGAAATAGCAAAGTTCGTTCCTGAGTTGAACCATATTAGTACAAAATGAAGATTCACTTGACAACTGAAGTTCCGTTTCATTGCGCGCCACTACGTTTCTATTTCTCCGAACGAACAATCGTACAGAATATCCTGAAAGACTTACAAGCAGACGGAATTATACGACCAAGTGATTCACCGTATACCTCTGCTATAGTTCTCGCTAAAAAGAAAAATGGGCAGACACGTCTTTGCGTAGATTATCGTGGTTTAAATAAAATAACTGTACGTTATAACTATCCACTGCCTCTTCTAGAAGATTGCTTAGAGTACTTGGAGGGTAAACAGATATTTTCCGTACTAGATTTGAAAAGTGGTTTCCATCAAGTTGAAATGTCTGCAGAATCGATTCCATATACTGCATTTGTAACACCCAGTGGGCAATACGATTATTTAAAAATGTCGTTTGGATTAAAAAAATGCTGCAGCCGTTTTTCAGCGATTCGTCAACAATATCTTCAGGGATCTCGTTGACGCAGCAAAACTTAAAATTTATATGGATGGATTTAGTATTAGCTACTAAAGATTTTGCTGAACACAAAATACTTTTAAAAATCGTTCTTGAACGAATTTGTAAGCGAGGACTGAAACTTAATATTTCCAAGTGCAATTATCCAATGCTGATTGACCAAAAATAATTACATTCTTGTGTAGGAAAATTTTCATATTTCCGACGCTTTGTGCCATCCTTTTCAAAAATCGTTAAGCCTTTGTTAAATTTGTTGAAGAAAGTTACAGATTATAATTTCCATGAACGTTGTATCACATCTTTTAATGAATTGAAAACTAGATTGATAGAATCTCCGGTGTTAACAATTTATAGCCCAGTGAAAGAAACGGATTTACATTGTGATGCAAGCACTATAGGCCTTGGAGCTTTGGACATTGTACATTATATACACTCAAAAAAAAAAAAGTGTTTGCCACAAATGATATAGATGGAACTACTTCAAGTGTTTGCGTGAAATAATAAAATGTTTGTCACAAAAACTTTTGATTTTACTTACAAAATAATAAAATTTTTTTTTGTCACAATAACTTTTGATTTTATTTACAAATTGATAGTTGAAAATTATTATATAAAACTACTCTTTAAAACTTAACATAACATAGAACACAGACTGGCAACATCGTCATCGTTCTTTGCTCCCATACACTTATAAACATTTGATATCGTATATGTACAAAGCAAGTAACAAAAAAGTTATTTCGAATCAAAGCACTACAAAATATGAACATGAAAAGTTTATAAGTGATAAATCGTTTGTTGAAATGAATAAGTGTTTGGGACAAAAGACAAGTGTTTGTCGAAACACTTCCATAAATTGAATTGTTTGACTGAAATATTTTGACTATTTGTCTTAAATAATTATATCATTTAGAAGCAACATTTTATGAAATGTTTTGTTAGAAGTAATTGAATCACTTGCCACAACTTAACATTTACTTGTGTCAAATACATTGGTTTTTCTTATATTGTCTACAAATACTTATAGTTTAAGACAAAAGTTAAGTGTTTGCTTGAAATAATAAGTGCTTATATTAAGCATTCAGTAATTTGCTACAAACGCTTTCTAAACAATCCTTTTTTTGAGTGTATGCTTTGAAACGAGTACATTTGGAAGGTATCTCTTTTAAGATAATTACAGATTGTAATTCCCTTATAATGAAATCAAGTGAACATGGGGCTTGCCCGGCGGGCCTTAGAATTAGAGAACTATAATTACAAAATAGTACATCGCAGTGGTGTTTCCATGGGACATGTAGATGCACTGAGTCGTTGTATTGCAGCTGCCGTTCAAGACGTATGTGATGTAGCGTTTAAAGTTCAAGTTCCTCAAGAAAAACATAACGAATAAAATAAATCCGGAAGCATTTAGAAAGTGGAAGTGTCAAAAGATTCGACTTACTGCATAGGCTTGTATATAAAGTAAATGACAAGGGACGCAATATGTTATATATCCCCAGTGACATGGAAGATAACATAATACGTTTAATACATGAGCAAATAGGCCATCAAGATGTTTATAAGAGTTAATAAAATAAGTTCATACTATAGGTTCCCAAATATGCGATAGAAAACAGAACGTTATATACGAAATTGTCTAAAATGCCATATGCATGCAGCGCCAGTTCGGTTTAATTAGATAAACTTGTATAGTATCCCAAAGAAACCTTTTTTATTTGATACATTACACATCGATCATTTTGAGCCCCTGCCGTCATTAAAATCAAAAAGGAAACATATCTTGGTCGTCATTGATGCGTTTATAAAATTTGTAAAGTTATATACAACCACTTCAACAAGTACACGTGAAGTTACTGTCGCACTTGAAAAATACTTTACCTATTACGGTAGACCAAGACGAATTATTTCTAACAGGGGTACTTGTTTTACGTCCTTAGAGTTGGGAGAATTTTCACTCAAAGTCGCCGTCGCTTGTCCTCAGGCTAACGGTCAGGTTGAAAGGGATAACAGAGTTATCAAAGCTATGCTAGGGACTTTGAGTAATCCCATAGATCATGCTGACTGGTCGAGCAAGCTTTTGCAAGTCGAGTACGCTATTAACAATTCCAATACCAAGAATTTACCAAGTGTAGGTACTTCTATTTGGCGTAGAACAAAGGGTGGAGTTTATAGACGAATTTTGAGAATACTTTTATAGGAAATTTGATATGGAGCGTTACCTAGAACAAGTTCGGTATGAAGCTGAATAGGTCATTAAGACCTCTCAAAAATATAGTAACACAATACTAAAGTTAAGATATATGATGTTGATGATTTTGTAGTTATCTGAGACATTGGCATTGTCCCAACATATAATGAACCTTACGTTGTATTCAAAATTATTGGAAATGATCGAATGAACGTCATTCGAGACATAGAAAATTGTCAATTAACTCAGCTGCCGTATGACGGCATAGTCGAAGCGAATAGAATGCGAAACTGGCTTGCTCGCGAGAGGGCTAAATCT
Organism: Tricholauxania praeusta; assembly: GCA_949775025.1. Classification (NCBI taxonomy): domain Eukaryota; kingdom Metazoa; phylum Arthropoda; class Insecta; order Diptera; family Lauxaniidae; genus Tricholauxania; species Tricholauxania praeusta. The sequence continues at coordinate 94,805,473 of OX459028.1, forward strand.
ACTAACGAATAAAGCAATACTCAATTTTAGCATATATAATTCTCTAGTTTTTAATATAATCATAAATAGCTCAGTAATTCTAATCACTGTTCTCTGAGGACAATAATGAAAATAAAAAAAACATTGCCATCCAGCTCATCTCCTAATAAGGGCACTGGACCGGGACCTAGCCCGTCTCCTATGAGTGGAGAGGGCTGCTGCTCTATGAGTGGAGAGTGCTGCTTATCTCAGCTACCTCTTCAAAGTTGTTCTCGTCACACTAGCTCTCCCCAACATGATAGACTGGGACCTAGCTCGTCTCGGCTACCATGTCAAAATCATATCGAGGTACTAGTTACCTCTATGATAGTGGACAGGGACCTAGCCCGTCTCTGCTACCACGCCAACATAGACCGAGACCTCACTCGTCTCAGCTGAAAATCAGGGAATACGTAATAGTCAACAACTGCAACTCTAGATTGGTTGCCATAAAACTGTCACCGCGACACTGCTCCAACGGATTATCCCATTCGCACCTACCGCAATTGCAGAAATGAACAGAAGTAGTGTTTAGTAAAATCAGACCAGCTAAAGTCTTTGAGTCGCGCAGAGCTTTGAATTACTTATTACTTGTTACTTGTTACTTTAAGAAATAGCCCTTTAATAGCACTATATTGAGTGGTAAAGTTGATGCCAGACGTAACACTGGTTGCAAGATAGAGGCAATAAAAAAGCCATTCGAACGGGACAAAAAACGGAAGTATTTTTCATGGCCATCTATAGAAAAGCACAGTAATTAAAAACTACAAATTTAATGTTTATTTTTATCAAATCAATTAGTGAGTTCAATTTTAACAAAGAAAAGAGGAAGGAGTAGATATTTTTCTTAAAAGAATATAAAACTTGTCTTTTTGCTGTTAAAACGTTTTTCCTGTAAGAGGCGTGACACCGCCGACTTAAAAAAAATATTTTTACTCAAGTTTCAATCTACCTACATATCAAATTTTATCAAAATCGGTGTAGTGGCACAACCTTGATACCGTTTTTCCCCATTTGGAGCAAAAATTTAAGATTTTATGTTTACTGCACTCGTTTTTTTTTTCAATTATGTACATGAAACTCTGTTCGTGCAAAAATTTTGACATACTTGCTGCTGTTATCAATTTCGAAATGAGAACATATGATGTTTTTCTATTTTATTTGTGACTTTAGAACATAAACTTAAGCAAATTAAAATTTTACAGTTAATAGAGATTGGTTTGATGTTTTTTGACTAGTCGACGTTGGAAGAGAGATTTTTCGGAAAGACAATCATCATGTATCACTTCTCTTACACACTTAAATACTTAAGGCAAAATACTATTCAATATAACAAAAAAAGAGAAACTGCATTTATGCAAGTTTGCAGGTGGTTTGCTCAATGCGACAAATGAATTCTGTTGTAAATTGATAAATTAACAAAATTTGAATATTTTGCTTAGATAATATCAGATGGTAACGCTTTTATAATAACTTTTAATTTTTCTGTCACGGTTGGCTTTTTGGCGGAAATGCCCATATACCAATTTGTATAAAATTTATAATTTGTAATAGTTTTTATTAGAAATAAGAATTTAAAACTTATTGTTAGTCTTTACAATTTAAAGAGATACAATAAATAAATGAAGAGTTTAGAAAAAAAAGTTCTAATCTTTTTATCTGGTAAGAGAAAATCAAAAACATTTGTGATAATATCGATCGAGGTCGATCAAATGTCAGATTGGCCGAGCTGTAAGCACTTAGTTTAAGCATCCCTGTTTCCATCTTTTCTTTTCCTCCCTGAAATCTATTAAAAAAACAACCCTGCCGCCTTCTCTTACTTTTACTTCCTCTTTCTCTGCATTCTCTTTAGATAAGGACACGTTAATTGTAAAGTCAAATAAAAATCGTGAAAAATAAAATAAATCTTAGCAAGTTTAAAACAACATGGTTTTATTCCAGGATTCCTTGTCAAAGCCTCAATGATACGGTTCGATTAGGCCAAGAACTTGTGAACGGCGCAAATACTAAAAAAAAAACTGTTTCCACACCCCTTATTCGACAACGAGGGTTGGCACCTCCCATACAACTTAAATACTTAAAACGCTATATCTTGGCACCTAAGGCAGATTTTTTCTATGTTTTAGTAAGTCAAGTTCAACAAAATCGTACACAAACACTGTCTGCGCCATATACTGGTTGAAGCTAGGAAGCTCAAATTTTCTGACAACTATTTTTAAATCCCACGCTAAAACATAGGTAAAAATAAAAACAATCTACAAAATTTTCAATATAAACACCCTAAAATATATATGTATCTAAATTCATATGTATTTCAAGTAAATTACATTAATCTTCACTTTTGTTTAATGTTACATGGTATGCCGTTATAATGTTATACAGTAATCCCCGCTTATAAGCATTTCTGAAAATGCTTGATTTTTGGTGCATATAAGCGTGAAATGCATTTAGAGAAACTCGGTTATATGCATGAAAAGTGCATATATAAAAATTCGGTTATCTGCACCAGATATGCTTATATAGAATCGTAATGCCAACTATTTAGAGCCTTACAAAAATATTTTTAAAGGCAAAAAGTTGTAAAAATAAATATATGGAGATAGGGAATAGATTTCTTAAACGCTTCAATTGTCTTTCCTGTTTCAACAAAGCAGATTTGTTTCCTTATTAAGCTCTGCCGATAATATGCTTTGAATGCATGAATAATTCCGGCATCTAAAGGTTGTAAAATTGAAATCGTATAGGGCGGCAAGTACTGAACATTAACGTTTTTAAGTTTGTAAATTTATGAGACGCACCATTATCCACAAAAATTATGACTTTTCGATTTTTTCACACCATTTTTTCATCAAAACTATTCCTTATTATTACATTATTTTTACCTTTATTCCTTTGTGCTTCTGCCATCGGAATAGCCAGCCCGGACTTGGATGGAAGTCACTTTTTATTTAACAGCGAACTGTTTTACATTCTCCAATATCATATTGTGGTCTTTTGACCTTTGTATTTGATCGAACTACATTGACATTGTTTCCACTGCTTTTGATTTGCCGACTCAATTCCTTTATCGGGCCAAATTAAATGCTTTGCTTCATTGTAAAATGCGATCTATGTTTCGCAAAATCCGATTAATTGTGTATTAGGCACCCATATTTCTTGCAACTTTCAATTTTGCTTACGTTTTCACTCTCTCGAATGATTAATAATTTCTGTTTAAGTGACAAAGTTATTCTTTTTCCTGAATTTGTACTCATTTTGCTTTTTAATTTCATTTCGCACATTTGACAATTCAATAGGTATGACACGGTTGCCTGGTACCAATTTTGGTTTTGCCATTGAAAAAACAAAAAATTTTTCCCTGTCGTGCATGTAAGCGTGAATGGAGGAAAAAATTGGAAATTTTTTGGGGCTTATATCCGAGAAATGCATATAAGCGAGAGCATATAAAAGAGAAAAATGTTAACAAATCTAAATGGAAAAATGAAATTGCACAATTTCTTATGCATATAAGAGAGAAATGCTTATAAACGGCGTGCATATAAGCTGGGAAATTACTGTACTTGTTATAAGAGAAATCTTGTTAGCGCTAAATGTCTAATAATAAAAAAATTACAAAAAAAGCAAGTGTGACATCTGTAGAAAGACTGTACATTAGACCGTACCACCTTATAGGCAAAAAACAAAGTTCACCGTACAACATCGAATCAGCAATTTCGAAAAAAAATTATATTCTTCGGTCCGATCTTAAAGTATGATATATCAATGTTTTTGTAGATCAATTTTTTTCCTCCAGAGGTTGTCGACATCAAGTACCCGGTTCTAGTATTTGCCCACCAGATCTCAGTTCTTACTATCCTAATGTACCACTTTAATACGAGAAAATTAAACCTTGATTTTTTGCAAAACGTAAGTATTTCGATTATTCTATTAGAACTAAATATTTTAAAAAATGTTTTTGATATTTTATTAAATTTTTTGTCATATCTTCAGTATTTAGAGTTGGATCTTAAAATGATGTTTCGATGTTTTTTAGCTCCGTTTCAAACCTTTTCTTTTACGAATATTTTAAGTGTATATTTGCTCAAATCTGACAAAAAATGTTAAAGTTATTCAAAAATCTATGAAAAAAGGTCATTTCCATATTTTCATGCATTCCCGTATATAGGTCATTGATTATGTAATCGAATAAGGAACTAATTCGTTAAAGGTATTTTATTGCCTTATAGGTATTTATCAAAAATGATAAATCCAAAAGTACTATTAAATTTACACTTGGACTATGGAAGCAATTTTTTTTTTACTAAAACGCAAAAAAAAATCTGTTTTTCGTTTTTTATATGAATTGTACTAGGAAACAAAGTGGATGTGCCGTTCGTAGGTTTGATCTAGGAATTTAAAATTTTGGGAACATTTATTTCAAACCCGATTCTATTATATAGGCATATAGGACCGCAAATTTTTAAAAGAAAAAAAATAAAAAAACCCTCTTCGGGTGTATTTTGTCCGCATTTTTAGTCACATGAAAAGTGTGGGCGTGGTTTGACAACAGTAGGTGGCATCCCCAATACAACTAAAAAACCTAAAACGCTATATTTTGGCACCTAAGGCAGTCTTTTTCTTCGTTTTAATAAGTCGGGTTTTTCATTAAATTTCTACGAAATTGGACATAAACTCTGTCCGCGCTGTTGATAGGTTTGAGCTAGGAAGCTCAAATGTTGGGGCAATTATTTTTATTCCTCAAGCTATAATATAGGAAAAAATAAATAAAATTCATCTCCAAAAGTTTCAAAATAAACACACTCACGGTGGGCTTTAACCAACTTTTAATAAAAGTGTGAGTAACAACTAAAACTTCAATTGGAGATTGTTAAGGATGTAAGCAGGGTTTCGAACCCGAACCCTGAACCCTCTCCGGAACAATGTTTTTTCTTACATTATTTGAACCCGAACCCAAACCCGAACTCAAATCCATTCAAAAATTCGGTTCAGGTTCCATTTTTATTGCGCTTAGAAATTAAAATGACAAAATTTTACTGAAGTTTTTAAAATTTCAAATCTCATGTTTCACAGAATTTTTTTGCTCCAAGCAAGATTATTATTTGTTGTTTTTGTTTTTTGGTTCTATTTACTTTAACAATTTTTATTGAACTCCTATGAAATGAATGTGAATTTCCTGGTTTTGAATATGAAGAAGAAGAATTAAATGCAAATGAAGAAGGATTGGAACTTTTGTCTAGTTTATATAAGGATATAATAGACTTTAGGTGCATAGCTCATAACGGGTGTTTTTTTTAGAGGTTTGTTTTTCGAATAGAGATAAAACTGGCATTTTATGGTCAAATCTGGCAACTCTAATGTCATTTATGTTCAGTTTGGTTTGGCATTTCATCATGAACAGGTTGACAAAAGAACAACGCTTGCAAATCGTGCAAATTTATTTCGAAAATAATGGTTCAGTTCGCGAAGTTTACCGCAAGCTCCGTCCATTTTATGGTCGACATAATCGTCCATCAGAGCAATTAATTCGGTTAACCATGGGTCGTTTTCGCACTACGTTTACTCTATGTGATAATACGCATCCGCAGAGACGTCGTACAGTGCGCACCGAAGAAACAATTGCCGCTGTAGAGCAAAATGTTGAAGAGGACCCGAATGAATCGATTCGCCACCGTGCACAGCAATTGGAGCTTTGTCCATCAACTTTATGGAAGATTTTGCGCAAAGATCTTGGCTTGCGACCTTACAAGATTCAGCTTGTGCAAGAATTAAAGCCGCGAGACCATGCAATGCGTCGTTATTTTGGTGTATGGGCCGAAAATGAGATTGATCTCGATGCTGATTTTCATCGCAAAATTTTGTTCAGTGATGAGGCTCATTTTTGGTTGAATGGCTACGTCAACAAGCAAAATTGCCGCATACCAAACTGACTGTTTGGTGTGCTCTATGGGCTGGTGGAGTCATTGGGCCATACTTCTTCCGAAATAATGCTGGAGAGTCAGTTACCGTTAATGGAGACCGGTATAGAGCCATGATAACCGACTATTTTGTTCCCGAATTGGATGGCATGAATGTGGATGAGTTATGGTTCCAACAAGACGGCGCTACATGCCACACAGCGCACGTCACAATCAATTTATTGAAGGAAACATTCGATGAGCGCATAATTTCGCGGAATGGACCTGTCAATTGGCCACCAAGATCGTGTGATTTGACACCATTGGATTATTTTCTTTGGGGATATGTGAAGTCGCTCGTCTACGCCAACAAACCAGAAACGTTAGGGGACTTGGAAGCCAACATTCGTGGCGTTATTGCCGACATACGGCCCCATATGCTCGAAAAAGTGGTTCAAATTGGACCTGTAGAATTGGCTTTATTCGAGCCAGCCGCGGCGGCCACATGCCCGAAATCATATTTAAACGTTAATGGCATAAAATTATCCTTCCAATAAAGCCAAATTGATGGACATTAAAACGATTTTCTTGTGTTTTATTTCAATTCGAAGCTCTATACCTCTAAAAAAAACACCCTGTACTTCCCAGTTGGCAGTTTATGACACAATATCTACAGTTAATACTAATGTTACTAAGTGCAGAGATTTTTCTAAGAAGCCTGGAGCGCCTATTGAAGCTTCTTCGGTAAAAAGATTAGGCTTAAAAAAAACAAAGCTTGGTTGTCCAACTCGCTGGAATTCCACTATTTCTCTATTTGCTCTAAAGCTCATTAGATTAAAAACCTTTATACATACGTAACTTTTCATGTTTTTTACTTTGCAATTTTAACTATGTCTCCCTCTGAATTTTAATTGTTCCTCCTTTAATATTAATTTAAGACAGTCTTAGCTTCAAGAAAAACCATGGATGAATGGTGTGTTCAAAAAAAAAAATCGAAACCATGGCGAAATTGTTATTTCAGCCCGGCCATGTTTCAATTTTTTTTTTTTTTTTTTAGCACACCCTTCATCCATCGTTTTTCTTGAAGTTAAGACTTCTTGAATTAATATTAAAGGATGACATGCATTCAAATTAAAAAAACATTAAAAGTTACATTTAAAGTTACATAAAAATAGGCCTTTGAATTTTAATTGCTCCGCCTTGAATATAAAATCAAGATAGTCTTAACTTCAAGCAAAATTATGGTTGAAGAGTCCGCTCATATATGTACGTATATAGTCAGAAACGGTATCATAAACTAGTATAGAACTTACAACTGAAAATATTAACGACACAAGGTAGTAGTATCTTATTCCGAAGATGAAAGAGCAGACATGCTGAAAGAGCTGCTAAAGAACAAGAAAAACAATTCAATATCAAAGGATTCGAAATTTATCAGACTTATCCTAGGATTTCTAAAGAAAAAAGATTTCAGTAACAGAAAAAATTGATTTACGGCTGCTCGGGTCATATTAGCTGTTCCAGGAACTCAAGACAGTGTCGAGAAGGCTTTTTCTGCGTTGGAGTTTGTTTTAGCTTCGCAAAGATTACATCTTTACGAAGAATCATAAGAGAATATTCTACTTGTGCGTTTAAATGAACATTTTTTCCAAAAATAAATAAAATAACATTCTAAAATAAAAATTAAATGAAATTGTTTAGTTTTTTTATTGTTTCGTAAAAAAATTGAACCTGAACCCGAACCCGGACCCACTAAATTTAAGTGCATTGAACCCGAAACCGTACCCGTACCCAAAATTTACAGGGTTCGAAAGCCTGGATGTAAGTTAGAGTCGATATATGTATGCTAAAACAAAAGAAATCCTTAAAGCTTTTTTTTAATGTATGTTATACATGTACATATATATACATATATGTATATGTATAACATACATTTTGACATTTAAAAAACATTCGATTTTGTTCAAATTTTGATACGTTAAAGAACCTTAATATATGGCACCACAGCCCAAATTTCAGTTCCCTAGGGAGTCGGTGTCCTGAGGACTAGTCATATTTTAGCCTGAAAATAGCCGTTTTTGGCCCGTTATAAAAATTTTAGTTTTAAAAGCCGACAAATCCAAATTTAAAGTTCTAGATATGAATTTTTTTTTATTATGTCATGTTATATGCTTTTAAAAAAAAGACTTGGATTTTAGACTTTAAGATTTATTTTTGCGATCCGATTAAGTGAAATAGATCTTAGTGAAATATGACTGCTTTGAAAATGGTGCCGTAAGTCGTAGTTTTATTCATAGTAATAAAAACAGATCTTATTTTATTTGTCTACCTATTCGCTTTTAAATGAGACACCTCTAATGAAAATGGTTGATCAGGTCCAGAGATATTAAACATTGAATTTTCGCAAAAATTGCGTTTTTTTCGAAATTTGGCCTAACAAGATTCCGAATACCTGGGGAGCTGAAATTTAAGCTGTGAGGCTATCTTTTTAGGTTCTTTTACCGTGTCAATTTGAGCACAGTTGGATATTTTTAAATTTCATACGTTCGTTATACATACATATTTATGACTAAATAATACTCTAAGGATTTTTTTTCCTTTTGACTTATTTCAACTATGATAAACATCCCAAATAATTCCACATTCAAGTTTTGTTTGTAACTCAACTTGTCATCTAAAGTACACCGTACCCTAGTACATTCTTTAAGAATACAGTTTAATGTCCTCCTCTGTATTTAAGCATATATAAGTGTACAAAATGTGTATTTATCCAATGTTTGTATAATTGCAATATTTATGCACTTATCCGAGGTTTGAATAAATGCAAAACACGCATAAGTGCACAAAAAATCGGGAAAAAACCGATGTGCATTTATCCGTTCTCTACTGTATGAATTTTTATGCCAACCTTCCAAATATTTTAACCACTGATGCGAGTACATAATAATTCGTTGGGTGGTATGTTATCACATACAATCTCGGGAAACGTAAATCAACCAGTATCATTTGCTTTCAGAGCGTTAAGTGAATCAGAAATATATTACAGTACACTGAAAAAAGAAGCATTATCAGTAACCAAGTTAGTTAACTAATTTATCCTAAGAACCAATCACAAGGCTACTAAGGCAGAAGTTTCTTTAACAGCAACAGATATTCTAACTATACCAATAAAAATAATAATAGCTCATATAATCGAATAAAAAATAGTCCCCAAAACTAGAATATGAGGGAGAATCTACCAAATAGGACTTAGCAATGCTACTGATATAATAATTCGGCTTATAAAATATATAGCGAGCATTTCAGTAACATCATGTCAAAGTTATAGTACTTGAAAAGCTATAGTTAAAAAACTTTAATCGCGTTTTTCTCGAAACCACGTTTTTCGAGTTGGCGGACATGATATAAAAAAAACTACTGGACCGATCTTTCTGAAATTGCAATATGTTGCTGCGCAGGGAATGTACTACGGACAGAAAGAATGGTATTATAGTTTTTGATTTTTGCACGATTTTGGCCCGAAAAATTGGCAATTTTCGAAAAAATTACGCTATTTTGTTATTTTTGGACCAACATTTTTTCTCGCATTTTTTGGGACATTATATCAACATGTGGAAAACAAGATCAAAATCTCAAACTTACAGCATATTTAGTTCTAACCTTGAACTTCAAAAGCCTGTAAGCTAGTTTTGATATTTTTTATCCTTTCCACGTGTTCAGGTGGCTTCAAAGAAGCAACAAACCAAAAAAATTAAAGTGAGTTTATTGTTTGAATGTCGAACCCAAAACCACTGGTACAAATGAGAGGGGGAAAAACAACAATTGAGGAGTAAAGTGTCCAGTTGCTAAAAATGTTCAGAAATCGCAAAAAACGGTTTGTCTCTGAATCAAGTAGAGGAAAACCTTTACTTTGCTATCAAAAAAGTGTGACATCTAGTTCCTTTATGTGTCTGAGATTGAAATTACTTGAAGGTTAGTGTAATGGACACGATTCTATAAAAAAGCATAAAACGACCGACAATGGACATGTGCCGTATTGCTAGCTCACTCTTCACTTACATCACAAAATTCAAGAAGCAGCATAAGCATAAACAATTTTTGTGTGTGGTTTCTAAAAATTGAATCCTGCAGGAAAGCTCATCTTCTTTGTTACAAAAATTGTAGGCCTTTGGGTTTTTTTTATTAATATCGTTATTATGAGAATGTTAACGTTCATGTATTGAACTTAAAATATTCGTTTCGAAATTTTTATAATACTAATTTTTAATGGTTTATAAATAATTATTTTTTTTTTTCGTGCTTTGCACCTTTTAAAAATCTGACAGTGAAATTAGAAATTAACAAAAACAAACTCAGGAATATACAGATTGCCCCGTTACATAAAAGCGCCAAATTGGCGGTATGGATTGTAAGAAATGTTGGAATAAATATAGCTCATTAATTTTAACCGTCTCAAAGAAAATTGATGATGTCAATGTTCAAAAATATTGACTGGTGATGGGTTACCACATCAATTTACTATAGATGGCAATTATCTATAGCTAAACATTAGATAAACAAGGCAAAGCTCAGTACTGAAGTATTGAAGGTTTTAGTAAAGGATGCCATTAAATATTGATTGCATAAAAGGATGTCGAAAATACACCTTTTGTTACACCAGCGTGACTATACCAGTATGCTCGCTTGTCTTTTGGGCTAAAAAAACACCCCAGCTACATTGTAATGTTTAATGAGCGGAATCCTTAGGAAGTAAACGTAGAAATGGTTTTCACTCTTTGTTGCGAAATGACAAACTAGCAAATATGTATATTATGGTGATTCAAACTTTTTTTTTTGAGGTGCTGTTGCTTAAAAAGTAAGTTTATGATATGAATTCCATTCCATCCCATTGGAAAACTCAATCAATTCAATAATTTAATAAACAAAAAATTCATGTCTGTACAATTCAATACATAATAACCGTGTTTTATTCGCTTTGGTTAAACCTAAAAATTAATAAAACGCATAAGGTTAACCTTTTATAACTTTGCATGCCATGACAGTGTTTGACAGAAACTCTATTTTAAAATCAGAGCCAGTTTATGGTCACATATCAGTACGTATTTTTTTTTTTTTCAATTTATTGCTATCAAATCATTTCAAACTGGCAGACGCTAATGCCAAAGTTTTCTTTTGTTTCATCACTGTCTTTATTTTTATTATGTGTTTCTATTTCAATAGAAGGCAAGGCCTCGCGTGGCCTAAGAACGCTTCTTCAAAATTCCAGCAAAGTTACCATATATTTTTGATTATTTTAGGTTTGTGTCTACAGCTAATACAAAGAGCTTCAAACATAAGCAAAGACAAAAAAAAATTTAATTAATTGAACTAGAAATTGAGCTGCTTCATACATTTTTATGAGATTTTGGTTTAACTAAAACAAGAACCAGTGTAATTTATGCACAATAAATATTGATAATCGTAATTTTAGCAATATAGGGCTTAAAATGTTTTATTTATAAGGTACTGAATTTCATTTCATCCCTCGGTTTTCCCGTAATCGTGATTTTCATAGAAAGAGAGACAGACATATCTAAATCTATTCAGGAGGTGACAGTGATCATGAATATATATACTTTTCCATATCTGCCACGCACCCGTCTAAGCTTTACAAACGGAATGGCAAAGTGCATTTACCCTGAGTGTTGGATATAGTGAAAGTTAAATGGATATCACTTTTCATCGGTTGACAATGGCAATTCGACCATATGGAGTCTTTTGTAAAGCAGATAATTCTCAAGTACTATACCTATTCAAAAATTATTTCCCAATTGTTTAAATGTATCAAAGCTTAATAAAAAAATTAAATTTCCCCATACAATTTATATGTAAACCTAAGGTGGTTTCGGCGCCACCTCATAAAAATGAGATACAGAACTGAATTTTTGTAGAAGTTATCTTTATATCATAAACTTATTTTTTAAGCAACAGCAAAAAAAAAATTTAAATCACCCTAATGTGTACATTATGGTGCTTTTTTCAAACTTTTGGAGAGAGATTTTATTTATTTTTTCCTATATTTTAGCTTGAGGAATAAAAATAATTGTCCCAACATTTGAGCTTCCTAGCTCAAACCTGTAAGCGCCGCGGACAAAGTTCACTTCCAATATCGTTGAAATTTAACGAAAAAACCGACTTACTAAAACGTAGAAAAAGTCTGCCTTAAGTGCCAAGATATGGCGTTTTGGGATTTTTAGTTGAATGGGACCCGAAGAAGGTATTTTTATTTTTTTTTTTAATTTTGCGGTCCTATATACCTATATAATAGAATCGGGTTTGAAGAAAGTTTTCCCAAAATTTCAGCTTCGTAGATCAAACCTGCGAACGGCGCATCTACTTTGTTTTCTAGTACAATTCATATGAAAAACGGAAAAGCAAAACAACGAAAAACAGATTTTTTTTTGCGTTTTAGTAAATTTTCTGTATTTCGTTTTGTTTTGTTTTGCTTAAAAGAATGCCGTAAACTGCATATCATTTTCTTATTTCAAACCCGAGACATCTGCATTTTTCCAAATTAACAGAACTGGCATAATTTGAACTATTAACTAATAATATGGGGAGTACAAAATCGGAATTTTTTCATTTTTTTCCGGTCAGTTTTCAATTTTTTTATAAGAAAAAAAGAAAAAGAAGAAAATCTAATCACGTATTCGAATTTTACGATCACTAATAAATGTTTGAAACAAAAAAAAAATTTGAATCACCTTAACATGTAAATTTGTCGGCTGGGGACGCCAGCTCAATCGATTCGAAATGGGATAAAAAAAATTTAGAAATTAATCTAAAATTTTTATCTTGAACCCCTACGGACCCAATTTCAAAGTAAAATTTAACTTTTCTTATTTGGTTTTTTTGCGTAAATCAAATGGGTCGCCCTCAATCAGTTCAAGATAGGGTAAAAAAAATTTTAAAATTAATCTAAAATTTTTATCTTTAAGCCTTATGGACCCTATTTCATAGTGAAATTTGACCTAAGCCGGCATTTTTTTTAAATAATTTTTTCTTGAGTAGCTTTTAATTTTAAGAAAGAATATATTTAAAAAAGTATCATTGGGATCTAGTTTTTGAGATATAGACATGGGAAGTTGCGGATATAGCTTTTCTAAAAATCATTTTAAAATTGATCATGTTTTCACAATTATTATGCACTTTGTCCACGTCACATTTATTAACAAGTATGAGTACGACTCGATGTGGGTGGCGTCCCCTATTCAACTAAAAATCACAAAACGCTACATCTTGGCACCTAAGGCAGACTTTTTCTACGTTTTAGTAAGTCGGTTTTTTCGTTAAATTTCAACGAAATTGGACGTAAGCTGTTCGCGCCGTTTACAGGTTTGAGCTAGGAAGCTCAAATGCTGGGACAGTTATTTTTATTCCTCAAGCTATAATATAGGAAAAAATAATTAAAATCCCTCTCCAAAAGTTTAAAAAAAAAACACCCTAGTGTACATATATATATATTTTTTTTAAATAAAGCATAAACGCTTTTGTGCGGTTTCAACAAGTCAGAACTGCGAATAATTGAAGTTTTGCTAAATTGGGAAAAACCATAAGCAATTGATAAATACCCCTGACTTAGTACCATTAATTAATGCGGACTGCATATGGGTCATTCTACCTCGTTTTTACATTGAAAATTTAGATTTCTCAAAAACAATTTTTTTCGATACTTTACCAAGAAATATTCGATACATGTTTTTGGAAAAAGTTTTTCCGGGCTTTTTGTCGAAAATACGATTTTTTGAAAATCACAACTTTTAAAAATAAAGGGACTTTCAATAAGAGCACTACAAAAGTTTTTTTAAATAAAACAAAAACGGTTTGAGATATCAATGAAATTCTTTATTCTTGTAAAAGAACATTCGATGCCATTATGTATGGAACTCAATTTCAATTGTATTGCCACCACGGGCACGCCTGCAGAAGTTCAGACGCTGAACCCAATTTTCGACAGTTTTCAAGCATAAATCGGCCGATACTGCTGCAATTTTACGTTCGATATTCGTACGAAGTTCATCAATCGTCGCTGGCTTGTTGGCATAGACCATAGACTTGACGTAGCCCTACAGGAAATAGTCTAACGGCGTCAAATCGTAATTTTTTCGGGATGCAATGTTGACTCATGGAGTACGTGTGGATTGCTGCCTGACCAATAACGCATATTTTGCTTATTGACGAAGCCATTCAGCCAGAAATGAGCTTCATCGCTGAAGATGATTTTTCGATGAAAATCCGGATCATTTTCAAGTTGTTGCTCAGCCCAATTCACGAACATACGACGATTCTGGTGGTCAAGCGGCTTCAGTTCTTGCGTCAATTTGATCTTGTAAGGATGTAGGCCAAGATTTTTTCGCAAAATTTGCCACAACGACGTCACAGATGCCCAACGCTTGAGAACGACGTGTGAGAGACTGATTTGGGTCTTCCTCAATTGATGCGCTAGCGGCAGCAATATTCTCGACACTACGGGCATTTCTTTGTCTCACTGGCACGGGAACTATTTGTACTGTGCCAGTGGATTCAAATTTTTCCACTAGACGCTCAATTGTTGATCTGACAGGACGATTATGACGACCATAAATTGGACGTAGCGCTCTTAAAGTTGAGGTCACTGACTTCAAATTTCGGTAGTTAATTTTAATAATTTCGACTCGTTGTTGGATCGTATATCTTTCCATGATGAAATGGCAACCCTTACTGAAGAGAAATGTCAAAAGAACGGGAAAAAATATGGCGTCGTTTGCTGTCCCTATTGGTCTACTTTTGTAGCGTCCCTATTGAAAACACTTTTACATGGATTTTCGGACGCTTCTGTTTCAAAATTTACGCGTCATGTAAAAAAACCGAGAAAAACTTCTATTTTCATATTATCGTATTAAAAATTTTCTTCTCTTAAGTTATAAACAAAAATTTTGCAATTTAAAACTTAAAATCGAAAATTATCTTATTTGAGCATGTTTATTTTTTTAAAATTTTTTTTAGAGAATAAATAAAATCCTAGCAATCATTTTGCAATTTATTTCAATTTGGGACGAGTCTTGGTTCTCTAAATATGATATATTTTTCTGTATCGCCGCGAGTAAGGTAAAACATGCGCACGCAAGCGTTGATATTACATACATCGTGCGTCATACATTTACCGTTATCCATTTGCGTTACTGCGTTACATTGAATCTTTTCTATGATTTTGTTAGATATTTTGTGATTAATTTTTGCGCGTGGCGACACAGAAAAATTCATATCTAGATAACCTGAACTGATTTTGAAAAGTGAGTGCGAAACAAATAAAAACAGCGGCTCTCCCGCGATCAGCCAAAGTGAAAAAATACAAGCTAGCGCGCGTACCAACACTACAGTGTCACCCACCAACACCAATACGCAAACAGTCGCTCCCGCGCTAAAAATCAACCGAACTGACACACACCAGAAAATGGTAAATGCAGAACCAGCAGCAACTAACAAAGCGGGTTCTCTCACTGCTAAGTCACCATGGAGTGTACAATGCAGCTCTCCTCTGATTCCCCAGCAGGGAAATGAGTCACCTACAGGAAACTTAACACCCCAACAGAAAAAAAATAATACAATCGCAAGTATAAATTTTGCCAATGTTTCTAATGTTTTTAACCAAAAAAGGAATCACACCATCGATGCTAACTCCAATAAGGTTCCAAATTCAGCAATCCAGACTGGCATGGATAGCTACATTAAAATCAAGCGAAAGCTAAGCCCATCAAAGGGTAATGTAAATAACTCAAGAAAGATGTATAAGGTAAGCGAAAGCGAACAAATTATTGAACCGCTAAGCCAAAATCAGTATGCTTTACTTGATAACGACCCATCTGATTTAAGTAATGACAACAGAAACGACTCAAACAACAAAACGCTTAAGCCTCCACCCATCTACTTTCGTGAACGCAGCTCTAACGCTCTTGTTTCTAACATAGTTTCCCTAATTGGAAAAGACGATTTCCATATCATTCCTCTCACCAAAGGTAATGTTCACGAAACTAAACTACAAATCTATGAAGAGAAAAACTATAGAACAATTGGCACATACCTGCTTAAAAGCAGCAAAGGTTTAACAATTATAATAAAAGGCAAAGAACCCGACGTCGAACAAAATGAAATTAAAGAAGCTCTAATTCATGCTGGATTTAATCCAAAGTCAATTTTCAACATTAGAAATAAAAAAAATCCCACAGCCGCTTTTTCGTGTTGAACTTGGACCAGATACCCAAAAAATGCAAAAAATGATGGGCATCCTATTTATAATCTGCTCTACATTTTAAATCGCAGAATATCTGTTGAGGAGCCCCATAAACGAATGGTTCCTGTGCAGTGCACAAATTGCCAGGAATTTGGCCACACCAAATCTTATTGCACTCTTCGTACTATTTGTGAAGCCCACCTACCCAAGTCATGCAGACTTTAACAAATAACATTGTACCTACAAACTTGCCCAATATGTCGGCCCAGAAATCTGCTAACGTGCTCAAATCGAGTCAGGATAGACCTGCAAATATCATAAGCAACTCTCAAAATCTTGAGACCATGCTTATGACGCTCACTCAATGTATGACTCAGTTCATGACACCGATGCAGACAATGATGCATGAGATGATGAACAATCAAAACCACCTTATGAAAGTTTTGATTGAAAACAAATGAACACACTCAAAATCTGTCATTGGAATGCAAACAGCGTAAGCCAACACGAATTGGAAATTAAAAACTTCCCTTGCAACAACGAAATTGATTTTTTACTAATTTCTGAAACACATCTTACCCATATGAACAATTTTAAAATTGAAAGTTATAAATTCTACAAAACCTGTAACCCTGATGATAAAGCACGAGGAGGTACAGCTATTTAACAGCATGCTAGCATCAGCTGCTCTTCATGCAACTCGTGTGTAATCAGTAACAACCCATAAAAGGCAACGTCTCAACTCTTCTCACATAGAACGCTTATTAAAGGAAAAAAGACGACTCAGGCTACAATGGCAAAAGGTTAGGTCACCTACACTTATGCATAAGCTAACATTAGCCAAAATTGAATT